>OU342736.1:483142907-483742907 GCA_910589765.1 Avena atlantica
GACACCGAGATCTCGTGCCGTCCGAGGACTGAAGCCAAACCTCAAGGTCTCCTTCACGGGTCCGAAGCCCGATCCCTGGAACCCGAAGACCGATTCCGGAGTTCGAAGACCGACCCTGCCGAAGACCGAACCCTGGCGCGCCAAGTTCTTCGACCCGGGGACCGATCCATCGGATGCGACAAGTACTCCTTCCCGAACGCCAAGACCGACCCGACACGAGGACACGACAAGATCTGCGCGACGACAAGATCTCCTACATGGGAGCCCGGAGAACCCGTACCCGAAGGCCGTGGATGCGACAAGATCATCTCTCGGACGCCAAGGTCGCCCACCCGGAACGCCAAGTATTCCCTCGAGGACGCCGAGTACTTCACCCCGAACACCGAGACCCTGGACGACAAGTTCCCCTTCCCGGACGCATTGACGCTCGTGCGACAAGACCTACTTCTGTTGTCCGGGACCGATCCCGTTGAACCCTGTCGAACCCCGAACCCCCGGAACCCAAGTTCGTCGAGACCCCCCTAATGTGTGAACCCCTTCCCGAAACCCTATTTTATAATATAATACAACTTGTTGCATATAAACTTTCCATGCATGCATACTTGCCATGTGGTTTGGGGGCCTTACGCCGATTCACCTTATAATTAAATATGGGGCCCATATGCGGACAAATCTAGTCCCATAATGTCCTCATTTAAATTGGTGTAGCGAACCGGTGATATATTTTGCCATTTTAAGACAACCTTCAATTTGCGGGGTAGATAAACAACTCGAACCATATAATTAATTGTCGGGACCCCGGTTCCGCTTAATATGACCTAATTGCATCGCATCTTTGCCATGCCATACATCATGCATGCATCATGCCCGATCTTATGCTGTTGTGTTAAATAGTACATCCGGTGTTTATTCTAGTGTTTTGCTTCTTCGCGGATAAGGCCGTTGAGTTGATGCGAGTGTCGACCCGATCTTCGGTTGAACCTTCGACAATGTTTTCAGGCGAGCATCTCCCCCTTTCTACCTATCTTACTTTTATAGTATTTATTTCCCTCCTGTTGATCTATTGATATCTGTGTTGCGTTGATCTAGTTTTTCGTACCCGTGATATCCCTTGCAGCCTTATATTGCCTTGGACACATCCTATTACCTGTTGTTTGGTAGATAGTTGGACTTGCGTGTCGTAGTCGCTTGCTCAAGTGCTGTTGCGTGTCGTCAAATGCCACAGTTGTTGGTGTATTTGCCGCATATTTGATGTTGGAGATGATCATGGCTTTACTTTTCGTTCACTTTAATTCCTGTTTAACAAATAAAATTGAAGTAAGTAAGCAGAGGCACAGGTGGGCAATAGATGTTATTTGGTTGTTAACCGTCCACTTGTGTCCCGTAGGACCCCGAGTGCTTGATACCTGTTCCTTGTTTTATCGCGCTATCCACATCCGGGAGGATTATGGGACCCCCCTGAGCCAGAGCTTGATTCAGTCTTGGGGCCACAAACTAGTTTGAGGTTTTATTTACTATCCTGTACTTATGCCATGCTACTGCTTTATTTACGATTGTGCGAGGAGCACACTGTACTGTTTAGGAATTGTGACCCGTTTACGCGGTATCGACAAGCCCAGTTTTGGGTTCCCAGTCGCTTACAGCCGGACCCACAAACCTCGGGTCCGTCTCGAAGTCAGCTAACTTCGTTGCGGGTGTACTCCAAGGGGTGGCCCCCTGAAATATTTCTGAATCCTGTGATTGCTTTGTCGTGAAGGCCTCGTTGGGTTTTGATTTGGTTTTTCCGAGGTTGATCGAGTGTGTGTTGCTATTGGTGCACCCTGACCGGGTAAAACTTTCTGAAAGCCGTGTCCGCGGTTATGGACGACTTGGAGCACAGTATCTCGATCATAGACAACTATAACTAAAGTAGTGCTATAAATTTGACTTTATAATGACTAGTAATCAGCTTCACTATAATGGAATGGCTAAATAAAACTGCCAACAAATGCTTGTTTGGGTGTCGCTTGCGACCTTTGTACCTGACTAGTAAGTATTGCAACTATAACGGAATGGCTAAATAAAAGTACCAACAGCTGCTGTGTTTTGGGTCATCTCATGCTAATTGTATTTGACTAGTAAGTGTCACCACTACAACGGAATGATTAACTAAAAGTGCCCACTGCTTATTTTATCAGGATGATTATCTACACCTGACTAGTAATGGCCGCAACGATAACCGAATAAATAAAACTGCCAACTGTGTGAGTTCCTCGGCAGCACCCGACCCCACCTGGCCCCACGCCCGACCCCACTCCCTCACCGACCCGCTCCTCCCACCTCTCTCCTTACCCGCAGCACCCACCACCCGCGCGCGCCCCTGCAGCCTCCACCGCCTCCCCGTCGGTCCTCCCGTCGCCTCGCCGCCGGCCTGCGCCGCCCCTCTGCCCCGCCAGTCTGCCGCTCGCCTCGCCCGCGCCCTCCCTCCTCGCCGGAGCCGCCTGCACCCGTCTGCCCCGCCACCGCCTTCTCCTCCACCTCCGGCCGCGCCGGCCTCGTCCCTCCCCGCGCCGCCGCCGCGGTCGCCGGAGCCCGAGCTGGCCCCGCGCCTCCACCCTCGCCTCCTCCTCCCGGCGCCGTCCCCGGCCACCGCCCGCCCGACGCCGGCCCGTCCGCCTCCGGCCTCCCCTCCCCTCCGGCCTCGCCTCCTCCCTCCGATGAGCTTGCCACCGCCGTGCCTCCGGCCTCCCTCTCCGCGCCCGCCGGCTCGCCGCCGGGCTTCACCTCGCCTCGCCCCACCGCCATGCCCCTCCCTGACCTCCGCCTGAGCCCGCCGGCGCGAACCTCCCTCACCCCCTCCGAGGCAGAGCCTGCCGGCGCCGCCCCTTCTCCCTGCCGTCCAGCGGCCCGCCTCGTCTTCCCGCCGGCGCGCCCTCTGCGAGCCCGCGCCGCCGCCTGTCTTCGGCCGGACGCGCGCGCCGCCGTCGCCAGACCGTCCCTCTCCCCGCTGCCGCTGCTGCGCCTTCGGCAGCACCGGCCGCCGCCTGTGTCTGTCTTCCCCTCGACGTCTGCCGGCCCCGGCCCTGCCCGCGTGTGCCAGCCGTCGTTCGCCTTCGCTGCCGCCACCTCAGCAGCACCACGGCCCTCTCGCCTGCAAGCTGTCCTGCCGTGTCGCCCTCTGTCTAGTGCTTCACATCGCGATCCAAGACCATGTTGGCGACAAGATCTTCCAGGCTATCACTCCTCGGCAGTATGTCAAGACCGTCTGACACCGAGATCTCGTGCCGTCCGAGGACTGAAGCCAAACCTCAAGGTCTCCTTCACGGGTCCGAAGCCCGATCCCTGGAACCCGAAGACCGATTCCGGAGTTCGAAGACCGACCCTGCCGAAGACCGAACCCTGGCGCGCCAAGTTCTTTGACCCGGGGACCGATCCATCGGATGCGACAAGTACTCCTTCCCGAACGCCAAGACCGACCCGACACGAGGACACGACAAGATCTGCGAGACGACAAGATCTCCTACATGGGAGCCCGGAGAACCCGTACCCGAAGGCCGTGGATGCGACAATATCATCTCTCGGATGCCAAGGTCGCCCACCCGGAATGCCAAGTACTCCCTCGAGGACGCCGAGTACTTCACCCCGAACACCGAGACCCTGGACGACAAGTTCCCCTTCCCGGACGCATTGACGCTCGTGCGACAAGACCTACTTCTGTTGTCCGGGACCGATCCCGTTGAACCCTGTCGAACCCCGAACCCCCAGAACCCAAGTTCGTCGAGACCCCCCCTAATGTGTGAACCCCTTCCCGAAACCCTATTTTATAATATAATACAACTTGTTGCATATAAACTTGCCATGCATGCATACTTGCCATGTGGTTTGGGGGCCTTACGCCGATTCACCTTATAATTAAATATGGGGCCCATATGCGGACAAATCTAGTCCCATAATGGCCTCATTTAAATTGGTGTAGCGAACCGGTGATATATATTGCCATGTTAAGACAACCTTCAATTTGCGGGGTATATAAACAACTCGAACCATATAATTAATTGTCGGGACCCCGGTTCCGCTTAATATGACCTAATTGCATCGCATCTTTGCCATGCCATACATCATGCATGCATCATGCCCGATCTTCTGATGTTGTGTTAAATAGTACATCCGGTGTTTATTCTAGTGTTTTGCTTCTTCGCGGATAAGGCCGTTGAGTTGATGCGAGTGTCGACCCGATCTTCGGTTGAACCTTCGACAATGTTTTCAGGCGAGCATCTCCCCCTTTCTACCTATCTTACTTTTATAGTATTTATTTCCCTCCTGTTGATCTATTGCTATCTGTGTTGCCTTGATCTAGTTTTTCGTACCCGTGATATCCCTTGCAGCCTTATATTGCCTTGGACACATCCTATTACCTGTTGTTTGGTAGATAGTTGGACTTGCGTGTCGTAGTCGCTTGCTCAAGTGCTGTTGTGTGTCGTCAAATGCCACAGTTGTTGGTGTATTTGCCGCATATTTGATGTTGGAGATGATCATGGCTTTACTTTTCGTTCACTTTAATTCCTGTTTAACAAATAAAATTGAAGTAAGTAAGCAGAGGCACAGGTGGGCAATAGATGTTATTTGGTTGTTAACCGTCCACTTGTGTCCCGTAGGACCCCGAGTGCTTGATACCTGTTCCTTGTTTTATCGCGCTATCCACATCCGGGAGGATTATGGGACCCCCCTGAGCCAGAGCTTGATTCAGTCTTATTTCTTGGGGCCACAAACTAGTTTGAGGTTTTATTTACTATCCTGTACTTATGCCATGCTACTGCTTTATTTACGATTGTGCGAGGAGCACACTGTACTGTTTAGGAATTGTGACCCGTTTACGCGGTATCGAAAATCCCAGTTTTGGGTTCCCAGTCGCTTACAGTCGGCCCCACAAACCTCGGGTCCGTCTCGAAATCAGCTAACTTCGTTGCGGGTGTACTCCAAGGGGTGGCCCCCTGAAATATTTCTGAATCCTGTGATTGCTTTGTCGTGAAGGCCTCGTTGGGTTTTGATTTGGTTTTTCCGAGGTTGATCGAGTGTGTGTTGCTATTGGTGCACCCTGACCGGGTAAAACTTTCTGAAAGCCGTGTCCGCGGTTATGGACGACTTGGAGCACAGTATCTCGATCATAGACAACTATAACTAAAGTAGTGCTATAAATTTGACTTTATAATGACTAGTAATCAGCTTCACTATAATGGAATGGCTAAATAAAACTGCCAACAAATGCTTGTTTGGGTGTCGCTTGCGACCTTTGTACCTGACTAGTAAGTATTGCAACTATAACGGAATGGCTAAATAAAAGTACCAACAGCTGCTGGGTTTTGGGTCATCTCATGCTAATTGTATTTGACTAGTAATTGTCACCACTACAACGGAATGATTAACTAAAAGTGCCCACTGCTTATTTTATCACGATGATTATCTACACCTGACTAGTAATGGCCGCAACGATAACCGAATAAATAAAACTGCCAACTGTGTGAGTTCCTCGGTTGACTTCCTCGTTTGGTCTCGAGGGGGAAACACCAGGATGGGTTTGTTTGGTGGTAGCATCAGGTTGGTTCCGGATAGGTCTTTCTTATCCCTTTCTGATAGCCGCCAGTTGATTCGAGTCTCTATAGGTTGTTTAGTGCATGCTGCCGCTGCCGCTTCAGTCCACCATACCTATGTAGGCGAGGACCGCCGAATTCTAGTATCGCCGTGTACTGGCCTCAGTACTAACGCTCCTCTTTTTCCTTTGCCCTTTGTCGGCACCCCTTTTGTTTTAAGCAGGTTTTGAGATCGACGTCGTTAGCAGGGTTACCCTTCCGGCTTGGCCTGGGCAGGGTTATGGACGCCATTGGTTATTCTTCAGGGCTCTTAGCCCCATTTGCATCTTGTCCGTAGCTGGACGCTCTACCGTTTTCAAGGTGATTTGGATCTTTGTTCTGTATATCTGTATTCTTGACTCATGGAGTCGTGTTGTATATATATCTGTTCTGTGGGTCCCATCGAGGACTGTTGTGTAATGTTATTACTTCGTTTTCCACCCGCACGAAAGTGCCTGGTGGGCACCTTTGAATCGTTTCTATGCGGGTTTGGCGGGTTTCGCTAAAACTTGCATAGGCCCGATTCGGAGGGTGTTACATAAGGCGATCTTCTCATTCCCAGGTTGCTTCGTCCTCAGAGTGATGAGACCACTGAACTTTCAGGAACTTGATGTTTTGACGACGAGTTTTGCGCTCGGCTTCATCAAGAATACGAACATGATACTCACGGTAAGTCAGATCCTTCTAGAGATCAAGAGTTTGGTGATCAACACCACAAACAGGATCTTTGAAGCAACACTTGAGTTGAGACACATGAAAGACGTCATGCACCTCAGGGAAGTTTGCAGGCAACTCCAACATAGCGAGGAGCCAGTTTGCCTTTGATGCCAAAACAATGGACACCCTTCAGAGGAGTGACCCGGAGATAAGCTTGATCACCAACTTCATATTCAACATGTTGATGGTGATGATCATGATAGATTTTCTGGCGAGATTGAGCAGTTTTCAAACGATCTCGAATGATACGAACTTGATCTTCTACTTCCTGGATCATATCCGGTCCAAAGAACTTTCTTTTGCCGGTTTCTGACCAGTTCAAAGGAGTACGGCAGGTTCTTCCATATAAGAGCTGGAAAGGTGCCATACCAATACTGGACTGAAAACTGTTGTTGTAGGAGAATTCAGCAAAAGGAAGGCATTTCTCCCAGTTTTTGCCAAAAGATATGACACACGCTCTAAGCATGTCTTCAAGGATTTGATTGACTCTTTCGGTTTGACCACCAGTACTAGGATGATAAGCTGTGCTGAAGGAGAGGCGAGTTCCCATAGCAGTTTGAAAACTTTCCCAGAACTTGGAGGTGAACAAACTTCCACGGTCAGATGTTATCTTCTTAGGAATACCATGAAGAACAACAATCCGAGAGATGTAAAGATCAGCCAGTTCACTCGCTCGAAAGCTTTCCTTGACGGGAAGAAAGTGAGCGACCTTGGACAGGTAATCAACAATCACCCAGATTGCATCATTTCCTTTTTGAGTTTTAGGGAGACCAGTGATGAAGTCCATACCGATTTCATCCCATTTCGAATCAGGAATACGATGTGGTTGTAGGGGACCAGGGGGCCTTTGATGTTCAACTTTTACACGACGAAAAACGTCGCATTCAGCAACAAATCGACTGATATCTTTCTTCATACTAGACCACCAAAATCTTTGACGAAGATCCCGATACATCTTGGTTCCTCCGGAGTGAATGGAAAGATGTGATTCATGATCTTCGGTAAGAATTATCTGCTTTAATTCGTCTCCGTTCGGCACTACCAGACGGTTACCAAAGTAAACAATACCTTGATTATCAACCGAGAAACACTTAGCAACTCCGCTAGCAATGTTCCCTTTGATCTTAGCAACTTCAAAGTCATTCTTCTGAGCGAGCTTGATTTCATCCTCTATAGAAGATTTCACTTCAAGAGTAGAAAGGAATCCACGAGGAACTACTTCAAGATTCAATCGAGCAAATTCCTCATGAAGAGAAGGTTGAGATTGTTTGATCATCAATTTGTTGCAATAAGACTTACGACTTAATGCATCATCAACGACGTTGGCTTTGCCAGGTTGATAGTTGAGACCCAAATCATAGTCCTTGATGAGTTCCAACCATCTTCTTTGCTTGAGATTCAAATCAAGTTGTGTGAAAAGATACTTCAGGCTCTGATGACCGGAGTATAACTCGCAACGACTACCAAGAAGGTAATGTCGCCATTGCTTAAGAGCATGAACAACAGCTGCAAGCTCAAGATCATGAGTTGGATAGTTGTTCTCATGTGGTTTTAGCTGACGGGAGGCATAAGCCACCACATGCCCATCTTGCATCAACACACATCCAAGACCTTGGTGGGAAGCATCGCAGAAGACAACAAAGTCTTTGCTGGGGTCAGGAAGAACTAGCACCAAAGCAGTTGTTAACTTGGTTTTAAACATCTGGAAGCTTTCTTCAGCCTTATCAGACCACTCAAACTTCTTATCCTTCTTGAGTAGATCGGTCATTGGCTTTGCAATCCTGGAGAAGTTCTCGATGAATCGACAGTCATAACCAGCCATCCCGAGAAAACTTCAGACATCCTTCACGGATTTAGGAGACTCCCAGTCGAGGATAGTTTGAACCTTATTGGGGATAACAGCAACCCCTTGAGCGTAAACAACATGACCAAGGAATACGAGCTCTTGTAACCAGAACTCACATTTGGAAAACTTCGCGTAGAGACGATGTTCTTGAAGTTTTGTTAACACCAAACGGAGATGTTCAGCGTGCTCTTCTTCAGTCTTGGAATAGACCAGAATATCATTGATTTAGACCACGATGAACTTGTCAAAATACTCCATGAAGACAGAGTTCATAAGCCGCATGAAAGTGGCTGGAGCATTGGTAAGACCAAAGGACATGACTATATACTCGTAAAGACCATAACGAGTGGTGAAAGCAGTCTTTGGAATATCTTCCTTACGGATCTTTATCTGGTGATACCCTGACCTTAAATCCATTTTGGAAAATACAGTGGAACCACTTAACTGATCAAATAGATCGTTGATCCTAGGAAGAGGATACTTGTTCTTGATAGTCACAACATTAATTGGGCGATAATCCACAACCAGACACCTTATATTAGTATCCCGCTTCTTGAAAAAGATGGTAGGACATCCCCAAGAAGATGTGCTGGGTTGAATGTGTCCTTTTCCTTCTAACTCCTCTAACTGCTTCTTCAACTCCACAAGCTCATGAGGAGGCATACGATAGGGTATTTTAGAAACAGGAGCAGTTCCAGGAACTAACTCTATGACAAACTCCACACTTCAATCATGTGGCATGCCAGGCAACTCCTCAGGAAAGACATCCGGAAACTCACAGACGACGGAAACATCTTGGATCTCTAACGGATGTAAAACTTCAAGGGCATACAACTATGCTTCTGGAATAGAAACAGCTGAGGGGGACAGTGACCCTACAGTCCAGTACTTGACTGTTATGCCAGCAGGACTGGTCAGAGTCACAGACTTGGTTGTACAATCGAGAATGGCTTGATAACGGGTCAACCAGTCCATGCCCAAAATGATTTCAATGTCAGTTGACTTGAGGGCGATCAAAGAAGTGGGAAAGAGTTGAAATGCAACTTCAATTAAATTCCCATGACTAACCATGGTGAAACACCACCTAGAACGAGGACACTGAACTAGCAGAGGAACAGATAACCCCTCAAAACTTATCCCATGCATTTGAGCAAAATCTTGTGACAGGAATGAACGCGATGCTCCAGAATCAAACAAAACTTTAGCTGGAATTTGATTGATACGAAGCGTACCCATGATGATGCTTGGATCTTCCTGAGCCTCCTCAGTAGAGATATGGTTCAAGCGACCTTTCCTAGGACCTTGGTACTTCTCATTCTTCTTTGGTGGTGGTGCATTCACATCAGCATTCTTTTGAGGACACTCCTTTGCATAGTGGCCAGGCTGGCGACAGTTGAAGCAGATAAAACCTGATGCATTGCCAGCAGAAGGATAGTTTGATCCACCAGCATTGTTTGAGGTAGCATTCAGACGAGGAGCATATCCAGAAGTCCTTGGAGTATAAGAAGCACGTGGCACAACACTGTAAGGCACGAAGACACAGCGCTTCTTATTACCAGATCCAGCCTTGTTATACCCATCCTGAGGACGCTTATGAGTTTCTTCATACTCCACTTTTCCACTCTCGGCTTTCATAGCCTTATTAACAAGACCTTGGAAGTTAACAAAGTCCATGAGATGGATGCCACGGCGAACCTCAAGATCCAGTCCCTTTAGGAACAGAGCTTGCTTCTTAACATTAGTGGAGACCTCTTCAGTAGCATAGCAGGCAAGACGATTGAAGTTGCGCTGGTAATCACACATAGAACCGGTGCCCTGCTTAAGCTTGAGGAACTCCTCCCTCTTTTGATCCATCAGGCCCTCCGGAATATGATAAGATCGGAAGTCTTCAATGAACTCTTGCCATGTAACAACATGTTGAGCTTCTTGCATAGCCAAGAAATATTCCCACCAAGAAATAGATGCTCCCTCCAGATGATAGGCAGCAAAAGTCACCCAATCAGCTTGAGCAACATGACCAACCTGAAGTATGCGCTCCATGGTGCGAAGCCAGTAGTCCGCATCAAGTGGCTCAGTGGAATAGCCGAAAACCGGCGGAGTGAGACGTGTGAAGTCCTTGATTCCAACTTGATTGTTCTGGCGTTGAGCAGTGTTACGCTCATTCCTTTCAATGAGCCTCATGTTGTCAGCACGGTTGGTTTCGTACATGGCCATGAGTTGAACCATGGACGGTGGTGGAGGAAGGTTGGAAGATTCACCCTCATTTGCGGCACCACGTGCCTAAGCATGAGTACGGGCACGAGAGGTATCACCCATCCTGAAAGAGCAAAGAAAAGGTTAGAAAAGGGATTCAAAAAAAAAACAAGACAGAAAGGTGAACGAAGAGTACTTGATATAAATGTATCATCTTATCAAGCGTGGTAGTATCAAAGCATACTAATGTATACACTAACCAGCTGACTTACAAACCATTACAATGGAATGCTAATATGTTACTCACCAAGCAAACTGAGATATCTTAGAACTCTGAGAATAGCAACCAAGTACGGAGTAATTTTAGAAAAACAACCCCAAAACCACGATCCTGAAAGTTTTGAGATATGAGGTAAGGAATGAAAACCTTTTCAAACCAAGTAAGGTAATAAAACTCTAGCATCAGAAACACACCAGAGAAGGAGTAAAAAGAATCCTAGTCAGAGTTTCTACAAATAGTTTTTAACTTTCAAATAGTTTTGTCAACTTCTAGACTCAACATCGACCAATAAAAAGGTTTCCTACAGGTAGTCCTGCTCTGATACCAAAACCTGTAGCACCCCTGGGATCAGGGTTAAACTAACCTCAGATCACCATCTAAGATAAGTTCAACTCCCAAACACGGAAGATCACAGTATGACTCGGTAACATTACAGAACACAGGGATACAACAGCATAAGTTTAAACTCTTAACAGAGTAATATATTAGAGTTGTTACAATCCAGAGGTCATAGACCCAACATTACATCACACAGCGAAAGCAAAATATGTTGTTCTACACAACAACTTACCAAAAGGCCTAAGATGCCATAAACAAAAGCGACGTCCATCCCATAGTCCTCAGGCTGCTACCTGGGACCCCCAACTACTCGTTGATGTCAACGTAGAAGCCACCTTCAGTTGCAACCCGATACTCTGTAGAAAAACAACAATGGTGCAAGGCTGAGTACGAGAATGTACTCCGTAAGACTTAGATAACCTAGTATCTACATGCTCTGGCTAGAAAGGATTTCTCTGGATTTACTTTTGCGAAAAGCAATCTTTATTTGTAAACAAGAGAGAGAAGAGGCTCGTCTACTCAGAATCTTTTTAAAAGGAATAAGATAGTGACTTCTTCATCTTGTTCAGCACATCTTGGTAACCACCAGCTTCATCAAAACCTCCTATCTAGGATCACCCCCTTAACCCAGAGGAAGCATCCTTAAGCACACGTGGATCAACAAGTTTTACTTAGGTTAGAGTTCTCTATGATCATCACATCCGTTCCCAAGTCGTTCATAACCCTGAACACGGCTTTTCGAAAATATTAATACCCTATAGGGGTGTACAACTTTACCCACACGTACCAACCGGCTCTTAATGCCAAATTATTAGACCTCTTCCTTGGAAGGCCGGCAGAGGGTGGTTGACCACGACCTTTACCTTGCTTTCGCCGAGACCATGAGTCACGCCCTAGGGATGGTTCCGCCGTAACGGGTCAAGTCCCGAAGCCGGTCCCTAAAGATGTGAGGCGAGGTTGGTTCACTAGGGGATCCATCGACCCCAAGCAACCCGGTCCACGCTTCCCTACCTGTTATGATGCACCTCCTTCACCTCCTCATTTCAAAAAGGTTTTCAATGCGTATGCCAGATGGAAATCCCGAACTATGTGACTCATGGAATCTACTACGCAAGTTAGTCAATCGAGGGGTTCCCATAGCCCCATGCGGTTGTACGCTCATCTTGGTTCAAGAGGCAAGAACTCGGGTCCTATTGGTGGCGAGCATGGGACTACAAAAACCACACCCAACGTGGCCTCCCATACAAGCCTTATCATGATTATTTAACTCCTTTGGTGATATAATCACCTCCTACCTTTCTAGATTCTCCGGCACCTCTGATTCTTCGTTCGGATAGATCAGACATTGATACTATGCATGGCTAAGCTGTCAATTTCAGAAGCTCTAGCAACGCTCAGATGCCAGACCTAGGTATGCTAGGAGCAGTGGATGAGGAGTATAAGGCTACAACAGGGAAACTATGCAGCAGATAGGTAACACTAACTACTGACAAAAGACCACATTGGAATTGTGTGCATTATAGCGAGAAAGTAATATACTTTGTAAAAGTAGGTTCAGAATGAGAGGCTACGCTTGCCTTATCCGTCAGTATACAGGAACGGATCTTCGGTGTTGTTGACTTCAGCTTCGGGTTCGGATCCTATCGCGAAGAACCAATACCGGAAAGGAAAGCGACAATCAAGACATGGCATAATGCAATGCGCAATCAATATGGATGATATGACAAGTTAATAGTGTTGAAATGAAACCCTAAGGCATGGTTGGTCGCTTTAATCAGGGTCCGAGAGGTCCAAACCCTAGAACAGAGGGATCCTCGGAATCACCTCTGGGGTTCAATTAGTTCTTCTAATTAAACTTGTCATGAAAGTTTGTTAACAATGTATGATTATAATAGTTCTTATTTTTCTAAACATTTTGATATATTATTTGTATTTTTCTGATTTAAAATGAATTAGTTATGAATTTCTCAACTTCTAATTCATTTTAAATTATTTTTTGGAATATTTAAATTATTTTCTAACTTGGGCCCACATGTCATAGTTTTATTCATTTCTAAAAATATTTATTGAAATTGTTAAAATGCTGACAGGGGTGGCCCACAAGTATTTATTTATATTTCAGAAAACATTTATTAAAAGGAAAAACAAATATTGCATCTGCTGACGTCAGGGTCCTATCCCTAACTTTTCTCACTGATGCAGACGTCAGACCCAGCCACTGACTGCTGGGTCCAAAGCCACCTCAGCAAGCCACGCAAGCCTGGCGTCAGCGCCACATCAAGCACGGCGGAGCTGCCAGACGGTGGTCACCGGCGGTGATCCAGAGCGCGCCTGGACACGCGAGAGGGGGCATTCGAATCAGCTGGGCGAGGCGAACACGTGGGTGGCGGCACCGCTGGTCTAGGGTCACCGGAGCTTGGTCAACGACGGGCGGAAACGGCGGCGCTTGCAGATCGACGACGCGTGACGGCTACGAGAGGCTAGAGGGCAAGCAGAGGATGCTTTGAGCACCAGGGGCTCACCACGATGCTCGCCGGAGGGTTGGGGAAGCCAGGCGAGGACGGAATCGACGGTGAGACGAGTTGCAGAGCACGTCGGGGTCGGGGAAGAAGCAGTCGATGGCGACGAATCACGGCGCCCTTCGTCGATTCCTTCTGCAGGAGGACGGAGTGGATCGAGGCGGAGCTCGTGGCTCATGTTAGATGGGCTCAGGAAGGTCGGGGACGACGGCTAGCCGGCGGACATGGCGGCTAGGTTTCGGACTGGCGCTATGCAGAGAGGGAGAGAGGGCGCGTGAGGGAGAGGATAGGATCTGGGGAGAGAGAGGCGTGCGGGTGAATTCCTTATCCTCGTCCGGAGCGGCGGCGAGGATCTTTACGCCGGCGAGCGGTGGCATGGCGACACGCAGGTGCTTCCTGAGGTTGACGATGCCGATTGCATGGACAAAGCGGTATCGAGCCTAGGTGGGCTTCGCTGGGCCGCGGCGGGTGTTGGCTGCTGCGCGGGTGGGCGGCAGGGAGGAGAAGAGGGGATTTGGGACAGCTGGGCTGCGGCCTATTTGGTGGTTGGATCTGTTTTTATTTCCAGAAACATTTTTCTTTTCCTGTTTTGATTTCTATCTTTGCAATTCATTTTGAAATCTGTTTTTGAATATCTCAAAATTACCAGAGAGTGTATGAAACATCTAAAATATTGTAAATCCGTTGTATTCAATTTGGGCTCCATAATTTTTTTTTACATTTCAAAATTCAAAACTATTTGAGTTGCTTTCAAAGAAAGAGGGAAAATAGGGTTTTGGATTTGTATTTAATTCAACACACTTGACCACATGCAAACATTTTATTGACTTAAACAGATGCATGCAGTGCTTAAGTACTATTTACATATATACAAACTTGGGTCGTTACACAAAGTTTATAAATACTGACTTTTTCTATGGCGCATGAACCGGAGGGGAGTAAGTTTGACTGAAGAAAGTTGTTAGACGTACACTTATTTAATGCGACGGAGGGAGTAAATATGTTGCAGCGCTGCTGCGTCGGTTGGCTGCACGCAAAATAGCTAGACTGCGACGCGAGAGGCAGCTGCATGACATGCATGCGTGGTGCAGCCCGCCCGTCCAGCGCCCTCTCATGCCACGCTCGGTCCAACGGTCAATTGAGTATGCCACGCTGTACCTTATATGTTTATGGAAAAATGATGCGAGCCAATCAGATTTCAGAATCATCCATCCCACGGATCGCCAAGAGCTTGCCGCGAAATCCTTCTAAGAGACGCCAACCAATCAGGTTGTAGAACAAGCCCTTCCACGGATCGCCTAGAGCCACCCGCGGAATCCTTCTAGAAGACGCGATCAGACGGCCACAGTGTCGCGCTAGGGTTAGATCTACGTTCCTCATTCGGCCTGAGGGTTAGCTGGGTTTAGGATGTAGTCAACGGGTTTTCACAAGTTTGACCAGACATTCAAATGAGCATAGCTAATTCAAAAAAATAAAAAAAATACAAAACCTTCGCATGGTGTCATGCTATGTGACATATTGGTGAGGAAAAAATATAAAACTTAGTCTATTGATCATATTTCAAAAACCCCTTCACAAAATGACCTATCTCCTCCGAGGTTTTCTGGCTTTCGGGTCAAATGACCAATGATATGGCTAGAATCAAGGCATAGTTTGTGATAATGTGCCCATATTGGGCATGCATGTGTATAATGGGATGACTAACAATGTTGTAGTACAAAGTTTTCCTTTTCGACGCACAGAAAATCCATTTTCTACTTTCTGAGTGCCGAAAGAGGGGGGGATTTGTGAAGCAACCACCAAATTGAAGTTTCAAAATGGTAACATCCTATTTTTCAAAAATACTATACCACCTAGTATGTACAATTTCCCAACTTGAGTATCTCAAACCTTTTATTCCATCCCTGGTGAAAAAGACAAATCATGCCGAACCGGTTGGAAGTGGGTAAGATATGAACTACAGGTACATGATTTCATGCTGATGATTTTTTGTAAAAATCATTTTAGGTTTACAACATGCTATTTCATCAGAGATCCAATGCTAGTTTTGTGAGCCTCAGCCCCTAGCTAAGAATATTTATGAAAACCCTTCAAAAAGTTTGACCAGACATCCAAATGTGCATAACTAATTCAAAAGAAATCAAAAAAATACAAAACCTTCGCATGGTGTCATGTTATGTGACATATTTGTGAGGAAAAATATAAAACTTGGTTTATTGATCATATTTCAAAAAACCCTTCACAAAATGACCTATCTCCTCCGAGGTTTTCTGGCTTTCGGGTCAAATGACCAATGATATGGGAATGCATATGTATAATGAGATGACTAAAAATGTTGTAGTACAAATTTTTCCTTTTCGACGCACAGAAAATCCATTTTCTATTTTCTGAGTGCCGAAAGAGGGGGATTTGGGAAGCAACCACCAAATTGAAGTTTCAAACTGGTAACATCCTATTTTTCAAAAATACTAGACCACCTAGTATGTACAATTTCCCAACTCGAGTATCTCAAACCTTTTATTCCATCCCTGGTGAAAAGACAAATCCTGCCGAATCGGCTAGAAGTGGGTAAGATATGAACTATATGTACATGATTTCATGCTGATGATTTTTTGTAAAAATAATTTTTAGGTTCACAACATGCTATTTCATCAGAGATCCAATGCTAGTTGTGTGAGCCTCATCCCCTAGCTAAGAATATTTATGAAAACCCTCCAAAAAGTTTGACCAGACATTCAAATGTGCATAACTAATTCAAAAAAAAATCAAAAAATACAAAACCTTTGCATGGTGTCATGTTATGTGACATATTTGTGAGGAAAAACATAAAACTTGGTATATTGATCATATTTCAAAAAACCCTTCACAAAATGACCTATCTCCTCTGAGGTTTTCTGGCTTTTGGGTCAAATGACCAATGATATGGCTAGAATCAAGGCATAGTTTGTGATAATGTGCCCATATTTGGCATGCATATGTATAGTGGGATGACTAACAATGTTGTAGTACAAAGTTTTCCTTTTCGACGCACAGAAAATCCATTTTCTATTTTCTGAGTGCCGAAAGAGGGGGGATTTGTGAAGCAACCACCAAATTTAAGTTTCAAAATGGTAACATACTATTTTTCAAAAATACTAGACCACCTAGTATGTAAAATTTCCCAACTTGAGTATCTCAAACCTTTTATTCCATCCCTGGTGAAAAAGACAAATCCTGCCGAATCGGTTGGAAGTGGGTAAGATATGAACTACAGGTACATGATTTCATGCTCATGATTTTTTGTAAAAATCATTTTTAGGTTCACAACATGCTAATTCATCAGAGATCCAATGCTAGTTTTGTGAGCCTCAGCCCCTAGCTAAGAATATTTATGAAAACCCTTCAAAAAGTTTAACCAGACATTCAAATGTGCATAACTAATTCAAAAAAATAAAAAAAATAAAAAACCTTCGCATGGTGTCATGCTATGTGACATAGTTGTGAGGAAAATATCAAACTTGTTTTTAGAAATGGTAGAAAAAAAACTTGCTTAGAAATGGGTGGTTTACCCTAGCTTTGGAGCCCATTTCTACCACATTTTGGGTGAGGGTGAGTTGTACTTCACAAAAGGGATCAGGGTGAGGATGAGTTGTACTCTACATATGAGAAAAACGTTGGAAGCTCATACCAAGATAGAAAAATGTACACATAACTACATTTGTTGAAATTCAAATTTACCATCATATTTGAATTTTGGCCAAATTATCAACAACAAGTGCCAAATTATTATAATAACAAATGTTTACAACAACAACAAGTGCCAAATTATTACAATAACAAATGTTTACAACAACAAGTGCCAAATTTAAAGTCAACATGGTCACTTTGCCTCGTTTTCTCCACGCAAATCTTTTGGCTCTTCTTACCCCTCGTTTTCTTCTCCTTCACAAGTTTCACACCACACAACAAGTTTATGCTCTTCTTTTTCTTACCATTACCATCTGGCCTCCCCACAACACGTCCAAGAGTCTCCTTCACCTCCCGCACCTCCTCAACAACACAATCTGGCACCAGAGCCTCATCAACATGGTCACTTTACACCAGAGCCTCATCAACATGGTTAGTTTGCACCAGAGCCTCAATAACATGCTCATTTTGCACCAGAGCCTCAACAACAGGCTCATTTTGCACCAGAGCCTCAACAATAGGCTCATTTTGCACTAGAGCCTCAACAACATGCTCATTTTGCCCCTCATTTTGCACCAGAGCTTCCAAATCAGAAACGGTGTGCCCTAAAGCCTCAACAGTTTGCACATCATCCTCCAAAACAAGTTCAGATTGCACCTCAGCAGCACCAAACATGATCTGGTTAGTTCTCTTCTTTCTTTGGCCATTCATTCTTGCCCTTTTCACTGGCCAGCATTCGTCAACAACAAGAGGTGGGCCTTTTTCTCCACGCTTCCTCTTGAAAACAAGCAAGTTAGCTGGGGGATAAAAATCATCAACAAGAAATGGGATAGATTTTGGATGAACATACTTTGGCTTTTCAGCAGTGTATCTGCACTTGGTAGAGCCAGCTCGATGTCCAAGTTCTTCATAGAGTTTGCATCTATTCTTGTTACCTTTTTGGGCCCTTTTTGGCTTAGCATCTTTCTTTTCATCTTTCTTTCCCTTCTTGCTGCTCCCACCTTTCTCAAACCAAGCCTTGAATCTACTCTTCTTGGGCCTGCCAGCCTTTCTTTTCATCAAAGGAGGACACAAGGAGAACTGAATGTCCACTTCAGGCCACTGAGACTAATCTGTAAGTGCTGGAATTGGTGTTCCATATGCAACCTTGAATTTTGCTACAGAATAATACTCATGCAAATACGGGTGCATATTTAGCTTGTGCTTGGAGGCCACGAAAAGTATGGCATGCTCACAAGGCTTCCTAGTGTATTTCCACTCATGACATGTGCATTCATGCAATTGAGTGTCAACAACATGCCTCCTGCCAATTGTGTCCATCTAAAGCATTGCATGCTGCTAGTTGACCATTCCACTTTCCAGTCAAGAAAGATGAGTCTATACTCAAATATGGACGGCACCCTGCTTTGAAGCCATCGATGCAAGGCTTTAAAGCCATGAAGAATTTAGAGAAGAAGACTTTCCCATCAGCTGTTACCTCAGTATCTATCTCCACAACACTTCCTGGTGATCTCTTCTTACTTCTGCTCTGAAGTTATAAAGCATCTGAAAGGTATTTGCCCAATCACCATATAGCTCTTTCATTGCCCTTTGCTTTGCCTTCCACACTGTAGTATAATTCAGCTTAATGGGGTACTGCTTTTCCAAGTCTATTTTCAGTCTCTTTGCAGTGTTGTTTGGTGTTGTGGCTAAAATGGGCTTGATATTTTCTGTAACCCATAATTGTGATGTCATCTTTGTAACTGTTTGAGAACTTGTAATGCAAGTATGAGGTTTTGGAATTTGATTCACTCTTATTGTCCTTCCATCAGGTTGGCGTCTAGCAGATATATACCACTTGCAAGGCTTGGCACCACCATCATAACCTATGCATTTTTCATAGAACTTCTTTTTATCAGTCCATATAGTCTTGGTAGCAAACTCATGTTTGATTGCATATATCCTGAAACACATCCTGAATTCATCCATGCTTGGAAACAATCTCCCAACTTCAATAACTGGGTCCTCTTTGTCATAAACTGTTACTAGCTCATCATCATGTGCATCATCTACATGAACTGCAGCATTTTCCAACAACTCTAGATCTATATCTGCCTCTTCATCTCTTAAATGGTTGTCACCATCATTTGCAACTTCATCCCTCTTCTTCTCCTTGTCTCTGTCATCTATAGGAATGCCAAAAAGCTTTGCCATTTCAATGTCATCTATTGGTGCAATGACCAAATCAGTCCGGTCATGTATCTCAACTGAATTCCAATCAACAGTTACAATCCTTTGTGCATTAGCATCTGCAGCCTCCCCTTGTGCATTAGCATCATCCTCCACAGTTAACACTTCCAACTCAGTAAGTATAGGCCTTTGTGCATCCCAATCATCCTCGACCATCTGAGCAGCCAGCTTCGAGGCCACATATCCAACCCTCGGATCAGGTATTAGATCAATGAGCTCTGCTAAAAACAGAACAATTTTGCTTGTCCAACCGTTTCACTCATCGATTTCATCAACTATATGTTCCCATGTCTCAACCCTAACATAGTCACATTTGCAATCATCAAATTGTAATAAAGAAACTTCTTGCTCTTGGCCCCCAAACCACACTATCCCCAATTTTCTCCACCATTTTCCTCACCGCCTCCTTTCCCATGTTTATTAGCTCTTGGGGATTAGCATGTTCTAATTCCACCTCCCATTTAACAACCGTGTCTCTCTCAATGAGCTGCGTGATGCCATCAACTAAAATAGCCCTAGAGGGAAAGAAATTGATGCGAAATTCGAAGGTTTGGCGCGCAACATCGTCTCCCCTGTTTTTGGCAGGCACTGTGAGCTAGCGGAAGTGAACAAAGAGCTCAACCTTAGAGAAATTAAGTGCAGAGATACGGGATATACCGATTAGAAGTCCTCTCTCCATGCTCCATCTCGTTCCCCCTAGCCCCGTTCAGCACACCCTCGCCTCCACAATCTAGCATCAATGGGAACGCTCAGATCTCGAATTGAGAAGAATGGGAGAGGAATTAGCTTTCAAATGGCACTCACCACCTTCGCCGTCGAACGAAAGCGCCGCTGCCGAAATGAATTGCCCTGCCGCCGCCGGCGGCGCCGAGAATGATGGGTGAGGTCCGCCACCGCCGTCGGGGAAGCTACAGTCAGTGTGACGCGCGCTCTCGGTCGGAAGCGGTTGGTTTGACTGGCTTGACTGGCTGTCCCAACCGACTGGTTTGGCTTAACCCTAATCTTGGAACAAAGTTAAATGTGTCCTTAACGACCGTTTTATGGCCCGTGTGGCCCTGGGCTATTAGCTGGCTCACAAGCGTCGCATGCTAGCTGTTCTTTTCAACGATGTCGTGTTCCTTCCAATTCTGCGTAAAGATGTCGTATGGGAGCTATAAGCCCTGACAGTACATATGGCTTTGTGCCACATGTGACGGGTGATTTTCGTCCCCGGTCAGCTTTATGCCTACATGTTTTACGTGTAGTCCTTGATGGCACACATGCCTTCGAGCCAAGCAGATTATGTGACTGGGATGATCATCCTAGATCACGGCTTCGTGCCATATAGTTTATGTGAAGGGATCTTCATCCCAGATCACGGCTTCGAGCCGAACAAGTCATGTGGCGGGATCCTCATCCCAGATCACGGCTTCGTGCCATATATATTATGTGACGGGATCATCATCCCGGATCACGGCTTCGCTCCATACGGGTTAACTGATGAGATCATCCCGGATCACGGCTTCGAGTCGAGCAGGTCATGTGGCGGGATCATCATCCCAGATCACGACTTCGTGCCATATATATTATGTGATAGGATCATCACCTCGGATCACGGATTCGCGCCATACAGGTTGTCTAATGAGATCATCTCGGATCACGGCTTTGAGTCAAGCAGGTCATGTGACGATATCATCATCTCGGATGACGGCTTCAAGCCAAACAAGTTATGTGACGGGCGATCACGACTTTGATGGACAAGACTAGACACCAATTTTGAAGCTTAATTTGCAGAATACACGACAAGACAAAACATTTGTAGGTTATGATGGTAGACAAGGCTAACCAGGCAAGCCATCAACATTACATAAATATTATTCGGTCGACACAAGATCATTGTAACATCCCATGTATACAACTTTCTCATAGTGGATTTTGGCCTCCGTGTCACCGTGGTTTTTTCCAATTTGGGTTTCCACGTTAAATATGTGTCTCATGTGTTCTCTACTTTTGTTATTCATCTTGTTGAATGTTTTATCATATTTGTTAAGTCTGATGAGGCCAAAATATAAAAGATGACGATGTTGATCCTATCAGCGCAGTTTAATCGGGGGTATTTCATGGATGTAGATCCAGGAATGTAATTAACTGGAAAGTCTTACGAGACTCCACGAATCAGTAAATTCACAATCGTCAACGGTCAAATATATATTTAGACGCAATGTAGGAAATATACGTGAAATGAGAATAAGTAAACTATCAGTGAATACAATTTTCCAATTTCTATGTATTTACAATAATTTATTTGTATACAATAGTATACTGGCACGCCCACACTTAAATTGCTGAAGCAGATAAATTTAAATATTTATCTTGCTAACCCAACAAGAAAAGAGTGCATGTCAGTAACGAGATCAAACTAGGTATGGAGATACCGATGATTGAATCTCGGACATGTAATATATCGTGAAATAAAGGGATTAAGAAACTAGCGTAAAAGGTTCTGACGATCACAAGAAAGTCATTGTTGAATGTGTGGGAGTCAGTATGGGTCTCCAGATCCCACTTCTAATTATTGATCGAAGAAGGGTCTCGATCATTTCACATTATTCGCGAACCGTAGGGTGACACACTTAAGAGACACCGACATCCAATAAAGCAAAAGTTTCATGCTGGAAAGAATAACAAGCGCAGGAATTTATTTCACTAGATACCGAAATAGGTTTTCGGATGAAATTGCAGAAAGTGTTTTTGCATGTGAAATGAAATACTAGCAAGGGTTTATATGTGAATGTTTGTCATTAAAGTAATTGACAAAATACTAAATAAATAAAAGGAGTTTTATTTAATGAGAGTTTGCATTAAATTTGATGGAAATTTAATAGCAATTTTGAGTGGGATTTTGAGTGGAGGGAATTGAAGGGATTTTTTTGAATGGAGTGTCCACCCACATGAATGAGGGGAGGGCAAGGGGAAGCCCCCATGCGCCGGCCACCCCCTTGGGGTTCCCTCCTCTCCTATAAAAGGCACCCCACTCCTCACTTCTCACTCACACCTCCTCGTGAAGGATCTCTCCCCCCCCTCTAGAATTTATCCTCCATGGTCTCAGACTAGCGAGATACATGTTTCCAGTGGCTATTCGGCAAGAAAGAGTTGTGCTTCCGCTGCATCGCTGGAGCGAGGAGACGGAGGTTGCTCGGTGCCTCGAACGTGTGTGCGAGCACGGATGCGCCTCTAAGTTGCGGTGCTAAGGACTTCCTCTCGATCTTGAGATCAGCAAGAGATCATCTACATCAACCACGAGTTTAACTCGTTAAGCTTTGTCGGTCTTCAAGGGTATGTTCTCTACGGATATACATCTGCCCGTTGTTTGTATGTAGTAGATAGATCTTGGTACATAGTTGTTCCCATCGTAGGAATTTTTTTGTTTTCTATGATGCGAACCCTACAACTGCCCCCACATTTTGGACATGCCTTTTGACCGATTTGGTTCATTTACGGGGCCTGGAATGGCCGGTGCACCCAACTGTGGCACCTCCCCATTTGTCCGACCTTTTTTTACTAGTTGATGAAATATAGTTTCATAATGGAAATACACAAAAACCAAAATAGGTATGCAGTTTAAATTAAAATTGATACTTCACAACAAATAGCAGTGCATGATACCTAAGTTTACATCAAATTACATGAATTAAACTTTAAATAAAAGGAGATAGAAGCTAGTTATGCGGATGCGCGACCGGTTGGTTTCCCACAAATTCCCATATATGGTCAATCAAATCATTCTAGAGTTGGTTATGTGTAGCTCGATCTCGAATCTCATGATGCACCTGTAAGAATTCTGCAAAGCTAGGTGGCGGACCTGGCGTTGGTTCAACCAATTCTACCTGAAATTCCTAGCCTTGGTCATAGATGATTTGATCACGCTCATCTTCGACGATCATGTTGTGCATGATTGCACATGTTGTCATCACTTCCCACATTGTGTCTTTGTTCCAAGTTCTAGCAGGGTGCCACACTATAGCCCACCGGAACTGGAGTACACGAAAGGCTCACTCCACATCCTTTCTAGCGGCCTCCTGCTCCTTGGCAAACCTCTTGTGCTTCTCTTCGGTGGGGTTGCGTATGGTCTTCACCAAGGTAGACCAAGTAGGATAGATACCATCTGCCAAGTAATATGCCTTGTTGTAGGAGTGGCCTCGCACTTCATAGTTCACACGGGGAGCAGTGCCTTCTGCAAGCCTAGAAAATACATTGGACCTCTAAACAACACAAATGTCATTGTGGGAAACAACCATGCCAAAGAATGAGTGCCAAATCCAAAGATCATGGGATGCAACGGCCTCAAATATGACTGTCCGCCCCTTTGTATGTCCTTTATATTTCCCCTGTTGGGCAAACGGACAGTTCTTCCACTCCCAGTGCATACAATCTATGCTTCCAATCATTCCTGAAAACCCTCTGGTTTCTCTGAAAGTCAAAAGCCGGCGAGTGTCCTCGGGATTGAGTGCCCTTAGGAATTCTTCACCAAAAACGGCCACCACAGCTTTGCAGAACTTGTACATTGCTTCCAGACAAGTTGACTCGCTCATGTGCAAGTACTCGTCAACACCATCAGCAAGCATGCGAATAGCTATCGTGCATTTTTGGTAGGAGGTGAAGTCAAGCTTACTGGTCGCATCTTTTTTTAAAGAAAAGTAGTCATCATGATCCCTCACTCGTGAAGAATACGCATGAAAACCTTCCTTGACATCCGAAAGCGCCATCGAAACAGTGCAGGAGGGTACAAAGGAATGGTGCGGAGGAAGTAATCCCGAAACAACATCTCTTGGTCGGCTACTCGGCCACGTTCCAACGCCACCCCGGTCCAGGCCACGGTACGTTTGCTTCATCTCCTCATTGTGACGATGGAGGAGCACGGCCGTGGTGGCCCAAAATTCACTATCGTCATAGGAATCTTCGGAGGATGACATGACATATTGTTTTAAGAACTTGTCCCCACTATATCCATGGTCTGCATGATGAGACGGATGAGCTCAGTCTGCAAGGACGAGGACAAGGACTAGACGAAGGTAGCAGAATGTAGTACCTGTACGCGGGGGCAAATGGTCGAACATATGGAGCGCGTCCAAGGAGAAGGCCGAGCTTGACGCCGGGGCCGGCGATATCTTCGGGTACTGGAGGCTTCAACAGCAAGGAGGCTTCACCAGCAAAGAGGCCTGTGGAGGAGGAGGAGGAGGCAATGGGGTCTGGCGGCGGCCTTCCGGGAGGGAGGGTGTCGTCGTGGCGGTAGCGATGGGGGGTGTGTAAGAAGGGAAGGTGGGCAATAAGGGGTGGAGGGATGCGGGTTTCTGTGTGTGACTGGAGGGCCAGGGGCGTGGAAGTGCAGGACACGACCCAGACGCGCAGGCAGTCTGAGCCCCCACAAACCGAGCTCAACTTTCAGCCCAGTTTGCACTGAAACAGACAGGTCCAGGAATGGATCTCGATTTGTGAGTGCATGTTGGGCCGTGGCCTCGATCAAGAAGGACGTGATCGGATGCGCGGGGTATGTTTTCAGGGGGCAGTGGAGTTGGCCTAAGGGCATATCCACCGAGGCGAACCAAAGGCCGACCGAAACGGTATGTTTCTGTCCGTTTGGGTCGGGTCGCGGTCGCTTTTGGGTTGGGGTCCGTCCTGTTCGGTTAGCTTCGCCCAGCGGTGCGACCCATCTATCCGTGCTTGGCCATCGCCAACTCCGACGTATCTCCAGTGTCTTCCCGACGTCTCCTGCCTTTCTGTCCCGCCGCTTCCCGACAGTTCTGGGTGTTTTCCGCCGCGTCCAGGCGTAGCCATAAAAAGGGGAGGTTTCCGAGATATCTTCGACTAGACCCGCACTACCCCTACCACAAACCACCATGTCTGGTTGTCTGCATGAGCGCTTTGGCCTCTGTGGCAACCTCGGCGTCGGCAGAGAAGAGCATCCGGAGCGCTCGTTGCTATCATGGTGGCTGAACCCGCATGTGGCACCGGATGTGTTGCCGCCTCCGATTCCGGGGCGCCCGCAGATATACACTATCCCAATGCGGTCGCGGAGCACTCACTACAACTACAACAGGACGAACTACGAGCATTTCTTTATGGAGGTGATGAAACGCCTCTTTCTGCCGGAGCACCGGCGGCATCTAGCGCTCAGAGAAGTGCGCGACGAGCTCCGAGACGCGGTGCAGGCCAATCCTGATGACGCTTACCCATGCTTCCGCCTTGCCCAAGCGGAATAAGAGCTGCAGATGCAACAGGTGATCTATTGCTCTCTCGAGGAAGAATGGAGTCTGATCGACCCGTCGGTGCCGCCGCCGCCAGTGCCATAGGCGGCACATAACTAGAATGGTGTTGTAGTGTTGTTTGTAACATATTTGAAGACTCGAATAAAACTTTTCATTGCAAATGGCTGATGTCCACATTGCTACATCGTACATGGCTAGTGCACATCCTAGCCTACTTGTCGGAGTTGGAGTTGGATTCGGAGTGGTAGTAGCAATAGCACATGGTGTCGTCGAAGAAGCTGAAGGCATTCCTTCCTTTGTCGTCGTACTTGAAGACGACGATGTTGCCCGCTTTGATCTGGTGCATGCGGGCGAAGCATGTCCAGCTGTTGGTGAGGTACATCTGGCATCGGATGTCGGCGCGGAGGCCAAAGCAACGACATTGAAGTGTCCAATCAGGAGGGCAGGTGTCGGTGTAGGGTTCGCAGCATAGAAAATAAAAAAATTCCTACGATGGGAACAACTATGTACCAAGATCTATCTACTAGATACAAGCAACGGGCGGATGTACATCCGTAGAGAACATACCCTTGAAGACCGACAAAACTTAACGATATTGAACTCGTGGTTGATGTACACGATCTCTTGCCGATCTCAAGATCGAGAGGAAGTCCCGGTGCCACAAATCAGCGGCGCATCCGTGCTCGCACACACGTCCGATGCACCGAGCAACCTCTGCCTCCATGCTCCAGCGATGCAGCGGAAGCACAACTCTTTCTTGCCGAAAATCCACCGGGAACATGTATCTCGCTAGTCCGAGACCATGGGGAATAAATACTAGAGGGGGAGAGAGATCCTTCACGAGGAGGTGTGAGTGAGAGAGAGGGAGGGGGCTCCTTTTATAGGAGGAAGGGGGAACCCCAAGGGGGTGGCACCGGCCATGGAGGGCTGCCCCCTCCCCTCCTTCATTCATGTGGGTGGACACTCCACTCACAAAATGCCCCTTCAATTTTTTCCACTCAAAAACCCACTCAAATTCCCATTAAATTTCCACCAAATTTAATGCAAACTCTCATTAAATAAAACTCCTTTTATTTATTCAGAATTTTGTCAATTACTTTAATGACAAACATTCACATATAACCCCTTGCTAGTATTTCATTTCACATGCAGAAACACTTTCTGCAATTTCACCCGAAACCAGTTTTGGTATCTAGTGAAATAAATTCCTGCGCTTTGTTATTCTTTTCAGCATGAAACTTTTGCTCCAAATGGTGTCGGTGTATCTTAAGTGTGTCACCCTACGGTTCGCGAATAATGCAGGCATGATCGATACCCCTCTCAGATCAATAATCAGAAGCGGGACCTGGAGATCCATACTGACTCCCACACATTCAACGATGACTTTCTTGTGATCTTGAGAACCTTTTACTCTAGTATCTTAATCCCTTTGTCTCGTGATATATTACATGTCCGAGATTCGATCATCGGTATCTCCATACCTAGTTTGATCTTGTTACTGACATGTACTCTTTTCTTGTTCCCGTGATATAACATTCTAGTGATCAAATCACTTGCTTGCAAGCTAATCAATGTGATATCATCGAGAGGGCCTAGAGCATATCTATCCATCATCGGGATGAACAAATTCCACTCTCGATCCATGGGCCTAAACATAACACTTTAGTAGTACTGAACCCATCTTTATAATCACCTTGTTACGGTGCGGCGTTTGATGTTATCAAGATACTCTTCCAGTGTTAGTGATTGACATGATCTCATGGTCTGAGGATTAGGATCACTTCGTATGATGTTATAGCAATATAAACTCAATGGCTTTGATCGTAATGCTATACTTCAGATGAATGTTCATCACATAATTCCAAAAATGTTGTGACCTCGTTATTAACAACATTCAATGTCCATGATCAGGAAACCTTTGATCATCTTGTTAATCAATGAGCTAGTTTATAAGAGAGGCATAACTAGGAACTTCCTTTTGTTTATTAAACACACATGTATTAACGTTTCCGTATTAATACAATTATAGCATGTAAAATAAACATTTATCATAAAAAAGGAATACGATAATAACCACTTTATTATTGCCTCTCGGGCATATTCCCTTCAATCTCCCACTTGCACTAGAGACAATAATCTAGTTTGAAAAACTTTGCGTATTGAACACCTATGGCTTTCTGGTGTTCCATATACGCGATTGCAAGTGGTTAACATAATATACAAATCTGACGCTTTTAGGTCCGTGTGTATTTGCATGTCTTTGCGTCCTCACGCATCACCCATTCTCCAATGAGATGGCATTATATAAATTTGGTCTTTTGGTGAGACCTTTAGTTCCTTGGGGTTAAATCATGTCGATACTATTGTCATACAAGATATATTTAGTGTTATCCCGTTGCGAACCACACCTTAGTTTGATAACAAACTATTTTACACAAATTCCCTCCTTTGCTGCTACTATAGTAGTCATATACTTAGCCTTTTTGTTGTAGTATTCTTCACAATGTCTTAACTTTGGAATTCATCCAAATCCATCATGGAATCTCCTTTCCATTACATTATGCTACCCATAGTTTAAATTGAGATAAACTTAATTTGTATCTTGTGAAAAAACTAGTATCAATGTAATGCTTTAGAATGAACTATTTGTAATTGTTTGTCACCTCTACACAAATATATTCTTAGTTCTTCCAAAAGATCATAAGAATTTCCTTAATATTGTCCAATGATCATTTTATGATTCATTTTGGTATATGCTCATAACACTTAGAGCATAGGATATATCTAGATGTGTACATATCATGGTATGATTGATCAAAAACATTTTTGTGATTACACTCATCAAGTGTCAAAACACTTGAATTTTGTTTCACTTATCAAGTGTCGATACACTTGAATCTTGATTCAATTAATTTTCCATGCGACGAGATCCTTTTCTCGCCGTTTCTATATTGAACCCCTTCAATATCTCATATATGTACATTTGGCATGACCATATTAGCGTCACTGTTTATCCATGTAGACATTTATGCTAAATATTCGGGTTTTGCCTAAGTCTTTCATCGAAATGAAATTCTTAACCTTTGTCAATAAAAGATACATCATTTCCAATCAACAAGATGTCCTCCACATAATATATTAGAAATATGTCTCAGCGCTCCCACTTAACTTCTTGCAAATGCAAGCATCTTCATCGTCTCCAAATAAAAAAAATAGTTTCATCACGGTGAAGATTCCAACTCCGTGATGCTTACTTCAACCATTGAAGTTTGCATGCCCTTTTAGCATCCTTTGAATTTAACAAAACCCTTTGGACCGTGTCATGTACACGTCCTAGGTAACCATTCTATTAGAAGAACTTTGTTTTGTTTATTCATCTACCATATACCAAATTATATATAGTGGTTGCTACTTTAATCCGTCCAGACTAAATATTGCTATGAAAGATCAAATCTTGTCATAGTCAACTCCTTGAACATTGTCGTAAAATACTTTACGACATGTCGACTATTTTATAGATGTGAAACATCCATGTCTGTTTCTTTATAGATCCAAATACGATCGACAAGTTTTTACACCTTTCCGGAGGGTCTTCCAAGTTCAAAAAACTTGATTTCTCATGAATGGAACTATCACGGATTTTATGGCTTCAAGCCACTAGACGGAGCCATGGCCCATCATAGCTTCTTTGCATGTATTCGGTTCATCATTGTCAAATAATAATGATTTACTCTCAAATCTCAGCATTTGATTGTTTATCCGACCTACTTGGTTCAATAGGAACTTAGATCTTCGTGACCACAACCTTTGAGGCACATAAGCTATGAGCATTATGGCTGCCTCCAGAACGATTTCCGGCGCTGTGCAACTTAGAACATTTAGCTAAGGTTTGTTAACCTTATCAAAGTTCTATTGTCCTCCCACTTAACTTTTCGAAAAAATCCTTTTTCAAGAAACTTCACGTTTTAAGCTACAAACCCTTTTGTCCTCGGTGTTATGGAGGAATACCCAATTGTTATTCGAAATAACCTACAAATACATGCTCATCCGACTTTGGTTGTAAACATCTTACTTATGCTTAGCATACCAAAATTTAAGAAAGGAAAACTTGGGTTTTATCCCAAACCATAACTTACATGGTGTCATTTCAACGGAACAATATGGAGCTCTTTTCAATGTAAAAGCGGTAGTCTCTAAAGCTTTAATCTTTTAAAACATAATGACAGTTTTATAAATAACACCTTTCATCCAACCATGTCAAACAAGGTTTCATTACAAATCTCAAACACTCCATATTTCTATGGTGTTTCGGGAGATGCAAATCTAGGTGTTTTGCTAAACTTGCAACTCAAATAAATCCCTTTATGATAAAATCATAAATTATTTATTTTCTTGTTACACTTGCAACTCAAATAAATCCCTTATGATAAAATCATAAATCATTTATTTTCTCGTTACAATGATTTTCCAATTCACCTTGAAAGTCTTTGAACGTTTTCAAATATTTCATACTTATTTCTCATTAAGTGAACATTCACTCAAATTTCCGGAGAAAGCATATGAAGTTCAAATCCATCGCTTACGACATTACATAATGGACTACATACATCGATATCTATAAATTCCAATATTTTAGTCGTTCGTTCTTCTTTGGCCTTTGAACAAAGTTTTAATTATCCTGAGGAAAGTCTCACAAGCGTCACTTGATCAAATCAAAGACTCAAAAAATCCATGAATATGGAGATTCTTCATGTTTTCTTTTCAATATAATTTAAACAGCGATGTCACTTCATAAGTGATTTTTCAATCATTTGCCTTGCGACATTTTAGCATTAATTTTTATGGATGTGATTTCTCCAACTAGATTTGTAAATCATCCATCTTATATGGAGCACGGTAATTATTTAAACAAACTTTGTTCTCATAATACCTATTTTAAATAACTATTATTAAAACAAATCTTGAAGGCAAGCTTTGATGTCAACGAGAAATACAAACAACGGTTTGTTTGTTTCCGATGAATATCATCACATATTATCTTGCTAGTTACTTAGGCCATTGTGGTTCATGATTGCGTCGTTCTGTATGAAATTTCATACCAACCAATTCGGTATTCAATACCTAAGAACCACATTTCTTAACAAGCAACGAATACAATCATAACATGTATATCATCCATATACCTAAATTGGATATTTTCAATCTTTTATTTTCTGCCAAATATATTTTATAGATTTTGTTTCAGCATTTCCTTTTTCCTTTTTAAAAGAATCTATCAACATCAAAAGTGGCGCCATACACATGACACATAGTCCAAAGCGTGTATATTCAAATAATAATACCTTTGTACTTGCACTTTGAAGTAGATCACCATCATCAAATGATCGGTATTCTTTCAAAATCCATTCTTTAGTAATCTTTTAGTGTAGTAAATAATTTACATACATCTTCTATTCATCCTTATCATGACGACTTTCATGATCAAGCTAATATAGCTTATAAAGGTGAATCGTGAGTGTAACGTCACTTTCCAAAACCCCTTTGTATGATTAGGATGTCTAGCATCTCCAACCTTCGCAAATTCTCATCCAATATGAGAACATACATTATACTCTATCATATTGCAACCAAAACATTGTTTCAGATATCGTTATATCTGCCATACATGATGGTTTCTGAAATAATTCTTTTAGCTCCTAGATAACCTTGATATTTAAAAACAATCAAGAATCATGGAGGCAAACATGATACTTGATATACAAACACTAGAACTGTTACTCTCGATTTAATACTAACTATTAAATTTCACGGAGTAAATAGAGTTTGCTGAAAGTTTGCAATAGGACTTTAAACTTTAGATTGACACTCAACACAATACGATACCAGTTCATAAAGTAAATATCCAGAATTCTATAGTTCTATTATCTCAATTACAACAATGCATAAGGTGGTGAACGAATGCCAATGACTACAAAAAATTATGCAAATTCACTTTAATTCAATTTATGATAAATTAAGTTCTACTAATCCAAATTAGAAATGAACTCCCACTCAAAAACGACATCCCTTGTGTCTTTTTGGTGATTATATGAACCAAATCCACTACACCAAGTCCGATCATCACGTGAGTCGGTGTAGCTTTAAAGGCGAGCATCAAATGGGCATCATAACTTTTATATGACTCATGCTTAACCTTTCGGTCCGTGTTCTGAGGCCATGTCTGTACACGCTAGGCTCGCCAAGTAAGAATCTTAGTATTCGCGTGTGTAACTGTTTTACACCTGAAATATGATCGTGGATCCAAGAACACCCGATCATCACATGATGTCTTGGAGCGACGAAACATAATCAGTGCATACTTAAGGGAGAACACATTTTTATCTTGATATCTAAATGAGGGATCATCTTATTATGCTAATAAAACACCAAACTAGCAATATAAGATGCAACAAATATCTCGTGTTAATAAGCGAAATGATATGGTTCTTACACTTGATCTCCATCATGTGCATCATGGTATGATCACTATCATACATCTATGTGTAAGGCCAAGGTCTATGGAACTTACACGTTATGTGTGTTGTAAGAGTATTGACTTATACTTCTACTTACAACATCACCATATCATGACACTAGCCCAGCAACAATCTAAACTAGACGCCTCTAATTTATCCATTGCAAGTTATACGTGGCTTAGGGCTTTCGAAGATAGAACCGTTCTTATCTACGAACATGAACCACAACGAGGATAACCAAATTATTGACAACTCGTTGCAAATTAGATATTGACTATAGTAGGAGAGACAGCCACCCGCTAGCCACGTATGCAAAACTAGTTGCATGTCGAGCGTGGAACATGTCTCATGTGCGAGGACATGTAAAGTTTGTCCGGACCGCTTCATCCCACTATGCCACCAATATCCAAAGCACAACTAAGAAGCAATAAAATGATCATCATCGCCGACATACTCATATGTGTACTACCCGTGCAAAGCATCTATGCATAGATCCAGCTCTGATACCCTGTAGGGTTCGCAGCATAGAAAACAAAAAATTTCCTATGATGTGAACAACTATGTACCAAGATCTATCTAATAAATACAAGCAACAGGCGGATGTACATCCGTAGAGAACATACCCTTGAAGACCGCCAAAGATTAACGAGTCCAAACTCGTGGTTGATGTAGACAATCTCAAGATCGAGAGGAAGTCCTAGTGCCGCAAAACAGCGGCGCATCCGTGCTCGCACACACGTTCGAGGCACCGATCAACCTCCGCCTCCTCGCTCCAGCGGAATCACAACTCTTTCTTGCCGAATAGACACCGGGAACATGTATCTCGCTAGTCCGAGACCATGGGGGATAAATACTAGAGGGGGAGAGAGATCCTTCACGAGGAGGTGTGAGTGAGAGAGAGGGAGGGGCTCCTTTTATAGGGAGAGGGGGGCAACCAAGGGTCCATGCGCCCAGCCATCGGTCTTCCCCCTCCCCTCCTTTCATTCATGTGGGTGGACACTCCACTCACACAAAAGCCTTTCAATTTCCTCCACTAAAAAACTCACTCAAATTCCCATTAAATTTCCACCAAATTTAATGCAAACTCTCATTAAATAAAACTCCTTTTATTTATTCAGAATTTTGTCAATTACGTTAATGACAAACATTCACATATAACCCCTTGCTAGTATTTCATTTCACATGCAAAAACACTTTCTGCAATTTCACCCGAAAACTTGTTTCGGTATCTAGTGAAATAAATTCCTGCGCTTGTTATTCTTTCCGGCGTGAACCTTTTGCTCCAAATGGATGTCGGTCTCTCTTAAGTGTTTCACCCTATGGTTCGTGAATAATGTGGACATGATCGAGACCCCTCTCGAATTAATAATCAGAAGCGGGATCTGGAGACCCATACTGACTCCCACACATTCAACGATGACTTTCTTGTGATCGTCAGAACCTTTTACGCTAGTATACTAATCCTTTTATTTCGTGATATATTGCATGTCCGAGATTCGATCATCGGTATCTCCATACCTAGTTTGATCTCGTTACTGACATGCACTCTTTTCTCGTTCCCGTGATATAACATTCTAGTGATCAAATCACTTGCTTGCAAGCTAATCAATGTGATATCACCGAGAGGGCCCAAAGCATATATATCCGTCATCGGGATGACCAAATTCCACTGTCGATCCATGGGACTCAACATAACACTTTAGTAGTTCTGAACCCATCTTTATAATCACCCTGTTACGGTGTGTCGTTTGATGTTATCAAGAAACTCTTCTGGTGTTAGTGATTGACATGATCTCATGGTCTAAGGATTAGGATCACTACGTAAGTTGTTATAGCAATATAAAATCAATGACTTTGATCGTAATGCTATACTTCGGATGAATGTTCATCACATCATTACACTAATGTTGTGACTTTGTTATTAACAATATTCAATGTACATGATCAGGAAACCTTGATCATCTTGTTAATCAGTGAGCTAGTTTTATGAGAGAGGCATAACTAGAAACTTCATTTTTGTTTATTAAACACACGTGTATTAATGTTTCCGTATTAATATTATTATAGCATGCAAAATAAACATTTATCATAAACAAGGAATACGATAATAACCACTTTACTATTGCCTCTCGGGCATATTCCCTTCACTTACCCCATCCACCCCCACCACATCCCGCTCGATAGCGCGTAGTGCTTGGAGGAGACGGCAGTGCCCCCTTTGGCTTCTTGCCGACACGCGCATCCACCCGAGATGGGCGCGCCGCCGTCAAGTGAACGAGGTGGGGAGATTATTTGCCGACGGTGACTACGGCAGATCTATTTTCCTTTGAACATTTCTGTTTCGATTTGTTTCGATTTGGGGCTTTCCTTTTTTGTTTTCTTTGCCCTAGCAGGGGGTATGTTCTTCTTCCCTATGCATCGGCTTGCCGATGTGCATAGGGATCAAGAGGAACGGCGCGGCCTCGCTGCGGCGCATTGTGCTCTTTAGGGTTAGGGTTTTACTTTGTTTTTTCTCTGTCAAAATTCTACCCGAAAAGATCTACAGAGCTTAGGCTCTGATGCCATTGTTTGATCTATTAGATCGACTGGCTCCTGATCAAATCGATAGAGGCTTGTGTTGTGTATTGAATGGGAGAGAGAGTACCTTCATTCTGGCTCGAGCTCGTCGAGCCGTTGGCCATGGCGGAGGGGCAACGGCGAGAGCGGGGTGTGTGTGGGCAAAAGGCGGCGGTGGCGGAGCTTCCCGCCAGCACTGCACGGAAACCCTAGATCGGAAGGGCGTGTAGGTGAGGTGTGCGGCGCAGGAAGAACCTCGTGAGGTGTGCCGCCGGCCCCCACCTCTTTATATACATGCAGGTGACAGGGGCCCACCAACCATAGATCGGTTGGGAGCTCCCGATCAGTGCGTGATCAAAGGGCCCGTTGAGCCGTTGGGCTCGATCATGTAGAGACTGTGGCATCCCGCAAAACCACTACTAGAAAATCGCATTGATTTTGTGCATTGCATCGTCATCATCATGCATTGTTTGTCTGAAACTATTTCGAAACGCCTAGTTTTGTTTTCTAAATAGCCCCCGTCTTATTTCAAATTAAAACATTGGTCTGTTCAGATCTTTTATTTGTCTAAAAACTATTTACAAAATTTATTTTAAAGAAAACCCTAGTCTAAAATTTCTAGTCCTAAATTTACCCAATCCTAGTCTACCCACCAACCCCAGCTTGCCACCTCACCGTCTCTCCACCTCACCCTCAGCCCAGCCACCTCACCAATCCACAGCCCCACCTACACCCCTCTCTCTCTCACCTAGCCCCCACCTACCCCCTCTTCCTTCCACCCCGGTCCCACCGACACAGCCGGCCCCACCACCCACCTGCGCGGGTCACTCCCCACCACGCAAACACCACCCCGCCTGCCACTCCCAACCTCCCTGCCTCCCGGGTCCCACCCCCAAACGCCCTCGCCGACCCACCGCTCCCCACCTCCTGGCCCCACACCGAACCACCATCTCCACCTTCTGTCCACCCCACTCTTCTCTCCCCGACGCGCTCGCCCCGCCCCCTCTCTTCCTCACCTCCGGCGGAGCCCTCTCTCCCCCTCCGTTCGTCGCGCCTCCTCCTCTGGGCCACGGCCGCGCCGCCGCGGGACCCCGCCTGTCCCCAACCTCTCTCCTGCGCCCGCGGCCGCGCATCGCCGAGCCCCGCCGCCACCAGGCCACCTTCCGCCCGCCTGCGTTCGGCCCTCCGCCTGCAAGCCGAGCTTGCCGGCCACCTCTTCATCCGCCGTCGGCCGCCCTTCGACCACCGCGGCCCTTCTCCTCCGCCCATCGAGCCGCCGCCCTCCCTCGCCTCTGCACGGGTCCGCCGCCGCGACGCCTTCCTCGCCTCCCTCACCTCTGCGTCGTCCGCCTTTGGCCGGTCCCGCCCCGCGCCTCCCCGCGTCGGCCCCGCAACCGCCTCCGCAGCGCTCGCCGCCAGGCCGCCTCTAAGCCCACCTCCTAGCGCCGGCCGCCACCTGGCCGTCCCCTCTCTGCAAGCCGGCCGCCCCGTCTTCCTCGCCGGCCCCGCGCCGCCGTCGGCCGCCTCTCCCCGGCTCTGCCCCCTCCTCTCAGGCTCGCCTCGCTGCGGCCCGAGCCCTTCGCCGCCGCCTTCCACCGTCCTCCTCGCCTCCGGCCTCCCTCGCTGGAGCTCCTCCGGCCGCCCGCGCTGCCGCCTCACCGGAGCACGGCCCGGCCCTCCCCCGCCGTTGCCATACACCTCCTCTCCTCCTCCGCCGCGCTCTCCTCCGGTCGCTGCCGGCCCAGCCCTCTGTGCCTCCGTCATCCGTCCTTCCCGGAGTTCCGCCGCCGCTCGTCTTCCCCTCCCTGCCTCGGCCGCCGCCCCTGCGCTCGCTGGACTCCACCATCGCCGCAAGCGGCCTCAGAGCTCGCACCTGTCGCCGCTCGTCCCCGCCTCTGGGCCGATGTTCACCGTGCCGTCCTCCATCCTGGAACGCCAAGAGCCACCGACCATCGAAGTTGGGACCTTCAAGTTCACCGACATGGAATCAAAGAGTTGTTGAACCCGAGTTCTCCGTCACGGAAAAACCCCAAGGCATTCGTGGTGGAACCGACAAGGTCTACCTCACCGACGCCATGATCTCCCTCACGGAATCTGAAGACCGTTCCGATTCCTCGAACCTCTCCGAAGCCGCCAAGATCGCCATGGAACGACAAGCACTTAACCCCGGACACCGAGACCTGAGCGACAAGTACTCCTTCCCGGACGCCAAGTTCGCCGAGAACCCGGACCCCAAGGCCTTCACCCCAGTACGACAAGCACTTCGCCACGGAACGCCAAGTTCTCCACCTTGAACGCCATGACCGTCTACGCGGGCCCGAAGACCACGAATGCGACAAGAACGACATCGACCCGGGCAAATCCGATGCGCCCCGACACCGAACCAAGCTCTTCTTCTCGGATGCGACAAGACCTACTTCCTTTGTCCGATAACGATCCCGTCGAACCCTAAACCCTGAGACCGAACCCCGAACCCTCAGAACACCAAGATCGCCGAACCCTAATGTGTGACCCTGATCCGAGCCCCTATTTTTAAATGCCATATATATATCTTGTGCATATTAAATCATTCATCTCGCATGCATCTTGTCATGTGGTTTGGGGGCCTTATGCCGATTCACCTAAATTAAATATGGGGCCCATATGCGGGCAAATCTAGCCTTATATTGGCTCCATTTAAATTTGTGTAGCGAATCGATGCCATGTTTTGTCTTGCTAATCCAACATTTAAATTGTGGGGTATCTAAACAACTTGAACCACTTAAATATTTGCCGGGACCTCGGTTTCGCTTAACATGATCTAATTGCATTGCACCTTTGCCATGTCATACATCATACATGCACCATGCTCGATCTTATGCCGTAGTATTAAATGGTACATCCGGTGTTTCTTCTAGTGTTTTGGTTCTTCGCGGATAAGGCCGTTGAGTTGATGCGAGTGTCAACCCGATCTTCGGTTGAACCTTCGGCAATGTTTTCAGGCGAGCATCTCCCCCTTTCTACCTATCTTACTTTTATAGTCTTGGTTTCCTCCTGTTGATCTATTGCTATCTGTATTGCGATGCTCTAGTTTTCGTACCCGTGATATCCCTTGTAGCCTTATATTGCCTTGGACACATCCTATTACCTGTTGTTTGGTAGATAGTTGGACTTGCGCGTCGTAGTCGCTTGCTCAAGTGCTTTTGCGTGTCGACAAGTACCACAGTTGTTGGAGTATTGCCGCATGTTTATTGTTGGAGATGATCATAACTTTAATTACTGTTTAACAACTAAAATTGAAGTAGGTAAGCAGAGGCACAGGTGGGCAATAGATGTTATTTGGTTGTTAACCGTCCACTTGTGTCCCGTAGGACCCCGAGTACTTGATACCTGTTCCTTGAATATTCGCGCTATCCACATCCAGGAGGATTATGGGACCCCCCCTGAGCCAGAGCTTGATTCATTCTTATTTCTTGGGGCCACAAACTAGTTTGAGGTTTTATTTACTATCCTGTACTTATGCCATGCTTTACTGCTTTATTTACGATTGTGCGAGGAGCACCTGTACTGTTTAGGATCGGGACACAATTTCGCGGTGTCGACAAGCCCAGTTTTGGGTTCCCAGTCGTTCACAGCCGTCCACCCAAACCTTGGGTCCGTCTCGGAGTCAGCTAACTTCGTTGCGGGTGTACTCAATGGGGTGGCCCCCTGAAATATTTCTGAATCCTGTGATTGCTTTGTCGTGAAGGCCTCGTTGGGTTTTGATTTGGTTTTTCCGAGGTTGATCGAGTGTGTGTTGCTATTTGTGCACCCCTGCAGGGTAAAACTTTCTGAAAGCCGTGTCCGCGGTTATGGACGACTTGGAGCACAGTATCTCGATCATAGACAACTATAACTAAAGTAGTGCTATAAATTTGACTTTATAATGACTAGTAATCAGCTTCACTATAATGGAATGGCTAAATAAAACTGCCAACAATTGCTTGTTTGGGTTGTAGCTTGCGGCCATTGTATCTGACTAGTAAGTATTGCAACTACAACGGAATGGCCAAATAAAAGTACCAACAACTGCTGGGTTTTGGGATATCTCATGCTAATTGTATCTGACTAGTAAGTGATGCAACTACAATGGAATGGTTAAATAAAAGTGCCCACTGCTTATTTTATCCGGATGATTATCTACACCTGACTAGTAATTGCTGCAACGATAACTGAATAAATAAAAATGCCAACTGTGTGAGTTCCTCGGTTGACTTCCTCGTTTGGTCTCGAGGGGGAAACACCAGGATGGGTTTGTTTGATGGTAGCATCAGGTTGGTTTCGAATAGGTCTTTCTTATCCCTCTCTGATAGCCGCCAGTTGTATCGAGTCTCTATAGGTTGTTTAGTGCATGCTGCCGCTGCCGCTTCAGTCCACCATACCTATGTAGGCGAGGACCGCCGAATTCTAGCCTCGCCGTGTACTGGCCTCAGTACTGACCGCTATCTCTTTTTCCTTTGCCCTTTGTCGGCACCCCTTTTGTTCAAGCAGGTTTTGAGATCGACGTCGTTAGCAGGGTTACCCTTCCGGCTTGGCCTGGGCAGGGTTATGGACGCCATTGGTTATTCTTCAGGGCTCTTAGCCCCATTTGCATCTTGTCCGTAGCCGGGCGCTGTATCATTTTCAAGGTGATTTGGATCTTTGTATATTATATCTGTATTCTTGACTCGTTGAGTCGCTGTTGTATATATCTGTTCTGTGGGTCCCATCGAGGACTGTTGTGTAATGTTATTACTTCGTTTTCCACCCGCACGAAAGTGCCTGGTGGGCACCTTTGAATCGTTTCTATGCGGGTTTGGCGGGAAGCGCTAAAACTTGCATAGGGTCGATTCTGAGGGTGTTACAGAGTGGTATCAGAGCTCAGCAGTTGCGATACCCCACAAGTCCAGCCTATAGGATAACCTAGGTAACGGCCGAAGTAGAGTGTCGAAACTATTTTTGAAAAATCGGTTGGATAGTTCTGATTAGGTCTGATTTTACTTCTTACCCCTCTGCTATTCTCCTCTTATCTCGACGTGTTTTGAATCCGCTCTCTTCTCTCTCTTCGAGTCCAGGATTTCTCGTGGTTGGGTTCCATCTTACCTTCAGGGTTTCGCTTCCTCCTTTGGTAACGGTGTTGCTACATCTGGTCTTCATGCTATTCGAGGAACCCTTCGTCTGGTGGACTTCTCTTTGTTCCTTCTTGTGCCTTCCGGTGTTTTCCGACGCGACGACATCATCTACGCCAGATCCGATGCAGAGTCTGCATCACTCCTTTGTTTCCGAACCTCGCTTGTCGAGATCTTCAGTCTAATTCTGAGAGTTGGTTGTATAATTCTTCTATTCATGTGCAGAGTAATGGTTTGGGTGCGCGATGGACTGATCATCATCCGACTACTCTTATCATTCGCTCTTGTACATCGAATCAGTGGATCCAGCAATTTTACTCCGTCCACGGAAGCTAGAGATGGCTTTATTTGTTGATGCCTCTACCTTCGACCTTTTGTTCCCGGAGTGTTCCCTCGACGGTCACGGACAACGACCTCTTGTTAGTGGTGTCGCGAGGATCTATCCGAAGCGCGAAGATGCAGATCACCGGCCTTCTTCCCGGTACCATGAGGCGGATCTCGAGGGCGAGATCCATTGTTAGTGGTGTCGAATTGTGGCATCCCGCAAAACCACTACTAGAAAATCGCGTTGATTTTGTGCATTGCATCGTCATCATCATGTATTGTTTGTCTGAAACTATTTTGAAACGCCTAGTTTTGTTTTCTAAATAGCCCCCATCTTATTTCAAATTAAAACATTGGTCTGTTCAGATCTTTTATTTGTCTAAAAACTATTTACAAAATTTATTTTAAAGAAAACCCTAGTCTAATATTTCTAGTCCTAAATTTACCCAATCCTAGTCTACCCACCAACCCCAGCTTGCCACCTCACCGTCCCTCCACCTCACCCTCAGCCCAACCACCTCACCAATCCACAGCCCCACCTACACCCCTCTCTCTCTCTCACCTAGCCCCCACCTAACCCCTCTTCCTTCCACCCCGGTCCCACCGACCCAGCCGGCCCCACCACCCACCTGCGCGGGTCACTCCCCACCACGCAAACACCACCCCGCCTGCCACTCCCAACCTCCCTGCCTCCCGGGTCCCACCCCCAAACGCCCTCGCCGACCCACCGCTCCCCACCTCCTGGCCCCACACCGAACCACCATCTCCACCCTCTGTCCACCCCACTCTTCTCTCCCCGACGCGCTCGCCCCGCCCCCTCTCTTCCTCACCTCCGGCGGAGCCCTCTCTCCCCCTCCGTTCGCCGCGCCTCCTCCTCTGGGCCACGGCCGCGCCGCCGCGGGACCCCGCCTGTCCCCAACCTCTCTCCTACGCCCGCGGTCGCGCATCGCCGAGCCCCGCCGCCACCAGGCCACCTTCCGCCCGCCTGCGTCCGGCCCTCCGCCTGCAAGCCGAGCTCGCCGGCCACCTCTTCATTCGCCGCCGGCCGCCCTTCGACCACCGCGGCCCTTATCCTCCGCCGATCGAGCCGCCGCCCTCCCTCGCCTCAGCGCGGGAGCACCTCCCTCCGCCGCCGCGACGCCTTCCTCGCCTCCCTCACCTCTGCGTCGTCCGCCTCCGGCCGGTCCCGCCCCGTGCCTTCCCGTGTCGGCCCCGCAACCGCCTCCGCAGCGCTCGCCGCCAGGCCGCCTCCAAGCCCACCTCCTAGCGCCGGCTGCCACCTGGCCGTCCCCTCTCTGCAAGCCGGCCGCCCCGTCTTCCTCGCCGGCCCCGCGCCGCCGTCGGCCGGCTCTGCCCCCTCCTCTCAGGCTCGCCTCGCTGCGGCCCGAGCCCTTCGCCGCCGCCTTCTACCGTCCTCCTCGCCTCCGGCCTCCCTCGCCGGAGCTCCTCCGGCCGCCCGCGTTGCCGCCTCACCGGAGCACGGCCCGGCCCTCCCCCGCCGTCGCCATACACCTCCTCTCCTCCGCCACCGCGCTCTCCTCCGGTCGCTGCCGGCCCGGCCCTCTGTGCCGCCGTCATCCGTCCTTCCCGGAGTTCCGCCGCCGCTCGTCTTCCCCTCCCTGCCTCGGCCGCCAGCGGCCGCCGCCCCTGCGCTCGCTGGACTCCACCATCGCTGCAAGCGGCCTCGGAGCTCGCACCTGTCGCCGCTCGTCCCCGCCTCTGGGCCGATGTTCACCATGCCGTCCTCCATCCTGGAACGCCAAGAGCCACCGACCATCGAAGTCGGGACCTTCAAGTTCACCGACATGGAATCAAAGAGTTGTTAAACCCGAGTTCTCCGTCACGGAAAAACCCCAAGGCATTCGTGGTGGAACCGACAAGGTCTACCTCACCGACGCCATGATCTCCCTCACGGAATCTGAAGACCGTTCCGATTCCTCGAACCTCTCCGAAGCCGCCAAGATCGCCATGGAACGACAAGCACTTAACCCCGGACACCGAGACCTGAGCGACAAGTACTCCTTCCCGGACGCCAAGTTCGCCGAGAACCCGGACCCCAAAGCCTTCACCCCGGTACGACAAGCACTTCGCCACAGAACGCCAAGTTCTCCACCTTGAACGCCATGACCGTCTACGCGGGCCGGAAGACCACGAATGCGACAAGAACGACATCGACCCGGGCGAATCCGATGCGCCCCGACACCGAACCAAGCTCTTCTTCTCGGATGCGACAAGACCTACTTCCTTTGTCCGATAACGATCCCGTCGAACCCTAAACCCTGAGACCGAACCCCGAACCCTCAGAACACCAAGATCGCCGAACCCTAATGTGTGACCCTGATCCGAGCCCCTATTTTTAAATGCCATCTATATATCTTGTGCATATTAAATCATTCATCTCGCATGCATCTTGTCATGTGGTTTGGAGGCCTTATGCCGATTCACCTAAATTAAATATGGGGCCCATATGCGGGCAAATCTAGCCTTATATTGGCTCCATTTAAATTTGTGTAGCGAACCGATGCCATGTTTTGTCTTGCTAATCCAACATTTAAATTGTGGGGTATCTAAACAACTTGAACCACTTAAATATTTGTCAGGACCTCGGTTTCGCTTAACATGATCTAATTGCATTGCACCTTTGCCATGTCATACATCATACATGCACCATGCTCGATCTTATGCCGTAGTATTAGATGGTACATCCGGTGTTTCTTCTAGTGTTTTGGTTCTTCGCGGATAAGGCCATTGAGTTGATGCGAGTGTCGACCCGATCTTCGGTTGAACCTTCGGCAATGTTTTCAGGCGAGCATCTCCCCCTTTCTACCTATCTTACTTTTATAGTATTGGTTTCCTCCTGTTGATCTATTGCTATCTGTGTTGCGATGCTCTAGTTTTCGTACCCGTGATATCCCTTGTAGCCTTATATTGCCTTGGACACCTCCTATTACCTGTTGTTTGGTAGATAGTTGGACTTGCGCGTCGTAGTCGCTTGCTCAAGTGCTTTTGCGTGTCGACAAGTACCACAGTTGTTGGAGTATTGCCGCATGTTTATTGTTGGAGATGATCATAACTTTAATTACTGTTTAACAACTAAAATTGAAGTAGGTAAGCAGAGGCACATGTGGGCAATAGATGTTATTTGGTTGTTAACCGTCCACTTGTGTCCCGTAGGACCCCGAGTACTTGATACCTGTTCCTTGAATATTCGCGCTATCCACATCCGGGAGGATTATGGGACCCCCCTGAGCCAGAGCTTGATTCATTCTTACTTCTTGGGGCCACAAACTAGTTTGAGGTTTTATTTACTATCCTGTACCTATGCCATGCTTTACTTCTTTATTTACGATTGTGCGAGGAGCACCTGTACTGTTTAGGATCGGGACACGATTTCGCGGTGTCGACAAGCCCAGTTTTGGGTTCCCAGTCGTTCACAGCCGTCCACCCAAACCTTGGGTCCGTCTCGGAGTCAGCTAACTTCGTTGCGGGTGTACTCAATGGGGTGGCCCCCTGAAATATTTCTGAATCCTGTGATTTCTTTGTCGTGAAGGCCTCGTTGGGTTTTGATTTGGTTTTTCCGATGTTGATCGAGTGTGTGTTGCTATTTGTGCACCCCTGCAGGGTAAAACTTTCTGAAAGCCGTGTCCGCGGTTATGGACGACTTGGAGCACAGTATCTCGATCATAGACAACTATAACTAAAGTAGTGCTATAAATTTGACTTTATAATGACTAGTAATCAGCTTCACTATAATGGAATGGCTAAATAAAACTGCCAACAATTGCTTGTTTGGGTTGTCGCTTGCGATCATTGTATCTGACTAGTAAGTATTGCAACTACAACGGAATGGCCAAATAAAAGTACCAACAACTGCTGGGTTTTGGGATATCTCATGCTAATTGTATCTGACTAGTAAGTGATGCAGCTACAATGGAATGGTTAAATAAAAGTGCCCACTGCTTATTTTATCCGGATGATTATCTACACCTGACTAGTAATTGCTGCAACGATAACTGAATAAATAAAACTGCCAACTGTGTGAGTTCCTCGGTTGACTTCCTCGTTTGGTCTCGAGGGGGAAACACCAGGATGGGTTTGTTTGATGGTAGCATCAGGTTGGTTTCGAATAGGTCTTTCTTATCCCTCTCTGATAGCCGCCAGTTGTATCGAGTCTTTATAGGTTGTTTAGTGCATGCTGCCACTGCCGCTTCAGTCCACCATACCTATGTAGGCGAGGACCGCCGAATTCTAGCCTCGCCGTGTACTGGCCTCAGTACTGACCGCTCTCTCTTTTTCCTTTGCCCTTTGTCGGCACCCCTTTTGTTCAAGCAGGGTTACCCTTCCGGCTTGGCCTGGGCAGGGTTATGGACGCCACTGGTTATTCTTCAGGGCTCTTAGCCCCATTTGCATCTTGTCCGTAGCCGGGCGCTGTATCATTTTCAAGGTGATTTGGATCTTTGTATATTATATCTGTATTCTTGACTCGTTGAGTCGCTGTTGTATATATCTGTTCTGTGGGTCCCATCGAGGACTGTTGTGTAATGTTATTACTTCGTTTTCCACCCGCACGAAAGTGCCTGGTGGGCACCTTTGAATCGTTTCTATGCGGGTTTGGCGGGAAGCGCTAAAACTTGCATAGAGTCGATTCTGAGGGTGTTACAGAGACCAATCTAACAGGGGAAGCCTGAGAAGGCGCGCCGGCGTCGATCTCAAGTGGGGATGCGGCGGCCAGAATGGGAGGAGACGGCATCGATTTCGTCAATTCCGTCGATCCACGACTTCCTGGTCTACGCGAGGAAGATCTCCTGGTCTGCTATAGGGAGGGAGCTCCTGTGCGTGCCCTCCGTGGAGCTCGAGCGTGTCTCCTCTATGGAGCTCGAGCCTGTCGCCTTCGTCAAAACTACTACACGTCAACTCCATGGAAGAGGACGGAGGGCGCACCTGGAAGATGAGGACAGAGGGCGGTGTGGGCTGGCGGCCTGGAAGAGTAGTACGGAGGGCCTAGAAGTCCTCGACGGCCTCCTTCATCAGGCCCTTCAATGGCAGACGGCAAGGAGTACGGAGCTGAATGAACGGCGGATGTCGGGAGGACGAAGCCGAATGAACGACGGACGTCGGGAGGACGGAGCCGAAGATCACTGTTTGAAATCCAAAATTACATCCTAATTTAAAGCATTTTGAACATTTTAGAGACTTTTTGGCAAAAACGAAGTTAAACTAGCCCTGCGACATCCTTTGTTGGACGGAAGCAGTAGTAACATAAATAGATCCCCCAAGTCTACTCCTAGAAACCACACTAATTATATGATGGTGCCTTGATTTTCCAATGGATGACAGACACGATACCTACTGTTTCCGAGTATACATTTAGCGCTAGCTAGTTGGCTAAGGTGTGTGGTGCGCAGCTGTCGACGGCGCATGCCATGACATCCCTGTAGTCCCTGGTGATGTTGAAGGCGTCGTGCACGGCGCCATCGTCGCTGTGGATGAACTCGAACCGCATGTTGGAGTGGTCGGTGGCGGTGAGCTTGACGTAGCCGAAGCTCTGGTTCCTGGCCACGCTCCACTGCGGCCACGCGCCGCCGGCGTAGGTCCTGAGCTTGGCGCCGGCCGTCCCGGCCACGACGTGGATGGTCCCGCCCAGCGCGCCGGTGTAGCTGCCCTGGGCGTCCTTGCCCTTGACGGTGCACGTGTTCTCGTAGACGGGGCACGTCCGCTCGTAGTTGTGGACGTGGCCGTAGATGGCGATGTCGACGCGGTGCTTCTGCCAGAGCGGCTGGAGGGTCCGCCCCATGGGCTCCGAGAAGGACCCCTCCTGTTCGTAGAAGTCGTTGGAGGAGTAGCCGAGCGGGCGGTGCGCCAGGAAGACGAGCCACGGCTGGTGCTTCCGGTCGGCGGCCGCGAAGCAGGAGTCGAGGAACGCGTGCTGCTCTGTCCCGGGACGCCAGTCGTGCTCCGTGTCGGCGACGCAGAAGCGGAACATGCCGTAGTCGGCGGCGTACCAGAACTTGCCGCGGTGGGCCGGCGCCGGCACGTAGAAGTAGGTCTCCGCCGGCACGCCGCACTCGCCGTGCGAGTCGTTGCCGTTGTAGAACCCGCCCGTGTCCATGTAAGTGCGCTCGTGATTGCCACTGCAGCACGCACGTCTTGTCAGATTATCTCGCAGTTCGTCTTCCAAATTAAGATTCAGAGAGACGGAGAGCCAAGCGAATGGACGTACCTTCCGACCATGTAGGGTACCTTGGAGGCGATGGGCTCGATCTGCGCGGTGAACTGGTCCCACTGCGCGAGGAAGCCGTTGGCGTAGGAGAGGTCTCCGATGTGGAACACGGCGTCGTAGTTGGGCAGGTCCTTGATCAGCTGGTCGGTGGTCACCTGTGCTCCGGGCTGGAACCCCTCGAGCTCACTGCTCCCATCCTTTGCCCCCTGCAAGCAAACACGGTAACCATGTCATGATTATTGTCCACTTTAAGCATCTGAAGCTCTCTGAACTAGTACTACTATTGTCCGATGAAATTTTCTTACAAGTCCCATGTCGCCGAAGACAACGACGCGCTGGAGCGATGCCTGGCCTGGGAACGGCGAGGCGCGGAAAATGGCGGACTTGCCCCACGCCACGGTCCCGTCCTGTAGCTCGTGCCCAATCTGATATGAATACCTGAAGGAAAACATCAGTACGAAAGTAGTACATTGTGACGATCCTGCAGTCAGTTAGTGCGACACTAAATTCTTACTCCCTGTTTGGCCACAGGTCCTTGAGGAAGGCCGTGTGGATGAAGCCTGGATCCCTGTAACCCTGTCCGCGAGCCGGGTTACCTGCAACCGATGAATTTAACTGTGTGTCAGGTTACAGTTCATCAATCCATGAACAATTGCTGCTCTTTTACACCACTAGGAGCAGCTAGCAGCTGCTCTGAAGTCTGAGCCAGTACAGTACATACCGCAGAGATGGCCCTGTTTGAAGGTGAGCGTGCCGGCCGGCGTCCGCTTGGAGGTCTCCTCGCCCTTCATCCTCCACTCCACGAACGGGTACGCCTCGTCGATGCTGTACCCGCTCGTCCAGGTCACGGCCATCTGCATGCATTCTCCATCAATAAACAGTTCATCCCCTCCCCTCCCATCGGTAGGTAGGTAGCGACCTGCAGGTGTTACATCATGGCTCACCTGGTTCCATTCTTTCCCCTGCGATAGGCGCGGGAACACGGGGGCCTTGGGGTTCGCGAAGGAGATCTTGTTCGACACCGCGAGTAGTTTGGGCTGCAAATTAAAACAAACGTAATGCCACACCGGTTCAGCCCTGATTTTTGCCTAAATCATCGAACTTATTGATACTGCAGAAGTGCAGACTGATAGAGATCATGGTGCACATGGAAAGAAAACTGAAGAGCTTACGTTGTCCTTGCCACCGGAGAAGAGGCCGAAGGCGTAGTCGTACCGCTGGTTGATGACGAGGAAGGTGGTGTTGCCGCTGCCCGTGCGCAGGAAATCCGGCTCGCAATTGCCGAACTTGTACTGCAACAGACCAATAATGGTATGAGCGTGGGTGGACTAACTTGTGGACTCCAAATCTATTCTTTGCCTGGCTGCCTGCCTATCCAGTCCACTGACCTTAATGGGAGCCACGGGTAGTCCTCCAAGCGCGTCATCTTGCCCTGCTACCTTGGTGCTCCCAATGCCCGAGCTGCACAACGATTGAGCAGAGATGATTGCAATCAAGGACTAGTCAACAGATCTCACTGTAATTTGTTTTTTGCGGGTAGATCTCGCCGGCCGTAATTAACTGGTGACTGACGGGTACCTGAAATCGGCGGGGGAGAAGAGACCGATCCAGTGTCCCGAGGACGGCGACGGCGTCGTGAAGTTGACCGTCACCCACGCAGAATCCTCTCCCTGAAAAGCAACGCATCGACAGGGATTAAACAACACGCGCGGTTCAGGCATCGATCGACGACGTACGTAGGTGTTCGCGGATGATGAATACTCACGTCCTTGCCGAGAACGTCGGGGGACGCGTGGATGGCCGACGCGGAGTCCATGGCGACCTGGGCGGCCGCCAGGTTGAGCGTCGACAGCGGCTGGATGTTCTCCGGCGCCGAGTCCTCCACCAGGATGGCGCCTGCTGCCGCGGCGGCCATCACCAGCAGCACGGCCGTCATGAGCGGCGACGGTAGCGCGCCTCTAGCTGCCATCTAGTCTAGTCTAGTCTACCAATGCGCGATGACCGGTGACAAGGAGGCAGGGAGTTGAGATTTTATAGGGATTACGCGTTTCGAAACAAGGAAGAGTTGTTAACTATCCAAGTTTGTTGCATCCGGAAAGAGTGCTGCTATACACACAACGGCGGATTATGTCAGACGTGTGTGTACGACGCCGTCTCATGGCTCTCTATTTTTTTCTTGAGAAAATCACGGCCCTCTATTGGCATGAAAGGATCTAGATGGGCGTTGAATGAGTTTTTTTTTTGTTGACGTAACCATATATTTCATTTAGACAATCTGTTTGCAAAAATTAGACATATGGTCACCAAAAGAAACAAACGATTACACATATGGTCACCAAAAGAGACAAACTTGCGTGTCATGCAATTTTGCACAAAATATACCGCATGTAGAAAAATTAGAATTCCACTCTTGGAGAAATTTGTGCCTAGCCGGAACGCCGTGCACCATCGTCCTTTGCCGCCACCATGGCAGCGCCACAAAAAGAGCTGAACAGCCGCCATACTGAGATCTGGGAGAGCACCTTCGCATACTACGATGATTTTCGAGCTGATGAACCGGACTGTCGCAAACGACGAGACCAAGACTTTGCGGCATGTCGACCGGGGATCTTCCCCGTGTCAATAGATCTCGACGCCGTCAACTTCATCCGATGCGGTCGAAGAAGAGAAATGCCGTTGCATGCCGTCATCCACATGCCCAACTGCAAGATAGAAAACACAACTAGAACAGCCAGCAAAACCGTCACCCGTGAGAGTGTCGATCCCTGACCGCCAGACACGAGTCTCGCCGGATCCAGAGATCAACGAGACGACCAGGCCACCTGCCTTCCGTCACCACTGGTAGGAGTGATGCTGAGATGGAGGTGTTAGGGTAATAGACTTATTGTATTACCAGGGGGCCAAAGTCCACAATATATAGTACATGTACAGGTGCAAATATGCAGGAAACCCCCTAACACATGGAGAAACTACAATATACAAATATATACTCTAACACCCCCCTCAAACTCATGGTGGATCCACAACCCTGAGTTTGGAGAGTAAGAAGTCATGCTGCGCTCGGGTTTGTGCCTTTGTAAAGAAATCCGCCAACTGCAAGTCTAAAGGCACATAATGAAGCGCAACAACCCGATCCTGCACCTGAGCACGTGTATAAAAAGCATCAACACCAATATGCTTGGTCAGCTCATGCTTGACCGGATCACGTGCAATACTGATAGCACCTGTACTGTCAGACAAAAGTGAAGTTGATGTTGTAACAGAGACCCCAAAATCTGCAAGCATCCACCGTAACCAGGTCACCTCAGCAATCAACAGAGTTATAGCCCGCAGCTCAGCCTCAACACTCGAACGGGAAACCGCTACCTGTTTCTTCGTCTTCCAAGCAACAAGTGAACCACCAAGAAACAGTAAGCAGAAAGTGAACGACGATCCGTACGATCACTCGCCCACGTAGCATCCGAGTAGCACTGGAGCTGGAGAGAGCTGGAACTAGGAAAGAAAAGGCGACGAGTGATCGTGCCATGAAGATAACGAAGGACACGGAGGAGATGACTGTAGTGAACGGTGGTAGGAGCTGAGACAAACTGACTCAGAATATCAAAAGGATAAGAGATATTAGGACGAGTGACAGCAAGATAAACAAGACTCCCAACAAGATGGCGATAACGCGTGGGATCAGAAAGAGGATCACCATCAGTAGGACGAAATTTAACATTAAGCTCCATAGGAGTCTCAACAGTGCGCTCATCCCCAAGAGCAACACGAGCAAGAAGATCCTGAATATACTTTTTCTGAGAGATAGAAAAACCATCAGAAGTGGAGGAGACCTCAATCCCAAGAAAGTAGCAAAGAGAACCAAGATCAGTCATAAGAAACTGATCACGAAGACGAGCCTTGACAAAGGCAATATACTCAGGATCATCACCAGTAATGATCATATCATCAACATAGAGAAGAAGAAGAGTGCGTCCACGAGGAGAAGTGTGAACAAATAGCACTGGATCATGAAAACTAGGAGAGAAACCAGCAGTAGTCACCACAGAAGCAAAGCGCTCAAACCAGTCACGAGGGCCTATTTCAGGCCATAAAGAGAACGTCGAAGACGACAAACCATCCCATCGGGAACAGAATACCCAGGAGGAGGCTGCATGTAAACCTCCTCACTCAACTCGCCATTAAGAAAAGCGTTCTGAACATCAAGCTGGGACACAGACCAGCGTCAAACAGAAGCAACAACAAGAAGAGTACACACAGTGGTCATATGATCCACAGGGGCAAAATTCCCATCATAGTCACGGCCGTGCTCCAGCTGAAAGCCACGAGCCACAAGACGCGCTTTATAGCGCTCAAGAGATCCATCGGAGCGGGTCTTAATTTTATAGACCCACTTACACGTGATAGGATGAACACCAGAAGGGGGGAAACAAGATCCCGGGTGCCAGTGCGCTCAAGCGCAGCGATCTCCTCAGCCATCGAAAGCTGCCATTCAGGATGACGCTCGGCATCCCGATAAGAAGTCGGCTCGGAGACGACAGAGAGACCATATTGACTAGGAGAGTAACGGTCTGGAGCACGATGCTGACGAACAGGCCGTGAAGAGGGAAGCTCATCGGCGAAAGACGACTCATCAGAAGAAGAGGAAGAAGGAACAGCAGAGGAAGGGTCTGAAGCCAGAGAACAAGGAGAACTAGGGGAACTAGACGGAGGAGGGGATGGCGCCGAAACCGAAGAGGTGGAGGAGAAGGGACAGCGGGAGGTGCATCAGGAAAAAGAAGATAAGAGATATCATCCACCGGGTAAGTACCAGAGGTGGGGCGAGGATAGAAGGGACGCGTCTCATCAAACATGACATCACGAGAGATGCGCATCCGACGACCAACGGGGTCCCAACAACGATAGCCCTTATACTCATCACTGTATCCGAGAAAAACACACTCAACAGACTGAGCGGTCAGTTTGGTGCGTTCGCGAGGAGGTAGAAGGACATAGCAAACACAACCAAATAAACGAAGAGTCGAGTAGTCAGGAGAGCTACCAGAGAGACGCTCGAGAGGAATGCCACCTTGAAGGGCAGCAAAAGGCTAAATGTTAATGAGGTAAGTCGACGTAGCGACAGCCTCGGACTAGAAATGCGGTGGAAGAGAGGAAGAAATCATCATAGCACGGGTAGACGATACTTACGCTCGGCGACACCATTTTGAGCATGGGCGCCGGGACACGAGAACTGAGCGAGGGTGCCCTGCTCAGCAAGGGCACCACGCAGGTGCTGGGAGATATACTCTCCTGCAGAATCAGCACGAAACACACGAATAGGCGTGGAATACTGAGTACGAACCATGGTCGCAAAATGTTGATAAATAGAGAGCACCTCACTGCGAGAGCGCATAAAAAACAACCAGGTGTACCGTGAAAAATCATCAATGAATAAAATATAGTATCGATGGCCCCCTTTGGAAGCAAAGGGAGCCGGACCCCAAACATCTGAATGAACTCAATCAAAAGGTCGCTGAGATACAAACACACTAGTAGAATAGGGAAGCGAGATCTGTTTTCCTAACCTACAACCCTGACACGAATGTAAATACACATCTCCTGAGATAGACCCCGGAAGACCACGACGAACTAAGGACGATAAACGGGAGCCACAAAGGTGACCCAGCCGATGATGCTATTGCTGAAAAGAGCCAGTGACAGAAGCAGCAACCGTAGAAGAACTAGCAGATGAAGTGTCAGTGGATGGAACACGAAGCCCGTCTAACTCCCATAGCCCCAGAGACTCAAGGCTGCGAGGACCAGTTCCAACCAGGTCCTGGGTATGGCGGTCCTGAACCGCACAAGAATCAGCGTCAAGTATGACACGACAACCAGAATCAGTAAGCTGACTAGCAGAAAAAAGGTTCATCTTAAGACTAGGAACATGAGAAACGTCAGGAACAGAGAAAGATGAAGTAGAAATAGTGCCTCGACTGGAAACAGGAAGAGGGGTACCATCAGCCATGATAACACGGACAAGATAAATAAGAGAGCGAAGAACAGAAAGAATAGAAGACGCATAAGTCATATGAAAAGAAGATCCAGAATCCAGATAGCACGGGGATGACGTACCTGACTGTGTAGAAAATGGTGGTCGCGTGGTGCCAGAAGAGCTAGGCACAGAACCAGCAGTACCCGACGAGGAAGAGCCTGTAGTAGCGAGCAGACCACGAAGATGTCTTGATCAGACAGTACAACAGCAGAAGATCCTGAAGAACCAGTCTGCCTACGAGCATGGTACTGCTGACGTAAGCTTGGATCCCTCCTCCAGCAGCTAGAGACATCGTGGCCAGGCTTGCCACAGTAGGCGCAGGGAGGACGAGGAGGTGCTGTCATACCACGAGGCTGTTGAGGCTGACTCTAGCCCTGGACCGGAGGAGTAGAGAGTATCGGCGGTACTGGAGACCACAACGAAGCCGACGGCACAGGAGGACCATGAGCAGCAAGTACGGAGGGAACCTCAAGAAGACCAGCACCACGAAGATGAGTCTCCTCAGCACGAAGCTCAGACAGTACCTCAGAAAGCGGAACACGACCACGGACAAGCGGCTGGGCACGACGCGGCTCAAACTCCTTACGGAGCCGCGACAAGAACTCAAATACGCGCTGAAACTCCAGATCCGCGCGCACAGTCAGACAGTAGGGACAGGTGGAACACATAGTTGAAGAGAATCAAGCTGACGCCAAATAGCAGCACTCTGAGTATAGAACTCATCAATAGTAGAATCACCCTGCTGAAGAGCATGCTCCTGGCGAACCACATACAGGTAAAGAGCATCCCCAGACGGCTGATAGCGCTGACGAAGAAAAGCCCACTGAGCAGCAGCAGTAGGAAGACCCATAAACTCAGCAGCATACTGAGACAGAACACTGAAAGTGAGAACAGCAGCAGCACGAGCATCCTATCTATCCACTGAGTGTAGTCAGTCAGATCCTGAGGAGCATCGGGGGCAAGGGCAATAGGCGACGTAGGAGCAGCGGGGCGCGGCGGACAGGAAACCTCGCCAGAAAGCACACCCCAAAGACGAAGACCGCGTATGTGGACGCGCATAAAGGCAGCGAAATCAGGATAATTTGCGCCATCAAAAATCACCGGGCAGCGAGAAATCGCAAGATAACCCGACGAGGAAGACGTTTTTTTTACGAGAATCATATCAGACCAGAATCATATCAGACCCGCAGTACGCAACAACGCAGCCGTGGCGGACGGGGCCGACAGGCCTGGCGGCGGCGGCGGCCGGGAGACGGCGGCCGGGCAGCGGACGGCGACGGCCGGCGGGCGGGCGAGACGGGGGCGGCAGTAGCCGGGGCGGACGGACGGGAGGCGACGGCGGCCGGGCGGCGGGACAGGGTGGTCGGGCGGTGGCCGGGGCAGAACGGACGGGCGGCAGCGACCGGGGAGGACGGGGCAAGCTCGCAGACGACGAGGGAGAGGCAGCGACTGCGAGGAGAGAAGCTACCTTACAGCTCTGATACCATGTTAGGGTAATAGACTTATTGTATTACCAAGAGGCCAAAGGCCACAATATATAGTACATGTACAGGTGCAAATATGCAGGAAACCCCCTAACACATGGAAAACTATAATATACAAATATATACTCTAACAGGAGGAATAGGAGAGGCAAATTATTCCGACGTGACGCCGTTTCCTCCATAGAAGCAGTGTGATGTAGCCCGACCTACAGTCGTTATCACATCAAGATCTCCAATTTATGCCAAGCCGTCATGAACTCCTAAGGTGGATCATATCCTCTTTAAGATCTCACTTCCTACCCTATTAAATGTTATACTACTTCATACTCCGTCCTATGACCATGATAGATTCTTACCAACAAGTACGGAGACAAGGGACGAAGCCCGTGGACTCACCCCCGACAAGAAAGTCCGTGAATATATACAAATGATGCTGAAGTTTAAGTTGATTCCACTGCATATTTTTAGATCAGCGTTCGACATAGACGCTCTAGTGCACTAATTCCCAATAATTTCATATCCATTCTGCAAAATGAGTGATAGTCAAAATTTCACCGGGAACCACCTTTTTTGGTGATGAACTGCATCTTGTCCTCGTAAGGCAGTGACCTGTACCTTTACATTTTGACAGAAATCAGCGAGTTTTATTAATTCGAAACTAAGTTCTGACTAAGGAAAGCCAGATAAACATTTTTTTAAATAAGCGTTTTTATTACTTTCAAACTGAATCTACTACATGCTCATACACATTATACATTCTGTTTGTCCTTGTGCACGACGAAGCTGTCGTACACCAGGCCATCGCTGGAACGTCGGTATTCGAACTTCAGCGTCGTGTCGTCCGACGCCGTCAGCTTGCCGAACCCATAGTCCATGTCGCGGTACATGCTCCAGGGCGGGACCTCGGTGGTGAAGTTGGTCAGGTGGCTGCCTCCGCCCCCGACGACGACGTGCACGGTGCCCTCCTTCACGCACTTCTCCTCGTACACGGGGCACGTCCGCTCGTACTGGTGGACATGGCCGTAGAAGGCGACGTCCACCCGGTGCCTCCGCCACAGCTTCTCAAGGCTCTGCCGCGCCATGGGCTCCGCGAACGCCCCGTTATAGCCATAGGAGAACCCCGAGGAGTAGCCGAGCACCCGGTGTGCGATGAAGACCAGCCACGGCTGCTTCGCCCGGTCCACCGTGGCGAGGCAGTGCTCGATAAACTTGTATTGCTCCGTGCCTTCGCGCCAGTCCTGCTCGCTGTCCGCCACGCAGAACCGGAACATCCCGTAGTCTGTCGAGTACCAGTAGTTTGCTTTGGTTTCTCTCGGCGCGTAGTACATGGTCTCGGCCAGCACTCCGCACTCCCCGCCGGAGTCCGTGCCATTGTAGAATGACCCGCTGTTGGGAAAATCTCGCTCGTGATTCCCACTGCATCACCATCAGAAAAAACAAGGTCGCATCGTCAGACAAACCAAGTTATTACCTGGGTGTGAATTGGCCCTGAGATGATGCTTAGAAATTCTTGTTTAGAACAGAATTCTTGTTGTCGGCTGTGTGCATCTTCGTTATACAGAGGTCGAGTAAAATACTTAAACTTTAAGTAATAAAGCGTCCATTTGCAAAAAAGAAAAATGTGCATACCTTGCCAGCATGTAGGGGACCCTAGAAGTGATCGGCTCGACCTGCTGCGTGAACTGATCCCACTGCGAGAGGTACCCGTTGGCGTAGGAGATGTCGCCGATATGGAACACAATGTCCGTGTTGTCAAGGTCCTTGATCAGCTCGTCCGTGGTGTTGAGTGAGGCAAGCTGGTAATTCTGATACTCGTTGCTTCCATCCCTCTCAGCCTACATATAAGAAGGAACACCGTGTTAATTCAGAAAGGATTTGGGCATTTGTCAAAGACAAAGTGTGTATGGCACATTCACATTTGATGTCATCATGTGGAGAATTTGTATATTTAGTGCAAAGTGACATAGTGTTGGCGTATATTTACCTTCCCCATGTCACCAAAAATAACAACCCTCTGCAGTGACTTGTGTCCGGGACAAGGAGGTGCTGTGAAAGAGTTAGGCTTGCCCCATATAACTTTACCATTATATTGGAGCATATGTCCAATTCTGTACTTGTATCTGCAAAGGGGAATTGTATAGTTAGAACAGCACTACTCGAAACTGTTTGTAGAATAGAGAACTAGAATATTATTTACTCTTTTTCTGGCAATAGATTCTTCAGGAATGCTGTGTGTATGAAACCTGGATCCCTCCAACCAACAGTACGAGCAGGTTCCCCTGCACAACACGAAAGCACAGGGAGAGCATCAGTTTCAGAAAAGGGATAAATAGTAATGCAGTTTGGGATTATTTCTTTTCTTCTATACTGGTTTTACTACAGCATATATATTCAGATCAAGCATATTGCAAACAAAAAAAAGTTTCGTAGGCACCATACCACAGAGGCTATCACGACCAAAGGTGACAGTGACGGCTGGTGCACCCTCAGGATGGCTCCCTTTCATGCCCCATTCTACAAAGGGATATGCTTCACTAATGTTATAGCCACTTGTCCATGTGACAACCATCTATCATGACCCGGCAAAAACCCATCCTTGAGTCAGATTCCATTTTAGATAGACATCACAAACAGTTGATATGAAATGGTACCTCATTCCATGTTTTTCCCAGCGCTAAACGTGGGTAAACCGGAGCCTTTGGGTTCGCGAAGGCGATCTTGTTCGACACCGCGACAAGTGTTGGCTGCAAATGAATTGCATGATGTCAAGATGTTTCATCGAAAATTGACCACATAAGAAGGGATGGAGGTTTAGTAGTTCACATTTGTGAGTCCACCGGTGAACAATCCAAAGGAAAAATCCTGCCGCTGGTTGATCAACAAGAACTTCAGAGTCCTTTTCCCTGACTCGGCATAGCCCGTCGAGTAATTTGCAAACTGAAACTGAAAATAGCAACAAAAAAAGGTTAGTTTCCCGTTTGAACTCTGAATAACGTGAAGATCGCTTGTCTTATGTGCAGTAATTTAACCTTAATCGGCGCCGAGCATATCACAGGGCCTGGTCCGGATCCATGAGAACCAGGGCAAGTTGAAGCACTGTAGGGAAGTGCAGGAACTTATCATCAGATCAGGACGCAGATGCAATACCACATCGCATCTCATCGCATTTGAAAATCTGAACATTGAGAGGAGATGTGCAACTAGTACATACTTGAAATTTGCAGGAGAGAAGACTCCGATCCAGTCGCCGTCGCTTGCATGTGGAACCGAGAACTCTACCGTTACCCAAGCTGTATCTTCACCCTGCGGTCCACAGCATCCTGTTAGATTTTGTTTCTTTGTGCAGCGAACCATCAGCATTTGAGAGCTATATATATATATACTGCTGATTAAGCCTGCCTCATGACCCATTTTCCTGGACTATGTTTGACGACGAGATGCACTTGTAAAAATATCAAGTAGTACGGCTCAAAGGAAAACCGAGTATTCATGCAGTCATGCTTGCTTCATATTACTCCATTCAATCCATATTAGTTGCTTCAAATTTTTCTAGATACGGATGTATTTATCACTAAAACTTGGCTAGATTCATTCGTATCTAGATGATCTAATAAGTCAACTAATATGGACAAAACCCCCTGCAAAAAAAAAACTAATATGGACAAAACATCTCTGACAGACACCGGTTATGAATAATGTGAACCCGGAACGATTGACGGCACACTTTGCCTAGTGGAGGAATATCCACATCACAACACGTGACCACGTTAAGCACGCATCTTGCAATGCAGCCGTGCTTGTGCATGCCAGTCAGTGAGTTGACCTGGACGAGGGAGACCCATGATCATCGGTTGAAATGTCGCCAGCACCACGAGCAAGAGGTCGGCACCACCATCATGCATGGAATCCCAGTCCCCAGTTTGTCCCGAAGCGATTGGGACGGAGCTAGCCACGGAAGATGGCCGACCGGCCGGCCAGGCATGCTAGGACAGCCGACAACTGGCCAGCAGCTTTGCCACAGTTTGCGTGCTTGGGCCAACTGGCCAAGGATTCACATATGCCAGGGACGGCCACAACGTCGAGGCTTCTTTGACCGCGCACGCAGGAACGCTCCAAACCAATGGTCGGCTTGGGGAAGAGCTGAGCTCACCCGCCCACGACGGCGAGGATTTGAGTTCAGAGTTCCAGCATCAGCAGGGTCAACGTGATGTAGGATTTGGGGAAGGATCAGCAGCTGGCTCTATCTCGATCTCCAACTACGCCACGAATGCTAGCTACAACTTCTCAAAGAAATTTGTACTACATGCTGCAGGCTGCGGCTGTTGCGAATGCGAACCGTAAGTAACTCATGGCGTAACGAATAAGCGGGCTGGGCGCATGCTATCTATACGAAGCTACAATGAATTCAATGAATGGTACGGTGGTGGGAAGGATAGAACCTGGGCAAGCGTAGGGCACGTACCCGCGAGCCGAGGAGCTCCGGCGAGGCTTGCACGGCGGAGGAGGCGTCCAGCGCGACGCGGGCGCGGTGGATGGCGATGCGGGAGAGCGGGTGCACGCCGTGCCCGTCGGCGCGTCCCGCCCAGCACGCGGCGAGGGCGAGGGCGACGGCGAGCAGGAGAAGGGGCGGCGCGGCCATGTTTTGCTGCTTGCTAGTACTGTGAGAGAGCTTTGCGTTGCCTTTATGGAAGAAGACGTTCCGTGCCGCGACAAGATTGGATGGGAGGAGGCGGGACGTGGAGCGAGCGAGTCGACCCGGGACGGAGTTGACTCCGAGACGTGTTTAGGTAGTAGACTAGTACTAGTATACTTCCTCCGTCCGTCCCGTAAACTAGTGTACTTTTAGCTTGTGTCTAAGTTAAACATTATCAAATTTGATCAACTTTATAGATAAATATAGTAACATATACTATATCAAATTAATATATTATAAAAGTAAATATGAAAATATATCTACTAATATCAATTTAGAGTTATAAATGTTGCTACGTTTTTCTATAAAATTAGTCAAACTTTATTAATCTTGACTTAAGACAAGACTAGAAGTACACTTATTTGCATACGGAGGAAGTCTGGAATTGCGTTATCTTATCTTAGTCCGAGAAGACGGGTTTTATGCGTCGGATATGCCGGCGCACAGTACGGCATTATATGGGATTTCCGCCCGTCGGTGGCTAGTTACGCGGTGGTCTGTTCACACCAGATTAGCTGCTTCTCTACTACCGGCGTGTTCGCACTTCGCAGTCTCACGGAGGTATATATGGCTTCGGTCCAAATGTTTGTTCGTGCTACATTATACTATAGCTTAAGTTTGACGACATGCATGAGTAACAAGGACACTTGTATATCTTGTGTCTATGGAGTGTGGACTCGGATAAGCTTTATGGAGGATTTTTTTAAAGAAACACAAATTTAATGATTTAAACAAATTCAGTAAAAATATCAGGATACAGAAAATATTATGTGAAAATACTTTATATTCTGGTCTCCTAAAAAGAAATAAATTACTATAGCTTAAGCTTGGTGACATGCACGAGCAACGAGAACACTTGCACATCTTGTGTCTACAGAATGTGGGCCCGGACAAGCTTTATGGAGGATTTAAAAAAACACAAATTTACATATTTAAACAAATTCAGTAAAAATACAAGGATACAGAAAATATTATGTGATAATACTTTATATTTTGGTCTCCTAAAAAGAAATAAATTCATACCATTGCAAATTTTCATTTAATTTTTGCAGACGTGTATTTCATACCGTTGGCTACACGTAGGTATTTCTCTAAAATATTTGATGAATTTTAAAAATCAAAAACGGGCTCCATGCAGCCCGTACTCTAAAACGATTTTCCGTGGACTTGACCCCCTCTCTATGCATCGTCTTCCTCGAGAGCTCGAGACTAGGGTTTTCGGCTACCGCCTACGATTCTCTGACTGCTACCACACTAAGCCCGCTCATCCGCAACTCGTTTAGGCTGCCTCCCCCGGTCTCATCTCGACCACCGTGCGGCCATGTGCGAGGAGGGGTGCACGGAATTGTTGCTCCAGGCGGAGGTGTCGCGCAGGAGGATGAGCCGGCGGTGATGAGACACTGCAGGAGGCATTGGTCAGGCTTGGGGCTTGGAGACACATCTCGAGGCAGGGTCTTTGGCGTGGATTTGAGCCTGCAAAGGAGGCATGGGGACATTGACTCTGGGGCAGCATTGCGTGAGAGAAGGGGGCGCCTGGACGGGTCACTCCGCCTAAACCTTTCTGCCTGTCTTTGCCTAGAGACGAGGAAAGACGCTTCCTCCTTAGGCCGTCCATCCCTATCATATGGCCCTTTCCTCCACTCTCAGCTCTCTCTTCTTCTTTAACTTGAGCAACAAGCAGACGTCCTGAGTAGGCGTTTTTGTGAATATGGTGAGTGCAGAATCCATCCCTGGATTGAGCTGTCATTTCCTTCTTCCCGACTCTTTTTTTCTTATTCTTTCTTCTCAATTTCTAAAATTTACTACAGATGGGTATAATTGTTTCTAAATTTTGTATCACCGATCCTTTATGTGTTAATTTATTGGTTAAAGAAATCATGTGCTTAGAAAAAGAAAAAACATTTATTTATTTTTAACCTATAAATATCTATTTATATTGTAATAATAAGATTGTGCCCAAGTGCTAACAACACTTCACCAATTAATCGTCTACGCATTGTTAGTGTATTAAAAGAACTAGACATAAAAGAGAAATAAGAACGTGACCAAAAACTCGCGTAATCGCTCGCGATATCTAACACGATATAGGCGGCGAGGCGAAGCTCGCACACCCACCTAGTACAAAGTACAACCATGCGATTATCACGTGTTCTTCCATCACCCAAATCGCATCATGTAACAGATACTTCCTTCCACTAGAAATATAAGATGTTTTATTTTGATGAAACGAAAATATATGATAACTTTTGTGTATAGATTTAGAGTAAATATATACCCAAAATAACATCTAGATACATTCGTTTTACAAATCTAAAATGTCTTGTATTTCTAAACGGAGAGAGCACTAGTACTTCTTTGACCGTGCACCGCCCAGGTCGCTCGAACCGTCGGCACATGCCATCAGGAAGTTCTTGGTGGGTGGAGCGGGGTGAACTCAGAGCGGGTTCTTTCGGAAAGTAGCTCTACGAGCTGATTGTGCGCCGAGCCGATTTCGTCTCCACTCGTTTTGGTGGACGCGGCCCCTCTAGCTCTATTCTAGATTTCTTTTTCTAGTTGTATTATAAATTAAAATAGTGTGTAACTTCTACAAAACAAAAGCAAATTTAATTTTGTTTGCATATTTGACTTTCTCACGGTGAGCTCTTTAAAACGAGTCTAATTTATAATATACTAATGTTAATTTTACGGACGAGATCTATCAAGTTCTTCATTGTATGTTGATAAACCCTAAAGAAGGTTCTATAGAGTCCTTCTATTTTACGAACTAGATCTATAAAGTATATTCCGATAATTTCAAAGAGCAAGGATACCAGAATTTTTACTAGAAGTAGAAGAGTTACACAAAGTATACAAAGGTTTTGTAAAATCCTTCTAGTTTACGAGAAAATCTAGACAAAAGAGTAAACAGTCTGACCAGCCTCATATTGATGGACCCCACAAAAAACAAGTGGACGACATATCAGCTGCACGCCGAATCAGCTCAGGAAAATACGAGTCCAGGATTCTTTGATTGCGCGCTCCACAGCAGGGAAGCGTTGGCTCGTGGTTTCGCCCCAGGGTTAGCGATAACAAACTGAACGTGAAGTTAATTTGGTGGATGCCTCGACCAGGCATGCAGCACACAACATCCTGTCACACCAATTGGCACAAGTACTCTACAGCAAAAGCATTCCACAACTCCACCGCTACTTTGCGTTCTGGGTTTCCCTGAAGTCAAACTTGCAAGCTTTATCAAATATTTAGAAAAAATTATCAACGCCAACACTATAAAATTTAGTGTTGGAATCAACATAAGATATATTTTTATATTATATGTATTCGCTATTCTGGATGTTAACTTTTTTTCTATATTATTTATCGTAATTGACAAAGTTTGACTTTTACTAAGCAAAGTAATTTATTAAAAAAAGGTGTATCTTACAAGCATCCGCACTATGGACAACCAGCGCAAACACAACAAGTTGCTGGTAGAGGGAGAGGAAGGGAGGGAGTGGAGAGCGGATTTCTCACACCACGTTGGGTCCCTGGCACTATCTCTGTCATAAATTTGTTGTAAATTCGTGCAAAGTCCTACCAGTCAACATATTCAATACATTTGCAAAAAAACCTCTGAAAAACGTTGAATCAACACCACAATCCCCAAGGAGAGTGACAAAAATCCTAGCACAAACACGCATCCACACTTTGGACAACCAGCACAAGCACAACAAGCTACTGGGAGAGGGAGAGAGGGAGAGGGAGGGGGACTGTGAGTAGGAGGGGGAGTGTGAGTGGGAGTGGGAGTGGGAGAGGGAGAGGGAGTGGGAGAGCCAAGTGGCCACTCAAGAGGTTGCTACACTACAAGTTCAAAACTTTGTTCAACAACTAGATGATGAGTTGGTAGAGGGTGCTGACACAAGAGGTAACAATATAAACATCAGAAACAAGGAATGTATTCCAGAAAATATAAGGGGAGTTCTTGTCAAACCTTCCCAAACATTCATGCTTGAGTTTGATGGGACTGATAAAAAACCATTGATTCAAACAAGTGAACTATACTTCGACTCGGCATAACCAAACCGATCCAGTGACATGCTCACACGAATATCATACATTCTGCTTGTCCTTATGCAGGGTGAAGCTGTCGTACACCTGGCCGTCGCTGGACCGTCTGTACTCAAACTGAAGCGTTGTCTCATTGGACGCCGTGAGCTTACCGAAACCATAGTCCATATCCCGGTACACGCTCCAGGGCGGGGCCACGGTGGTGAAGTTGGACATGTAGGCTCCGCCTCCCCCGACGACGACGTGCACGGTGCCGTCTTGCACGCACTTCTCCTGGTAGACTGAGCACGTTCGCTCGTACTGGTGGAAATGGCCGTAGAAGGCAACATCCACCCCGTACCTCCGCCACAGCGGCTCGAGGTTCTGCCGCGCCATCGGCTCCCCGAAAACCCCGTTGTAGCCGTAGTAGAACCCGGACGAGTAGCCAAGCACACGGTGCGCGGTGAAGATCAGCCATGGCTGCTTCGCCCGGTCCACGGTGGCGAGGCAATGCTCGATAAAATTGTATTGCTCCGTGCCTTCGCGCCAGTCCTGCTCGCTGTCCGCCACGCAGAACCGGAACATCCCGTAGTCCGCCATGTACCAGTAGTTCGCCCTCTTTTCTGTTGGAACGTAGTACATGGCAGCGGCCGGCACGCCACACTCCCCTCCGGAGTCGGTGCCGTTGTAGAACGACCCGCTGTTGGGAAAATCTCGCTCGTGATTCCCACTGCCATCATCCGAGAAACAGAGTTGCGTCCGGGTTATTCAGGCTTTGAAATGATACCACGTGATCGATCTTGTATAGAACAGGGTGGACTTGTGTACGTACCTTGCGAGCATGTAGGGAACCCGAGAGGTGATCGGCTCGACTTGCTGCGTAAACTGATCCCACTGGGAGAGGTACCCGTTGGCGTAGGAGATGTCACCAATGTGGAACACCATGTCCGTGTTGTCGAGGTCCCTGATCACTGCGTCTGTGGTGTTAAGTGACGCAGGCTGGAAATTCTGATATTCGTTGCTGCCATCCCTCTCGGCCTGTAAATGAGAACACCGGCACATTGTCGCGTGATCGTGTGGTAACTTTATTTTTCTAGTGCAAACTGAGATAGTATTGGCGTATATTCACCTTTCCCAGGTCACCGAAAATAATAACCCGTTGCAGCGACCTTTGTCCCGGAGAAGGAGCTGCCGTGAAAGATTTAGGCTTGCCCCATATAACTTTTCCGTTATGGAGCGTATGTCCAATTTTGTAGTAGTATCTATAAGAAGAAATTTCACGGTATTATTACTCACAATTAAGACAATTGTGTATAATTTGTGACAAAGGACTAATATACTTACTCTTTGGCTGGCCATAGATTCTCCAGGAAAGCTGTGTGTATGAAACCTGGATCCCTCCAACCAACAGTACTAGCAGGTTCCCCTGCACAACCCCAAAGTACATGGAAACACATCAGTTCGGGTTTGCATCCCACGGACGATTATGTAATTTCGTTTATGCTGTTTTCTACAATGCGGTACATTTAGATCAAGCATATTACAAAAAAAAATGTTGTTTTATGGGCACCATACCGCAGAGGCGTTCACGACCAAAGGTGACAGTGTCGGCCGGTGCACGTGCAGGAGGGCTCCCTTTCGCGCCCCATTCGACAAATGGATATGCCTCACTGATGTCGTAGCCACTTGTCCATGTGACAGTCATCTAGCATGACGAACAAAAACCGATCCTTGAGTGAGATTCCGGAGTAGATCTACCAAACCAATAATTAATTTCAAGTGCAAGAAAATCCACCTCATTCCATGTTTTTCCCAGCGCTAAACGCGGATAAACCGGAGCTTTCGGGTTCACGAAAGCAATCTTGTTCGACACCGCGACAAGTGTTGGCTGCAAATGAATTGCGCATATAATGTCAGCTTTGTAACTATAACAGGATTGCATAAACGTTATGCCCCGGTGTATATTTCAGTAACTCACGTTTGAGAGCCCACCGGTGAACAATCCGAAGGAAAAATCCTGACGCTGGTTGATCAACTGGAATTTCAGAGTCCCTTTCCCTAACTCGGCATAACTTGACGAGTAATTTGCAAGCTGATACTGAAACCAACATAAGAAGAAATCCAACTGAGGATTCCTATCCGGACTCTGTATAATGTGAATATCCATCATTATGTCCACAAACTAACCTTCACCGGGGCCGAACATATCGCAGGACCTGGTATTTGACCTGATCCCTGAATACTTGGGCATGAGGACGCACTGTGTGAAAGTGTAAGAGATAATCAGAGCAGCAGGGAACGACAATAATGTACAAATCACAGTTCACGGTCTCGGTTTAAAATCTGAACATATTCCGAGGAAATGAAATATGTAGTTCATACTTGAATTCTGAAGGGGAGAATACTCCGATCCAATCTCCATCGCTTGGATTTGGAACATGGAAATCTAATGTTACCCAGTCTGTATCTTCACCCTGTGTCCACAACATCGTGTCAGTTTTTTTTCTTTGTACTACAGCAAGCAAAATAATCAAGAACCAAAAAATAGGTTTCCACAACCACAAGTAATAAGTGTTCCGTTGGCACAAATATAGCCACAAATACAGAGTTGGAAGCTGGAGTATTTTCTCAATGATTCCTTGTAGTATTATTTTTCATCTCAATACTCTAAGGAAGGAACATACTCCTACATCACATATAATTCCTCAAATTCATCCTTTGTCAGGTTTAATTAATTTACCACCAACTATCGTACAGTACTATAATTGTCCACCTTATAGTACAGGACCAAACTAGTCATCTCTCTCGAGGGAAAACATAGAACTAATTCAGATCGAGCCCTGTTGATAATTCAGAGAAAGCTCTCGATATATAGCTACTCCGTAAATCATAGCAAGCATTCATCCTCCAGCATACATCTCTGTCAGTATCTTAAAAGCTTGTAATGCAGATGTACTTCTACAACAGACAGTAGTACAGCGGCACCCTCTCCGCCGCCACCACTCGATGGCAAGCTCATCGTCGACGGCTAAGGCCGATGGTATGCATCTATCTCTCTCTCTCCCTCCCTCTGTCTCTCTGTAAGCAAGATCAAATCTTTTAGAAAGGCACTACCGACTAGATCTCGAGCACAATAAAACCAACAATAGCTACTCCGTATATCATAGCAAGCAAGAAGCAGCGATTCATCCTCCGGCATCCATCTCTGTCAGTATCTTAAAAGCTTGTAATGCAGATGTACTTCTACAACAGATAGTAGTACAGCGGCAGCTGACACGCACCACACGGATCGCTCGCGGGGATGGGATGCTCACTAATTACGAAAATCACTACCAATTAATCAGCAATGCACGTAATGAACGAACGGGAAAGAACAAGGCCAAGCTCCAGATTAATTTAGGCAGGTTAACAGAAGATCGCTGTGGCTTCAGGCTGGCGCTTGCTAGTGCCTAGTAGGAGCAGGTGGTCTTGAGCATGGAGCAGCCGCGGAGCATGCCGCGGTACAGTGCCTCCCTGTTCACCGGCATCGCGGCGGCGGCCCTGCACGACGGCTCGGAAGGGATGGAACATGGAGGAGCCCACCAAGCAGCCGAGATAAGGGAGGCCAGCACCGCCTTGGCGCCGCCGCCTGCCGGTGAAGTCGCTATTGGCTGTTGCATAGGCATCCGTCACAGGGGCGGTCGGGAGGTTCGCCGGAGGGGCGGTCGGGCGGCATCGATGGAGGCATGCAGTGCGGGCGGAGGCGGCGCCCGGGGAGAGTTCGGAGGCACTGTGGCAGTAGGTGATAACCTTTGGGACAAAGGGATCGAACCATCTGTACCTAATTGCTTTTTCGGGTTGACCATATGGCCCATTGGGCCTTTTTTTTAGGTTAGGTTAACCTAACCAATGGTAAAAGGATAACCAAGTTCTAATTTTATCCACAAGTAATAAGTGTTCCGTGAAATTCATTCATTGGTGAAACTATCGTGTATAGTACTATTCAATTGTCAAAAAAAATCGTGTAATGCTATTCAGGTGAAGAAAAGAATCTAAAGGGAGTGACACAACGGTAAAATGAAATCTGAAATACAACGTGTGGAATCGTTTTTTTTTGTTGACGACATGATTAGCACAACTAGATGGTCTATCAAGCATATTGGTTAGGTGCATCGAATATACACATCACCACATGGCACTGAATATAGACATTTTTTGGTCCACCACAAGGACGTGAGCACGCGGCAAGAGCTTGGCACCATCCTCAAATCCCAATCGTAAACTACCGTAAAAAAGAAAACATGTCCTAAAGCGATTGCTGGGACCGAGAATTTTGGGCCAAGTGGACAACATGTACCTTAGCTCGGAGCAGAGCGAGGGATGCCCTGACGGAGACGAGGCGGCGCCGTCGATGCAAATCTATACCTAGTGGACGGCGATCAGTGATAGCGGTTGGACTCCTACTCTGGTGGCGTGCGCAGTTGCCAATGCCACGGCAAGAAGCACGAGGAGTACTGCTCCCCTCGGCATCCCGCGCATGTACATGTGTTGGTCTATCTCGCGGAAAGGGGACGGGGAACAGGTTTTCGCAAGGTCGCGAGGACCTGGCGCGCGCTCTCTGCCTATGCCACGCGGCGCGGCGCGCACGCATGTATTCGGCCGTCACGTTATGGGGAAAGAGTTTAACCCGGCAGGGACGTTCCAAGCGTCGTCTCGTACCTTTTCCAATGGGCAGTACTACGCGTGTCTCTAAAAATAGCATTTTCTTCCGTTTTTTCTACAAATGACCCGATTTTGCTATATAATATTCTGGTTTTTGTTACATGTAGCAAAAACGGTTCGCCTCCAAAGATAAAAAATAGATTGGACATCGCCGGAGATTTTGCCGGAGACCTCGCCGGAGACCGTGTAGCAAAAAAGTTGTGCTAACGTAGCATATCCGACCTCGCCGAAGACTCGCCGGAGGTTTCGCCGGTAGACCTCATCGGAGACTGTGTAGCAAAAATTTTATGCTTGTGTAGCAAAACCACAAAACGTATGTAGCAAATAAAATTTTCTATTGTAGCAAATCCGACATCGTTGAAGACCTCGCCGGAGATTTTATAGCAAACCATACAGACTATTGTAGCAAAATAAACAAACCTTTATAGCGAAAAAATTTATAGCAAAAAACGACGCTGCACATAGCACCACCAGAGGTCTCGTAGCTCCACCGCCAGCCGCATATAGCAAAACCAACGCTCGCTTGTAGCATCGCCACTGACTGCATGTAACACGTGTAGTTAACCTTGGAAGCGGCGGTGATATCCAGGAGACTCCGGCAAAGGTGGGCGGCGTGAGGGCGGCGACGACGTGAGCTGTTTGAACGACGACAGCGCGAGCAGCAGGGCGTGGCGGCACGAGCAGCAGAGCGCGGCGGCGAGAGGTGCAGCGGCGACGGCGCGAAGCAATCAGCGGGGCAGAGCACGGCGGCGCGGATACGGCAGGCACAGCTGGGCGGCGCGTGCGAGCTAGCGAGGTAAATAAATACGAAAGTAGTAGTAGTAGTACGCATAACACCAGGGAAGCGAATGTGAAAATAGCAACATCAGTACACATGCAAGGCGAAGCCACAGAGCAGCAGTTCGCATGTGAACATTACGTATATAAGGCAAAGCTACAGAGCAGCAGGCCGTCCACGCGCCGTGCGTACGTACGTCCACCCGGTGGATAAAATCACGCGATCCACTGGGGGAGGAGTATCATTTTCCTTTTCCAATGAGTGTTTCTTATTATGGTATTATTATAGATAAATTGCTTATATGACACTATATTTAATGAAGAGAGAATGTGAGGTTATTTCTTAGCTTAGCTACAAGCCTTACATGATATCGTAGACAAAATACATGGTTAATTCAAGCACATGCATACATGTACTTAAAATCATTAAATATAGAAACAACTTCTAAGATAGTACTCCCTCCATAACGGTGTATTGGGCTAACACGTAGCTCAAAATTTTTGTTTGACTACAAATTTGACCAACAAAATAAAATTATATGTCACAAAAATTATATCATTGGAAAGATATTTTAAATATCAAACCAATGGTATAATTTTTTGACATATAACCCATGTTTTATTGATAAATTTTATGGTCAAAGTTTTTTTTTGAACTCCATGTTACCCCAATAAACCGGTATGAAGGTAGTATAATTTATTATACTAGTTGTCTTTTAAGATACATCACTATCTAGGATAACGAGCTAAGATACACTTTATTGCCATATAAGCAAAAGTGTTGAATTACTACCTTGATATGTGTGATGTAACATGCATATGTTACTAGTCTACGTTACTATCTTTATAGTGCAAAATAACTTAAGTGTGGTAATATGCAATGTCATATTAATTAGGTTGTAGACTCATTTTGTCTTGATACGTGTGATGTTACAGTAACATAGCTAGTTACTCTATTTATCTCTTTCCTCATTAACTCATTGCCACATAAGCAAAATTACTGAGTTGGACTAGTTAAGTTACTAGTTAAGTTACTCGCACTATGACCAGCAGGTCATAGTGAGAGTATCATAATACTAGTATCATGCATATGATATTAGTATATGATACTATGTCTCTAGTTCATTGTATCATATGGTAGTATCATAATAGTGGTATATTTTTTGATTTGTAAAATCTCTATGTAAAATATGTGTACAAGATTTATTTATTATGATTTCTAGTTTTACGTGCTACGATACGGTATTTATCTATGATACTCTAATCATATCTCTCTTCATTAATTGTGATGTCACATCAGATTTTTGCCAAGTTAACATACATGATACATCTTATAATACTAGCACTAGGACCAGCCTAAAAGACATCATGGTTCGAGGTTGCTCATGGCGGCGTGAACCTCAACGTAAAGTGAATTCTAGATAACTTATCAAGGCTTCAACCAATGATGCACCCATTCTATCACGCATGCACATGCCATTAGAAATAATACTCCCTTCATCCATAAATAAATAACATAAATTTGTCTAGATTTAAATATATCTATCTATATACTAAAATATATCGAGATACATGCGTATGCTAGACAAATACAAGAGATTTATTTTCGGACCGAGCGAGTAAGGATAATACCAGTTTGACTGACAGCAGACTTTAAAGATGATTGACGACATGGTTGGTACTACTACTACTAGGAGTACATGGTCCATCAAGCATAAGGCAGTTCAGTATTGGCTAGGTGCAGCGAATTTCCACATCACCAGACGCCAGAGAATATCCACATTCTTTAGTCCACCCATGATCGACCAGGCAAGGCGAGAGCTTGGCACCATCCCAATTCCCAAAATCCAAATCAGTGAACACTGAATTGTCCTAACGCGACTGCAAGGATCGATAATTTTAGGCCAAGTAGGTAACATGTACCTTGGCCAGAGCAGGGGATGCCCCGACCGTAGCGGTGCAGGTCGATCTCAATCTACGCTCGTAGGACGGCGATCAGCGGTAGGACGGCGAGACCCAGCCGCCGGTCGCCGACGCGGCCGTCACGTCACGTCACGGGGAAACGAGAGCGAGAGCTTTAACTCGACGATCGGCAGGGACGCTAGCTGCAAGCGCCGGCTCGTGGTTCCAACTCGCCCATGGCGGCGTGAACCTCAGCGATGACGACTTGAACGTAAATGTAAATTCTGGAGACCTCATCAAGCCTAGCTCCAACCATGCACCCATGCTACAGCAAGAGAAGGGTGGGCATGCACTGAAGCGAGCGTAACGGATACGTACCCGGGAGCCGAGGAGCTTCGGCGAGGCCCGCGCGGCGGCGGACGCGTCCAGCGCGACGCGGGCGCGGTGGACGGCGATGCGCGAGAGCGGATGCACGTCGTGCCCGGTGACGACGCGGCACGCGGCGGCGAGGGAGAGCACGAGTGCCAGCCAGAGCAGGCCGCGCAGCGCCAGCCCGGTGCTTCCTCTCATGTCGCTAGACTAGAGTGTGTGTGGGTGTGCGTGTGAGCCGGGCTCCGGATCCAGCAGGCAACGGGCAGCGCGGCCTTTTCTTTTATGGAAACGTGAAATCTAACTCTAAGTTGACCCGCCTCAGTTTAGCATACAGCGAGGTCAAGTCTCACTAGAGGAAAAAGGGCCATCCGTTCGCCACCCCTGAAAGCATTAGTCTCGGTTGCGCCACCAACCGGGACTAATGCTGGCACGCGTCCCGGTTGGAGCGGGCACGGGGCCAGGGGGCATGGGTCCCGGTTGGTAAGGGGGCATGCGTCCCGGTTGGAGCCACCAACCGGGACTAAAGGTTTGGCCACAGCCAAGTGGCGTGGCACGCACCTTTAGTCCCGGTTGCTGGCTCCAACCGGGACTAAAGACCCCTTGCCCTCTATAAATGCAACGCCCCAGCCCCCTCTGTCTCCACTCTGTTTTTTCGAATGGTGTAAGGTGTGAGGGTGTGTGCTAGTTTTTTCTCATGCATGCATTGAAGGTGTTTGTTGAAATGTTTGAGTGAAAAATCCAGTTGAATTTCTCATAGAACAAAAATATAGAAGGTGTCCGAGACGCACTTGAGCTTTCTCCTCTTTATTTCCCTCGATCGAGGTTAGCAATCCTATCTTTTCTAGGTCATTGATACAATTCATGTGTCGGTGTGAATTTGTTATTTCACTATTTATGATGTCCTGTTTTTTGATAAACTTACTTATATGATGCAGATGAACGATCGGGAATGGATGTACGGTGACCGGCGGGTAGCCGGGTATATCAAAGGCGTGGATAAATTTATCGATGTGGCTACGGCAAACAAAGAGAATGGATTTATACGTTGTCCATGTGTTCAATGTCGGAACAATAAGGAGTACTCTTCCTCGAAAATCATTCGCGGCCACCTGATTATGAAAGGTTTCATGCCCAACTATAATTGCTGGACCAAGCACGGGGAAAGAGGGGTTATGATGGAAGATGGTGACGAAGAAGATGATGATAACAACTATCATCATATGTTTCCTGAATACGGTGATACTGCTATGGAAGACAATGGAGAGGAAAAAGGTGAAGAACGGGCATCAGATGAGCCGGCTGATGAACTTGGTAGGGTCATTTCTGATGCAAAGCGAGACTGTGAAACAGAAAATGAGAAGTTGAAGTTAGAGGGCATGTTAGAAGATCACAAGAAATTGTTGTACCCAAATTGTGAAGATGGCAGCACAAAGCTCGGTACCACACTGGAATTGTTGCGATGGAAGGCAGAGTGTGGTCTAACTGACTCCTCATTTGAAAAGATGCTGAAAATAATGAAGCCGAAGTTTCCAAAACATAACGAACTTCCCGAGAGTACCTACGAAGCAAAGAAGACTCTCTGTCCTCTGGGATTAGATGTGCAAAAGATACATGCATGCATTAATGACTGCATCCTCTACCGCGGTAAGGAGTATGAGAATTTAGATAAATGCCCGGTATGCAACGCGTTGCGGTATAAGATCAGACGAGATGACCCTGGTGATGTTGAGGGAGAGCCCCTCCGGAAGAGGGTTCCTGCTAAGGTTATGTGGTATGCTCCTATAATACCAAGGTTGAAACGCATGTTCAGAAACAAAGAGCATGCCAGGTTGTTGCGATGGCACAAAGAAGACCGTAAGAAAGACGGGGAGTTGAGACACCCTGCTGATGGGTCACAGTGGAGAAAAATCGAGAGAGACTTCCCAGACTTTGCAGGTGACGCAAGGAACTTATGGTTTGGTCTAAGTACGGATGGCATGAATCCTTTTGGGGAGCAGAGCTGCAGTCACAGCACCTGGCCCGTGACTCTATGTATCTACAACCTGCCTCCTTGGTTGTGCATGAAGCGTAAGTTCATTATGATGCCAGTGCTCATCCAAGGCCCGAAGCAACCGGGCAACGACATTGATGTGTACCTTAGGCCATTAGTTGAAGAACTCTTACAGTTGTGGGGCAAACCAGGTGTACGTGCGTGGGATGAGAACAAACAGGAGCCATTTAATCTACGAGGGTTGTTATTCGTAACCATCAATGATTGGCCTGCTCTTAGTAACCTTTCAGGACAGACAAACAAAGGATATAAGGCATGCACCCACTGTTTAGATAAGACCGAAGGTACATATTTGCATAAATGCAAGAAGGTTGTGTACCTAGCGAATCGACGATTTCTTCCGACCAATCATCCCGTAAGAAAGAAAGGCAAGCATTTTTAAGGTGAGGCAGATCACCGGAAGAAGCCTGAACTCCCTGCTGGTGATGATGTATTTGGTATGGTCAAGGGCATAGAAGTAATCTTTGGAAAGGGTCCCGGCGGTCAATCAGTTCCGAACGACGTCGCTACAGGACACGCACCCATGTGGAAGAAGAAATCTATATTTTGGGAGCTGCCATATTGGAAAGTCCTGCGTGTCCGCTCTTCAATCGACGTGATGCACGTGACGAAGAATCTCTGCGTGAACCTGCTAGGATTCCTAGGCGTGTATGGTAAGACAAAAGATACACCTGAAGCACGGGAGGACCAACAAATTATGAAAGACCCAAAGAACATGCATACAGATAACAAGACGGATAAAGGGCGTCACTTAAGTCGTGCCAGCTATGCTCTTACCAAAGCAGAGAAGGAAATCTTTTTTGAAGTCCTTTACAGTATCAAGGTGCCGTCGGGCTTCTCATCTAATATAATGGGGATAATAAATATGGCAGAGAAAAAGTTCCAAAACCTGAAGTCTCATGACTGTCACGTGATTATGACGCAGTTGCTTCCGATTGCATTGAGGGGGCTTCTACCGGAAAATGTTCGAGTACCCATTGTGAAGCTGTGTGCATTCCTCAATGCAATATCTCAGAAGGTAATCAATCCAGATATTCTGCCAAGGTTACAGAAGGATGTGGTACAATGTCTTGTTAGTTTTGAATTGGTGTTCCCACCATCCTTCTTCAATATTATGACGCATCTCCTGGTTCATCTAGTGGAAGAGATTGCCATTCTCGGTCCGGTATTTCTGCACAATATGTTCCCCTTTGAGAGGTTCATGGGAGTCTTAAAGAAATATGTTCATAACCGTGCTAGACCAGAAGGAAGCATCTCCAAGGGATATGGAACAGAGGAGGTCATTGAGTTTTGTGTTGACTTTATTCCTGACCTTAAGCCGATTGGTGTTTCTGACTCGTGGCATGAGGGAAGACTAAGTGGAAAAGGCACGCTGGGAAAGAAAGCAATGATATGTAGGGACGGGGATTCTTTCACTAAATCACACTACACAGTTCTACATAATTCCACCTTGGCAGCTCCGTATATCGAGGAACACAAGAATATTGTACGCTCCAAAAGCCGGGGAAGCCTGAATCATGGATTACAGATGAACACATGAAGTCTTTCGGTGGTTGGATGCGGACACATCTCTTGAATGACACCACTGTTGGAGATCAGCTATACTTGTTGGCCGCGTCACCATCTTCTACTGTATTGAATTTCCAAGGGTACGAAATAAATGAGAATACATTCTACACGATCGCCCAAGATAAAAAGAGCACCAACCAAAATAGTGGTGTCCGCTTTGATGCAATAGACGAGAATGGACAAAAGGACACATATTATGGTTACATAGAGGAGATATGGGAACTAGACTATGGAGTCTCTTTTAAGGTCCCTTTGTTTCGCTGCAAATGGGTCAACCTGAATGGGGAAGGGGTAAAGATAGACCAGTTGTACGGAATGACAACAGTGGATCTCAACAATCTTGGTTATAGAGATGAACCATTCGTCCTAGCCAATGATGTGTCTCAGGTTTTCTATGTGAAGGACATGTCCTCCAAACCGAAAAAAAAAAAAAAATATGCAAACGAATACATCATATGATGAGCCAAAGCGTCACATAGTTCTTTCAGGGAAAAGAAACATCGTGGGAATCGAGGACAAGACAGACATGTCAGAAGATTATAATAAGTTTGATGAAATTCCGCCCTTCACAGTGAAAACTGACCCAAGCATTCCGTTAAGTAAAGAAGATGCTCCATGGTTACGTCTGAAGCGGTCATAAGGAATGACATATGCCAAGAAGTTCATGCTCATATTATGTAACTCTAGTTCATGTCTTTCGCGGTTTGTGGCTTGACCGAAGGATATCTTTCGCGGTTTGTGGCCTTTAGTCCCGGTTTTGTAGTCTCAGTTTTTAATATTAATAAATGTCTTGAGTGTTAGTCCCATTTTGTGGCTGGAGCGGGAGTGCCTCTATGACCAGTTTCTTGGAGATGCCGGAGGACTGGGCTCCGTCGGCATCTCCCTGAAACTGGTCGTAGTGGTGGCCCTGCTTTCGAAAACCATCTTGCAGCTTGTAACTTCACTAACTAGATCAATACGCCTCGGAGCTAACTAATTTCACATATTAGGGAGTGCCTCTATGACCAGTTTCTCGGAGATGCCGGAGGACTGGGCTCCGTCGGCATCTCCCTGAAACTGGCCGCAGTGGTGTCCCTGCTCTCGAAAACCATCTTGCAGCTTGTAACTTCACTAACTAGATCAATACGCCTCGGAGCTAACTAATTTCACATATTAGGGAGTGCCTCTATGACCAGTTTCTCGGAGATGCCGGAGGACTGGGCTCCGTCGGCATCTCCCTGAAACTGGCCGTAGTGGTGTCCCTGCTCTCTAAAACCATCTTGGAGATGCCTCAAACTGGCTGGAGGACTGGACTCACAAGGATGCATATTTATAGTACAAGCAGCTCGGCATAATGTCGACACTCACGACATAATGTCGACACTCACCCCTATTATTAGTGCTGACTCATCTTTAGTCCCGGTTGGTGTCTCCAACCGGGACTAAAGGTTCATCTTTAGTCCCGGTTGGTGACACCATCCGGGACAAGGTACAAGCCGCACGACATAATGTCGACACTCACCCCTATTATTAGTGTTGTCTGGCCCACTCTGCCGCAATCCCTTTAGTCCCGGTTTGTGACTACATCCGGGACTAAATGTGTGCCGAACAATGATCATGTTTCGAAAAAACCTTCACAAAATGACCTATCATGTTCGAGGTTTCATGGCTTTCGGTCCAAATGACCGATGTTATGTGCTGAATCACGGCATAGTTTGTGATGTTGTGCCCATATTATGCATGTGTGTGGACATTGGTATGTAGAACAATGTTGCAGGAGGAAGTTTTCCTTTTTGTCGCACGGAAAATCCCTTTTCCATTTTCCGAGCGCAAAAAACGGGTCGTTTTGTGAAGTAACCACCAAAATGCCGTTTCAGAATGCTACCGTCCTATTTTCCTAAAATACTAGACCACCTTACATGGACTATATCCCAACCGGTACATCTCAAACCTTTTCGTCCATCCCGGGTAAAAAGGACAAATGTCTGCCGAATCGGCAGGAAGTGGGTCCGGTTTGTACTACAGGTACATGATCTATCGCCCGTGATTTTTTGAAAAAATCATTTTTAGACTCGCAATATGTGGTTTCTTCAGAGATCCAATGCAAGTTCTAACGATGCCCGTCCCCTATCTTCATGCACACCGGTTCGACCATAGTTAGAAATTCAGATAATTCAAAACGGGCATAATAAATTCAAAAAAAATCCGAACAATGAAAATCCTTCGCGTGGTGTCATATTATGTTACATAGTTGAAAGGAAAAATACCAGACTTGGTATATTGATCATGTTTCGAAAAAACCTTCACAAAATGACCTATCATGTTCGAGGTTTCATGGCTTTCGGTCCAAATGACCGATGTTATGTGCTGAATCACGGCATAGTTTGTGATGTTGTGCCCATATTATGCATGTGTGTGGACATTGGTATGTAGAACAATATTGCAGGAGGAAGTTTTCCTTTTTGTCGCACGGAAAATCCCTTTTCCATTTTCCGAGCGCAAAAAACGGGTCGTTTTGTGAAGTAACCACCAAAATGCCGTTTCAGAATGCTACCGTCCTATTTTCCTAAAATACTAGACCACCTTACATGGACTATATCCCAACCGGTACATCTCAAACCTTTTCGTCCATCCCGGGTAAAAAGGACAATGTCTGCCGAATCGGCAGGAAGTGGGTCCGGTTTGTACTACAGGTACATGATCTATCGCCCGTGATTTTTTGAAAAAATCATTTTTAGACTCGCAATATGTGGTTTCTTCAGAGATCCAATGCAAGTTCTAACGATGCCCGTCCCCTATCTTTGAATTATTTATAAGTTAATTCATTTTAAAAGGTTACATTAATTATTTTTTAAAAATAGAATATGTTTTTGAATTATTTATTCAAATCCATACACTTCTTATGTTTAAAGTTTTTCTAAATTCCAAATTGATATTAAAAAAATATAAGTTAATTCATTTTTAATTGTAAATGGTTCATATTTTAAATGGTTACATTAATTATTTTTTAAAATAGAAAATGTTTTTGAATTATTTATTTAAATCCAAACACTTTTTATGTTTAAATTTTTTCTAAATTCCAAATTAATATTCAAAAATATAAGTTAATTCATTTTAAAAGGTTACATTAATTATTTTTTAAAAATAGAATATGTTTTTGAATTATTTATTCAAATCCATACACTTCTTATGTTTAAAGTTTTTCTAAATTCCAAATTGATATTAAAAAAATATAAGTTAATTCATTTTTAATTGTAAATGGTTCATATTTTAAATGGTTACATTAATTATTTTTTAAAATAGAAAATGTTTTTCAATTATTTATTTAAATCCAAACACTTTTTATGTTTAAATTTTTTCTAAATTCCAAATTAATATTCAAAAATATAAGTTAATTCATTTTAAAAGGTTACATTAATTATTTTTTAAAAATAGAATATGTTTTTGAATTATTTATTCAAATCCATACACTTCTTATGTTTAAAGTTTTTCTAAATTCCAAATTGATATTAAAAAATATAAGTTAATTCATTTTTAATTGTAAATGGTTCATATTTTAAATGGTTACATTAATTATTTTTTAAAACAGAAAATGGTTTTGAATTATTTATTCAAATCCAAACACTTTTTATGTTTAAAGTTTTTCTAAATTCCAAATTAATTATCATTTAAAAAACAATACAAATTTAAACCCCAAAATAAAAAATAAGGCGGGAACAGAGAGAAAATACCTGAAATTTTTTGAAAACAGGGGAATATGTCCCGGTTGGAGCCACCAACCGGGACTAAAGACCCCCTGCGCGCCAACCCTTGGTCTGCTGAAAATATTGGAGTATAGGTCCCGGTTGGTGGCTCCAACCGGGACGTATAACCCTTTAGTCCCGGTTGAAGCCACTAACCGGGACTAAAGGTCCTTTGGTTATAACCCTTTAGCCCTTCCTCTTCTTCTTCCCTTCCCCATCACTTCTCTGCTTCACCGACACGCGCACAACCGCCCCCGACGCCGGCAGGCTGCCCGAGCTCGCCGCCCCCGACGCCGTCAGGCTGCCCGAGCCCACGCGTCGCCGTCAGGCTCCATCCGCCAGCACCGCCGCCTCCGTTCGTGCGCGCACCAGTCGTCGCCCACGACTCCATCTTCCTCGACCCCGACCGTGCTCGCCGGCGTCGATTCGCTCAACCTCGACCTCCCGCGCTCTCTCTGACCAACCTCACGCGCTCAGGGTGAGCAAGCGAACCTTCTGGATGCTTCCTTCCTTCCCCTCTCACTGTAGTTCATGCCTGCGCCGTCATGACCGCGTTCGCCGCCGTCAGCCGTCATTGTACCACCTTCAGAGGGCGGCGCCGCCAATTTTGAGTAGGCGCGGGCGGCGCGGAGGGATCGACGAGGCGAGGCGCGGTCGGGAAGCGTCGGAATTGTCGTTGGGGAGCGACGGGTGGCCGGCGGCGAGCCACCGAGCTGCTTGCGTCGGGGAGGAAGAAGACAGAAACAGAAAGGCCGATGGGGTACGGGCCTGGCTGGGCTGCTCTTGGGCCCCGGGTGGGCTTCCTGCTAGCGCCAGAGAGAGAGAAGGAGAGATGGGCTCGGCCCAGTAGCTAGGTTGGATACATTTTTTATTTCCAGAAATTTTTTTCTATTTCTATTTCTGATTTCCCTTTTGTAATTTGAATTTCAAATCTATTTTGAATCTTTTCAACTTACAGAAACTTTTATAAAGTATATGAAATAGTGTGAGACCCTTTTATACACTTTGGGCTCAACTCATGTAGTTAGTTGTTTAAATACAAAACTCATTTGAATGGTTTTCAAATGGAGGGGGAAGTTAGGGTTTAGGGTTTGATTTGTTCTTTCTTTATTAAACCAAAATGCAAGTTCAACAATTTAAATGACAAGTATAATTAGAAGAACAAATGCACCCCTCTCATATGTTCCGGAGTTTCCCCGAGTTAGGGTTTTCACCCGTCGTAACCCCGATTAAATCGTCGAGCATGTCTTAGGGTTACATTCCAATGCAAATTAACTTGTCATATCATCATACTTGCTTGAGCATTGCATCGATGCCATGTGTTGATTGTTTCCCTTTCTTTTCGGTGTTTCGATTATTAGGTTTATTATTAGTTAGGTATTATTAGGTTTATTAATTAGTTTGGTATTATTGGTATTCGACCCCACTGGTCAGTCAATGTGGGTAGCCCAAGACCCGATTCACATTGTCAGTCATTGTGGTTAGATAAGGAATCATTAATACCCCTTAGGTGCATGTGGGTTCGACGATGTGCCTTCGCCAGGGCATTCTAAACCCTCTTAAACCCTCTGCTGGATAGTTTCCCTTTTGTAGCCTTATACTCATGTTCCCCTCTCATATGTATCGGAGGTTTCTCCGAACTAGGTTACACCCCTCGGAACTCCGGAATATCGAGATTGAGATTGAAGACCGAGATCAAGACCATAGATAGATCGAAGACCTTCTGTAGCCTTATACTCATGTTCCCCTCTCATAGCCTTAGGGTTTAGGGTTTCTCTTCATTTTTATTATTGTGTATGTATATATTAGGGTTTCACCTTCGATCCGGAAAATATTCGTTAGCCGCTTTGACTTATTCGTAACTTTCTCCTTTAGCCGCTTTGACTTATTCGTTTTTCCACCTATGCAGAAAATATGGACCCACACGTCAGAGACGAAGAAAAGGAAGAGTTGATCCAAGGTGTGATCCGTGGGGAAGATAATTTAGACGTATCAACGTTTCTGAACAACTCCGGTGAGGGTGATCCTCTTTTTACCGGAGTAGACAACTTGTTTGAGGTTGAAGGTGTTGCCTTCCGCGAGGGAGAAGGCGATGCCTTGTGTAATCGAGAAGACGACCGCTCCGGCGAGGTGCATGTAATATAAATCAATTCATTAATTAATCATCTGCTATCTATATAGAAATAGTAACGACGATCTTTCTTCTTTTAGCCCTCCGGATCGAAGGAATCTACTGAAAAGAGCAGACGAGGCCCAACCAAAAAGTTGCAAGACCATGAGAGGTTTAGGATCGAAGATGTCGCTGAAGACGGCAGACCGACAGCTCCCGAAGTTGTCGCAACCAAATTTGTGGCACAATGCGGAGTAATCGTTAGGGACTTAATCCCGATCACCATTAGAAACTGGAATAGGCCTGCTAAAGCGGATGAAGAGGGAACATGTTTATTTGTCCCTAACCACGCCAAAGATTTACTGTGGAAGAGGCTCATGGTTAATTTCAAACTACCGAAGATAGAGCTGGATCCAAATGCGGAGGATCCAGTTGAGGACGCCTTACAACATGGGAGAGCCATGGAGGCTAAGGTCAGGGAGTGGGCTTTGAAGAAGATGGCCCAGTGTTTCACCAACTGGAAGAAAAGATTGCACCTTGACTATGTCGTGAAAAAGAAGACTCCCGATTTCAAGAATATTCAGTTTGAGAAGATAAAACCATTCTGGGATGAGTTTGTGGAATACAAGAAATCAGAAAAAGCTAAGAAAATGTCTGAAACGAATAAGCTGAATGCTGCTAAGAAGAAGTATCACCATACTATGGGGCAAGGTGGCTACAAGGTTGGCATTCCTAAGTGGGAGAAACTTGAGCAGGAACTGCGTGATAAAAATATCACCCCAGAGACAGACGATTGGGTAGAACGTGCAAGGAATTGGTTTTACGGGCATGGGGGCACGTTGGACTCGGAAGGGAGGTGTATATATAACATACGACATAAAGAAGACCCCTTGCCAATCGAGAGGATGAGAAAAGCAGTAAAGGCTGTTAAAGATGGGGACTTCATTCCCGATAGAGAGAATGATGAGCTCACACTCGCCCTTGGAAATAAGGAACATGATGGACGAACACGAGGCACAATAGGCTCCCAATCATGGAGGACTGGGTTTCCCGAAGAGAGGAAGAAATATCCTGATAGAAGCCGTCAGAGGAGTAAGGACAGGGCGGCAGTTGAAGCAGAACGTCAGAAAGAGCGAATGCGTTTAATTGAAGAACGATTAAAGCAACAACAAGATGAAATTAACTCACTTAAAGAGCAAAGTACTACCGGCCCATCTCAGCAGCACACTGCATTCGATGCTACCGGCCTATCGAATAATCGAAAAAGCAGTGTGGCTTCCACCGAGGTCCCGGGTGATGACAATGGCGATGCCGATGATGCACCGACGATGGCTCCTGTTGGCTACCCAGTGGATGATATCACAGAGATGACACACTGCGAGCTACATGTCAAAGTTGTGAACATATCAATGAAGGTGGCGGTCGGCTATGCCTTACCAATTGGACCCACACCAACTTACCACAGTCGTCCGGTTCCAGAGGGCTACGCTGTTGTCGGCGTGGATGAAATCATGCCCACCTTTGAGGTTTTGGATCTTCACTACCCTGCTGGTGAAGGGGATGTGACTGTGCTAGGTGACGCAAAAAACGTCACCATTCTATGGCCGAAGGATTGTATCGTGCTTCGAAATCACACGCCAAGGCCATCTTCGCCGCCGTCTCACCCGTCTCCAGCGAGGTCGTCGCCGCCGCGGCAGCCGTCTTCGTCGCCTCACCCGGCTCCGTCGCCTCACCCGTCTCCGGTGCAGCCATCGCCGCGGGAGCCATCGCCGGCGCCTCAGGATAAAAAGCGTAAGCGTACCGCTACTGTGCGTCGTAAGCGATCGCCGAAACGTAAACAAGAGCCTCTTCCAAAAGTACCAACTGTTCCTCCCAAGAGAGCTTATGACTGTACTGAAGAGGAGACTGCGGCGATCGTTGATGCGGAAACGACAGCGTTTTTCGCTAAGCTGAGGCGGCCGAAAGAGCCAGAGTTCCCCAGCACCAAAGAAGAAAAAGCCAAAGTGTTGAAAATGCTAAAGACTCTTCATCAACCCGAGCCAAAGCTGTCATCAGACTATGACCGTTCTATTCTCAAGTCACATGCGGCACAAAAAGCCTCGAAGAGCAGTACTGATGCAAGCGGGAAATCTGTTGCCCAGCTCGGAGAACAAGCAAAACAGACTTGCGCCCCTCTCAAGGTGATTTCTCAAACCAATGTGGGGTCGAGCAAATATGGGGCCGAAGAGCAGTATGATCCAGAGGTAGTTGCACAATACGGAGAAGGTGCCGCTGCTCAAGGTATGAGTATTGCCCAGTACTTATCCCAGTTAGAGTTCTTCCCCGTGAGTGAAGTAGCATACCAATACCAGTACGGAAAACCTCTCGTCAAACCTGAGGAGGTAAACAATCTTTCAACAAAAATGCGAAGATTGCATAACTGGTACATGCATGCCACAAGTGCCGGGGCTAACTGGATAGTGCTGAGGGTTACAAAAAAGCATCATGGGAAAGATAAGGATGACATGATATCCATTGAATTTGATGAACTATTTCAATTATTCAATCAAGACGCCTTGGACAAATCGATCATGAGTGCCTATTGTCTGTAAGTACTAATTCTGTAATTAATTTAGTCTCCATCTATATTATTTTGTTTATTGCATGTATATAATCATACTTTAATATGCAGAATGAAGATTCTCGAATGCAGCAGAGGACAAATCTATGACATTGGATTCATTGACCCATATTGGGTTCATGAAGCTAATCTCAAAATAAGCCCCCAGGATACGGAGGATAATATAGTACACGCGTTAAGGTTTCAAGAAACCAAAAGGGAAATACTATTTCCTTACAACTTCCAGTGAGTGTTATTGTCTTGTATACACTTTCTATTTCGCTTACTCGATGTTAAGTATATAATTGATAAGTTCTGCATTCGCAGGTACCACTATATTCTGTTAATCATTCAACTTGACAAAGGGCGTGTACTAGTCATGGACTCGAAACATAAACCCCTTGAGACGTGGAAGGACATGCAGATACTTCTCCAGCGGTAATTCTAATCATTACGACACTATATCGGCAACGTTCGTGAATTTTATGATATCAAGTACTTAATAACTTATTTTATTCGTTTTCTACGCCGGGCAGCGCTTGGAAACGGTTCACCAAGAAGGCTAGGGGTGTTTGGAAAGAGGAGCTTACATTTCAACCACTAGATGTAAGCACCACTAGCTATATCCGCGCATCTCTTTGATTCTAGTTTTGATACAGTTATTATCATGCTTGATTATTATTTTGATTGAACTCTGTTGTCGTAAAGTGCCTGACGCAGGGACCAGGTAACAATCTATGTGGATACTATGTATGCGAGTTCATCCGGCAGACGTGCGATGAGAAGGGCAGAAATTTAGAGCAACTCCACGTATGTAAACAATTTCTATAGTTTTTAATTACAATCAAATTGTGTTTAGTTTCATATTCATATAGGCTGACTCCTTTTTTAAATCAGATCGAACGTCTACGGGACGGTCTTCTGCCAAAGGATCGCATACGAGCAATACAGGAGGAATTGGCGGGATTCTTGGATGCAGAAGTCCTAGACCCAAAAGGAGAATACTATTCGGCTGTGTATAGACAATAGGGATTGTAAAAATAACAACTTTCAAGGGATTGTAAAATGTTGTCATGATGATCTTGTGTAATATAAGGTTCCTTCATTGATAAGTGCAAAACACTAAATAAACAATAAAACAACCTAAATGAATTCTCTGCCGCGGCACAAAAAGTGGCGAAAATGCTGCCGCGGCAACAAAATGTGCCAAAATGAATTCTCTGCCGCGACAAAGAAATGAGCCAAATCTCTGCCGCGGCAGCAGGTTATTAGTCCCGGTTCGTGTTACGAACCGGGACTAATGCGCCACCCCCCTCGCGCTCTGATGCCGCCACGTGTGCCCCCATTTGTCCCGGTTGGTGGGGCAACCGGGACTAATGGTTGGAGCTTTAGTCCCGATGCCCCCGTCCCGGTTGGGCAACCGGGACTAATGGCCCTTACCAACCGGGACGCATGGGGCGTTTTCTACCAGTGTCTCCGCAAGTTTTTTTTAAGGAAACGTCTGCTTTATTGATTAGGCAACAATATTATATTCGTTTGCAACTAAGAGCACGATTTATGAAGACAGTGGCAGGGTGCTGCCCGAATCCATCCAGCTAGACATGGAAAAGGAGAAAAGATGATATATACTATACTTTGGTCCCAGCAACATTCTTTTCATCTTTTTCCTCCACTCCACACTTTACTGTCTAAGAACCCGCTTCCCGCAGAAGAGATCGTTTCCTTATTCAAGCCTAGTTGGAACCATCTGAACCTAGCTAAAGTTGTGAGGCAGCATCTATGGGGCAGTGCATTGGCCATGCCCTAACAACGACAAACAGGTGAAGTCTCCGCAAGTTTTTGTGCAAGTTTAGAAAATCGGGAAATCTAAGTATCAATCGACCTAGTTTTAAGCTACAACGAGGTCACGTCTCCAACCGTGTGATCCAGATCGAACGGCCTACCGGGAGTGGTGCATCTCGTTCCTTTGGGCTCAAGGCACGCAGGAGTACGCTTGCGAGGAACCGTTCCCTATTTTTCTCCTTCCCTTAATCCACCAAATCCATGGCGATTTTTTTGTCGATTCGCGCGGCGTGGCGGTGATTTCGGACGGCTCCGCGTCATCGGCTACAACTCGCGGCCGATCTGCTTCTCCTTGGCGCGCCATCGGTTACATCTCGCGGCTAACATGTTGCTCCCTGGCGCGGCGCGGCTAACAAGCTTCTCCCTGGCGCGCCACTGGTTACATCCACGCGGAGTGGCGGTGCATTCGAACGGCGCAGCTCCTCCGCGTTGTCACCTACAACCGCGGCCGACCTGCTGCTCCCTGGCGCCGCCGGTTAAATCCACGCGACAGTGGCTGTGATTTCGGATGGCGCAACTCCTCTGCGTCATCGGCTACATCCCGCGTCCATCTGCTGCTCCCTCGCGCCGCCAGGTACATCCTCGAGTGGCAAGATGCTTCCCCGCGACGTCGGCTGTGCCCCCGCGCCTCTCGGCTGTTCCTTCACGACCCCAAGCTACTTCACATCGCCATTTGGCTACATCCTCGGTCAGTTCGGTGAGATAACTTCGGTACACCCTGAATCGAGCTGTACTACACCCAGAAAATCTTACTCCCTCCGTCTTGAAATAGATGTCTCAAATTTGTCAAAATTTGGATGAATCTAGACACTATTTAGTATATAGATTCATCCAAAATTTGAAAAACTTAAGACATCTATTATTATGGACGGAGGGAGTAGTAGATTTACTGCACCCTGAAATCTAGTTGATGTACTTCACACACTAAAAATCTTGTTGATGTAATTCACACCCTGATTCTAATTCATGATACTTTAACCTGAACTTTTTAGTTGATGTACTTCTCCTGATGCTAATAGGAGCTCGTCTTCTTGTTTTAGTACTAGACTCCCCAATGATTGTAGCAACTCATCATGGCTACATATTCACGGCGGAGGAGCCGTGTCTTCGCGGCATCTGAGGCGGCATCCCCGTGTTGTCGGCAGCGGCATCCTTGCAGTGCGGAGGTGGCATCATCGGCTGCATCCTAAGCGGCGAAAGCTACTGGCTACTTCCACGCGGCGGAGGCTACACCCACGCGGCGCCTACTGTAGCGGAGGCTATACCCCAACATCTACGGCTACATCCACGCCGTCTCCGGCTACATCCCGTGCAAGGTAATTTATCTTCTATCCGTGAACTTCTCAAAGTAGTAATTTTTCTGCGTAATTTGCTGATTTAACGCTCTAGGATCTAGCTGGTGGATGAAAATGTGTTGCTATGCCTGTTTGTTGGTATATGTGATACGTCGGAAACGTATCTATAATTTTTGATGCTTCATGCTTGTTTTGTATATATTTTGCTTTGCTTTGTCTACACTTTAAGATGTTTTTATATCTTTTCTGGAACTAACCTATTAACAAGTTGTCACAGTGCCAGTTGCCTATTTTCTTCTGTTTTTGGTTCAAAAAAGGCAGAAAATCAATATTCTCGAAATCGGACGGGACAAAAATCAAACTCAATATTTTACAGTGGGCGACACGAAGTCCAGAGGGGAGACGGAGAGGCGAACCAGGGCCACCTCACCCCCCTAGGCGCGGGTGGGCCCTGCCCGACGCCTGGGTAGGGTGTGGGCCCTCCGGCCACCTCCCATCCTTGCCTCTTGCGTTTATAAGAAGCCCCCGGGGAGAAACCCCTAAAGAATCAATCATACTTCCAAAAAAAGTTCCGCAGCGCCGCCGCCGAAGGGGAGATTCGGGGGACAGAAAGTCTCTGTTCCGGCACCCTGTCGGGGCGGGGAAGTGCCCGCGGAGCCATCTCCATCGATCTCCACCACCATCTTCATCATCGTTGTTGATTCCCATGATGAAGAGGGAGTAGTTCTTCCTCGAGGCTAAGGGCTCTACCGGTAGCTATGTGTTCATCTCTCTCTACAAACATCCGTAACTACATGAAAGTAATTAAGATATAAATCTAACCACAACCTTAAACTCTAAGATCCTACACTCCCTTGTGCAAAGGTGTCCTAACGGGGGTTCAGGTTTCTGTCACTCCGGCAACCCCGCGATCAGTATCCAAATACACAATGCATTTCCCTAGGCCTATAAATGGTGAAGTGTCATGTAGTGGGCGTTCACATGACACCACTAGAAGAATAGCACCACAACTTAAATACTAAACCTTTGAATAATAACTCAACACAGATCCACTAATAACAACATGACTTCTCCCATGTCCTCAAGAACTGGACGAACTACTCACAAGACATCATATGGATCAAGATTAAAGATGATATGATAATGGATAACAATCTGAACATAAACAATAATATAATGGTTCCACTCACAAGCATCAACTACAATAGTAATCAACACCGGGAAAGTTTCCCCTAAGAACTAAAGCAATATCCAACACAATTGTTACAGCGGGATGGAGTGGTGATGATGGTGCTGGTGGAGATTATGGTGTGGATGATGATTATGATGATCCCGATGAAGCCTAGCTTGATGACGGTGTTGATGGCGACGGTCTTCCCTCTCTGGGAAGGAATTCCTCCCGACAGAAATCTGTCTTTTGGAGAGATCTTTCTCTCTCGGTGTTTTCCGCCCCCAGAGGCGACGGAAATCTATCTGTGGTCGCCCCCCAGGCTTAGGGTTCCGTAGGGAAGATATAGGCTAAGGGGCGGAGTTGGAGGCCGGGAAGGTGGGCCACACCTTCCCTAGGCGCGGGGTCAGGTGGGCCCGCGCCTAGGGGTGTGGGCCCCCTGAGGCCCCTCTTCGCTCCTCCTTTTGGCTTCCTTTGTCATCTGATAAAATAATATGTTTCCATATTTTTTTGGTATTTTTCTGATCTTTGCGAAATTGCACCGAAATGCCTTCTTTTCCATCAGAATCCAGTCTCTGGTAGTCCGTCCTCCAAGAATCATCCAACATGCATAAACAGATGAAAAAGCCATAAGTAATACCTCATAAGAAGACAAACATCAATGAATAGAGGTAAATTATGATATAGAATGGTGATGCAAATTGGGCGTATCAACTCCCCCAAGCTTAGACTTCGCTTGTCCCCAAGCAAATACTGAGCTCAGTAAACGTGTCCACAGGTTTATGGAGTGAAGTGTCGATAAAAGAATACGAATAAGAAGCATCACACTTACCATTGCACAACTCATATAAGAAAGCAACTCACCATTATATAACTTAGCTTGCAACCAAGTACAACAGTCACAATAGAGATGCATAAAGATAAATCATAATTGTAATTGGCAAACTTGTTCTTGGTCATAGAACACCTGGCAAACAGTTTCACAAAAGCTTTTGGGTGAAGTTTCAAAACAGGAGCACTCTTTGCTCAAAAAGGTTTTTTCACAAGTGAAGGCTTTCAAAGTAATACTCAATAGTAAGAGTTTTGTGCAAACAAGGAAGATAAATAAGATGATTGAATAAATCACCATATGAATGCTTAAAACACAAAAACTCAAATGCTTGCTGGAGATAGAGAGGAAATAGGTTTACTGACTCAACTGGTAACTAGGAGAAATGTCCCTTCATAGAGGGAAGCAGGGATTACAAGTCATAAAGAGCTTCCAAAAGATTATGGTACTTACTAGCTTTGAGACCTCATTGCCCCTATCATAAGCATCTTGAGATGATTAAGGTTAAAGTGAACAAATATGGAGTATATGCTTGACGAAATATAAGTTGGCAATCTCATGTCCCTTGAATATGAGGGCCACTCCTCATGCATATTCAACTTTGGGCCCAGATAAGTTCTTGTCCTTGTAAGTATTTGCATATCATTGAGAACCGCCAACGGGTACCCCATGCACATGGTACAGGAGATTTCCCATAACCAAAATGACAAGGCAAACAGACAATGGGCATCTCAGCAATCTTTTTATTTACCATATGCATAGCCTTTTATTGAGGATGCTTCATAGATAGCTCACTATGGTGATGATGTAAGTTTCCACCATGATTAAGCATGGCTTAGGCTAGCGGCCCAGGTGTTTCTCTAACACAGGATACAAACTCCATGGACTTACAAGTTCCCTCTTTATTTGACACCGTTGACATCCATAGACAAAAGAGCACGATATCAGCTGTGTATAGAGTACAAGTGCAATGTTGAAAACGTTCCTCATGACAACACGATTCTGCTAATTCCAACGTAAAGATGCAAGAATATACAACTTCGATGTTCACAATGGTTCAATTCTATTAGGGGCAAAGAAATAAAGTGTGCCATCAAGTTCGTGAGAGCTTTACTAACTAGTTTTCACATAACAAAATACTTTTTAATTCAAAAGGTAGATGAAGCTTGAAAATTTTCTAGGAATAGCAATTGCTACTAGGTACATATAGTGGACACAAGTGGCAAAGGTTTTTGGTTCAAAGGGTTTTGGAAACATGAGAAGTATGCCTTCTTAAAACAGGTTTTTGGCTAGAAAGGCTGGGTAGCAAGCAAGAGAGTTGAAAGAAACAAGAAAACATACAAGTAATAAAGCCAAACATGCAATCTATCTTGAAGACATAAAAGGATCTTAAATAAAGAATACTAAGCTTATGAGCCAACAAGAAAGAAAACAAATGATACAAAATACATGTAAGCCTTTTCTTTCTTTTTCTCTTTCATAGTAATGCTACTGACTAGAACTCGGTTTGCTAAAACCAATTTAGATCCACTTGATGATCCCAAAGTGGTGCCAATACTGATCAACAAGATCCATCATATAATAGAGATTGCAAACTAAAATAAGAAGTGCAAAAAGTAAAAGATGAGACTTCTCATTAATATTCAATAAAGGCACTCACACCAAGGGATACAAAGATAAAACTAAAGGAGAGATACTTCCACAAGCAAACCAAACTATAAGATAACCCCTCTACCACAGATATGAATCCACTAAAAAGGTAAAATATAAAAGATAATGGTGGTGATACCGCGACACTCCCCCAAGCTTGGAACAAGCCAAGGGGATGCCAAACCTGATGACGAATTACTCCTTTGGTGGTGGTGGTGTTGCCTTGTCATCATCAAACTTCCAAGGCAATGGTTCCCCATCCAAAAAGGATGTCCTTGTCTCCGCAATCATGAAACTAGCAGCAGAGCTTATGCGATCAAATCTAGCCTCATACTCACAGTTTTGGTTCTATATGTCATAGAGTTGTGCTTGCAATTGGTTGGTGGTCTGACGAAGTGAAAAGATCTCTTCTCGGAGCTCAGCTACTTCTCCCTCGTGCTTAGTGATGAGTTCTGAACTTATCTTGTGAATAATATCTACCTCGCGTTCTGCCATCTTCTTGTACCTGAAAACTTCATGTTCTAATGCTTCCATCCTGTCTTTTAGACTCCCTTCTCCTTTAGGGCCTTGAAATTCTTTCATTTGTACCTTCCCCTCCTTGAGGATCAACTCTTTGGGATGAATCCTCAACTCATATGGGTTGAGGGCGTCCGCAGAGGAACCCTCCGTGGGTGATCCAGAGGAAGACATTGAGGCTCCAAATCTGAGAATTTTTCTGACAGAAATAGATCGAAACGAAAACACGACGAGAACACGGTGCAAGAACCTCGGGGAACCCGGGGGGTTATATATTACGAAGTTTCAATGCATAAGGAAGGTTTTGACACAGAAACGAGGCAGAGACGGAGTTCGAGGGGGGAACACCCCCCTCAGTCGCGGCCAGGCTGGGCTCGCGCCTGGGGTGGGTCTGTCCACCCCGGGCTCCGTTTCCTCTTCAGTTTCGTCTCGCAACTTCCCTTACATATTAAAAACATGAAAAATATAAAAATATTGGGGTTTCAGGAACCTTCTGTTTTCACCTCTTTTACCTATTCAAGGACGAACTCTGCAGTTTCTGGTGTTTGGTTTCTGATAAATTCTTTCGGAGTCACCATTTGAATAGCATCCACATCTTCATTGTAAGAATCTCCAAAAATATAATGTTTTAGTATTTGACCATTAACCACCTGTGTTGTGTCATCCTTCAGAGAAGAAGTTTTGATGGCACCTGAACGGTACACTTCCTTGATAACAAAAGGTCCTTCCCATTTGGAGAGTAGTTTCCCTGCAAAAAAATCTGAGACGAGACCTATACAAAAGAACTTTCTCACCAACATGGAACTCCCTTTTGAGAATTCTCCTATCATGCCATCTTTTTACTTTTTTCTTAAAGAGCCTAGCATTTTCGTAAGCTTCCCCTCTCCACTCATCTAGATTATTTAAATTGAGCAGTATTTTCTCACCAGCAAGTCTAAAATCTCTATTCAACTCTTTCACTGCCCAATAAGCTTTGTGTTCTAATTCTAAAGGCAAGTAACAAGCTTTCCCATAGACCATTTTGTAAGGAGACATCCCCATAGGATTTTTATAAGCAGTTCTATAAGCCCACAAAGCGTCATTCAACTTTTTAGCCCAATTTTTCTGGATCTATTGACAGTCTTCTGCAAGATAGATTTAATTTCCCTATTGGAAAGTTCTACTTGCCCACTAGTTTGGGGGTGATAAGCTGAAGCAATTTTGTGGTTTACATCATACTTAGCGAGAGTTTTCTAAATCCCCATGAATAAAATGAGAGCCTCCATCAGTCATGAGATATCTAGGCACACCAAACCTAGAAAAATTGACATCTTTAAGCATTTTCAAAGAGGTCTTACCATCAACACTATTTGTAGGTATGGCTTCCACCCACTTTGTAACATAGTCAACAGCAACGAGAATATGAGTATACCCCTTTCAAGGAGGAAAAGGCCTTATAAGGTCAAATCCCCAACAATCAAAAGGTTCAATAACAAGAGAATAATTTATAGGCATTTCATTGCTTCTAGAGATGTTACCTACTCGTTGGCATTCATCACATGATAAGACAAACTTTCTTGCATCTTTAAAAAGGGTAGGCCAATAAAATCCAGATTATAAAACCTTTTGCACGGTCCTATCCCCAGCATGATGTCCTCCATAAGCACTGCCATGACATTTTCTCAGTATCTCTTGTTGTTCAAATTCTGGAACACATCTTCGCATAATACCATCCACTCCTTCTTTATATAAGAGATCATAAAAGAATTTACTTCTCTGCTGAGCTGTAAAGGTTGGAGGCAAATACTTGGAAACAATAAAGTTAGCATAATCAGCATACCAAGGACTCTCATGCAGACTTACCCTTATTGCAGCTAACTGCTCATTTGTAAAACTATCATTAACAGGCAAAGGGTCAAAAGAAATGTTTTCAAAACGAGATAAATTATCAGCAACAGGATTATCAACACCTTTCCTATCCACAATATGCAGATCAAACTCTTGCAAAAGCAACACCCACCTTATAAGCCTAGGCTTAGTGTCCTTCTTTGTCATAAGGTACTTAATAGCTGCATGATCAGTATAAATAGTAACCTTAGAATCAACAATATAAGGTCTAAAATTATCACAAGCAAAGATTATAGCCAAGAACTCTTTTTCAGTAGTAGCATAATTCTTTTGAGCAGCATCCAGGGTCTTGCTAGCATAATGAATAACATTCATCTTCTTGTCAACATGTTTCCAAGGACAACACCCACAGAAAAGTCACTAGCATCACACATGATTTCAAAAGGTAAACTCCAATCAGGTGGTTGGACAATAAGGGCAGTTGTCAAAGCTTTCTTCAAAGTATCAAAAGCTTCCTTACAATCATCATCAAAAACAAAAGGTACATCTTTTTGAAGAAGATTAGTAAGGGGCTTTGAAATTTTGGAGAAATCTTTAATAAAACTCCTATAGGAACCAGCATGACCAAGAATACTACGAATACCTTTGATATCTCTAAGACAAGGAATCTTCTCAATTGCTTCAATTTTGGCTCTGTCAAATTCAATGCCTCTTTCAAAGATCTTGTGTCCAAGAACAATCCCTTCATTAACCATGAAATGGCATTTCTCCCAGTTAAGAACAAGGTTGGTTTCTTCACATCTCTGCAAAACTTTATCAATTTTGTGCAACAGTTATCAAAATAAGTTCCATAGACGAAAAAATCGTCCATGAAAACCTCCACAATTTCTTCACAAAACCATGAAAGATAGCAGACATACATCTATGAAAGGTAGCAGGAGCATTACATAAACCAAAAGGCATACGCCTATAAGCATAAGTACCATAAGGACAAGTGAAAGTGGTTTTCTCTTGGTCCTGTGCTTTCACAGCAATTTGAGAAAACCCAGAATAACTATCAAGAAACCAAAAATGAGTCTTTTTGGACAACCTCTCAAGAATTTGATCAATAAAGGGCAAAGGATAATGATCTTTCTTAGTAACTTTATTAATCTTTCTAAAATCAATGCACATTCTATACCCAACCACTACTCTTTGGGGTATAAGCTCATTATCCTCATTAGGCACAACAGTTATTCCCCTTTCTTGGGAACACAAAGAATAGGGCTAACCCATTGACTATCAGCAATAGGATAAATAATACTAGCATCAAGGAGTTTTAATACCTCATTTCTTACCACATCCTTCATCTTAGGATTTAGACGGTGTTGGTGCTCAACAACTGGTTTTGCATCTGGCTCAATATTTAATAGCATGCTGACATATAGTAGGAGAAATTCCTTTTAAATCATCAAGAGTATAACCCATAGCTCCTCGGTGCTTCTTCAATACTTCCAATAACCTTTCTTCTTTCTTCCCTGGAAGTTTAGAACTAATAATAACAGGATATATTTTCTTATCATTAAGATAAGCATATTTAAGATCATCAGGTAAAGGTTTTAATTCGAAAACAGGATCCCCTTTAGGTGGTAGTGTGGTACACAAATCTTCCGCAAGTAGATTATGTTTAAGCTGTTCCGGCTGACGAAGGAAAACTTCGTCAATCTCATTTCTTGCCTTCATGAAGGCATCACTTTCATGGTCTTCCATGAACTGCTACAAAGCATTGTTAGGAGCAAGAGAAATAGCAGACAGTTGTTCAACCCTGAAATCGTTCATTTTCATAAGGAGTTTTGGCAAATTTGGAAAAATTAAACTCATAAGATTCTCCAGCAAACTTAGTCAAAACTTTTTCCTTCCTACAATCTATGATAGCCCCACAAGTATTAAGGGAGGGTCTACCAAATATAATAGGATATGTTTTACTAGCTTCTTTACCAAGTACTAGAAAATCAGTAGGATATTTAATCTTACCACAAAGGACCTCCACATCTCTTACAATACCAATGGGGCAAACTTTCTCTCAATTAGCAAGGTGAATAACCACATCAATATCCTCAAGCTCACAAGGACCAATATCATGCATAATTTCCCTGTAAAGCTCATAAGGAATAGCACTAGAACTAGCACCAATATCACATAAACCATAGTAGCTATGACTGTTGGGGATATGCCCTAGAGGCAATCATGTATGATGATATTTCCCATTGTATTCATAAAGATATTAATTAGTCCTTGTATAAACATCTGATGTGTATCATTGAATATGTGATTCGGTTGTGGAACTATGCATTCATGTTGTTTATACTAAATATCCTTGGTCATTGAGGTTGTGCTGGACACACAACTTAGACCAATGTGAAAGTTGGATTGATGAATCGGTTCCACTTGTCATGGGCATAGAGATGCTATTCCAACTTACACAGACTTGGTTAAAGAGTTTAGCGAGTCGGATTGACCCATATTGAGGTACAACGAACAAGTTGTCATTTGTATATCTCAATCAATGTAATCCTTATACCTGAGGTTATTGCATAGTCCGAGTTGAGGATCACCGACTTAGGTTCTGTCAAACGCTGATCCGTAACTGGGCAGTTATAAAGGCAGAGTTCGGGTCGACTGAGAATCAAGCTGCGTGATGTGAATAACCGAGATGGGATTTTGCCCCTCCACTCGGAGAGATATTCTCTGGGCCTTCTCGTGAGATATGATTCGGAAAGCATGGCCATGCACGACTCAGTTAAGTGTTAACCGAGGCGATCGACTAAGAGTTAGTCGGGTGAATCACTTATCTTGGATCGAGAAGAGTCGGACTATCAAAGGGATGACAATTATTCACCTATAGTCTCACAAGGTATATCATGAGGCAAAAGGGACTCGGACATAACTCGCATTGGAAAGGAAAGTCGTCATGACTCTTTGGTACTTGGGAGTCGGCACGTTCTGCTAGGAGCCGCTACCGACTGATCGATTGAGAGTCGGACTCCAATCTTGTCCAAGTAGCCATGAGCCTGCGGGGTCACACACTTAAGAGCGGGAGCAAGTTCGGATTGGATCTGAACCTTTAATCTGGTTGGGTTGGACCTAAACCGGATTAGGACTGAGTTAGTGAGTTGGACTCACGGTGACTAGTGTTATATGGGATTTAGTGAATGGGTCGCGTGAGAAGAGCCCACGTTCACTCCCTATATATAGTGGAGCACCGTAACCCAAAAAGGTTAATCGTTGTTCGGTTAGGTCATTCCATGTGTTGGAAACCCTAGCTCCACAGCAGTCTAGCCGTCGTTACGAACCTAGCAGTTCGCCGTCGGCGCTCCTCCTTGTACGTGTGGATACCAGCAGAGGTGTTGTGCGATCAGCACCAGGACGATCGGATCGTGAGGACTGCACTGCATCAACTGACACGCTTCATCAGTAATCCGCAACTGCGCGTCTAGTGGTAAACCTCGTGGACTTCTACCTCAGCTAGATCTTGGGATCACCACGTTAGAGGGAAATTTTTGTTTTATCTCCGCATGGCCCAATAGTGGTATCAGAGCGATAGCTTCTGGTTTTAGGCTAGAGATCTCGCATATGTGATATGCGGTAGGTTGTAGATGAGATCTATATGCTGTTTTGGTGGTCGATCTATGAGATAGATCGGTTTTGTACGAGGTTGATTGGATCAACTATACTCGGGGAATGGTAGATCTGATTTCCGTGATCATACTGCTAAGGTCGTGGAACGACATACCCCTACCGGTCGGCTTCCGCCATCGGGGTAGACTGTGACACGTAAATCCAGAGGCGATGATCGAAGATCAAAAAGTTTGATCGAATCGGAACAATGCTTGGAATCCATGTCCGGATCGTAGATGAGATCTACGTTTTCGGAACAATGGTCGGAATCCATGACCGCCGGCTTTGCCCTGTCGTAGCGCCTTAGATGTCGTTGCGAGTTTCACAACGCCGGTAGATATTGTATCTATGCATAACTTGTTTTTGCAGGAAGTTGTGAATGGTATGGTTCATGTGCATGTGATGTATGTGTGTAATCCATATGTGATCTGCGAATCACGGTTTTTGTCAGCCGGCTGGAGCCTAGGTGCTGTCATTTTATTGTATAACGACCTGCGTGTCGGATTCTCTATGTAATTTACTTTACTAAGCTAGTGTAGCTGTTTGGAGAACCCGAAAGGCATGCAAGGCGTTGTACATGTCGGCGACGTGGAGTAAGATGGCAAGTGACAAGAGTTGGCACGAGTCGGATTACAGGCTTTGTGGATATGGAGATGCCATGAAGAGAGACATACCATTTCACATTATAATTGCTTTATTTTGTGTTATTGTTATGTCTCTGTTTTACCTCTATTAGATAGTCGGTAAAATTTAATCCCTCAAAGAAGGTCTAGTCGGTTTTCCCGCCAGTGTTTGCACCATCACAAGTCGGACATTTTTGGTAGTGGGCTCATAAAATTGAGGTGCTACCAATTCTTTCCGACTAGGTGGGTTCGAGTTGGACTCTTACTGTGGAAACACTCGGTAAGCTAGACGGGTCTATCACAATGGTTGTGGGGCTCGGGGAAAGGTTGGATGGGAGCCGGGGCATGTGATTCCACCCGTCCAACAGGAGTCGCATGAGATGCGATTGACAATGAGTTGTCTACCTAGATCACTTGGCGGCTAGCGGTGATGCTAAAGCTCACTAGCCGACTTGCTTATTTAGGATCCTGAATCACTAAGCAACCATCGGAGGGGTGTTGGTTCTAGTGGGAGCATAAAATATTAAAATGTTTAATATGCTTGCTCTTTTATGAATACATGTCTTAAGTGTTTTGCATATTTTCTGTTGTAGATCATGGCACCAAGTAGCAGTCACTCTCAGATATCTGGTTTTGCATTGAGAACCATTCTTGAGAAAGATAAACTGAACGACACTAATTTTACCAACTGGTATCGAAATCTGAGAATTGTTCTCAAACAAGAAAAGAAGGACCATGTCCTAGACAACCCACTTCCAGATGAGCCAAATGAGAATGCGACTGTCGCTGCCACCAATGCCTACCGTCGGGCTAAGGATGAGTCCACGGATATTAGCTATCTTATGCTTGCTCACATGGAATCGGACTTGCAAAAGCAGTTCGAGCATGTTGAGGCCTACGATATGATCGAAAGCCTCAAAAGTATGTTCCAGGCTCAGTCGAAGACTGAGAGGTATCAATTCTCTCAGACTTTTCTGAGTTGAAAGCTTAAGGATGGTGATCCACTGAGTCCGCATGTGATCAAAATGGTTGGTTACGTGCAGTCTCTAGAGAGGCTTGGCTACCCCATAAGCGAAGAGTTCGCTACGGATATAATTCTGAACTCTCTTCCTAGTGCATATGGGCAGTTCATTTCTGTTGGAATTATGCCCTAGAGGCAATAATAAAGATGTTATTATTATAATTCTTGTTCATGATAATGTTTATATTCCATGCTAGAATTGTATTAAGCGGAAACTTTAATACTTGTGTGGTTTGTGAATGACACCGTGTATGGACTAGCTCATTGATTGATGATGGTTAAGGTTTCCTAACCATAGACATGAGTTGTCAATTAATAATGAGATCATATCATTGGGAGAATGATATGATGGACAGACCCAAATTAAGCAGAGCAATTAGATTGTGTCATCGTGTTCATCTTTGCGAAGCTTTTCTTATGTCAAATATTGTATTCCTTAGACCATGAGATAATGCAACTCCCTGGTATCGAAAGAAAGCTTTGAGGTCATCAAACGTCATCCTATGAGAGGGTGATCATAAAGGTGTCTCTCAGGTGATCGGAAAGTACCTGTTGGGTTGTATGTATCGAGACGGGATTTGTCCCTCCCAAGTCGGAGAGATATACTTCGGGCCCACTCGGTAATCGATATCAACACCGCTTGCAAGCACGTGGTTAAGGAGTTAATCACAAAGTGATATCGGATTACGAAACGACTAAAGTACTTGCTGTGAACGAGATTGAACTAGGTATGATGGTACCGACGATCGAATCTCGGGCAAGTAAAATATCGCGAGACGAAGGGAATATATATATGGGATTGATTGAATCCTGGCATCATGGTTCATCCGATATGATCATCGATGAATGTGTGGGATTCAATATGGGTTTCCAGACCCCGCTGTTGATTATTGATAGAAGATCATGTCTGCATATTCTCGAACCCTAAGGGTCACACACTTAACGTGTCTCGACGCTAGGATAGATTGGATAATTGGTTTATGAGTTTTTGTTCGGAGTCTCGGATGAGATCCAAGACGTCACGAGAGGTTCCGGAATGGTCCGGAGAATAAGATTCATATAAGGCAAAGCAGATTTTGGAGTTCAGAATTGTTTCGGGTTATTTGGTATTGTACCGGAAGCTTCTAGAACCTTCCGGAGTGGGACCAACGTGGCCCCACTTGTCGGGAGGGGGCATGGGCCTATGAGGGAGTGCCCTGGCCGCATTAGGCCAGGGGCACAAGGCCCCATAGGCCCAGCCGGCCAAGCCTAGGGGAAAAACCTAGGGGAGCTTCTAGAAGGGGGGGGGGGACTTACCCCCCACTCCTCCCACCTTGGCCGCCGGCCCTAGGGCTTGGGGGAGGGGCAAGGGCCAGCCGCCCACCCCTCTATATAAAGAGGGATGGGGGCGCACCCTCCCCACACCTCCTCCTCAATCCCTAGCCGCCCTGTTGCCCTCATCTCTCTCTCCCTCCCGACTGCGCGTAGGCGAAGCCCTGCCGCAGAAACTCTCCACCGCTTGCACCACGCCGTCGTGTTGTAGATCCAATCCATCTCTCCACCCCACTTGCTGGACCGAGGAAGGAGGAGACGTCGAGGTGCCGCATGTGTGCATCTCTCGGAGGCATCGCCACTTGCGGTGTTGGATCGGATCAGATCGCGGGGAGGAGAAGCGAATACGACTACATCAACCACGTTCGTTGAACGTTTCGCTGTGCGAATCTTCAAGGGTATGAAGATCTCATCTATCCTCCCGTGTTGTTTGCATCTCCTAGATTAGATCTTGGCTTTCCCGTTCGCATCCGTAGAAATTTTTTGATTTACTATGCTGCGAAACTCTGTGGTATCAGAGCTAGATCTATGCGTAGATGTGTTTCACGAGTAGAACACAACATGCTTGTTGCGGGCGTTGATGTTTTCTGTTGCAAGCCTCTTGTTTGTGTAATTCTTATGATGCGCGATAGTGAGATCGAAGAGGTCCAGGCCAACTTTATGCGACCTCGTTCGCGAGACCGACTCCGCACTTGACGTGTGGCTTGTTCCACACATGCGGCTGGTGGATGCCAGTTTCTCTCACTATAGTTGTCATGGGATTTACACCGGAGTTTGGCAACCATAATATCACCATTGTGGCTTTCCGTAGGTAAGAATCGTTCTTAGCTTGTTACTCCCATAAGCCACGTAAAACATGCAACAACAAAGTAGAGGCGTCTAACTTGTTTTTGCACACTACAAGAAGTGTGTTCATCTATGACCTTTTGATAGTGACCATGGAAGAAATCGTCATATATCCATTCTGATTTCACAACTGATGAAACCCAAGAAAATTAAGACGATTTGGTCCGAAAACGTCATAGTTTTATTAGGTAAAATCGTCATAGTGCTAGGAAGGACAAAATATAAGCGGAGGGAAATAACAGCCGTTGGATCTCAATAGGATGGACGGCTGAGATGTGATCTGTGTCCTGGGAACTTGCCGTGGATCGATGACCTGGCACCACCCATCGCGCGCGGCCCAGCAAAATTTTGGGTCCAATAGGCGCAAGCGTGAGATGAACCAAGTTAGCGAACCCTACCCTCCCGGACTCCCAACGCCTTTACTCCTCCATGGTTCCTCTCCCCACCTCCGCCGCCGGCTAAAATCCCAGCCATTTCTATCCATCCCCTGCTCCGCCGAACATATCCCCCGAATCCCCTCGTCCCCTCTCTATTCCACCGCATGGAACCACCAATCCTTACCTCCAATCGAAACCCTAGGCCAAGACCCGGATCTACAGAGAATAGTAGGAGGTAGGATTTCGACCATTCCATCCATGGAGGCTGCCCCACGTCGATGGGTGGTGGTGGGTCGTCACGGTGACCGACTAGAACATCACCGCCATCTGGGACGCTGGCGACACCAACGACTTCGAGGAAGCGGAAGTTCTTCCCATGGACACCAAGGTCGAGCTCGTCGACCCAGATCCACGGCCGGTGGCTACTCCCGCTTCATCCGCTTCCGTGTCCACCTCCTCTGCGAGCAAAGCGCCGCCTCCAGCCAAAAAGCACGATGACGAGTTCATATACGATGCAGGTGGAGTCGAATTATGGCCAGACGAGGCCAGGCATCCACCGACGAGGAGTCGAAGCAGGTATGAACTATGTACTAGAACCCACCTCTGCGCTGATCCAATCTCCCCAACAACTGTCGTGTCTCGCTGATTCCCTCCCCCTCATTGCCCTATGTGTCCCCTCTTTTTAGGTTTCATCGACGAGGGAGCTCAGGACAGGGCGGCCCTATCCTCCCTCTCTCCGGCACGACATCCCCGCAGCTAGCAGGAGGATGCCGTCGTGGCGCCGTCGCCATCCTTCCTCCTCGTTCCCCGGCCAAGGGAAGCGCCATAGGCGGATGCGGATCTCAAGACTTTCTTGGTCACAACGGCGGAAGGCGAATGGTGCTAGAAAGTCTGGCCGCGTCCATGACTTCGTGCGAGGTCCAGATCCAGAACCGATACGCCATTAACCTGTGAGTCCCTTCCTCTCCCATCTCCCCAAAATCCCTAGCAAACCCTAGCAAGCTGTACTCCCTAGAAAACCCTAGCTAGTGGCTTGTTCATGTTCGTGGCATAGCTAGTGGCTTGTGCATTCTTCTGTGGTTTTACTGATACATATATGATGTGCTTAAATTAGAGGGAGGGGATGAAAATTGTACAGGTTCTTTTCTTATTCTGTTGGACTATGCAGAGTAGTGTTCTTTAAGTGTGTTCTTTAAGTGTGTTCTCTAAGTGTGTTCTTTAACTTTGTGCTTGAGCTGTAACAGCAAGAAATTAATTTATTCATAGATTGATATCAACTATATATGGGTGATATTGTTCTAGAAATTAATCTTATATCATGTTTGCTTTCTTATTAATTGGTAGGTAGTAGCTAGAAGGTTGTTGAATTATGCCTAAAATCCTGAGATGACCTTTAGAAGCTATTCTATGTCCTTCTGAAGGAAAACACCATGCTTATAGTAATCTGAGGCGCTGGTTATTTAAAATCTTGATTAATTTGCCCGTGTTTGTTTGTGTGCATGTACAAGCCCTTATTGATCAGATGCATTCACCATTCCACTATACAGTTGACTTGATTAAGTGATAATCAGTAAGTATATAATGCATTCTACTATAGGATGTTATAACTAAAAAGCTTTACTCTAGAACAATTTCATGAATGCGCATAATTGGTTTCTATTTGAAAAGGAAAACATGGTCCTTGTTTTGTAGGAACAGTTTCATAGACTCCTTGTCTTGTATATGTCCCTGTGTATAGATGCTTGATTGGTCATATTTTTCATGAAACTAAAAAAACCAAAATGGACGCAAAGCTTAATGTTTATCTTACAAAATTAAAGGGGGAAATTATATCACCTACTGACCTAGAAATGAGTTATACATTCTTGAACCAGTGCTCATTTGCATAAATTGAGATGAATCTGTTGTGATCATTGATAGTACTATCATGATATAACTATGTACATTACTTGATTTCCTATTTGATGCTGAAGCAGAAACATCCTTGATGCTTACTGACAGCTACTTTGTTTGGTTGTTCTCACAGGTTGACCTATTTCTGCTGCGGCGTGAGGTCGCGAGCGGAGGAATTCGCTGGGCTCGAGACACGCTGGCCAGCCTCTGATGGACAGCCTCTGATGGAGTCTTCCAGGGCTTCTAAACCTTCTCCTTCTCTTGCTTTTTCAGATGCTTTGGATGAGTACCATATTTTTAGATAGTTGAGATTGCATCACTACAGGTTATAATGTATGTATAGACTGTCTTTATTTTGCAAACAATACCTGTAGCTTGTTGTGCTTTTGTTTAGCATTTACTTGAATGTGATGATTGAAGTTCTTATTTGTGCATCTAAATCTGTAGTTTTTCTTCCCACTATAGTTATTTATCCTTCTAACAATATCTAGTTGTTTTGATTGAACTGTGTAATGACTATAATATACTATTCTCGTGCATGCTAGGTGCTTGTGGTAATGCTTGCATGTTGTTATAGCCTCTGATGTGCGGCTACTATTCTTATAGCGTCGGTTCAGACCAGATGTAAGCACTGCTAAATTCATCGTTAGTTTAGTTAGCACAAAAGTTTCAGGTTTAAGTTGAAATGTCCATTCTGATGCTTTATTGGGTGTATGATTACCCATGTCAGTTTTATAATAAAAATATGAAGTGTAGTAGTCAGTATATTGGGCTGTATCATTCATGTATGTATCATTGTCTGATATGATACCTAAATTAGGACTGTTAGCTCCTAGATGCTAGCTACTCATAGGCTATACATGTAAATCTGAAAATGGTTTGAGTTTATCTGGGTTGGATGGTTTAGTTTCTCATCATGGGTGATAATAGCATAATGGTTTACCCTGTCGTTTCTGCCATCATTTTTTTTGCATTCTATGTAGAATATTTTCATGAAGGCAATATCTTACAATAATTTGTGATTTCCCCTAATTTTCACTATATATAGAATAATTTTATTCCCTTACTTACATCCATTCTCAACTGTGTCAGTCTTGAGATAAATGCCTGATATTACATTTGTCAATGCTTGTCAGTCTTTACATTCAACAAAGTGCAGTTATATATTTTCTAGTGGGGTACGAACATACATCTACTTGCATTGACATATTTGTTGCTTCATTTACTTTGATTTCACAGATAATTTGACCTTAGTATATACATATTATGTTGTATCCTGTAGAAATAAACAAGCTCCCTATTTGTAGCATGGACTGTATACCTTTATGGTCTGAAATTGATTTCATTCTTTGATGGAAAGGAAGATCACATGCTTTTTCCTGGTTTGTTAATTCATCTGGACATTAGTTCTTGCTTGTATGCCTGATACAAGCTTGAAAGTATAATCAGTTTTAGATGTAGTTTGTTTGTCCTAGTATAGTTTCATCTGCAAGAACTTGTTTCAGGCATGCTATTTTTTTAATAAAGGCTTAACTTATAAAATTTACTGTTTGTGAGATCTCAAAATCAGAACTCAATCTGTTTGTGATTCGGTATATGGGTAAGTAAGCAGGGGCGGTCTCAGACACTAGTGGGTTTGTCTACCAGATCGTGCATTTGGTACCCCGCCATACCGTCATGTACTATTAGCAGAAATTGGAGGGAGCATGGTCGCATATAGGTTGTAGTTATCGGCCATTGATTGAGTTTTAGATCAATTGTTTGCCCCTCTTTTTGATTCCTATGGATAAGTTGTGTTTTAATATTCCGCATATATTCAACAGGAAATGGTTTTATTTTTCTGGAGTTCTTATTAGGCAAGCATTCAGCTAACCTAGTCAACTACCCATACCATGAGCAGAATATGCAGCGATGATGTAAGCATTACTATCCGAGTAATTGGATGTTCTCTGTTTATAGCACACTCTTGTACTACTAGCTTTACCTGAGATTTGATGCTTGATGCTACTGTTAACTTGTATTCATACTGGTTGTTCTCGCAGACCTGATGGAGTGATGTAACAGCAGCAACACTGTCTTCTACAGATTAGATAAGTTAGACCTCTCATTATGGAGTTTCATGCCATCCCCGGTTCTTCCTCGACCTTGTGGAAGGTACCTTATTTAGCTTCAAGCACCACGACGACCACTACATATTGCGAGGACAACCTTCATCATCCACAACCCCACAAGAATGCCTCAAGGTTCTATGCCCTCTTCTCTTATTAACTACTGAATTGAAAATGGCTAGACCTGATGTTCCGGTTGTATCTATATAATTCATTTTGTTATAATGTGAATCACTGGAAATGATAACCAGCTATGCGCCCCTAGATGCCTGTTTGTAATTTGTCAGGGATGTTTCTAATTTGTCAGCTCGAGAACCTCCTCTCTTTTGGTTCTACTCGTCTTCTGGTACCACTTTTTGATGTAGCATATCTGTTGCTGTTGGGTTGATATATATTGGATTGTTGAACTTATTTTCTCTATTTAAGCTTTTCAATCATCATCTGATTGTTCTTGCCAGCATTAATTGTAGGTAGATTCACATGATAACTTCATAAATATCTTCTAGGACATAACTAACTTCTATAGTTTTTGCAGATGCTTGGTGAAATCTTGTACCACTTATCGATCAACTGGAGTATGATCAGTCATCTAAGGTTACTGGAATGCTTCTTGAGATGGACCAGACCATGGTTCACCTGATGCTCTGAAGAACAAGGTGGTAGAAGTTGATCAGCTGGATTCTCTTTTTGAGAAATGACTTTGTAGCTTCTTTGTCAGGAGCTATCTTTCTACTCTCTATGTGTTCTTGGTGTTTGAAATACATTTTAAGTGTTTTGATTATCAACAGATGAGACTTCGATGTTTTGTTAAATGTTGAGATTGAAATTTGATTTATTTGTGTATTATTTGTTTTGCTTGGTTGTTGTACCAGTGATATGGATCACATTTGGGCTCTAAGCAGGCCACAATCCAACAAAAAACCTGATTCACAACTGTGTACAATTTAGAATAAAAGCATAAAAAGGTTAAAATAGAATAAGGATTGTACTGTGAAAAGGGAAGATTGAATGGACCAAAAAGGCCAAAGCCCAACATTGAAATGGATAATAAAAACACCAGCCCTAAAAGAAAAATGACACGGAGAAGGCCACGCTCAATTCAATAAAAGGCTGATTTTTTGGGCTTGGCCCATATAGACCGCCAAAATGGACCGGGCTGATTTCACACTACGACGATTTTATTTCGTCATAATTTTGCCACGTCGGATCTGATCTGTCCAGGCGAGATGGGCCATGACGATATTGGATCGTCATAACGGCTATGACGATCTAATATCGTCATAGATGGTTATGACGATTTTATCAAAATCGTCGTTATAGTTCATTTGCGACGCCCAGCTTTCGACGATCTCAAAATCGTCATAGAATCGTCAGAAATGGACTACTATGACGATTTTGTGACGAAAATGGAGGGTCATATATTGCCAGATTTCTTGTAGTGGCAGGGAGTGTTTTCTGTGATATGGTATGACCCAAGATGTGATGTGTATGTTGTATGCAATGATCATGTTTTGTAATGTTTCACGACTTGCATGTCGATGAGTACACAACCGGCAGGAGCCATATGGTTGTCTTTATAATTGTGTATGACCTGTGTGTTAACTTCTTATACACCATGTAATAGCTTTACTTTATCGCTAAGTAGTTAGCAATAGTTGTAGTTGCTATTCGTGGTGGAGGCAATCATGGTGGAGTGATGGAGATCATGCTGGCATGCACAAGATGGAGATCATTGCGCGAAGATTGGCTATACCATGTCACATAAAGTTATATGCATGTGATGTTTATCCTTTTATGTATCTTATTATGCTTAGATCGCGACGGTAGCATTATAAGATGATTCCTCACTTAAAGATCAAGATAAAACTATGTTCTCCCCATGTATGCACCGTTGCGAAAGTTCGTCGTGTTCAAGCATCACGTGATGATCGGGTGCTATAAACTCTACGTTCACATACAACGGGTGCAAGCCAGTTTTGCACACGCGGAAATACTTGGATTTGACTTGACGAGCCTAGCATGTACAGACATGGCCTCGGAACACATGAACCGAAAGGTTAAGCATGAGTCATATGAATGATATGATCGACACTTTGTTGTCCACCATTGAAACCACATCTCTTCTCGTGAAGATCAGATTAGGTGTGGTGAATTTGGATCATGTTCACTAAACAACTTGAGGGATGTTGAATTTAGTGGGAGTTCATCTAGTAATTTGATTAAGTTGAACTAGTTATCATGAACATAGTCTAAATTGTACTTACAAATTTTGTAGATCAAGTGGCTAAGTCCAACTTCAACTTCAATGTTTTTGCTGAGAAAGAAAATCTTAAGAACAATGGGTCTAACTTCACCAACTGGTTCCGTAATCTGAGAATCATTCTCTCTGGCGGACAAAAGGACTATGTCCTTGAGAAAGCGCTAGGTGACGCCCCTGCTATGGATGCGCCGGCTGATGAGAAAGCTGTTTATCAGTCGCGCAAAGATGATTATGGTGTGATTAAGAGCACCATGTTGTTTGCTATGGAATCAGACCTTCAAAATCGTTTTGAAGATTTCCCCGGGCCCTTTGAGATCCTTGAGGAACTGAAAACTATGTTTCAGACTCAGGCCCGTTCTGAAAGATATGAGATCTCTGAGAAATTCTTTAACTGCAAGATGGAGGAAGGGATTTCTGTTAGTGAGCACGCCATAAAGATGTCGGGCTACACTCAACGCCTTGAGCAACTGGACTGCAAGATTCCAGAGGAGCTCAAGATTGACAGGGTTCTGCAATCACTCCCTCCTAGCTACAAAGGTTTTGTAGTTACTCATAATGAGATTGGTTCCACTGATACGATCACCGAGCTCTTCGCTAAGCTGAAAGCTGCGGAGGTGGACATCAAGAAGGATAATCATGTGTTGATGGTCAACAAGCCCCCCAGCTTTAAGAAAGGTAAGGGTGCAAAGAAGCCCTTCAAGAAAGGCGGCAGCAAGCGCGTTGCCCCTGCTGAGAAGAAGCTCAAGTCTAGACCTAAGACAGACACTGAGTGCTTCTATTGCAAGGACAAGGGTCACTGGAAGCGCAACTGTCCGAAGTACTTAGCGGACAAGAAGGCTGGCACCATCAAAGGTATATTTGATATACATGTTATTGATGTTTTCCTTACTAGCCCTCGTTGTAGTGCCTGGGTATTTGATACTGGTTCAGTTGCTAATATTTGTAACTCGAAACAGGAGCTACGAAATAGACGGCGGCTGGCGAAGGATGAGGTGACGATGCGCGTTGGCAACGGATCAAGAGTTGATGTGATGGCCGTCGGCAGCTCTCCTTAGTTTTACCTTCGGGATTAGTTTTAAACCTCAATAAATGTTATTATGTGCCTGCGTTGAGCATGAACATCATATCTGGATCGTGTTTATTGCAAGACGGTTATTCATTTAAATCTGAGAATAATGGTTGTTCTATTTATATGAGTAACATATTTTATGGTCATGCACCTGCTGTGAATGGCTTATTTCTTCTGAATCTCGAAAGGGATGAAACACACATCCATAACATTGAGGATAAGAGATGCAAGGTAGATAGTGATAATACTACTTATTTGTGGCACTGCCGTCTAGGTCATATTGGTGTAAAACACATGAAGAAACTTCATTCTGATGGACTTTTGGAGTCTCTTGATTTTGAATCATTTGACACATGCGAGCCATGCCTCATGGGCAAGATGATCAAAACCCCGTTCTTCGGAATGATGGAGCGAGCAACGGACTTGTTGGAAATCATACATACCGATGTATGCGGACCGATGAGTGTTTCGACGCGCGGTGGATATCGCTACTTTCTCACTTTTACTGATGACTTAAGTAGATATGGGTATATATATTTAATGAAACATAAATCTGAAACATTTGAAAAGTTCAAAGAATTTCAGAATGAAGTGGAATACCATCGTAACAGAAAAATTAAATTTCTATGATCCGATCGTGGAAGTGAATATTTGAGTTATGATTTTTTCACGCATCTTAAAGCAAGCGGAATAGTTTCGCAACTCACGCCACCCGGAACACCACAGCGCAATGGTGTGTCTGAACGCCGGAATCGAACTCTATTAGATATGGTGCGATCAATGATGTCTCTTACAGATTTGCCGTTATCATTTTGGGGTTATGCATTAGAAACCGCTGCATTCACTTTAAATAGGGCACCATCTAAATCCGTTGAGACGACACCGTATGAACTGTGGTTTGGTGCTAAACCTAAGTTTCCGTTTCTTAAAGTTTGGGGATGCGAAGCTTACGTCAAGAAGTTGATGCCAGACAAGCTCGAACCCAAAGCGGAGAAATGCATCTTCATAGGATACACTAAGGAAACTATTGGGTATACCTTCTATCACAGATCCGAAGGCAAAGTGTTTGTCGCAAAGAACAGATCCTTTCTTGAGAAGGAGTTTCTCTCGAAAGAAGTGAGTGGGAGGAAAGTAGAGCTAGACGAGGTTGTTGAACCTTCTCTTGAGTTGGAGAGTAGCGCAGCACCTGAAATTGTTCCAGTGCCGTCTGCACCGACAATAGAGGAAGCAAATGACAAGGATCATGAAGCTTAGTACGATGCTACTACTGAATGTCACAGGTCGACAAGGTCACGTGCCCCTCCTGAGTGGTACGGCAACCCTTTCTTAACTGTCTTGTTAGTAGACGACAGTGAACCTGCGAACTATGAGGAAGCGATGATGAGCCCAGACTCTGAGAAATGGCTAGAAGCCATGAAATCCGAATTAGGATCCATGAGCAAAAACCAAGTATGGACTTTGCTGGACCCTCCTAGCGACCGAAAGGCCGTTGAGTGCAAATGGATCTTCAAGAAGAAAACGGACGCGGATGGTAACTTTACTGTCTATAAAGCTCGACTTGTCGCGAAAGGTTTTCGACAAGTTCAAGGTGTTGACTACGATGAGACTTTCTCTCCCGTAGCGATGTTTAAGTCCATTCGAATTTTATTAGCAATTGCTGCGTTTCATGATTATGAAATATGGTAGATGGATGTCAAAACTGCGTTCCTCAATGGCAACATTGATGAAGAGTTATATATGATGCAACCCGAAGGTTTTGTCGATCCTAAGGATGCTGATAAAGTATGCAAACTTCAGCGTTCCATTTATGGGCTGAAGCAAGCATCTTGGAGTTGGAACCTTCGTTTTGATCAAGTGATCAAGAGCTTTGGATTTGTTCCAAATTGCTATGAAACTTGTATCTACAAGAAAGTGAGTGGGAGCTCAGTGACATTTCTAGTACTATATGTGGATGACATATTGATTATTGGAAATGACATTGACATGCTTAACGATGTGAAGATTTATTTGAACAAATGTTTTTCAATGAAAGACCTAGGGGAAGTTGCTTATATATTGGGCATCAAAATCTATAGAGATAGACAAAGACGCCTGATAGCTTTAAGCCAAAGTACATACCTAGAAAAAGTTCTGAAAAGGTTCAGAATGGATAAGGAAAAGAAAGGTTCAGTGCCTATGTTGTCAGGTAAGATATTGAGCAGGGCTCAGTGTCCAGCTACGGTAAATGATAGAGAAGCTATGAGCAAAGTGCCTTATGCCTCGGCCATAGGTTCTATCATGTATACCATGATGTGTACTAGACCGGATGTGTCCAATGCTCTTAGTTTGACGATCAGATACCAAAGTGATCCAGGAGTGGAACACTGGACAGCCGTGAATAACATCCTAAAGTATTTAAATAGAACTAAAGAAATGTTCTTAGTCTATGGAGGTGATGAACAGCTCGTCGTAAAGGGTTACGTCGACGCTAGTTTCGACACCGACAAGGATGATTCTAAATCTCAGACAGGATACGTTTATATTTTGAATGGCGAAGCTGTGAGCTGGAGAAGCTGCAAGCAAAGCGTGATCGCATGATCTACAGTAGAAGCGGAATACATGGCTGCTGCAGAAGCGTCAAGTGAAGGAGTTTGGATCAGGAACTTCATCACTGAGCTTGGCGTGGTTCCAAGTGCCTTGGACCCACTGGAGATATTGTGTGACAACACTGGCGCCATAGCACTGGCTAAGGAACCAAGATATCATCCAAAGACCAAGCATATCAACCGCAAGTTTCATATAATCCGAGATTATATAATAGATGGAGATCTGAAGATTAGTAAAGTACATACAGATCTGAATGTCGCAGATCCATTGACTAAACCTCTTCCACGAGCAAAACATGATCAACACCTTAGTGCCATGGGTGTTAGATTGTTGCCAGATGTAAACTAGATTATTGACTCTAGTGCAAGTGGGAGACTGTTGGAATTATGCCCTAGAGGCAATAGTAAAGATGTTATTATTATAATTCTTGTTCATGATAATGTTTATATTCCATGCTAGAATTGTATTAAGCGGAAACTTTAATACTGGTGTGGTTTGTAAACAACAAAGTGTCCCTAGTATGCCTCTATGGACTAGCTCATTGATTGATGATGGTTAAGGTTTCCTAACCATAGACATGAGTTGTCAATTAATAATGAGATCATATCATTGGGAGAATGATATGATGGACAGACCCAAATTAAGCAGAGCAATTAGATCGTGTCATCGTGTTCATCTTTGCGAAACTTTTCTTATGTCAAATATTGTATTCCTTAGACCATGAGATAATGCAACTCCCTGGTATCGGAAGAAAGCTTTGAGGTCATCAAACGTCATCCTATGAGAGGGTGATTATAAAGGTGTCTCTCAGGTGATCGGAAAGTACCTGTTGGGCTGTATGTATTGAGACGGGATTTGTCCCTCCCAAGTCGGAGAGATATACTTTGGGCCCACTCGGTAATAGATTTCAACACCGCTTGCAAGCACGTGGTTAAGGAGTTAATCACAAAGTGATATCGGATTACGAAACGAGTAAAGTACTTGCTGTGAACGAGATTGAACTAGGTATGACGGTACCGACGATCGAATCTCGGGCAAGTAAAATATCGCGAGACAAAGGGAATATATATATGGGATTGATTGAATCCTGGCATCATGGTTCATCCGATATGATCATCGATGAATGTGTGGGAGTCAATATGGGTTTCCAGACCCCGCTGTTCATTATTGATAGAAGATCATGTCTGCATATTCTCGAACCCGAAGGGTCACACACTTAACGTGTCTCGACGCTAGGATAGATTGGATAATTGGTTTATGAGTTTTTGTTCGGAGTATCAGATGAGATCCAGGACGTCACGAGAGGTTCCGGAATGGTCCGCAGAATAAGATTCATATAAGGCAAAGCATATTTTGGAGTTCGGAATTGTTTCGGGTTATTCGGTATTGTACCGGAAGCTTCTAGAACCTTCCGGAGTGGGACCAACGTGTCCCCACTTGTCCGGAGGGGGCGTGGGCCTACGAGGGAGTGCCCTGGCCGCATTGGGCCAGGGGCACAAGGCCCCATAGGCCCAGCCGGCCAAGCCTAGGGGAAAACCCTAGGGGAGCTTCTAGAAGGGGGGGGGGAACTTGCCCCCCACTCCTCCCACCTTGGCCGCCGGCCCTAGGGCTTGGGGGAGGGGCAAGGGCCAGTAGCCCACCCCTCTATATAAAGAGGGATGGGGGCGCACCCTCCCCACACCTCCTCCTCAATCCCTAGCCTCCCCGTTGCCCTCCTCTCTCTCTCTCTCTCCCGACTGCGCGTAGGCGAAGCCCTGCTGCAGAAACTCTCCACCGCTTGCACCACGCCGTCGTGTTGTAGATCCAATCCATCTCTCCACCCCACTTGCTGGACTGAGAAAGGAGGAGACGTCGAGGTGCCGCACGTGTGCATCTCTCGGAGGCATCGCCACTTGCGGTGTTGGATCGGATCGGATCGCGGGGAGGAGAAGCGAGTATGACTACATCAACCACGTTCGTTGAATGTTCCGCTGTGCGAATCTTCAAGGGTATGAAGATCTCATCTATCCCCCCTCACTGTTTGCATCTCCTAGATTAGATCTTGGCTTTCCCGTTCGCATCCATAGAATTTTTTTGATTTACTATGCTGCGAAACCCTTCTGTGGTATCAGAGCTAGATCTATGTGTAGATGTGTTTCACGAGTAGAACACAACATGCTTGTTGCGGGCGTTGATGTTTTCTGTTGCAAGACTCTTGTTTGTGTACTTCTTATGACACGGGATAGTGAGATCGAAGAGGTCCAGGCCAACTTTATGCGACCTCGTTCGCGAGACCGGCTCTGCACTTGACGTGTGGCTTGTTCCACACATGCGGCTGGTGGATGCCAGTTTCTCTCACTATAGTTGTCATGGGATTTACACCGGAGTTTGGCAACCATAATATCACCGTTGTGGCTTTCCGTAGGTAAGAATCGTTCTTAGCTTGTTACTCCCATAAGCCACGTAAAACATGCAACAACAAAGTAGAGGCGTCTAACTTGTTTTTGCAGGGAGTGTTTTCTGTGATATGGTATGGCCCAAGATGTAATGTGTATGTTGTATGCAATGATCATGTTTTGTAATGTTTCACGACTTGCATGTCGATGAGTACACAACCGGCAGGAGCCATATGGTTGTCTTTATAATTGTGTATGACCTGTGTGTCAACTTCTTATACGCCATGTAATAGCTTTACTTTATCACTAAGTAGTTAGCAATAGTTGTAGTTGCTATTCGTGGGGGAGGCAATCATGGTGAGTGATGGAGATCATGCTGGCACGCACAAGATGGAGATTATTGCGCGAAGATTGGCTATACCATGTCACATAAAGTTATATGCATGTGATGTTTATCCTTTTATGTATCTTATTATGCTTAGATCGCGACGGTAGCATTATAAGATGATTCCTCACTTAAATATCGGGATAAAACTGTGTTCTCCCCATGTATGCACCGTTGCGAAAGTTCGTCGTGTTCAAGCATCATGTGATGATCGGGTGCTATAAAATCTACGTTCACATACAACGGGTGCAAGCCAGTTTTGCACACGCGGAAATACTTGGATTTGACTTGACGAGCCTAGCATGTACAGACATGGCCTCGGAACACATGAACCGAAAGGTTAAGCATGAGTCATATGAATGATATGATCGACACTTCGTTGTCCACCATTGAAACCACATCTCTTCTCGTGAAGATCGGATTAGGCGTGGTGAATTTGGATCATGTTCACTAAACAACTTGAGGGATGTTGAATTTAGTGGGAGTTCATCTAGTAATTTGATTAAGTTGAACTAGTTATCATGAACATAGTCTAAATTGTACTTACAAATTTTGTAGATCAAATGGCTAAGTCCAACTTCAACTTCAATGTTTTTGCTGAGAAAGAAAAGCTTAAGAACAATGTGTCTAACTTCACCAACTGGTTCCACAATCTGAGAATCATTCTCTCTGGCGGACAAAAGGACTATGTCCTTGAGAAAGCGCTAGGTGACGCCCCTGCTATGGATGCGCCGGCTGATGAGAAAGCTGTTTATCAGTCGCGCAAAGATGATTATGGTGTGATTAAGAGCACCATGTTGTTTGCTATGGAATCGGACCTTCAAAATCGTTTTGAAGATTTCCCCGGGCCCTTTGAGATCCTTGAGGAACTGAAAACTATGTTTCAGACTCAGGCCCGTTCTGAAAGATATGAGATATCTGAGAAATTCTTTAACTGCAAGATGGAGGAAGGGATTTCCGTTAGTGAGCACGCCATAAAGATGTCGGGCTACACTCAACGCCTTGAGCAACTGGACTGCATGATTCCAGAGGAGCTCAAGATTGACAGGGTTCTGCAATCACTCCCTCCTAGCTACAAAGGTTTTGTAGTTACTCATAATCAGATTGGTTCCACTGATACGATCACCGAGCTCTTCGCTAAGCTGAAAGTTGCGGAGGTGGACATCAAGAAGGATAATCATGTGTTGATGGTCAAGAAGCCCCCCAGCTTTAAGAAAGGTAAGGGTGCAAAGAAGCCCTTCAAGAAAGGCGGCAGCAAGCGCGTTGCCCCTGCTGAGAAGAAGCTCAAGTCTGGACCTAAGACGGACACTGAGTGCTTCTATTGCAAGGACAGGGGTCACTGGAAGCGCAACTGTCTGAAGTACTTAGCGGATGTAACACCCTCAGAATCGACCCTATGCAAGTTTTAGCGAAACTCGCCAAACCAGCATAGAAACGATTCAAAGGTGCCCACCAGGCACTTTCGTGCGGGTGGAAAACGAAGTAATAACATTACACAACAGTCCTCGATGGGACCCACAGAACATATATATATATACAACAGCGACTCATTGAGTTAAGAATACAGATATAATATACAAAGATCCAAATCACCTTGAAAACAATAGAGCGTCCGACTACGAACAAGATGCAAATGGGGCTAAGAGCCCTGAAGAATAACCAATGGCGTCCATAACCCTGCCCAGGCCAAGCCGGAAGGGTAACCCTGCTAACGACGTCGATCTCAAAACCTGCTTAAACAAAAGGGGTGCCGACAAAGGGCAAAGGAAAAAAGAGGAGCGTCAGTACTGAGGCCAGTACACGGCGAGGCTAGAATTCGGCGGTCCTCGCCTACATAGGTATGGTGGACTGAGCGGCAGCGGCAGCATGCACTAAACAACCTATAGAGACTCGACATAACTGGCGGCAATCAGAGAGGGGAAAGAAAGACCTATTCGGAACCAAATATGATACTAACACCAAACAAACCCATCCTGGCGTTTCCCCCTCGACACCGATCGAGGAAGTCAACCAAGGAACTCACACAGTTGGCAGTTTTATTTATTCGGTTATCGTTGCAGCAATTACTAGTCAGGTATAGATAATCATCCTGATAAATTAAGCAGTGGGCACTTTTAGTTAACCATTCCGTTATAGTGACGGCACTTACTAGTCAGATACAGATAGCATGAGTTAAACCCAAAACCCAGCAGATGTTGGTACTTTTATTCAGCCATTCCGTTGTAGTTGCAATACTTACTAGTCAGATACCATTGTCGCAAGCGACAAACCAAGCAAGCACTTGTGGGCAGTATTATTTAGCCATTCCATTATAGTGAAGCTGATTACTAGTCATTATAAAGTCAAATTTACAGCAATAAACTTTAGTTAAGCTTGTCTATGGTCGAGATACTGTGCTCCAAGTCGTCCATATCCGCGGACACGGCTTTCAGAAAGTTTTACCCGGCCGGGGTGCACCAATAGCAACACACACTCGATCAACCTCGGAAAAACCAAATCAAAACCCAACGAGGCCTTCACGACAAAGCAATCACAGGATTCAGAATTATTTCAGGGGGCCACCCCATTAAGCTACCCGCAACGAAGTAAGCAAGCTCCGAGACGGACTCAAGGTTTGGGTATACGGCTGTGAACGACAGCAAATCCCCAAACGGGGACTGTCGACACCGCGGAATCGTGTCCCGATCCAAAACAGTACAGGTGCTATCTGTCGCACAATTTAAATAAAGCAGTAAAGCATGGCATAAGTACAGGATCGTAAATAAAACCTCAAACTAGTTTGTGGCCCCAAGAAATAAGACTGAATCAAGCTCTGGCTCAGGGGGGTCCCATATACCTCCCGGATGTGGATAGCGCGATAAATCAAGGAACAGGTATCAAGTACTCGGGGTCCTACGGGACACAAGTGGGCGTTCGGAAACCAAATATTATCTATCACCCACCGATGCCTCTGCTTACTTCGATTTTAGTTGTTAAACAGGAATTAAAGTGAGCGATAAGTAAAGCCATGATCATCTCCAACATCAACATGCGGCAATATATCAGCAACTGTGGCACTTGACAACACGCAACAGCACTAGAGCAAGTGACTACGACGCGCAAGTCCAACTATCTACCAAACAACAGGTAATAGGGTGTGTCCAAGGCAATATATGGCTGCAAGGGATATCACGGGTACGAAAACTAGAGCATCGCAACACAGATATCAAAGATCAACAGGAGGGAATAAATACTATAAAAGTAAGATAGGTAGAAAGGGGGAGATGCTCGCCTGAAAACATTGCCGAAGGTTCAACCGAAGATCGGGGCGAAGCTCACATCAACTCAACGGCCTTATCCGCGAAGAACCAAAACACTAGAATAAACACCGGATGCAATATTTAATACAACGGCAGAAGACCGGCATGATGCATGTATGATGTATGACATGGCAAAGATGCGATGCGATTAGGTCATATTAAGCGGAACCGGGGTCCCGACAATTAATTAAATGGTTCCAGTTGTTTATCTACCCCGCAAATTAAACGTTGTTTAACAAGGCAAAAGATAGCACCGGTTCGCTACACAGATTTAGATGAGGCCAATATGAGACTAGATTTGCCCGCATATGGGCCCCATATTTAATTATGAGATGAATCGGCGTAAGGCCCCCAAACCACAGATATGCATGCGAGATGTCAATTAATATGCAACAATTCATATAGTTGACCATTTATAAAATAGGGTTCTCGGAAGGGGTTCACACATTGAGGGGTCTCGACGGTCTTTGGGATCCGGGGGTTCGGGGTTCGACAGGGTCCAGGGTTCGACGGGTTCGGTCTCGGCGGGATCGTTCTCGGGTAGCGGGGGTGGATCTTGGCGTTCCGTGGTCTTCGGGTCATGTCGACGGCCTTGGTGTCCTTGTTGGAGAACTCGAGGTCGATGGCGAACTTGTCCGGTACCGGGGTTTGGGTCCGGGAAGGAGTACTCGTCGCGTCGGGGTCTCGGCCATCGGATCCTTGAAGGAGGTCATGGTGTCCGTGGCGACGATCTTCGGGGTTCATGTCTCCGGAAGTCTACGGACGATCTTGGCGCTCCGCGGTGGAGAACTTGGGGTGTCGATTTTTGCTTGTCGGTGAAGGACTCGAGCATCCTTGCGGAGCCAAAGTAGTCGAGTTGGCAACAACACACTACCCCAACATGGTCTTCGAGGTAGCACACACCACACACCACATCACAACATCTGCACCTCACCTGCACGACCAGCGGCGGTTTACGAGGACGAGGCCTTGGATGCCCTTGGCGGCGAGAAGCAGGAGCCAGCGCGCGAGGCGGGGACGGTACGCGTCCATGTGGCTGCAGACGAGGTGGACGCGGCGAACTGGCCCCGGGTGCGCCTCGAGGATGCGGAAGACGACGGCGGTGATGGCGGCCGAGTTTGCCGGCGTGGGGGCCCGACGTGGTCGCAGGGGCGGCGGGAGGAGAGCACGGCGGAGCGCGCGGCGAGGGTAAGCGGGGAGGGCCTGGCGGTGAGCGGCGACGGCGCCGGCTCCGGGGCGAGCTCCGCCGCGGTGGGGCGGTGACGGCGGCGGCCGGCGTCGGGACGTCGCGCGCGGAGGGCGAGGGCGGAGCGGAGGAGGTGGCGGCGGTGGAGCGAGCCGGTGAGGAGGTGCTCTGGGGGGTTGCGGCGGCGGATGCCTGGGCGAGCGGAGGAGGTGGCGAGCGCGCGGAGAGAGGCGGCGGTGAGGTGGGGAGCACGGCGGCGAGGCAGAGATGGGGCGGGACGGAGCGAGCGGGCACCAGGGGGAAGCGGGAGGGGAGCCGGCTCGGGAGGAGGGGAGGCGGTCACGGGCTGGGGAGGAGGCGTGCGGGGCGCCGACTGGGGGTTGGGGACGGCCGCGCGGGGTGGTCGGGGAGGGGGAGGTGCAGAGGAGGAAGAAGGGAGGGAGGAGAGAACGTGGGCGCGGGGGCTGGGGTGGGCCAGGGTCACGCGGGAGCGGTCCAGGTGTGGGCGCGTGTGGCCGCTGCGGGGTGTGCGTGGGTGGGTGCTGGGGACAGCGACAGGTGGGGCCACGGGGGAAACGGGGCCACGGCCAGAGAGAGAAGGAGGGGGGCTGTGTGGTTGGTTTGTGTGCTGGGAGAGAGAGGGGTGAGGTGAGGTGAGGTGGCTGCCTCTGGTTGGGTGGGGGTTGGGGGCAAGGTGACGTGGCGAACACTGATAGGATGGGGTGATGTGGAGGGGAGGGCTGGGTAGGTTAGTTGGTAGCTGTAGGATTAATAGGATGGCCGTTTTATTTTCCTGGGGTGGTCGTTCGGGTCATCTCAGCCGACTGCCCCTCTAAAAAATAATTCAAACTTTTATTTAATTTGCAATGAACTTTTGCAAATAGTTTTTAGACAAACAAAGTATCCGGCAGCACCCAGGGTTTTGTGTTTGAACAAAGTCGGGGCGTTTAGAAAACAAAACTGGGTTTTTTCCGAAATAGTTTTATGCGAGCAAATGCAAGATGATGACGATGCTCAAATGCAATGTGGCATGATGACATGAGCATGCGGTCACGATGATGCAATGCACAAAAACAACGCGATTTTCTAGTAGTGGTTTTGCGGGATGCCACAATTCGACACCACTAATAATGGATCTCGCCCTCGAGATCCGCCTCATGGTACCGGAAGGAAGGTCGGCAGTCTGCATCTTCTCGCTTCATGTGGATCCTCGCGACACCACTAACAAGAGGTCGTTGTTCGTGATCGTCGAGAGAACACTCCGGGAACAACAGGTCGAAGGTAGAGGTATCAACAAATTAAGCCACCTCTAGCTCCGATGGAAAAGGGGAACCGATGCACTCTCATCCACTTCAATGTACAAAAGCGAATAGAAGGGGTAGTCGGCATGGGGGCCAATCCATCACGCACCCAAACTATTACTCTGCACAACCAGTGGAAAAGCGTGCAACCATTCTCGGAATCAGACTGAAGATCTCGACAAGCGAGGTTCGGAAACAAAGGAGTGATGCAGACTCTGCATCGGATCTGGCGTAGAGGATGTCGTCGCGTCGGAAAACACCGGAAGGCACAAACAAGGACAAAGAATGATACCACAGCAGACGGATTCCTCAGGCAGCTTGAGCACCGGATGGTAGAACACCGTTATCGAAGAAGGAAGCGAAACCCTGAAGGTACGACGGAAACCCAACCACGAGAATTCCTGGACTCGAAGAAAGAGAAGAGAGCGGATTCAAAAGCGTAGAGATAAGAGGAGAACAGCAGAGGGGTAAGGAGTAAAATCAGACCTAATCAGAACTATCCAACCGATTTCGAGAAAATAGTTTTGACACTCTACTTCGGCCGTTAGCTAGGTTATCCTACAGGCTGGACTTGTGGGGTATCGCAACTGCTGAGCTCTGATACCACTCTATAACACCCTCAGAATCGACCCTATGCAAGTTTTAGCGAAACTCGCCAAACCAGCATAGAAACGATTCAAAGGTGCCCACCAGGCACTTTCGTGCGGGTGGAAAACAAAGTAATAACATTACACAACAGTCCTCGATGGGACCCACAGAACAGATATATATACAACAGCGACTCATTGAGTCAAGAATACAGATATAATATACAAAGATCCAAATCACCTTGAAAACAATAGAGCGTCCGACTACGGACAAGATGCAAATGGGGCTAATAGCCCTGAAGAATAACCAATGGCGTCCATAACCCTGCCCAGGCCAAGCCGGAAGGGTAACCCTGCTAACGACGTCGATCTCAAAACCTGCTTAAACAAAAGGGGTGCCGACAAAGGGCAAAGGAAAAAAGAGGAGCGTCAGTACTGAGGCCAGTACACGGCGAGGCTAGAATTCGGCGGTCCTCGCCTACATAGGTATGGTGGACTGAGCAGCAGCGGCAGCATGCACTAAACAACCTATAGAGACTCGACATAACTGGCGGCAATCAGAGAGGGGAAAGAAAGACCTATTCGGAACCAAATATGATACTAACACCAAACAAACCCATCCTGGTGTTTCCCCCTCGACACCGATCGAGGAAGTCAACCAAGGAACTCACACAGTTGGCAGTTTTATTTATTCGGTTATCGTTGCAGCAATTACTAGTCAGGTATAGATAATCATCCTGATAAATTAAGCAGTGGGCACTTTTAGTTAACCATTCCGTTATAGTGACGGCACTTACTAGTCAGATACAGATAGCATGAGTTAAACCCAAAACCCAGCAGATGTTGGTACTTTTATTCAGCCATTCCGTTGTAGTTGCAATACTTACTAGTCAGATACCATTGTCGCAAGCGACAAACCAAGCAAGCACTTGTGGGCAGTATTATTTAGCCATTCCATTATAGTGAAGCTGATTACTAGTCATTATAAAGTCAAATTTACAGCAATAAACTTTAGTTAAGCTTGTCTATGGTCGAGATACTGTGCTCCAAGTCGTCCATATCCGCGGACACGGCTTTCAGAAAGTTTTACCCGGCCGGGGTGCACCAATAGCAACACACACTTGATCAACCTCGGAAAAACCAAATCAAAACCCAACGAGGCCTTCACGACAAAGCAATCACAGGATTCAGAATTATTTCAGGGGGCCACCCCATTAAGCTACCCGCAACGAAGTAAGCAAGCTCCGAGACGGACTCAAGGTTTGGGTATACGGCTGTGAACAACAGCAAATCCCCAAACGGGGACTGTCGACACCGTGGAATCGTGTCCCGATCCAAAACAGTACAGGTGCTATCTGTCGCACAATTTAAATAAAGCAGTAAAGCATGGCATAAGTACAGGATCGTAAATAAAACCTCAAACTAGTTTGTGGCCCCAAGAAATAAGACTGAATCAAGCTCTGGCTCAGGGGGGTCCCATATACCTCCCGGATGTGGATAGCGCGATAAATCAAGGAACAGGTATCAAGTACTCGGGGTCCTACGGGACACAAGTGGGCGTTCGGAAACCAAATATTATCTATCACCCACCGATGCCTCTGCTTACTTCGATTTTAGTTGTTAAACAGGAATTAAAGTGAGCGATAAGTAAAGCCATGATCATCTCCAACATCAACATGCGGCAATATATCAGCAACTGTGGCACTTGACGACACGCAACAACACTAGAGCAAGCGACTACGACGCGCAAGTCCAACTATCTACCAAACAACAGGTAATAGGGTGTGTCCAAGGCAATATATGGCTGCAAGGGATATCACGGGTACGAAAACTAGAGCATCGCAACACAGATAGCAAAGATCAACAGGAGGAAATAAATACTATAAAAGTAAGATAGGTAGAAAGGGGGAGATGCTCGCCTGAAAACATTGTCGAAGGTTCAACCGAAGATCGGGGCGAAGCTCACATCAACTCAACGGCCTTATCCGCGAAGAACCAAAACACTAGAATAAACACCGGATGCAATATTTAATACAACGACAGAAGACCGGCATGATGCATGTATGATGTATGACATGGCAAAGATGCGATGCGATTAGGTCATATTAAGCGGAACCGGGGTCCCGACAATTAATTAAATGGTTCCAGTTGTTTATCTACCCCGCAAATTAAACGTTGTTTAACAAGGCAAAAGATAGCACCGGTTCGCTACACAGATTTAGATGAGGCCAATTTTAGACTAGATTTGCCCGCATATGGGCCCCATATTTAATTATGAGATGAATCGGCGTAAGGCCCCCAAACCACAGATATGCATGCGAGATGTCAATTAATATGCAACAATTCATATAGTTGACCATTCATAAAATAGGGTTCTCGGAAGGGGTTCACACATTGAGGGGTCTCGACGGTCTTTGGGATCCGGGGGTTCGGGGTTCGACAGGGTCCAGGGTTCGACGGGTTCGGTCTCGGCGGGATCGTTCTCGGGTAGCGGGGGTGGATCTTGGCGTTCCGTGGTCTTCGGGTCATGTCGACGGCCTTGGTGTCCTTGTTGGAGAACTCGAGGTCGATGGCGAACTTGTCCGGTACCGGGGTTTGGGTCCGGGAAGGAGTACTCGTCGCGTCGGGGTCTTGGCCATCGGATCCTTGAAGGAGGTCATGGTGTCCGTGGCGACGATCTTCGGGGTTCATGTCTCCGAAAGTCTACGGACGATCTTGGCGCTCCGCGGTGGAGAACTTGGGGTGTCGATTTTTGCTTGTCGGTGAAGGACTCGAGCATCCTTGCGGAGCCAAAGTAGTCGAGTTGGCAACAACACACTACCCCAACATGGTCTTCGAGGTAGCACACACCACACACCACATCACAACATCAGCACCTCACCTGCACGGCCAGCGGCGGTTTACGAGGACGAGGCCTTGGATGCCCTTGGCGGCGAGAAGCTGGAGCCAGCGCGCGAGGCGGGGACAGTACGCGTCCATGTGGCTGCAGACGAGGTGGACGCGGCGAACTGGCCCCGGGTGCGCCTCGAGGATGCGGAAGACGACGGCGGTGATGGCGGCCGAGTTTGCCGGCGTGGGGGCCCGACGTGGTCGCAGGGGCGGCGGGAGGAGAGCACGGCGGAGCGCGCGGCGAGGGTAAGCGGGGAGGGCCTGGCGGTGAGCGGCGACGGCGCCGGCTCCGGGGCGAGCTCCGCCGCGGTGGGGCGGTGACGGCGGCGGCCGGCGTCGGGACGTCGCGCGCGGAGGGCGAGGGCGGAGCGGAGGAGGTGGCGGCGGTGGAGCGAGCCGGTGAGGAGGTGCTCTGGGGGGTTGCGGCGGCGGACGCCTGGGCGAGCGGAGGAGGTGGCGAGCGCGCGGAGAGAGGCGGCGGTGAGGTGGGGAGCACGGCGGCGAGGCAGAGATGGGGCGGGACGGAGCGAGCGGGCACCAGGGGGAAGCGGGAGGGGAGCCGGCTCGGGAGGAGGGGAGGCGGTCGCGGCCTAGGGAGGAGGCGTGCGGGGCACCGGCTGGGGGTTGGGGACGGCCGCGCGGGGTGGTCGGGGAGGGGGAGGTGCAGAGGAGGAAGAAGGGAGGGAGGAGAGAACGTGGGTGCGGGGGCTGGGGTGGGCCAGGGTCACGCGGGAGCGGTCCAGGTGTGGGCGCGTGTGGCCGCTGCGGGGTGTGCGTGGGTGGGTGCTGGGGACAGCGACAGGTGGGGCCACGGGGGAAACGGGGCCACGGCCAGAGAGAGAAGGAGGGGGGCTGTGTGGTTGGTTTGTGTGCTGGGAGAGAGAGGGGTGAGGTGAGGTGAGGTGGTTGCCTCTGGTTGGGTGGGGGTTGGGGGCAAGGTGACGTGGCGAACACTGATAGGATGGGGTGATGTGGAGGGGAGGGCTGGGTAGGTTAGTTGGTAGCTGTAGGATTAATAGGGTGGCCGTTTTATTTTCCTGGGGTGGTCGTTCGGGTCATCTCAGCCGACTGCCCCTCTAAAAAATAATTCAAACTTTTATTTAATTTGCAATGAACTTTTGCAAATAGTTTTTAGACAAACAAAGTATCCGGCAGCACCCGGGGTTTTGTGTTTGAACAAAGTCGGGGCGTTTAGAAAACAAAACGGGGTTTTTCCGAAATAGTTTTATGCGAGCAAATGCAAGATGATGACGATGCTCAAATGCAATGTGGCATGATGACATGAGCATGCGGTCACGATGATGCAATGCACAAAAACAACGCGATTTTCTAGTAGTGGTTTTGCGGGATGCCACAGCGGACAAGAAGGCTGGCACCATCAAAGGTATATTTGATATACATGTTATTGATGTTTTCCTTACTAGCCCTCGTTGTAGTGCCTGTGTATTTGATACTGGTTCAGTTGCTAATATTTGTAACTCGAAACAGGAGCTACGGAATAGACGGCGGCTGGCGAAGGATGAGGTGACGATGCGCGTTGGCAACGGATCAAGAGTTGATGTGATGGCCGTCGGCACGCTCTCCTTAGTTTTACCTTCGGGATTAGTTTTAAACCTCAATAAATGTTATTATGTGCCTGCGTTGAGCATGAACATCATATGTGGATCGTGTTTATTGCAAGACGGTTATTCATTTAAATCTGAGAATAATGGTTGTTCTATTTATATGAGTAACATATTTTATGGCCATGCACCTGCCGTGAATGGTTTATTTCTTCTGAATCTCGAAAGGGATGAAACACACATCCATAACATTGAGGATAAGAGATGCAAGGTAGATAGTCATAATACTACTTATTTGTGGCACTGCCGTCTAGGTCATATTGGTGTAAAACACATGAAGAAACTCCATTCTGATGGACTTTTGGAGTCTCTTGATTTTGAATCATTTGACACATGCGAGCCATGCCTCATGGGCAAGATGATCAAAACCCCGTTCTTCGGAATGATGGAGCGAGCAACATACTTGTTGGAAATCATACATACCGATGTATGCGGACCGATGAGTGTTTCGACGCGCGGTGGATATCGCTACTTTCTCACTTTTACTGATGACTTAAGTAGATATGGGTATATATATTTAATGAAACATAAATCTGAAACATTTGAAAAGTTCAAAGAATTTCAGAATGAACTGGAAAACCATCGTAACAGAAAAATTAAATTTCTACGATCCGATCGTGGAAGTGAATATTTGAGTTATGATTTTCTCACGCATCTTAAAGCAAGCGGAATAGTTACGAAACTCACGCCACCCGGAACACCACAGCGGAATGGTGTGTCTGAACACCGGAATCGAACTCTATTAGATATGGTGTGATCAATGATGTCTCTTACAGATTTGCTGTTATCATTTTGGGGTTATGCATTAGAAACCGCTGCATTCACTTTAAATAGGGCACCATCTAAATCCGTTGAGACGACACCGTATGAACTGTGGTTTGGTGCTAAACCTAAGTTGCCGTTTCTTAAAGTTTGGGGATGCGAAGCTTAGTCAAGAAGTTGATGCCAGACAAGCTCGAACCCAAAGCGGAGAAATGCGTCTTCATAGGATACCCTAAGGAAACTATTGGGTATACCTTCTATCACAGATCCGAAGTCAAAGTGTTTGTCGCAAAGAACGGATCCTTTCTTGAGAAGGAGTTTCTCTCGAAAGAAGTGAGAGGGAGGAAAGTAGAGCTAGACGAGGTTGTTGAACCTTCTCTTGAGTTGGAGAGTAGCGCAACACCTACAATTGTTCCAGTGCCGTCTGCACCGACAATAGAGGAAGCAAATGACAAGGATCATGAAGCTTAGGACGATGCTACTACTGAACGTCGCAGGTCGACAAGGTCACGTGCCCCTCCTGAGTGGTACGGCAACCCTGTCTTAACTGTCTTGTTAGTAGACGACAGTGAACCTGCGAACGATGAGGAAGCGATGATGAGCCCAGACTCTGAGAAATGGCTAGAAGCCATGAAATCCGAATTAGGATCCATGAGCAAAAACCAAGTATGGACTTTGGTGGACCCTCCTAGCAACCGAAAGGCCGTTGAGTGCAAATGGATCTTCAAGAAGAAAACGGACGCGGATGGTAACGTTATTGTATATAAAGCTCGACTTGTCGCGAAAGGTTTTCGACAAGTTCAAGGTGTTTACTACGATGAGACTTTCTCTCCCATAGCGATGTTTAAGTCCATTTGAATTTTATTAGCAATTGTTGCGTTTCATGATTATGAAATATGGTAGATGGATGTCAAAACTGCGTTCCTCAATGGCAACATTGATGAAGAGTTGTATATGATGCAACCCGAAGGTTTTGTCGATCCTAAGGATGCTGATAAAGTATGCAAACTTCAGCGTTCCATTTATGGGCTGAAGCAAGCATCTCGGAGTTGGAACCTTCGTTTTGATCAAGTGATCAAGAGCTTTGGATTTGTTCCAAATTGCTATGAAGCTTGTATCTACAAGAAAGTTAGTGGGAGCTCAGTGACATTTCTAGTACTATATGTGGATGACATATTGATTATTGGAAATGACATTGACATGCTTAACGATGTGAAGAGTTATTTGAACAAATGTTTTTCAATGAAAGACCTAGGGGAAGCTGCTTATATATTGGGCATCAAAATCTATAGAGATAGACAAAGACGCCTGATAGCTTTAAGCCAAAGTACATACCTAGACAAAGTTCTGAAAAGGTTCAGAATGGATAAGGCAAAGAAAGGTTCAGTGCCTATGTTGTCAGGTAAGATATTGAGCAGGGCTCAATGTCCAGCTACGGTAAATGATAGAGAAGCTATGAGCAAAGTGCCTTATGCCTCGGCCATAGGTTCTATCATGTATGCCATGATGTGTACTAGACCGGATGTGTCCAATGTTCTTAGTTTGACGAGCAGATACCAAAGTGATCCAGGAGTGGAACACTGGACATCCGTGAATAACATCCTAAATTATTTAAATAGAACTAAAGAAATGTTCTTAGTCTATGGAGGTGATGAACAGCTCGTCGTAAAGGGTTACGTCGATGCTAGTTTCGACACCGACAAGGATGATTCTAAATCTCAGACAGGATACGTTTATATTTTGAATGGAGAAGCTGTGAGCTGGAGAAGCTGCAAGCAAAGCGTGATCGCATGATCCACAGTAGAAGCGAAATACATGGCTGCTGCAGAAGCGTCAAGTGAAGGAGTTTGGATCAGGAACTTCATCACTGAGCTTGGCGTGGTTCCAAGTGCCTTGGACCCACTGGAGATATTGTGTGACAACACTGGCGCCATAGCACTGGCTAAGGAACCAAGATATCATCCAAAGACCAAGCATATCAACCGCAAGTTTCATATAATCCGAGATTATATAACAGATGGAGATCTGAAGATTAGTAAAGTACATACATATCTGAATGTCGCAGATCCATTGACTAAACCTCTTCCACGAGAAAAACATGATCATCACCTTAGTGCCATGGGTGTTAGATTGTTGCCAGATGTAAACTAGATTATTGACTCTAGTGCAAGTGGGAGACTGTTGGAATTATGCCCTAGAGGCAATAATAAAGATGTTATTATTATAATTCTTGTTCATCATAATGTTTATATTCCATGCTAGAATTGTATTAAGCGGAAACTTTAATACTTGTGTGGTTTATGAACAACACCGTGTCCCTAGTACGCCTCTATGGACTAGCTCATTGATTGATGATGGTTAAGGTTTCCTAACCATAGACATGAGTTGTCAATTAATAATGAGATCATATCATTGGGAGAATGATATGATGGACAGACCCGAATTAAGCAGAGCAATTAGATCGTGTCATCGTGTTCATCTTTGCGAAGCTTTTATTATGTCAAATATTGTATTCCTTAGACCATGAGATAATGCAACTCCCTGGTATCGGAAGAAAGCTTTGAGGTCATCAAACGTCATCCTATGAGAGGGTGATCATAAATGTGTCTCTCAGGTGATCGGAAAGTACCTGTTGGGTTGTATGTATCGAGACAGGATTTGTCCCTCCCAAGTCGGAGAGATATACTTCGGTCCCACTCGGTAATCGATATCAACACCGCTTGCAAGAACGTGGTTAAGGAGTTAATCACAAAGTGATATTGGATTACAGAACGAGTAAAGTACTAGCTGTGAACAAGATTGAACTAGGTATGACGGTACCGACGATCGAATCTCGGGCAAGTAAAATATCGCGAGACGAAGGGAATATATATATGGGATTGATTGAATCCTGACATCTTGGTTCATCCAATATGACCATCGATGAATGTGTGGGAGTCAATATGGGTTTCCAGACCCCGCTGTTGATTATTGATAGAAGATCATGTCTGCATATTCTCGAACCCGAAGGGTCACACACTTAACGTGTCTCGACGCTAGGATAGATTGGATAATTGGTTTATAAGTTTTTGTTCGGAGTCTCGGATGAGATCCAGGACGTCACGAGAGGTTCTGGAATGGTCGGAGAATAAGATTCATATAAGACAAAGCATATTTTGGAGTTCGGAATTGTTTCGGGTTATTCGGTATTGTACCGGAAGCTTCTAGAACCTTCCGGAGTGGGACCAACGTGGCCCCACTTGTTGGGAGGGGGCATGGGCCTACGAGGGAGTGCCCTGGCCGCATTGGGCCAGGGGAACAAGGCCCCATAGGACCAGCCGTCCAAGCCTAGGGGAAAACCCTAGGGGAGCTTCTAGAAGGGGGGGAAACTTGCCCCCCACTCCTTCCTCCTTGGCTGCCGGCCCTAGGGCTTGGGGGAGGGGCAAGGGCCAGCCGCCCACCCCTCTATATAAAGAGGGCTGGGGGCGCACTCTCCCCTCACCTCCTCCTCAAGCCCTAGCTGCCCTGCTGCCCTCCTCTCTCTCTCCCTCCCGACTGCGCGTAGGCGAAGCCCTGCCGCAGAAACTCTCCACCGCTTGCACCACGCCATCGTGTTGTAGATCCAATCCATATCTCCACCCCACTTGTTGGACCGAGGAAGGAGGAGACGTCGAGGTGCCGCACGTGTGCATCTCTCGGAGGTATCGCCACTTGCGGTTTTGGATCGGATCGGATCGCGGGAAGGAGAAGCGAGTACGACTACATCAACCACGTTCGTTGAACGTTCCGATGTGCGAATCTTCAAGGGTATGAAGATCTCATCTATCCCCCCTCGTTGTTTGCATCTCCTAGATTATATCTTGGCTTTCCCGTTCGCATCCGTAGAAATTTTTTGATTTACTATGTTGCGAAACCCTTCAATTTCAAACTACCACATGCATGGTATGGATAAGAAGCTCACTGAATTACATGGGATGCTCAAGCAGGCAGAGGCGGATCTCAAGAAGGTCGCCAGTCAAGTGTTGATGGTGCAAAATAAGGCTAAGTTCAAGAAGAGTTCTTGGACTAAGAAGAAGGCTAAGTCAGGAGGAAAGCTGGCTCAGGACCCGGTCCCAAGCGCTTCCTCAGGGACTAAGCCATCTCCTTCAGTCGGATCCACTTGCTTCTACTGCAAGGCGGATGGCCACTCGAAGAGGAACTGTAGCAAGTACTTGGCCGACAAAGCCAAGAGTGGAGGTATGACTTCCGACTCAGGTACACTTGTTTGCAATGTTATAGACATATATCTTGCTGATGCACCTAATAGTTCTTGGGTATATGATACCGGATCAGTTATTCACATCTGAAACTCGTTGCAGGGACTGGTAAGAACTATGAGCGTAGCAAGAGGCGAGGTTGATATTCGAGTCGGCAACAAAGCAAGAGTTGCTGCGTTGGAAGTCGGCACGATGCAACTTCATTTACCTTCCGGATTCATTATGGAACTGAATACTTGTTATTATGTTCCAGTGCTCAGTCGAAACATTATTTCTGCTTCATGTTTGATGAGGCAAGGCTATGAGTCTAATATCAAGAATAATGGTTGTTCTTTGTATTTGAATAATATGTTTCACGGCTTTGCACCCGTCCAGGACGGGTTATTTATTTTGAATCTTGATGGTGAGTCGGTTTATAACATAAATGTTAAAATGTTGAAACCAAATGATCCGAATATGACTTACTTTTGGCACTGTCGGCTTGGTCATATAAGTTGGAAACGCATGAAGAAGCTCCATGATGATGGACTCCTAACTTCGTTCGACTTGGAGTCGTTCGAGACATGCGAATCTTGCCTACTCGGCAAAATGACCAAGACACCTTTTGGAAAGAGTTGCGAAAGGGCGTCCGACTTGTTGGGACTAGTACATAGTGATGTATGTGGACCAATGAGCACGACATCCAGGGGTGGTTATGAGTACTTCATTACCTTCACTGATGATTTGAGTAGGTATGGATATATCTACTTGATGAAACATAAGTCGGAAGCCTTTGAAAAGTTCAAAGAATTCCAGAATGAAGCACAGAATCAACTCGGCAAGAAAATAAAGTTCCTTCGGTCGGACCGAGGAGGCGAGTACATGAGCCATGAGTTTGATGACCATCTGAAAAGTTGTGGAATAGTTCCTCAACTTACTCCGCCAGGAAAGCCACAAAGGAATGGTGTTTCGGAAAGGCGGAATCGAACCTTGTTGGACATGGTACGATCAATGATGAGTCGGACAGATCTGCCTTTATCATTTTGGGGTTATTGTCTAGAAACAGCGGCGTTCACACTAAACAGAGTACCATCAAAATCGGTAGAGAAGACACCGCAAGATATGTGGACAGGCAAAAAGCCGAGTTTGTCTTTTCTTAAGATTTGGGGTTATGAAGCATTTCTCAAGCGACTTCAGTCGGACAAGCTTACAGCCAAGTCGGATAAGTGTATTTTCGTGGGGTATCCGAGGGAAACCTTGGGTTACTACTTCTACAATTGAGAAGAGGGCAAAGTGTTTGTCGCTCGGAATGGTGTCTTCCTTGAGAAAGAGTTTCTCAGTCAGGGAGTAAGTGGGAGCACGGTGCAACTCAAAGAAATTCGAGAGGAACCGGCTAGTAGCGAGTCGGCAAAAACCTTGGAGGTTGAGCCAGTCGTGGCAGCTGAGCAGGCAGTAGCACCTGTACTACGAAGATCGGCAAGATTACAAAGTGTTCGTGATGTGTTACTGTTAGACAGTGATGAGCCGACAAATTATTCGGAAGCGATGGTGGGATCTGATTCCGAGTCATGGCTTGGAGCCATGAGATCTGAGATAAAGTCCATGGATGAAAATCAAGTTTGGAACTTGGTTGATCTGCCAGACGGTGCAAGACCCGTTGAGTGCAAATGGGTCTTTAAGAAGAAAACTGATATGGATGGAAATGTTTCAATCTATAAAGCACGCCTTGTCGCGAAGGGGTTCCGACAAGTTCAAGGAGTTGATTACGACGAGACTTTCTCGCCCGTAGCGATGCTTAAATCAGTTTGGATCATGTTAGCTATAGCGGCCTATTTCGACTACGAGATATGGCAGATGGATGTCAAAACGGCTTTCCTTAACGGAAATTTAACCGAGGACGTGTATATGATACATCCCAAGGGTTTTGTCGATCCGGCTAATGCTGACAAGGTATGCAAACTTCAGAAATCTATTTATGTATTGAAGCAAGCATCTCGGAGTTGGAATATTCGCTTTGATGAGGTAATCAAATCGTTTGGCTTCATCAAGAGTGATCATGATTCTTGTTAGTACAAGAAGTTTAGTGGGAACAAAGTAAACTTTCTAATCTTATATGTGGATGACATATTACTGATTGGAAATGATGTCCAGATGTTGCAAGAAACCAAGGAATCATTGGAAAAGAGTTTCTCAATGAAAGACTTAGGTGAGGCAACATACATCCTCGGAATAAGGATCTATAGAGATAGATCAAGGAGGCTCATTGGATTGAGTCAGAGTACTTATTTGGACAAAGTGTTGAAGAAGTTCAACATGGAATCGTCTAAGAAGGGGTTCTTACCGATGTCCCATGGTGTAAAACTTAGCAAGACTCAGTGTCCTTCGACAACTGATGAGTGAAGTCGGATGAGTGCGATTCCATATGCTTCTGCAGTCGGATCCATCATGTATGCCATGATTTGTACTAGGACGGATGTTTCCTATGCTCTACGTGTTGTGAGCAGATACCAGGCTGATCCTGGAGAGATCCACTGGACAGCGGCTAAAAATATCCTAAAGTACTTGAGAAGGACTAAGGAAATGTTCTTGGTTTATGGTGGTGAAGATGAACTCAGTGTAAAGGGTTACACGGATGCGAGTTATCTTACCGACTCTGATGATTCTCGTTCGCAATCTAGATACGTGTTTATTTTAAACGGAGGTGCTGTGAGCTGGAAGAGTTCCAAGAAGAGACTGTGTCTGCGTCTACAACAGAGGCTGAGTATATTGCCGCCTCGGAGGCAACAAAGGAAGCTGTTTGGATGAGGAATTTCCTCATGGATCTTGGTGTGGTTCAGGGCTCGTCCAATCCGTTAGACGTGTATTGTGACAACAATGGTGCTATTGCACAAGCCAAGGAACCTAGACAGCACCAGAAGAACAAGCACATACTCATGTGGTACCACCTGATTCGCCAGTTCGTGGATCAGGGTGATATCAAGTTATGCAAGGTACACACGAATGCAAATATTGCGGATCCGTTGACAAAGCCGTTACCACAACCAAAGCATGAGGCGTACCTAAGAGCCATGGGCATTAGATGCTTAGACATGTGATGTCGGAAGATTGACTCTAGTGCAATTGGGAGACTGTTGGGAATATGCCCTAGAGGCAATCATGTATGATGATATTTCCCATTGTATTCAGAAAGATATTAAGTAGTCCTTGTATAAACATCTGATGTGTATCATTGAATATGTGATTTGACATGGTTATACCCTACGGGTACGTGATCTTAGCATACCTGGTCCAGCCCAAGGAAGGCCCACGGCAGGTGTACGCTGGCCCATGACGATTTTCGGGTGGCCAAGGCCCATGACGCCTTCGGATCCTTGGAGAGCAAGACTAGCGTAGATAGGAAATTCAAAGGGGTAAAACCCTAGAACTTGTAACCGACTAGGTCTAAGCCCGGGACCTTCCTGAGTCTATATAAAGGCTAGGAGGGCACAACCTAGATCTCTCTCTCATACTTTCGCATACACACCTCCACGCCAGATTGCATCTGCGCACCCCTGTAAACTTCGGTTCCGCCGTAATCAAGAGCAGACAAGCAGGAGTAGGGTTTTCCCTCCGGGGGCCTGAACCTGGGTAAACCTTGTGTCCCCGTGTTGCTTGTTTGCTAACCGTTCCACGATCTCCAGCATCCCCATCTTCTCCAAAACCCAAGTCCATAACAATGGGCATTGATGAGATCAAACCTCGTCAATTGGCGCCGTCTGTGGGAACTGGGGACGCTGATTGTGCGGTCGTGACGGTCCCAACCCGATCGATCTACAACTCTGCAGCGACGGAGAGTCACCTCCTCTTCGGCGCTTTCGACTTCACCGCCCACTCACCGGCCACCATGAAGTACTTCGAGCCCGTAGGCGACGGACTCGAAATCCTGTTCGGGAGCTTCTGCTTCCAGGTGGGGCAAACTGGCACCCTCCGCCTCCCTGAGCGGGTGCCCCTACCATCAATCAGGCCCGCTTCATGGACCCCACACCCCGTTCTACGCACAACATCATCAACAGATGATTCCTACGACATCAGCAGCTGCAACTCCGATCTGTGCGATCCGCCATCGGATGTAGGGACCTATGATTCCGGATCTGAAAGTTGCGGCAACAACGGACCAATCTACGAGCGCTACCAATGTGTCGTATTCATCCAGAGCGACGCGGATCAGTAAACACCCAACCCGCCGCCCAACCCGCCAGAACGAAACGGCGGGAACAGAAGAAGCCAGTCCCCCCCACCCGAAGGGGAAAACAACGGCCACGTCATCCGCATTAGCAAAGAAGGATGGGCCCAGGTCCGCAACGCCGTGGCAGGCAACATAGTACTGCCTGCAGACGCCTCCCGGGATATGCTGATGGCCTACCACCTGCTCCTGATCGAGGAGTGTGGCATCCCGCAAAACCACTACTAGAAAATCGCATTGTTTTTGTGCATTGCATCGTCATCATCATGCATTGTTTGTCTGAAACTATTTTCGAAACGCCTAGTTTTGTTTTCTAAATAGCCCCCGTCTTATTTCCAAATTAAAACATCGGTCTGTTCCGGTCTTTTATTTATCTAAAACTATTTACAAAAGTTATTTTTAAATAAAAGAAAACCCTAAACTAAAATATCTTAACCAGTCCCACCTAAATCCCTAACCTACCCAAACCTATCCTACCCACCTATCCCAGCTCGCCACCTCACCCCTCCCCCAATTCCCTACCCACCTTGCCACCTCATCAATCCCCCTCTTTTTCCCCTCTCTCTCTTTCTCACACAGCCCCATCTACCCTCTCTCTCTTACAACCTGGCCCCACCCTCCTGGCCCACCTCCTCTCTCTCTCTCTCCCCCTCTCTCTCCCTGGGTCCCACCCCAACCCCACACACCGACACACCCACGCACACCCCGCGCCCTCCCTGTCCACACCCTCACACGCCAGCCCCACCCGGCCCCACCTGCCACCGTGGGCCCACCCCGCCGACGCGTCCCCCACGCGTGGCCCGTCCCCCACCCCACGCGTCTTCCTCCTCTCCTCTCTTCCCCGTCTCTCCTCCCCCCGAGCCGCGTCTCCCACCTCGCCTCCCCCTCGGTGCCGCTCCTCCCTCCGTCCGCGGCCGCGCACCTCGCCGCGCTCGCCGCTCGCCTCCGCGCTCGCCGGCCCCCGCTCCCTCCGCGCGTGCCCCTCTTCTCCTCGCCGGAGCCGCCTCGCCTCCACCTTCCGCCGCCGCTCCCTCCCTGGCTCTCCACCGCCGCCGTCGACCGCGCCCCGCACCGGCCCGAGCTCCACTGCTCGCCGGCTCCCATCCCCACCTCTCTTCCTCGCCGCCGTGGCCTCCCCTCGTGCTTGCCCCTCTCCACCGGCCCTAGGCCGCCGCCTCTCCTTCTCCTCTGGCCGCCCTCCCCGCTCACCGGAGGCCGCCTCCCCGACGCTGGTCCTGCCTCGTCCTCCCGCGGCCGCCCGAGCCGGCCGTCGCCCCCGCCACCACCTCCACCCCACCTCGCCGCCGGCCCCGGGCTCTGCTCCTCTGGCCACCTCGTCGCGCCTCGCCACCTCGCCCTCCATCCTTCGTGTCCCCCTCCTCTGCAGCCGCGCCCGACGCTCGCCACAGACCTCCTCGCCCCCAACCTCCACCGCCTGCGCCGCCTTCTTCTCGCGGGTCCCTCGCCGCCGCCTCTGCAGGGCGTCGCCGGGGTCTTCTCTGTCTGCTGCCAGGGGACCCTCCTCGCCTCGTCTACCTGTCGAGTGCCACGGCCTCGTCAGCCTCACCGAGTGTCCTTCCGAGATCCTCGCCAACCTCGACCTTTGTCGTGAACCCTCGTGCAAGTGGTCATGAGGGGATGCAGTCATATGTGAAGTTTTTGGTTAGGAGGTATAAGTTGGGAACCACAGAGAATGAATCAAGAACCACCAAGATCAACCTCGAGCCCGACTTCCGACAAGAGCGTCCTCAAAGAACAAACCAGCATCGACCCTTGAGTTCGACATCTACAACGGAGAGCGGCGAGAAATCCAACTTGGACATCGGAGGGGACGACGCTGGATCGGCAAGATCTCCTTCCCAGAACGCCAAGTTTCTCGATCCGATGGTCGAGACCCCGAAGCCCCAACGCCCCGGACCCCGAAGACCGATCCCCGAGACCGAACCCTCGACACGCCAAGATCTTCTCCTCGGAACGCCCTGACCGTCTACATGGACCGGGAGACCACGGATACCGCAAGTACTTCCTCGAGGATGCCAAGTTCTTCACTCCGGACGCCAAGACCGACCCGACACGAGGACCCGACAAGATCTTCGTGACGACAAGATCGGCACCGACCCGGGCGGATCCGATGTGACCCTGACGCCGAACCAAGCCTTCTTCGTGGAACGCCAAGATCTACCTCGTTATCTGAGAACGACCCCGCCGAGGCCGAACCCTAGACCCGGAACCCTGAGACCAACCCCGAACCCTCGGCGAACCCCAAGATCGTCGAACCCTAATGTGTGACCCCTATCCGAGAACCCTTATATTTTTATAATACATGAAATTGAACTTGTTGCATATTTAATTGATCATGCTCGCATGCATATTGTGTGGTTTGGGGGCCTGATGCTGATTCACCTTATAATTAAATATGGGGCCCATATACGGGCAAATCTAGTCGTATATTGGTCCCATTTAAACTTGTGTAGCGAACCGGTGCTATCTTTTGTCTTGATAATGCAACATTTAAATGGCGGGTATCTAAACAACATGAACCACCTAAATCTCTGTCGGGACCCCGGTTCCGCTTAATATGGCCTAGTCGCATTGCACCTTTGCCATGCCATGCATCATATCATAAGCATGCCCGATCTTTTGCCATAGTATTAAATAGTGCATCCGGTGTTTCTTCTAGTGTTTTGCTTCTTCGCGGATAAGGCCGTTGAGTTGATGCGAGTGTCGACCCGATCTTCGGTTGAACCTTCGGCAATGTTTTCAGGCGAGCATCTCCCCCTTTCTACCTATCTTACTTTTATAGTATTTATTCCCTCCTGTTGATCTATTGCTATCTGTGTTGCGATGCTCTAGTTTTCGTACCCGTGATATCCCTTGCAGCCTTATATTGCCTTGGACACATCCTATTACCTGTTGTTTGGTAGATAGTTGGACTTGCGCGTCGTAGTCGCTTGCTCAAGTGCTGTTGCGTGTCGTCCAGTACCACAGTTGTTGGAGTGTTGCCGCATGTTTGATGTTGGAGATGATCATGGCTTTACTTATCGTTCACTTTAATTACTGTTTAACAACTAAAATTGAAGTAAGTAAGCAGAGGCACAGGTGGGCAATAGATGTTATTTGGTTGTTAACCGTCCACTTGTGTCCCGTAGGACCCCGAGTACTTGATACCTGTTCCTTGATTATTCGCGCTATCCACATCCGGGAGGATTATGGGACCCCCCTTAGCCAGAGCTTGATTCAGTCTTATTTCTTCGGGCCACAAACTAGTTTGAGGTTTTATTTACGATCCTGTACTGATGCCATGCTTTAGTGCTTTATTTACGATTGTGCGAGGAGCACACTATACTGTTTAGGATCGTGACCCGTTTACGCGGTATCGACAAGCCCAGTTTTGGGTTCCCAGTCGCTTACAGCCGGCCCCACAAACCTTGAGTCCGTCTCGGAGTCAGCTAGCTTCGTTGCGGGTGTACTCAACGGGGTGGCCCCTGGAAATATTTCTGAATCTTGTGATTGCTTTGTCGTGAAGGCCTCGTTGGGTTTTGATTTGGTTTTTCCGAGGTTGATCGAGTGTGTGTTGCTATTTGTGCACCCCGGCCGGGTAAAACTTTCTGAAAGCCGTGTCCGCGGTTATGGACGACTTGGAGCACAGTATCTCGATCATAGACAACTATAACTAAAGTAGTGCTATAAATTTGACTTTATAATGACTAGTAAGCAGCTTCACTATAATGGAATGGCTAAATAAAACTGCCAACAATTGCTTGTTTGGGTGTCGCTTGCGACCATTGTACCTGACTAGTAAGTATTGCAACTACAACGGAATGGCTAAATAAAAGTACCGACAACTGCTGGGTTTTGGGATATCCCATGCTAATTGTACTTGACTAGTAAGTATCGCAACTACAACGGAATGGTTGAATAAAAGTGCCCACTGCTTATTTTATCAAGATGACTATCTATACTTGACTAGTAATTGCTGCAACGATAACTGAATAAATAAAACTGCCAACTGTGTGAGTTCCTCGGTTGACTTCCTCGTTTGGTCTCGAGGGGGAAACACCAGGATGGGTTTGTTTGATGGTAGCATCAGGTTGGTTCCGAATAGGTCTTTCTTATCCCTCTCTGATAGCCGACAGTTATATCGAGTCTCTATAGGTTGTTTAGTGCATGCTGCGCTGCCGCTGCAGTCCACCATACCTATGTAGGCGAGGACCGCCGAATTCTAGCCTCGCCGTGTACTGGCCTCAGTACTGACGCTCCTCTTTTTCCTTTGACCTTTGTCGGCACCCCTTTTGTTTAAGCAGGTTTTGAGATCGCCGCCGTTAGCAGGGTTACCCTTCCGGCTTGGCCTGGGCAGGGTTATGGACGCCATTGGTTATTCTTCAGGGCTCTTAGCCCCATTTGCATCTTGTCCGTAGCTGGACGCTCTATCATTTTCAAGGTGATTTGGATCTTTGTTCTGTATATCTGTATTCTTGACTCAAGGAGTCGTGTTGTATATATATCTGCTCTTTGGGTCCCATCGAGGACTGTTGTGTAACGTTATTACTTCGTTTTCCACCCGCACGAAAGTGCCTGGTGGGCACCTTTGAATCATTTCTATGCGGGTTTGGCGGGAATCGCTGAAACTTGCACAGAGTCGATAATGAGGGTGTTACAAGGAGCACAAGAAGAAGGTCAAGATGCAGGAGGTGCTTGACAAACGCAAGCAAGCAGCCTCAGAGTCCAGCGCGCGACGAGCCACGCTCTCCGCCATGGGCATCGTCTCCAGCTCGAACGCCAACCAAGGCAACAAGAACCGCTCTCGGATGGAGAACATGGACCCCAAGAGCGCCGTGAGGTGACGCAAACTCTCCACACATCCTTCATGGAGATGGACGCCGACGGCAACGTCATCCCGAAAACGCCGCAGGCCGCGATCATGGCAGCCACTGCGTACCTCGCGGCCCACCCACCTCCGGAGGGGGACCCGAAGAGGGCCATGCACAAGTCCGCGCTTACCGGACTAGGACTCGTCGGAGCTGCGCTCCACCAGGAAGATCCCACGGAGCCAAAGAAGAAAGCTCCGGTCAGGTTCGACCGCAGCCCAACCCCTTCATCCGAAGAAGAAGAACATGAACTTCCTCGAAGGAAGAAGAGTTTGCGCCACCGCAACCGCGACTACGACGCGAGAGACGCGCTCACGGAGCGCAAAATCGACAAAGCGCGAGCTAAGCGCGCATGCTCGTCTGAGTCTGAGATGGACGAAGACGAAGGAGAACTCTGCGGAGCCCGATGCTTCAGCAGATCTGTTCGGCAAACAAAGATGCCGCGCAATTTCAAGCTTCCTTCGGATACTCCGAAGTTCGACGGCACACAAGACCCAAAGGCGTGGCTCAGCAACCACCTATCGTCCGTCAAATTGCACGGTGGAAACAAGGAAACCGCCATGCAATGCCTTCAGCTGCAGCTGACAGGAGCGGCCCAGATCTGTCTCAACAGCCTATCTTCAGGGACCATCCGAAGTTGGGATGAGCTAGCTTACAACTTCATCCGAAACTTCAAGGGCACCAGCAAGAGGCCCTCCTCAATCGAAGAACGAACGGGCGAATCCATTCGCTCGTACATACTATGCTGGTCCAACACAAAGAATTCCGCAGCCCACATCTCCGAAGAGAGGGCCATCGACGCCTTCATGGACGGCGTCAAGCGCCAAGACTTCAAGGAGGAACTTGGGAGCGTCAAGCCCAAAACACTCGACCACCTCATGGACATCGACAACAGGTGGGCTGACGGCGAAGATTCCATTCACCAAGCACAATCAGAAGAAGAAGACGACTACGGTCGACGGCGAGAGCGCCGTAGCAAGAGAAGATCGCGCGTCTACGACGATCGCGACGGACCCGACATGGTCGCGGCTGGCTACGCCGATCGCCGCAACGACGCCAACCGCAACAGCGGAGGATACCGCCGATGAAACTTCCGCGACGGGGGACGCCCAGCACAGTCGTGGCAACGCCGCGACCGCGATAACGGACCCTCAGCATACGAAAAGCTTTCTGGTCCATGCACCATCCACTTCTACATCGACAAGCAGGATGGCAAAAAGAAGGCGAGCCACATGCTCAAGGACTGCCACGAGTTCCAGAAACTCAGCGAAAGCATGGTGCAGATGAGGCAGCAAGCCCCAATCCCTGCGTTCGGAAATGCACCCGTGCCAGGTGAAATAGCGCATGGAGCTCCTCCACCGCCACCCGTTGGAGGCCCGAACCAACCAGTCGCACCAGCACAGAACAACGCTGGGAACGGGTATCCCCAGCCGAAAGGAGCACTGATGATCCAGAAGGGGCGCCCCACAAATAGGGTGCAGAAGAAAATCACCCGACAGATCAACCTGGCCGTGGCAACTCCACCCGCCATCCCTGAGTACCTCAGCGGATCGGAGTCCTGCATCACGTTCAGTCGTTCGGATCACCCTTGCCAGATCCCTCGCCCAGGTAATGCTGCCCTGGTGCTGGAGGCGCAGATCGGAGGTTTCGAGATGAGTCGCGTCTTCATGGACGGAGGCAGCGGCATCAACCTGATGTTCGCAAGCACTCTAGCAGCAATGCGGATCCCGCAGTGCAGCCTGGAATAGTCAGATACAACGTTCCAAGGCATCGTTCCAGGGAAGGGCATATTCCCCCTGGGAAAAATATGGCTCGACGTCATCTTCGGCAAGCCGGACAACTTCCGACTAGAACGGCTCGAATTCGAAGTGGTGTACTGGCCATCACAGTACCACGCCATCCTCGGGCGTGTAGCATTCGCAAGGTTCCTGGCCGTCCCACACTATGCATACCTGCTACTCAAGATGCCAGGGCCGAAGGGCGTCATCACAATCCACGGGAGCTTCACCCGATCGAACCAATGCGACAGGGATTTCAACAGAATCTCCCAGTCATTCGGCATGCAGGAGGAGCTCCTAAGGCTCCGCGAGGTGACGGACAATGGGGCACCCCCAGTCGCACGACAAAACGCACCCGACATGTCTTTCGACTCCACCGTAAACACAAAGAAGGTGCATGTCCATCCGACGGATACCTCCAAGATGGTGCTGATCGCCAACGACCTCAGCCCCACATAATAAGGCGCGCTCGTCGAATTCCTCCGTGAGCGCTGGGAAATCTTCACCTGGTGTCCTGCGGACATGCCAGGAGTTCCCAGGGAATTCGCCGAGCACGCACTCAACGTATTTCCAGACACCAAGCCTGTCAAGCAGTCCATCCGGAGACTGTCCGAGCCACGAGCCGAAGCTATCGGCAAAGAAATCAACAGACTACTCGCTGCAGACTTCATCAGGTAAATCAAAGAAAGCGAGTGGCTTGCAAATACAGAGATGGTCCCAAAGAAGGACACGGACATCCTGCCGATGTGCGTGGATTTCACATCGCTAAACAAGCATTGCCCAAAGGACCACTTCCCTCTTCCTCGGATCGATCAGATCATCGATTCGACTGCAGGTTGCGAGAAACTCTCCTTCCTCGACGCCTACTCAGGCTACAACCAGATTCGACTCAAGGTCGAAGATCAGGAGAAAACGACGTTCATCACACCATTCGAAGTGTTCTGATACAACACAATGCCCTTCGGGCTAAAGAACGCAGGTGCCACGTACCAGCGATGCATGCAGGCATGCCTCAAGGACCAGATCGGTCGCAACGTTCAAGTCTATGTCGACGACATAGTCATAAAAACCAGGGAGGCAAGGACACTTATCGACGATCTGGTCATGGACAATGCACTTCTACGGCTCCAAGCGTGAAGCTGGAGCGGGAGCCGGGGTCATACTGACCTCCCCGCAGGGCGACCAGATGAAGTACGTCCTCCGGATGAAATTCCGAGCTTCCAACAACGAGGCCGAATACGAAGCCCTCATCCACGGCATGAGGATGGCAAAGATCTGCGGCGCAACGCGCCTGGTCATCTATGGTGACTCCAACCTTGTCGTCCAGCAGACGATGAACGAGTGCGACGCACACGCCGAAAACATGATCGCGTACCGCGCACTCTACAACGCAATCGAAGGAGAATTCGACGGCTGCGAGCTTCGGCACGTCAGAAGAGAAAGCAACGAGGAAGCCGACAGACTCGCCAACATCGGCTCCACCTGCGCAAAGGTGCCACCGGGTGTGTCCCTCGAACAGATCTGTGTTCCATCCATCAAGCGGAAATTCCCCAAGGGATCGTCCGAAGAAGCAGAACACTCGGGGGCTACGCCTCCCGAAGGACACGAAGGACCCGAGAAACTGGACACAGAGGTCGCTATGATTAACCTAATGTAGGTCATGGCAGTCGAAGAAACTTGGACGCGACCGTACCTCCAGTTCTTGATAAACGGAGAACTGCCTGACAGCCCGACAGATGCCCGACGCATATCTCGTCGGTCAAAAGCCTTCACCATCATCAATGGCGAGTTGTACAAGCGCAGTATTACGGGTGTACTACAAAGGTGCGTCACCATCGGTGACGGGAAAGCCATCCTCCAAGACATCCACGAGGGCATCTGCGGCCATCATGCAGGCAATCGCTCCCTTGTCACCAAAGCTCTACGAGCCGGATTCTACTGGCCAACGGCCATGAGCGATGCAAAGGACATCGTCCGAAGATGCAACGGGTGCCAACGGTTCGCCGATAAACCGCACACACCCGGGTCAGAGCTCAGACCCATACCTATAGCCTGGCCCTTTGCCCAATGGGGCCTCGACATGATCAGCAAACTGCTGAAGTCCTCGAAAGGGGGGCACGTTTACCTCTTGGTCGCAGTCGACAAATTCACCAAGTGGGTCGAGGCCATGCCGGTCACCAACCAAAAGGGCAAGACTGCCGTCAAGTTCTTCGAATCCATTGTCTATAGGTTAGGCGTACCACACAACATCATCACCGACAATGGATCGAACTTTATCTCCAAGGAATTCCAGGACTTCTGCAAAGGCCTCAGGATCAACATCACGTACGCCTCAGTGGCACACCCGCAAACGAACGGGCAAGTGGAAAAGGCCAACGGCCTAATCAGCGCTGGCATCAAGAAGCACCTCATGAGTCCACTCGAACGGAAAGCTGGATCCTAGACGAAAGAGCTACCATCCGTCCTGTGGAGCTTACGGACTACGCCAAACAGCTCCACCGGCTACACGCCGTTCTTCATGGTGCACGGAGCCGGGGCCGTGCTACCAGCCGAAGTACGCCACCAGGCCCCCGGGGTCGTCGCTTACAGCGAAGCCGAATCCATGGCTGCACTCGAAGATGCCGTCGACACACTCGACGAAGCAAGAGACGTAGCAGCAGCTCAATCAGCGGTGTACCAGCAGAGTCTCCGCAACTACCACAGCCGTCGGCTACACCCAAGGTCCTTCGTCGAAGGAGACCTCGTCTTGCGACTCAAGCAAGAACGACCGAAGAAATTCGAGTCGCCATGGGAAGGAACCTACATCATCACCGAGGTCATCCCAGGTGGCGCCTATCGCCTCAAGCACGTGGAGTCTGGAGTCGCATACTCCAACCCATGGAACATCGCACACTTGCGGCGATTCTACCGATAGTTACCTACCCCTTTACTTTCAATAAGGCTTTTCAGCCAAGGCTATTCAGCCAAACAATGTACTTCCTCCATTACGATATAAATAAAGCTAAGTGTCTCGCCCCAAAAATCTCGTTCGCTACTTGCAACTTTACTTTATGCTACAAACGCACTCGGGGGCTCCCCCCACCTCATGATTTCATCGACCGAGGATCACACGTGTACACCTGAGTAGCTGACAACGTCAGGCAAACGAAAAGGACACGTACTCAAACAAAGCACTACGTGCTCACAACAAACAAACCTTTATAACAAAGGGCACAACACGCCCAGTCAAAATATACAAATTTTACATCTATCTCTTTTACAGGTACTACCTATTCTAAAGAATAACTTGAGCACGCTGCTCAAACAAATCTACGACCTGTTCGGCATACTGCCTTACAGCCGCATAATGCGGACGCATATCCCACTCGCCACCATCCGGTCGAAGAGGTGGCCCAGCGGTTACAACAGACAGATCTACATCAGGTCGATGCAGCCTAACAAGGGACAACACAGCCTTCACCCCTGCAACGAGCTGCTGCCTCACTAGTTCCTGGACACGAGTCACGCTCCGAAATCTAGACAGAAGACCGGACAAGGATGTTGGCACAGCATCCAGGGGAAACATCACATGCAGATCCGACGAGAGCGAATTCTGCACTTGACGAAGCACCCGCGACACTTGGTGAACGCGATCCTGCACAGTCGCCAGAGCCATGGCACGGTCACGATCCATCCAGAAGAAACCGCCAGCTTCCATGTCTTGTTGAGTCAAGCAATTGACCCGAACAGCGACACGCTCCTTCTCCTCCCTCGGAGCTAGGTTAGCACCTGTGACACTCGCACAACATAAGACGCAAGGCCAGCAGGCGCATCCGAATAACTGAGCTGCAGCTCGAAACAAAAATGACTTACATTGAAGCTACTCAGACAGCCGAAGCTGTTCCGCTATCAAGTACTCCTCTCTGGCTGCACCTCGATCTGCCTTGGACTTCCAAACATCGGCGTGGCCACGCACCCCAAGCAACTCCTTCTCAAGACTACGAACGCGGTCTCGAAGAAAAGCAAGTTGTGATGAATCATCCAAAGATGGTCGCTGCCGCGTTGCAGGCAAGGTGTCAATGGGATCAGCACCCGACGGAACCTAGAGAAGCAGAAAAGAAAAGGACATAAACATTCATACGGTGAAGAGCACAACTCGACAAAATTCATTAAGCATATAAAGGCCACTACGTGGCACAATGATTTTTGTTCCTCAACATAATTACAAGCAAAAGAAGACTACAAACTATCCTACAGATACAACGCCTAAGACGCGACACCCTGAGTAGCCTCGGAGCCGGAGTGCCTCGCCTTGGCCTCCCCCTGCTGCCGCAGCGCATACTCGGACAGCAGATCAATGAGCTTTGGCCCATATCGCTTGTAGCGAGCAGAATAGGTAGAAAAAGCTACCTCGGATCCATCCGTGGTCGTCGACATCCGGGAGGTGATTTGGGGAAGGTCCAGCTCCGCTCCAGCCGTCAAGGCCATCGCCAGCCCGACGGACGCGCCGATGCCCTTCTGCTTGCGCTTGTACTCCACAGGCGCTTCGGCCGACAAAGCCTCCGCCAGGGCGTCAACATCATCAAGGGCCGCGCCCTTGGGGACAAGCTCCTTGTAGAAGCGGCCAAGGACCTCCTTCGCCTTGGCAAGGGAGTTGACAACAGTGCTGCAGTGATCTTCGACCGCTGCAGTAGCATCATCTAGAGGACTCCCGTGCTCTAGAGCGCCGCGGTCAAACTCGATGCCTGCGGCATCTGAGACAAAGAAGAGAAGGAATGACGAAAGTAACACAGAAGAAGACAAGAAAACAAAAGAAAGGAGCAAAAATAAGGCACTCACCTGAAATAGCCTTGGCAGCAGCCATGAGCTTGCCCGCCACCTCTCTTTCACGCGCAGTCGCAGCCATGGCAAGCTGCTCCTCGTGGTCCGTAGCCTCCTGCTGCAGACGCTCCTTTGCTTCGGCTGCCTTGGCCAGCTCCAGCTTAAGGCGCTCCTTCGCACCAGCGGCGTCCTTAGCCTTCTTCTCCGCTTGACCATGGCTCTTCTTGAGAGCATCAATCTCACGGAGGGAAGTGTTATGCTCCTCTGCATTCAGAACATGCAAGCGTCAGAAAGCAAGATAATAATGCAAAAAGAAAGAAGCACCAAAGCATCCAGGTACCTTGAAGCTGTCGGAGGTTGACCTCCAGCACCAGGTGCTCCTGCACCAGTCGCTTGGCATCCTGAAGAAAAGCCTGCAGGAAGAAGAACTACCAGTAAGGAAAAGGACTTGGGGGCTGCGCCCAACACGAAGGAACAAAAGCAAAATTCGCACACAAAAACGCTCGGGGGGTCCCCCCGAAAACTCGAAGAAAGAACAAGACAAGGAATTTTTTTTCAGACGGTCGGGGGCTCCCCCTGTAGCTGAAAGCAGAAGTACTTACATGCTCCGATGGCGACTCCGACGGCCCGCTCGCAGCCTTCTGAGGCGCAACCACCTGAGCCTCTTGTGGAGAAGGGTGCAGCGCAGCACCCTCAGAGGTAGCCACCATATGAGGAGGAGGAGACGCAACCTTCGACTCTCCCATCATCTCCCGAGCACCATCGCTGGAGGATTCGTGGGAGGAATGCCTACACACGAAATAATTAGTACAAGCACAAAAGTCAACAGCAAAAAGACAGCAGTATAAAGGAAACTTACGAGTCCAGCGAGCTCAGGTCGAAGACAGGAGGAGTCCTTCGGTCTCTCTTCTCCCCCTTCTTCTCTTCTTTATTCTCTTCCTTCTTTTCTTCCTTATTCCGCTTTGCTGGCGGGTGCGGCGCTACAGCCTGCACAGGAATGGCAGGAAAAGGGGAAGAAGAGCCTCCATGCTCGTCACTGTGACGCTCAAGGCACAGAGGGTTCCTAGGAGTCGGAGGAGTAGAGGTGTCACATCCCAAGATTTTCCAAATCTTGTAATGTGAAAAATAAATGAATAAAATAAAACTTTGTTGATTTTCAGAGTGAGAAGAAACTTTTTGAATCCAATTGGGAACTTTCAAACCTATTTTGATCAAATAAAATCCTAAAGGGATTTAAAAAAAGTTAAATAAACAATAAACTTCAAAATATTTAAAATTACTATTTTGGATCTTTTGATAAAAGGTTTGGTTTTCAAAAGAAAAGATAGATTTACAAATAAGGATTATTTATAAAGCCAAATTAAACCTTGGCCAATGTTTTGAAATAAAATGTTTTGTTTTGATAAAAATAGTAAAGGTTTATTTAAATAAAATAATAAGGATTTAATATCCAATTTTATTTAAGTAAAGGCTTTTCCCATTTTAAATAAACACAAAAACTTATTTATTTATTTTAAAAATTAGTTTTCCAAGTATTTTATATTCTCAAATAAAACTTACTGAAGTGTTTTGGTGTTATTTTTTTAGATTTCAAAATAAATATTTTAATAAAACAAATCCTATTTGATTTAATAACTAAGGTCCATTTTATTTAATTATTAATGGACCCTAAAATAAAAGGTTATTTTGTTTTAAACAAGTTTCCAAGTATTCTTTATTTCCAAATAAACCTACTGATTTGGTTTTGAAATTTTTTGGATTTCAAATGGAGATTTTATTAAATAAATCAAACCCTATTTGATTAAATAACTAAAGGTCCATTTTTATTTAATTAATGAATGGATCCTAAAAAGAATAAAAATATTATTTTATTTTTGGGTTTTGGTTTATGTTGTTAAACAGAATCAAAAACTCATTACAAGTGTGGTGATTGTTTGAATTGTTTGAATGTTTGATGGTTTGATTGAATTTCAAAAAAACAAAAATAGGAATAGAAAAAGAGAAAATCTTTCTGAATAAAAAAAATTACACAAGGTCGACCCAGCCCAGCCGGCCCAACTAACCCAGCAACAGCCCACCTCTCTCCCCAGCGAACCGTTCTTTTCTCACTCAGGAACTTACCCGCGCAGAGGATGACGACTGGACCCCACACTCACGCTCTCTCTCTCGCCGACAACCAGGACCCACACACTGTTCATCGTCTCCACCCTGCGACCACTTCCTTCCCCCGTTTCTGCATTGATCTTGCGGGAGTAATTCTCGTCAATGCAGCGAGTAATGTCTGTCATCAATCACGCTCGGTAACTCGCCTGCGTTCTCTCTCTCTTTCCCCTCTCTCGCCCGACCCTCTCTGCCTCAGAGCTGTTCCAATTCGGAGCCACATCACCTCTGACTCCGGCGAGCTCCGCGGGAAATTCTGGCCACACCTCGCCGCCCCACAACTCCCTCTGCACGCGAGCTTGTTCTACATCGCCTAGCGTACCTCCCAGCGTCAACTGTTTGGCCACGGCCACACTAGACGCTCGGCTTCGTCAACTTCTGAGCACCACCGACGTCGCGACTACTCCGACGAAACCTCCCTGGTAAGCCAGACCGCCCCGAACCCTCTCAATGACACTCCCTTACTCCCCATGCTCGTACGCATCTAATGCTCCCTTCCACTTGCCTCGGCGCGACCTGTAACTCCGTCCCCGACAACCTCCAGAGGCACCCGCCGCTCGCAGCAACTCCGGCGAGAAATTATCACTACCCTCGTACGCCTCCTGCTTCCCCGAGAGCACGTTGAGCATCAGCATCGTTTAGCGAACCAGGTGAGCACCCTCTCCCTCCTTCTCGCTTCCTGTAACGCCGGCGACTCCACTAACAAGCCGCCGCCGCCGCGCGTCAGAGTCCAGCGCCGCCAGTTTCTGGTCGGGGCACTGAGAGCCGTTAGATCCAGATCGAAGCGATAGGATAGTTCACTTAAACGAAAGGGTATGCAACGATCTGAACCGCACATGCCCCTTTTAATCCTGTGGTCTGCATCGCTCGATCCACACGAATCGGTACCGCCCTATCAGAGACAGACACGTGGCCTGTAGTTGATTTAAAAGACAGATTTGATCTATTAGATTTCCAATTTTGTAAATTGCACAACTTTTAAACCACACGTCCAAATTTTGCAAACTTTATATCATTGGAATCAGCAAGACAAGCCCTAGACAACCATTCCTTTTGTTTAGCAAAAAGCTTCTAGGAAAATGTTTGTTTTTGCAGAAACATTTGTATGCTTGTTAAGGATGTGAAAATTGTTTAAAAATGATTTTGGGGATAAAATCTTTGGAAAATGGTGTGATTTGAACCTACTAACATTAGGAAACACTTTGTGGATTCAAAAGTGTATTTGGTGAAACAAAAATAATGATTCTTTGATTTAAAACCATTTCTAGTCAAATAGAAATGTGGTTTATTTATTAAAAATGGTTTTGGAAGAAAACCTTTGGAAAATGTTTTGTTTTAAACTCTCTGACCACAAACACCAAGTTTTATGGTTTGAAAATGTATTTGGTGAACCCTATAGATTAATGCCTTAGTAAAAATATTTCTACACCACATAAAATGATACTTTGTTTTGAAAATGGTTTTTGAAGTGAAACCTTTTGCAAATGGCTTTGCCACTTTACAAAATGACCATTAGGTGTTTTCAAATGTTTATGACCCATTAGGAACCACTTTTTCAAACAAAACAAAGCTTGGCATGCTTGCATGCATTACTTTGACTTTGTCATTTTATGTGTTATTTTGCTTGATTGGTAGATTGAGTTTATGCCTTGCTTGATTGAATTGTAGTGACTTGAGGAGTGTGATTGTTGCAAGGACAAGGAGTGAAACCATACCCTACCAAAAAGGCAAGTGATGCTTCATACTTTTGTCCCATTACTTTCACTATGCATTAGTGATTTTGCTAAGTAAAACTTGCATGGAATTTTTGCTAAGTATAAACCTTGCTATAGGAAAACCTAGTAGATGAAACCTTAGTGGAAATCTTCCTAAGTTAAGATTCCTATTACTATCAAGCTTAGCCTAGCTAATAGAAAACATGGGTGGAATATATATCCATACTATGAAAAAAAATTCTAAGTCTGAGGACTTGTGTTTTTGTTTAATAAAACAACTAAGTTAATGAATCACCTTGGTGGAATGGTAATTGCTTGGTGGTTTTTGGTTGAGTGGTTCACAAGGCCCATGTCTATGGTTGACCTTGTGTATCTCACTTGTGGATGGCCACCCAGGAACAAAGAGATTTGAGATGTCAAATGTTGAGAAGCTTCAAGTGCAACCACTTGGCAATATGGGCTCTGCCATGATCATATAGGTTGCAAGAACTTAGCCATATGGACAGTGGGTGGTAGAGTTTGATAGGTTGGAACGCGTCCATTTTGGTCTAAGGGAAGGCTTCTGAAAGATCTTGTCTTGGGAAACCAAGTCTTGTGGGGAAAGTGCACCACCTCTACAGAGTGTAAAATCTAAGTACTTAGCCATGTCCCTGGTAAAGGACAATTTGAGCATCAAGACATGGAAGCAATCAAGAATCTCATCATTCAAATTTCTATGTTAAAATCTTGTGGTTTGAACAAGGGTTAAAGGATCTTCATTCTTTGATTGGTAGATGCCTTGCAAAAAGATGATTTTGTCAAGCAAAAACTTAGTGTTTTCAAATGTTAAGGAAAAATCTATTTTGAGCAATGCAAGCCTCAACTCCACTTAGCCAAATGCATATAGATGATAGACTCCACTATACTACCATAGTATCACTTGCCAATACAATTCAAATGTATTGACCCTTGTGGCTGTAACTTGTATGTTGCAGGTTTGATTGATTAGTGAAGTTTAAGTGATTAGGATTACAAAGTCCACAACCAACATGTCTGCCTGTGGCACTTTGAAGATGAAGGACCCCATGCTTATAGATATTCTGCTGCAATGTAATGTAATAGCCAAATGAGCTATGTAAGATGTAATAAAATTATGTTATTCCTGGTTATAAAGTTGTATTATGACCTTTGTTTCTTGATATTACATCTTAACTGTGGATGCTAGATATTGATCCAGGAACTAGCATTGCAATCACAGGGATCCTTTTCCTTTACAAAGGAGGGATCCTACAGATGGTATCAGAGCATTGTGTTGCCTGTAGGATTTGTAACCCTAGGATTGGACAAAACCCCTTAGAAAAAAAATAGGAGTTGTATTTGTTCCAAAACTTATTTACAAACAATCTTGTAAACTCTTTCCTCAACCACTTTGGTTTCCACTCTACATCTCTTCTATTTCAACTTGATGGACAAACCTACCCATGGCCAAAGACTACACCATGTGCAAAGGACTTCTTCAACATCTTCAACTCTAATGACTTCAACATCTTCAGCATGTTCACCAAGGATCTCCAACTTGGATATCACTAAGAATTACAAGTGAGACAAGGAAATCTTGCTCAAGATTTAGAGACTGAAGGAATGCAAAAGTTAGAAGGAGCCTACATCATTTGAAGTATTGCAACCAAGAGATTTTCTCAAGGAAACCATGATCTCATACAAGAAGAATCAATCATGAAGGAAGGAAAGATCACAAGTAAACCCTATAGATGGACCACCATATTTTAGTTAAGTCAAAAACCACCAACTTATGTGGTGTAACAAAAATATTTTGTTTCCTAAGCATGTGCTTGAACTTTGTTGTTTGAGTGAAATGTTTGGCTTGTAATTGCTTGCACATTGTTTGTGTGGATTGTGATGTGTGTGATTAGAAATATTTCCTTAGAAATATCTTGCCTATTCTAATCCTCATCCAACCCAAAACAGATGACTACTCCAAGAGACTCCAACATCAAGGTTGATGACAACAACAACAACCAAGAGGACAATATGAGAGAACTCATAGCAACCCAAAACCAGTTGAACCAAGAGACAACTCAACTTTTAGCCAACAACAATGGACTAGACCCAACCATACAAAGGATTTTGAAACTTCAATCCCAATTGTTGCAAGGATTGGTTACTCAAATGATCAACATGGGAGAAAACTTTTCCCAAAGAGCTAATGACAACAAAGATGACAAAGATGCTAATCTAGAAGAAACCCAAGCTAGCAATACTTGTGGAGACAAGGATCATGCATCCAAGGAACATGAAGATCAATGCCCCAAGAAGAGAGAAAGATTTTCCACCTATGAAGAACATGAACTAGAAGAACTCCTAGCTTTGGAAAGACCCAAGAAGAAGAAGAAATTCCCCAACCCTAACAAGAAGGATATTACTCAAGTGCAATGTTACAATTGCAAAGAGATGGGACACTATGCCAATGAATGCCCAGAAAAGAAGAAGAATCAAAGAAACAAACAAGAGGCAATGATACCAAAGGAAAAGAAAGATATCAGCCAAGTGATGTGTTTCAAATGCAAGGAACTAGGCCACTATGTAAACTTCTGTCCAGGAAATAGGAAGCCCAAGATAAACCAACCTATACAGGATCTCAACCTTGGCCCATGAGTCAAGTGTGGAAACAAAGGACACTATGCAGAAGGTTGCCCAGAGAATTTTCCCCAGGATCCCTAGCAAGCCAAGATGTAAACTAGTTGGAAAATATTTTAAGGGTGGTAGTACCCTAGATGCTTTTGAGCCTACTTGTAACCCTAGCCTCCCCAAATCTCGGGACGAGATTTATTTTAAGGGTGGTAGCCTGTCACATCCCAAGATTTTCCAAATCTTGTAACGTGAAAAATAAATGAATAAAATAAAACTTTGTTGATTTTCAGAGTGAGAAGAAACTTTTTGAATCCAATTGGGAACTTTCAAACCTATTTTGATCAAATAAAATCCTAAAGGGATTTAAAAAAAAGTTAAATAAACAATAAACTTCAAAATATTTAAAATTACTATTTTGGATCTTTATATAAAAGGTTTGGTTTTCAAAAGAAAAGATAGATTTATAAATAAGGATTATTTATAAAGCCAAATTAAACCTTGGCCAATGTTTTGAAATAAAATGTTTTGTTTTGATAAAAATAGTAAAGGTTTATTTAAATAAAATAATAAGGATTTAATATCCAATTTTATTTAAGTAAAGGGTTTTCCCATTTTAAATAAACACAAAAACTTATTTATTTATTTTAAAAATAAGTTTTCCAAGTATTTTATATTCTCAAATAAAACTTACTGAAGTGTTTTGGTGTTATTTTTTTAGATTTCAAAATAAATATTTTAATAAAACAAATCCTATTTGATTTAATAACTAAGGTCCATTTTATTTAATTATTAATGGACCCTAAAATAAAAGGTTATTTTGTTTTAAACAAGTTTCCAAGTATTCTTTATTTCCAAATAAAACCTACTGATTTGGTTTTGAACATTTTTGGATTTCAAATGGAGATTTTATTAAATAAATCAAACCCTATTTGATTAAATAACTAAAGGTCCATTTTTATTTAATTAATGAATGGATCCTAAAAAGAATAAAAATATTATTTTATTTTATTTTTGGGTTTTGGTTTATGTTGTTAAACAGAATCAAAAACTCATTACAAGTGTGGTGATTGTTTGAATTGTTTGAATGTTTGATGGTTTGATTGAATTTCAAAAAACAGAAATAGGAATAGAAAAAGAGAAAATCTTTCTGAATAAAAAAAATTACACAAGGTCGAACCAGCCCAGCCGGCCCAACTAACCCAGCAACAGCCCACCTCTCTCCCCAGCGAACCGTTCTTTTCTCACTCAGGAACTTACCCGCGCAGAGGATGACGACTGGACCCCACACTCACGCTCTCTCTCGCCGACAACCAGGACCCACACACTGTTCATCGTCTCCACCCTGCGACCACTTCCTTCCCCCGTTTCTGCATTGATCTCGCGGGATTAATTCTCGTCAATGCAGCGAGTAATGTCTGTCATCAATCACGCTCGGTAACTCGCCTGCGTTCTCTCTCTCTTTCCCCTCTCTCGCCTGACCCTCTATGCCTCAGAGATGTTCCAATTCGGAGCCACATCACCTCTGACTCCGGCGAGCTCCACGGGAAATTCTGGCCACACCTCGCCGCCCCTCAACTCCCTCTACACGCGAGCTTGTTCTACATCGCCTGGCGTACCTCCCAGCGTCAACTGTTTGGCCACGGCCACACCAGACGCTCGGCTTCGTCAACTTCTGAGCACCACCGACGTCGTGACTACTCCGGCGAAACCTCCCTGGTAAGCCAGACCGCCCCGAACCCTCTCAATGACACTCCCTTACTCCCCATGCTCGTATGCATCTAATGCTCCCTTCCACTTGCCTCGGCGCGACCTGTAACTCCGTCCCCGACAACCTCCAGAGGCACCCGCCGCTCGCAGCAACTTCGGCGAGAAATTATCACTACCCTCGTACGCCTCCTGCTTCCCCGAGAGCACGTTGAGCATCAGCATCGTTCAGCGAACCAGGTGAGCACCCTCTCCCTCCTTCTCGCTTCCTGTAACGCCGGCGACGCCACTGACAAGCCGCCGCCGCCGCGCGTCAGAGTCCAGCACCGCCAGTTTCTGGTCGGGGCACTGTTGCCTACCAAAACCCACCGGCGAGCAGCGACGGGCAACACGAAGAGCCGGGAGGCTCCCAGAACTGCTGGTGGGCCCTGGTCCCTCGGGCAACAGCCCGCAAAGCTCCGGCACGCGTCCTGGCCTGGTTCGAGGGCGTGCCACCTGACCTATACCTGATCAGGAAGGTGAAAGATTGCTTCGATTGGTTTCCTGCATGGCAAACAAACATGTGTAAAATTCGAGCCGTAACCGGCTCCCAGGTTTCCCTGTGAATCGGCTCCTAGAGCCGATTATCCCATGGTTCTGCATTAGATCCATTATAACATGGGGTTTCTGCTTCATCAATACAAGCTAAATCGATCTACAACAGTTTAACGTTTTCACTACATGACTGGAACATCCTACACGTAATTGAGCCTGGTAGATACAAAAGATAATAGAAAATTAATCCTAGAGAAGGCCTAAAAACCAACGTAATCGTCAATTCCCGGAACACCCCCTCCTGGATTGATAAACCATATCTTACATACTACTGGATCGTTCAACCCGTTTGCAAGGCCTGATCATGTGGATATTAAACTAAACCTTGGAGAACAAGGCACAACTATAACAGATCAAATCGACTTAAATAAAGATCAAGCAAGATGCCACCCTCACACCCGGGAAAAGGTGCAAAGGCGGCGATATAAGTATAGGCAGCATAACTGAAACAATCGTAGCGAAAAGTACTGATGCTAACCCAGACAAATCTATGATAATGGTGTTACTCGCCATCAACAAGGCTTCAGTACGAGTAATACCAGATAACGCATAAGTAGATACTGCCTAGATCGCAAGATGCGATCTAGGCAGCATGGCACTTACCCGAGAAAAACCCTAGAAACAAGGGGTGGCGATGCGCCGAGATTGTGTTTGTTGTGAACGTGATTGTCCTCTTTTTCTCGATAACCTTAGGTACATATTTATAGTCCGGAGACTTTCTGTCTTTGGAATAACTCTACAACTCTATCTCTTACCTAACTCTAAACGGAACCTACTACAATATAAAGATACACGGGCAATTCAGCCCAAACCAACACGCGAGGCCGATTCAACAACGCGTTGTATATACGTATCTTCTAAGCCCATCTTGATCACGGCCCAACTCCTCCTTTGGTCAAAATATGGCGATAACACATGCCCCCCTGGTTTTGGCAATAATAATTCCAAAACCACTCTGTTCTCTTTTTTTCTTCTTCTCCCCCCTCTCTTTTTTTTGTATCGGGTTGCGCGTTGACAGAATGCGTTGCAGAACAGGATCGTCACGCCACCCCCTCATCATGATGCCTTGTCTTCTCCACTTCCCCGCAGCGCATGATTTGACAACTTCGGCAGTACATCCTGGGAAACCGCTATAGCATTGAACCGCTTCATACTATTCCCCTTATTTAACTTCACCCAAGCAATCCACAGTCCTCATCTTCCTCCAGTAACCAAAAGAAACTCCTTCTTTCTCCTCCGCCGAAAAAACCCTCTTTCTCCGCCATGGCCTCCTCCACTTCCTCTGGCCTGTCCTCCCAAGCCTCCAACTTGATGAGCGACCGAGAGCCGACGCCAGAACATCCGCCGATGGCGGCGTACAACGCTCTCGCCCCACAATGGTGGGACGAGAGAGACTGGGACTTCGCCGCTTGGTCGGAGGACGACGCGTCCATGACCGACGGCGAGGAGGACCTGCAGTTCCTCGCCGATGGGGAACTGGAGGCGGACAGCACCGACGACGCCATGTCCTGGGATGGCGTCGATTCTTCCGACGAGGAGGAGGAAGAGGAGGACACCTCCTCCGAGGAGTACCAGCCGGTGAAGTACTTCCGCGCCGGGTCCGAGGACACCGAAGACGAAGACGAGGACGAGGAGGCCCCCGCCGGCTTCCTCAGCAGCAGCAGTGAAGACGACGCCGGTAGCAGCGCCGAGGACAGCGAACAAGACGGCGGCGATGACAGCGACGACGACCTCGGCCTAGATTAGGAACCAGTAGTAGTAGTAATAGCAATAAGCTCCCTTTTGTAATCAATCAGCCTTCTGTAAGCAATCAGCTTTTGAATGAATGCAAATCTGTTTCTCGAAGATTGCTTTTGTCGCCCCAATTTTGTAGATAACCAAAACAGGTCGATACTCCAGGAGCCGATAACGCTGTATCGGCTTTTACCATACTGCACTTATTCCGTTAACTAAGTCAAAGCTCAAAGAGCCGATGGACATCGGCTTTCCCCAAAAACGTTGACAAGGTCAAAACTTGGTCGCATATTTAGGCAAACCTAAGCGGCTGCTCTCCAGTCTCAAACGGTAACCTGCGACCTTCTTCAAAAAGGGGCCTCCTCCAGAAAAGCTCGCATGTAGGCTGACCCATTTCTTGGTCGACTCTCCTTATTCTTTCATTATTGCAGACGCGCTCATGTCTAACATCCTTCCTTCTTTTGCAGGCTTCCATTGAAGATTCTTCCCACGAGGACGAACAACCCGATGAGGGAGAATCGAGCCCAACGGATTCTGAGAGGACCATCACCCAGAGCCAGCCAGATGTGCCACCATCGGCTTCTAGGAAAAGGTCTGTTCCTGAGCCTGCTGCCCCCCGAGCACCAGTCGAGTCCGGGCCAGCATTGGGTCCCAAGAGAGCTCGTAAAGGACCACCAGTTTCTTCATCGAGCCAAGAGGTTCCGAAAAATCATCATCCTTTATGCTCCTGCCCCTTACTCCCTTTCTCCTGCCGATTCATCATTATTTACATTGGTAAATCACCTTTCATGCAGACAACTGATGCTTCTAGTGGGAAGGCCGGGGCCGCGCCGACGCCTTTAGCCAAACCAGACCTGGCAATCCCCGAAAATGCAGATGAAATGGCTACCAATTTGGTAACGCCTCCAGATCCCAAACACAAACCGATCGCTTCGTCGTCTGCCAACCCTTCGGTCTCAGGAAAGGTATGTTAACTTCCTTCAGCTTATTCTCCCCTGTTGGACGCATACTGACATCTTTTCGGGCTGCCAGGGCTATAACATTTCAGGCTTGTTGACATTTGATCCTAACTCGATCGATCCAACTCCCTTTGTCGCCACCGATGAACCACCAGCCAGGGCTGTCCTACCTCAATTCCAACGACTTAGAGCCTTGTTGTCTTCCCCAATCGAGGAGTTGATCGAGGGTTCTGAAGAAGTAAAGGGCGTTCTTGCTGAAAGCAAGGACCAAATCCCAGTAGCATTGCAGGTGAAGCTTGGCCCGTCGTAACTCTGTCCTTCTACGGGTCCAGGGTGAAGCTAGCTCGTGAAAGGATCAACCTGCGCCGCGCCCAACTTCCGCTGAAGGCCAACATTGCCGACAGATGTCAGCAGCTCAATGAGAAGAAAGCGTCCTTTGATGCCAAAACTGACACTTCTGTCAGCACAGCTGAGCTAGCATCTTTGAAAAAGGAGCTGGAAGATCTTGAAGAAAAGGTCCGGGCGACGAAACAGCTCATTCGCGACAAGGAAGCATCCATCGCCCGCTCCCAAGATGAAGCAGAAGGCCTCAGAGCTCAACTGAAGACTGACCTGGCAGAGATACGCACCCTGAACCAACAGCTTGTGACAGGCGAGGACGAGGATGACGAAGCCGAGATCGCCGAGGTGGACCGTGTTCGTGCTGACGCCCTCCACGCCTTCGAGGCATTTCTTCAGTAGTTTGTTTACGTAAACTGGCATTGGGTTGTACCAGTTTTGAACCTCTAAAGTCGATGACCAAGCATCGGCTGTATACTTCTATTGGCCGATTTCATGCATCGGCCCCCATATCTCACTGCCCATCATCCCACGTGCTTGGGAGCTACATAATAAAAAAAATTTATTGGCCGATTTCGTGTATCGGCCCCCATATCTCATTGTCCATCATCCCACATACTTGGGAAATATTTCTTGAGATGTTGACCGTTGACAGCTACTGGGAATTTCACGACGTCCAGTTCTTCCAGCATGTATGCGTTCCCTCTTAAAACCTGATCAATCCTGTATGGCCCGTGCCAATTTGGAGACCATTTACCATATGCTGCATCCTTGGTCCCTAATGGCAACACCGCTTCCCACACCAGATCGCCAACGTGGAACTCCTTAGGTCTCACCTTTTTGTTGTATGCACGAGCTACTTTGGCCTTGTTCTCTTTGATTTTCTCAAGTGACCACAGCCTAAGCTCAGTCAAATCTTCAACACTGTCACTCATCAAAGCTGCGTATTCTTCAGCCGTTAGATCGTTCTGAAAAGTGACGCGTCTCGATCCAGCCGTAATTTCCCAAGGCAATACGGCTTCTTGTCCATAGACAAGATGGTACGGCGAGGTTTTTATCGCTCCATGACATGACATGCGGTAAGCCCATAAAGCCTCTGACAAAACCTCATGCCAACGCCTAGGGTGCTCATCGATTTTCCTCTTGATCAGCTTGATAAGGCTCTGGTTGGACGCTTCAGCTTGCCCATTTGCTTGAGCATAGTACAGAGATGATCGAATCAGCTTAATCCCTGTATCCTCACAGAACTTTCTGAACTCGTGGGAAGTGAAAACCGAACCTCCATCGGTCGTGATAGTCTGGGGAATCCCAAACCTATGAATGACGTGCTCTTTCACAAAATCGACAACATCCTTTGAACTTACTGACTTCATAGGGACGGCTTCCACCCACTTGGTGAAATAATCCGTGATGGACAAGATCCACATGTGGCCCTTGCTTGACGGAGGATTGATCTTGTCGATCATATCCATGCCCCAACCTCGGAAGGGCCAAGGCTTGATGATGGGATTCATTGCTGACGCGGGTACCATCTGGATTTTTCCAAATCTCTGACATGCTTGACATCCTTTGTAGTACTTAAAATAGTCCTCGAGCATGGTAGGCCAATAAAACCCTGATCGCCTGATCAACCACTTCATTTTATGAGCCGATTGGTGAGTTCCACAGGCGCCTTCGTGTACCTCGTGTAGGAGCCGATTGGCCTCGGCTGTTCCCAAACATTTGAGCAATAACCCCTCAAGAGTCCTGTAAAACATGTCATCCCCGATGAGCACATACTTCATGGCCTTGTATCTTATCCGTTTAGGTGCCCCCCGAGCCGAATCCTTCAAGTAATTGAAGATATCGGCTCTCCAGTCGTCTGCGTCCAGGAATTGCACCTGAACATCGGCTCCCTCTGCTACATCCTTGTAGCCTGAAGCCATTTGTGCAAGATCGTTGGCTTCGGTATTCTGCGATCGCGGGATCCAGGTGAAGTTTATGTATCGGAACTGTGCCATCAGCTCACGGCATTGCATCCACAATGGGAAGAGCGACTCACTCTCACACTTATATTCCTCTGTGAGTTGAGAAATAACCAACTTGGAGTCTCCAAAAATTTCCACTGCTTCCGCTCCAACTTCGATGAGCAGCTCCATTCCCTTGCGTATCGCCTCATACTCAGCGACATTGTTGGTGCGAGGGGCAGATAACCTGATAGAGAAGGAAAATGTTGCCCCCCGGGGTGACACGAGGAGCATGCCAATGCCGCACCCATCGTCACAAACTGACCCGTCGAAGAACATAGCCCAGGCTTGTATAGACAGTGCTGCTATATTGGTGTTGATCCTTTCAGCGATAAGGTCGGCCAATGCCTGCCCCTTAACTGCTTTAGCGGGTTGATACCGGATGTCAAACTCCGATAATGCAAACATCCATTTACCTAGTCGGCCTTTCAACATAGGAGCCGACAGCATGTGTTTTATGACGTCTGATTTGCAGATGATGATAATTTCTGCTGATAGCAAAATGTGGCGTAGCTTGGTGCAGGTGAAAAACAGGCAGAGGCACAACTTGTCGATCTCAGAGTACCTTGTCTCTGCATCCAGCATCCTCCTGCTGATGTAAAATACCACTCGCTCCAGCCCGTCATAAACTTGCACCACCACTGAGGCGATGGACGTGTCCGCTACTGACAAGTAAATATAGAACGGCCTGTCTGGCTAGGGCGGGACTAAAACCGGCGGCTTTGTTAAATATTCTTTGATTTCGTCGAAGGCCCGTTGTTGTTCTGTTCCCCAGCGGAACTCCTCGTCAGATTTAATCTTTACCAGTCCCATGAACGGCTCTATCCTTCCTGACAGATTGGAGATGAACCTTCTGACGAAGTTGATCTTGCCGATGAGAGACTGTAGCTCTTTCTTCGTGGTAGGTGGCTTCATTGTTCGCACGGCCTCTTGACTCTTTAGACCGATCTCAATCCCGCGTTCGTGGACCAAGAAACCCAAGAACTGACCGGCCGTTACCCCGAAGGCGCACTTCTTTGGATTCATCCGTAATCCGAATTTTCTCGTTCGGTCCAGTACGCGTTGCAGATCGCCCAAGTGTCCTTCTACTGAGGCAGACTTGACCACTACGTCATCGATATAAATTTCCACCAGTTTGCCGATCAGATCATGGAAAATGTAGTTCATGGCTCTTTGGTACGTGGCACCGGCATTTTTTAATCCAAACGTCATGACAACGTACTCAAACAACCCCACCGAGCCTGGTACTCTGAACGCAGTCTTGTGTATGTCTTCTGGAGCCATAAAATTTTTGTTGTAACTGGCATTTCCATCCATAAAGCTCAAGATCTTATGGCCAGCCGCTGCGTTGATTAACGTTTCTGCCACTGGCATTGGATACTCATCTTTTGGGGTAGCTCTATTGAGGTCCCGAAAATCTATGGCGACACGCCAACGGCCATCCTTTTTCTCCACAGGTACGATACTAGAAATCCATTCAGCATACCTGCATGGCCTGATTAAATCGGCTGCCAACATTTTCTCGACCTCCTTCTTGACTTCTTCTAGAATTTCGGCCTTCATCTGTCGTGCCCGCTGCTGGAATGGCCGAAATCCTTTTTTAAGCGGGAGTCGATGCTCAATGATGCTCCTGTCTAACCCGGGCATCTCTGTGTAGTCCCAGGCGAAGCAGTCTGGATATTGTTTTAACAGGGCTATCATCGGATCCCGCAGACTCGGATCCAACCTTTTACTGATAAAAGTTGGTCGTGGCTTATCCCCAGGACCAATGTCGATCTCTTCTAGTTCATCAGCAGATGTAAACCCATACCCTAGCTTTCCGTCACCTGTCAAATCGATGCTAAGCACAGGGCAAACCGTAGGTGAGGTTAACAAAAATAATTTGGGCCGATTGCCCGAATCGGCCCCCTTTTTTATTGCATTAGTCAAGGATGGTTTACACCTTACGGTTTTAACATGGCTGGGAATCTCCCTGCTACAACTGCACGATCTGCTCGTCGTAAGATTGCTGCTTTTTGTTTTTTGTGGCCGATCGCAGGGATCGGCCGTACCACGCACCGTCGTGGACTTTGCTACTCCGTCAGGCCGGTGGATAAGACCAGCCTCACCCCGTTTTTTGTAGCCTCGATGCATTCACAGCCGTCTAGACTGATTCCAGAGATCGGCTCTTGGTCTTCTGCTTCCCAGACGTTCATGCCAGCAATGGAGACCTCGACAGAATCGTCTGCGTGAATGACTTCTACCTCATCTCCATCCCACTGTATCAGGCACTAGTGCATCGTGGATGGGATGCAGCAGTTAGCATGAATCCAATCTCTCCCTAGTAGGACGGCGTAGGTGCTTTTGCTGTCCACGACGAAGAATGACGTAGGGACGGTTTTTCTGCCCACGGTCAGGTCCACGTTCAGTACACCTCGTGTTTCTGAAGTCTGGCCGTTGAAGTCGCTCAAAGTGACGTTGGTTTTGATCAGATCTGCAGTGGAGCGTCCCAGACGCCGTAGCATGGAGTATGGCATTATGTTGACTGCCGCCCCGGTGTCTACCAACATCTTGCTAACAGGTTGCCCATTGATGTACCCTCGTAGATACAGTGCTTTCAGGTGTTTGTAACCCTTCTCACGTGGCTTCTCAAAGATAACTGGCCGTGGGCCGCAGTCGAACTGTGCCACTGGTAGCTCGTTGGTTCTTGGCGCGCAGAACTCTGACGGGAGTATGAATACCATGTTTGTGCCAGCCGATGTCTTTGCATCGGCTTTTACCGGTTTGGGGCGCCACTCCTTCTTTTTCGGGTGATCTTCCGTTTCCAAGGTCTGCCTAACTTTAACGGCCAGATCGGGCCGTGCTTTCTTTAGAGCGTGGAGGTACTGTGCTTCGGCTTCCTCCAAATTACGCAGCCGCTGCACTCTACACTTTTGGGTGTGCCTGAGTCCGTCGGGACACCACCTTGGACGGTGATACCTGTTTTTCTCTTCGTCACCCACTGGCTCCTTGAGACCTTGTGCTCGGGATGCTCCCCTGCGTCTTCTCTGTGGTGGGAGAGGCCCTAGGCGCTTGAACACTGACACTGGCTCTGTGTCCTCCTGCTGCTGTCCGCATTCCGGGCAGTTATCGATCGTAGGCAATCGGCTCGTTCCCGCGTCCCAGCAATACTTGAAGAACAGGCAATCCCAATGTTTGTCTGCGCCTTCCTTACCTTTTGGCGGTCCCCTAGCGAGGTGCTCATATCCTTCATCTTCTCCGTCGCGCCGGCGACGTTGGTCATATTGCCGCTCATACTTGTTAAGGAGATGCGTGGAATGTGGTTTCTGATATCGCACACTTTTTACTTGTTCCTCAGTTAAGTACCGCCTGTCGTCGTAGCTGGGCCGGTCGCGTGGACCAGCCTCATCTCTTACCCTGCGATAGCGACCGCCTCCCTCCTTGTACGTCGCATGGTGGTATCCTGGTCCTGCCATGTTGACATCGAACGATAAATCCACCTGGCGCCTCGTGGAGTGGCTGTGTTCTACCATGTTGACGCCGGGGAATGGGTTGGTGTCTACTTTCATGGCGAATTGTCCCAGGATGAGACGGCCCTGCTCTATCGCCGCTTGGATCTGGCGGCGTAGCTCTTTACAGTCATTGGTGGTGTGGGTGAACGAGTGATGCCACTTGCAGTATGGTCTTCCGTTCATCTCTTGAACCGTAGGGATCTTATGGCCTTCAGGTAACTTCAGCTGCTTTTCTTTCATCAGTAAATCGAATATTTGCTCAGCTTTGGTCACATCGAAGTCGAACCCTTTTGCAGGCCCTTGCTGTTTCACCCATTTGCAGGATACGGGATCTGCGCCCCGAGCCCATTCAGCCACGGCCACCTCCTGGTCTTGCGTTGGGTCTTCTTCTTCTGTATCGACCAGGCCTATCGGACGTTTGAACTTGTCCTGGTACAACTCAGGGTGGCGCTGCTCATACATCGTCAGCTTCTGGGCCATGTGCGCCAACGAGTTATACTCTACTTGGAAAGCCATATCTTTGATGGGCGCTGCGAGACCCAACGCTGCCAGCTCGACTGCCTCCTTCTCAGTTAAACGAGCTGAGTAACATCGGTTCTTGACAGTCCTGAAGCGTTGGATGTACTCGGCTACCGTTTCTCCTCACTTTTGCCGCACCTGTGCCAGGTCTGCAATGCCAGCCTCGGTAGCTTCTGAATGGTACTGAATGTGGAACTGCTCTTCCAGTTGCTTCCAGGTCTGGATCGAATCAGGTGGCAGCGAGGTGTACCACCCAAAAGCTGGTCCTGTCAAAGATTGCCTAAAGAACCTTACGCGTAACTGATCTGATGCTGATATCATGCCTAACTGTGATAGGTATCGACTCACGTGCTCGATCGAGCTTGACCCTTCTGATCCGCTAAATCTCGAAAACTCGGGGAGCCGATACTTGGGCGGCAGCGGATCAGGTCAAACTCGTTGGGGTACGGCTTTGAATAGCCGATTGTCCTTCTCTTCGGCACGAAGCCGAACTGGTCTCTCAGGATGGTACGGATTTGTTCCGTTGTTTGGGTTGCAGGGGCTAGATTCTCATGGCTCGTTCCAGTGGCATACTTGGCTAGCCACGCCTGTTTATCGGCGTCCATCCCAGAGATTCCTGCTCCGGGAACACTTTCTCCCGAAGCTCCTACCCCAGCAACCCCTGCTGTTGCAATCTGGTTTGTGCGCGTCAAACTGTTGGAGTCTGGCACGTAGGTGCACACGTATCCATGTGGGATTTCTTTAGGTGGTTCACACAGGAATTGGCAATCGCCAGGGTCGCCTCCAACCTTGTAGACGACGTACGCCGGTGCCCCTGGTGGCTCTGGAGCTGCAAGTGTGAATGGCAGCGGTGGCCTGGCCTGGAGTGGTCTTTCTCCCTGGTGAGTTCCTAGAGTGGGCCCCGAAGGAGAGTACTGATGTTTCATGATCTCCTGAACCACGCGAACTGCTACCCGCTCGAAAGCGTTTACCAAGCTCTCAGAATGGCGGTGAAGAGAATGAGCCACCATGTAGTTAACTTCCTGGCGCAGGGCTCTGGTGCGGTCCTCTGAAGGAACAGACAGATCTACCTCATCGAGAGCACCCTCGGGTGAGAACCCTTTCCATCTGATCCCATGCTTACGAGTCCTCTCAAAAGAGCCGATGAGATCGGCTTCGAAGAGAGCTTTGACGTCATCATACTTCGCCTTGAACTCCTCAGGCAGCTCATCGTACGTGACCGGTCTGTTGTCCATCGCAGCGTCGGATGTTGATGTAGACGTTGTTTAAAGGTCCCACCGGGCGTGCCAGAATGTGTTGCCTACCAAAACCCACCGGCGAGCAGCGACGGGCAACACGAAGAGCCGGGAGGCTCCCAGAACTGCTGGTGGGCCCTGGTCCCTCGGGCAACGGCCCGCAAAGCTCCGGCACGCGTCCTGGCCTGGTTCGAAGGTGAAAGATTGCTTCGATTGGTTTCCTGCATGGCAAACAAACATGTGTAAAATTCGAGCCGTAACCGGCTCCCAGGTTTCCCTGTGAATCGGCTCCTAGAGCCGATTATCCCATGGTTCTGCATTAGATCCATTATAACATGGGGTTTCTGCTTCATCAATACAAGCTAAATCGATCTACAACAGTTTAACGTTTTCACTACATGACTGGAACATCCTACACGTAATTGAGCCTGGTAGATACAAAAGATAATAGAAAATTAATCCTAGAGAAGGCCTAAAAACCAACGTAATCGTCAATTCCCGGAACACCCCCTCCTGGATTGATAAACCATATCTTACATACTACTGGATCGTTCAACCCGTTTGCAAGGCCTGATCATGTGGATATTAAACTAAACCTTGGAGAACAAGGCACAACTATAACAGATCAAATCGACTTAAATAAAGATCAAGCAAGATGCCACCCTCACACCCGGGAAAAGGTGCAAAGGCGGCGATATAAGTATAGGCAGCATAACTGAAACAATCGTAGCGAAAAGTACTGATGCTAACCCAGACAAATCTATGATAATGGTGTTACTCGCCATCAACAAGGCTTCAGTACGAGTAATACCAGATAACGCATAAGTAGATACTGCCTAGATCGCAAGATGCGATCTAGGCAGCATGGCACTTACCCGAGAAAAACCCTAGAAACAAGGGGTGGCGATGCGCCGAGATTGTGTTTGTTGTGAACGTGATTGTCCTCTTTTTCTCGATAACCTTAGGTACATATTTATAGTCCGGAGACTTTCTGTCTTTGGAATAACTCTACAACTCTATCTCTTACCTAACTCTAAACGGAACCTACTACAATATAAAGATACACGGGCAATTCAGCCCAAACCAACACGCGAGGCCGATTCAACAACACGTTGTATATACGTATCTTCTAAGCCCATCTTGATCACGGCCCAACTCCTCCTTTGGTCAAAATATGGCGATAACAGGCACTGAGAGCCGTTAGATCCAGATCGGAGCGATAGGATAGTTCACTTAAACGAAAGGGTATGCGACGATCTGAACCGCACATGCCCCTTTTAATCCTGTGGTCTGTATCACTCGATCCACACGAATCGGTACCGCCCTATCAGAGACAGACACGTGGCCTGTAGTTGATTTAAAAGACAGATTTGATCTATTAGATTTCTAACTTTGTAAATTGCACAACTTTTAAACCACACGTCCAAATTTTGCAAACTTTATATCATTGGAATCAGCAAGACAAGCCCTAAACAACCATTCCTTTTGTTTAGCAAAAAGCTTCTGGGAAAATGTTTGTTTTTGCAGAAACATTTGTATGCTTGTTAAGGATGTGAAAATTGTTTAAAAATGATTTTGGGGATAAAATCTTTGGAAAATGGTGTGATTTGAACCTACTAACATTAGGAAACACTTTGTGTATTCAAAAATGTATTTTGTGAAACAAAATAATGATTCTTTGATTTAAAACCATTTCTAGCAAATAGAAATGTGGTTTATTTATTAAAAATGGTTTTGGAAGAAAACCTTTGGAAAATGTTTTGTTTTAAACTCTCTGACCCCAAACACCAAGTTTTATGGTTTGAAAATGTATTTGGTGAACCCTATAGATTAATGCCTTAGTAAAAATATTTCTACACCACATAAAATGATACTTTGTTTTGAAAATGGTTTTTGAAGTGAAACCTTTTGCAAATGACTTTGCCACTTTACAAAATGACCATTAGGTGTTTTCAAATGTTTATGACCCATTAGGAACCACTTTTTCAAACAAAACAAAGCTTGGCATGCTTGCATGCATTACTTTGACTTTGTCATTTTATGTGTTGTTTTGCTTGATTGGTAGATTGAGTTTATGCCTTGCTTGATTGAATTGTAGTGAATTGAGGAGTGTGATTGTTGCAAGGAAAAGGAGTGAAACCATACCCTACCAAAAAGGCAAGTGATGCTTCATACTTTTGTCCCATTACTTTCACTATGCATTAGTGATTTTGCTAAGTAAAACTTGCATGGAATTTTTGCTAAGTATAAACCTTGCTATAGGAAAACCTAGTAGATGAAACCTTAGTGGAAATCTTCCTAAGTTAAGATTCCTATTACTATCAAGCTTAGCCTAGCTAATAGAAAACATGGGTGGAATATATATCCATACTATGAAAAAAAATTCTAAGTCTGAGGACTTGTGTTTTTGTTTAATAAAACAACTAAGTTAATGAATCACCTGGGTGGAATGGTAATTGCTTGGTGGTTTTTGGTTGAGTGGTTCACAAGGCCCATGTCTATGGTTGACCTTGTGTATCTCACTTGTGGATGGCCACCCAGGAACAAAGAGATTTGAGATGTCAAATGTTGAGAAGCTTCAAGTGCAACCACTTGGCAATATGGGCTCTGCCATGATCATATAGGTTGCAAGAACTTAGCCATATGGACAGTGGGTGGTAGAGTTTGATAGGTTGGAACGCGTCCATTTTGGTCTAAGGGAAGGCTTCTGAAAGATCTTGTCTTGGGAAACCAAGTCTTGTGGGGAAAGTGCACCACCTCTACAGAGTGTAAAATCTAAGTACTTAGCCATGTCCCTGGTAAAGGACAATTTGAGCATCAAGACATGGAAGCAATCAAGAATCTCATCATTCAAATTTCTATGTTAAAATCTTGTGGTTTGAACAAGGGTTAAAGGATCTTCATTCTTTGATTGGTAGATGCCTTGCAAAAAGATGATTTTGTCAAGCAAAAACTTAGTGTTTTCAAATGTTAAGGAAAAATCTATTTTGAGCAATGCAAGCCTCAACTCCACTTAGCCAAATGCATATAGATGATAGACTCCACTATACTACCATAGTATCACTTGCCAATACAATTCAAATGTATTGACCCTTGTGGCTGTAACTTGTATGTTGCAGGTTTGATTGATTAGTGAAGTTTAAGTGATTAGGATTACAAAGTCCACAACCAACATGTCTGCCTGTGGCACTTTGAAGATGAAGGACCCCATGCTTATAGATATTCTGCTGCAATGTAATGTAATAGCCAAATGAGCTATGTAAGATGTAATAAAATTATGTTATTCCTTGTTATAAAGTTGTATTATGACCTTTGTTTCTTGATATTACATCTTAACTGTGGATGCTAGCTATTGATCCAGGGACTAGCATTGCAATCACAGGGATCCTTTTCCTTTACAAAGGAGGGATCCTACAAGAGGCATCCGAAGACTAGCTGGAGCTCCGCGATCGTTTACGTGTGTGGTCCTCGCTCGACTCGTTGGCATCTTCCGCCGGAGATCGCGCCGACGGCAGCTCGGACACGGAATCCACCACGTCATTATCCGGAGCATCCGGAAATAATTCAGGCAATGCCGGCACCAAGCCCGGCACCTTGAAGCTCTTCAAAAAAGAAGGAACTTTGTTAGCAAACAAAGGAAAATAAATATGCAGTCGACGAAAAGCCCTACGCGCACGAATCTACACATGTGGAACGGCCAGCGTCGAAGAAAACGGAGGAGTCAGCGACTTCCCCGGGATTTTTTTTCTCCGGCCTTGAACTTCAGCAGCAAGCGAAGGGCCCTGTCAAGATCTCCCTCGGAGATTTTCTCAGCCGAAACTCTCGTCAGATCACGGCGCCCAGAATAAAGAAACATCGGGTGCGCCCTAGCCTAGAGAGGTTGCACCCGACGTTCGAGAAATGTGCGGATAATATACACGCCGTTCACTTCCTTCTCCGGAATCAACTGGAGATCCTCCACCCGACGGTAAAGGGCCTCTATCTCCTCTGAGTCGCCATCCAAGATCTGGTTTTTCCAGGACCTTTTCGGCTCGATTATCTGGGACGAGTCGAAAGGGGCAAGACCAAAATGCTGCCCAGCCACTGTGGAGTCGCGAATGTAAAACCACCGCCTCCGCCAGTACTGGACAGATTCAGACATAGAGAAAGAAAAGAAAAGAATATTGGCCTTGAGGGAGATGATGCAACCCCCAATGGGATAAACACCATCCGAACCAGATTGCCTCTTCACGGAATAAAGTTTCCGGAAGAGGCCAAAATGCGACTCGATGCCGAGCCAGCACTCGCAGAAAGTGATGAAACAAGCAATGTGAAGAAGATAATTGGGGGAAAGATGATGCAGCTGGATGCCATAGAGGAAGAGCAGCCCACGAAGGAAGTCGTGGACTGGGAAGGAAAACCCACGCATAACGAAGGCAAGAAACATAACCCGATACCCAGCGGGGGGACGGGGGATTACCTCGTTGCCGGGGAATCTGACGGCCTCCCTATACTGCGGGATCAAGCCCCGCTCGCGAAGTTTGCGGAGGTCACTCTCCCGCGTCTCTGATCGCCGCCAACCACCGTCGGTGACACGGGTAGCGGTAGCGCCTTTCTTTCCTCCGGCGGTGCTGGTACCAACCGCAGATGATGACTTCTTCGGTTTCCCCATAGCGCTATGGTGGCACCGGCGGTGAGAGCGCAGAAGGGAAGACGAAAATGTGGAAGGATATTCCAGCGCGCAGCAAGAACTGCTAGAGCACAAGGAGGCAGTGAAAACAAGAATCGATGCGGTGAAAACAAACTGCAGCTTTCCCCAATGATTATAACGGCGAAGACGACGCACGGCAACCGTCCATCAAGAAGACCTAACGCCAACGGCAGATCTGTACATACACGTGTCAGCATCACAACGAACCATCGTTACCACGCCGTCCACTACGCGCGGAAATCGAGGCGACGCCGTAATTATCTCCACGCCGCGCGTGACCGGTCAATTCAAGGTTAGAAAGTGGGACCCACGTTCGTCCAGTCAAGTCATCTCTGACGCAGCAGAGGCTTGAGGTCATTGATCGTCAGCACTGATGTCATCAAAAGCTATACTAGCAGCAACTACAATTTCTTCAGCTTCAAAGCTAAGAGTACTCACTCGAATCTACGATTCGACTAAATACTCGGGGGCTACTCCTATTAGGAGCGCTGGCCGCGCACCCGAAAGATGAATAAAAACGAACTATTTCTTCGAGTCCTACGTCGAGTCTACGACTCCACTACGGACTCGGGGGCTACTCCCATAGGGAGGATGGATTTAAGAATCCGAAATTTTTTGTGTCCTACGGACTTGACTATAGAACAATGTTTGAAGTAAAGTCTCCGCTCGAGTCTATGACTCGAACAGACACTCGGGGGCTACTCCCATAGGGAGCACTGGTCGCGCACCCTATGAATTCTTCGACTGCGATCTTTCGGATGAGCATGCAAAAAACTTTTCGGCAACTCTACCCCAACAAAACGCTAAGTGAGCAACATTCTCCTTGGCCACCCGAAAACACCTCCGCGGTGATAAACATTCGGATGTTGTGTCTGCGACACAAAGATAAGACCTACAGATATCGTCTGATGGCCTGGCAACGCACACGACTGCGCTCTGCCAGTATAAACCCGTGCCAACAGGCGCGATGAAAAATCCCGACGGACGCATTGGGTACATCAATTAAATTCACCGGAATTCCACTCCTGTAAGTCCTCCGCGGCCTGAGTCGAATTACGCCAGCATATGTTCCAGTTTCGAGTTGAGGGACTCGAACCTGAGGAAGATCGTGTTGTTTGTCCTAAGACAGTTAACTGACCCTGATCCGTCAGGTGAGTCAGGCACACGCATCAACAATCCCTACACACATACTGTTAATACATAGTTGCACCCGAAGGATTGAAGAGTCCTCAGCCGAATCTATGATTCGACTGATCACTCGGGGGCTACTGACATGGTTATACCCTACGGGTACGTGATCTTAGCATACCTGGTCCAGCCCAAGGAAGGCCCACGGCAGGTGTACGCCGGCCCATGACGATTTTCGGTGGCCAAGGCCCATGACGCCTTCGGATCCTTGGAGAGCAAGACTAGCGTAGATAGGAAATTCAAAGGGGTAAAACCCTAGAACTTGTAACCGACTAGGTCTAAGCCCGGGACCTGCCTGAGTCTATATAAAGGCTAGGAGGGCACGACCTAGATCTCTCTCTCTCATACTTTCGCATACACACCTCCACGCCAGATTGCATCTGCGCACCCCTGTAACCTTCGGTTCCGCCGTAATCAAGAGCAAACAAGCAGGAGTAGGGTTTTCCCTCCGGGGGCCTGAACCTGGGTAAACCTTGTGTCCCCGTGTTGCTTGTTTGCTAACCGTTCCACGATCTCCAGCATCCCCATCTTCTCCAAAACCCAAGTCCATAACAATGGGCATTGATGAGATCAAACCTCGTCATGATTCGGTTGTGGAACTATGCATTCATGTTGTTTATACTAAATATCCTTGGTCATTGAGGTTGTGCTGGACACACAACTTAGACCAATGTGAAAGTTGGCTTGATGACTCGGTCCCACTTGTCATGGGCATAGAGATGCTATTCCAACTTACACAGACTTGGTTAAAGAGTTTAGCAAGTCGGATTGACCCATATTGAGGTACAACGAACAAGTTGTCATTTGTATATCTCAATCAATGTAATCCTTAGACCTGAGGTGATTGCATAGTACGAGTTGAGGATCACCGACTTAGGTTCTATCAAACGCTGATCCGTAACTGGGCAGTTATAAAGGCAGAGTTCGGGTCGACTGAGAATCAAGCTGCGTGATGTGAATAACCGAGATGGGATTTTGCCCCTCCACTTGGAGAGATATTCTCTGGGCCCTCTCGTGAGATATGATTCGGAAAGCATGGCCATGCACGACTCATTTAAGTGTTAACCGAGGCGATCGACTAAGATTTAGTCGGGTGAATCACTTATCTTGGATCGAGAAGAGAGTCGGACTATCAAAGGGATGACAATTATTCGCCTATAGTCTGACAAGGTATATCGTGAGGCAAAAGGGACTCGGACATAAGTCGCATTGGAAAGGCAAGTCGTCATGACTCTTTGGTACTTGGGAGTCGGCACGTTCTGCTAGGAGCCGCTACCGACTGATCGATTGAGAGTCGGACTCCAATCGTGTCCAAGTAGCCATGAGCCTGCGGGGTCACACACTTAAGAGCGGGAGCAAGTTCGGATTGGATCTGAACCTGTAATATGGTTGGGTTGGACCTAAACCGGATTAGGACTGAGTTAGTGAGTTGGACTCACGGTGACTAGTGTTATATGGGCTTTAGTGAATGGGTCGCGTGAGCAGAGCCCACGTTCACTCCCTATATATAGTGGAGAACTGTTACCCAGAAAGTTTAATCGTTGTTCGGTTAGGTCATTCCATCTGTTGGAAACCCTAGCTCCACAGCAGTCCAGCCGTCGTTACGAACCTAGCAGTTCGCCGCCGGTGCTCCTCCTTGTACGTGTGGATACCAGCAGAGGTGCTGTGCGATCAGCACCAGGACGATCAGATCGTGAGGACTGCACTGCATCAACTGACGCGCTTCATCAGTAATCCGCAACTGCGCGTCTAGTGGTAAACCTCGTGGCCTTCTACCTCAGCTAGATCTTGGGATCACCACGTTAGAGGGAAATTTTTGTTTTATCTCCGCGTGGCCCAACAATGACTACCAACTTTAACAGAAAGCACAGGGACACTAGATTTTCTAACTTTCTTAGGATGAGAAACAATATTAGTAGCGTCTTCACATAAGACAATATGCTCATCCTCTATATTTCTAGTGACAAGATCTTTCACAATAGCTACCACAGGCTCAATATCAATAAGCTCATCGGACCCTACAGTTTTATTTGCGCTTTTGCTAACCACATTAGCCATAATAGAATGCTCCCTTACCTTGGAAGGAAAATGAGTTTTCTCAATATAAGGTTCAGGCAAAATAGAATCAACAGTACAAACCTCTGTACTAGCAGGAACATGGGTGACAGTGTCTTTATAAGGAGCATGGTACTTGTCCCACTATTTCTTGGGACGTTCAATATAAGAGGCAAAGGCATTAAAACATTTTGCAAGAACTTGGGGATCAAGGCCAAACTCATTGCTAATATCATGGAAGTTATCGGTACCCATAAAAGATTTAATGCATTCATAATCATAGTTTATACCTGACTTTATTCCTTTGTCATTCTCCCAAGCTTCAGTGTTACCTTGAATATGGTCTAAGAGATCCCATTTATCTTCTTCCTTCATACGTGTGAATGATCCAGCACAAGAAGCATCTAGTAAATCTTTATCATGAAGAGAAAGCCTAGCATAAAAGTTATTGAGAATAATATTGTTAGGGAGTTCATGAATAGGAAATTTAAGCATTAGTAACTTCAATCTCCCCCAAGCTTGAGCTGTACTCTCTCCATCAAGAGGCCAAAAGTTACATATAAGATTTCTATCCTTATGAATTTCATTGGGAGGATAAAATTTAGAGTAAAAGAGAGATGCCATCTCCTCCCATTCCATGGATTGTCCATTCTTCAGCAGCTTATACCATTCTTCAACTCTCCCTTTCAAGGATATGGAGAGTAACTTCTTTACCTGTTCAGTTGTGATACCTGCAAACTTAAACAACCCACATAATTCATGGATAAAAAGCAAGTGATCACCAGGATGGACAGTTCCATCCCCAAAATAATAATTATCCATAACACGATTAACAATGCTTGTAGGTATCTTAAAAGGATCTATCTCAACTGGAGGTGGTTCATATACTACCCTAGCAGTGGTAGTAGTTTTCCCAAACAGAAAACCAAGTGGGTTATCCATATTGGAAACAAAGTAACAAGCAGTAACAAAAGCAATACTCACAGTAAAAGTTTCCCTTACTAGTTCCACTCTTCAATAGCGCTTCACTCCCTGGCAACATCGCCAGAAAATAGTCTTGATGATAAACAAGTATAAAGGGTGCATCGTAGTACTTTCGATAAATAGGAGTGTCGATCCCAACGAGGAGCAGAAGGTGTTGAACAGTGGTATGGAGCAGGAAATCCCTATGAATACTTAGCAAACGTATTTTTAGTGGTTTTCTGACAAGGCAACAAAACAAGGAGCAAGTAACGATGGTAACGAACAAACGGAGCAAGTGGCCCAATCCTTTCTTAGCAAAGGAGAAGCCGGTGGAAATACTTATAAGGACGAAACATTCTTGAGGACACATGAGAATTCTGTCAAGTGCTTTCGCTTCAAATAGCTGAGTTGCGGCGACCAAGCATACCACTTCATGTGTAGTACACTATAGTCGTTGACATGACATTCACAAAACACCATTCTGTAAATATCACATCCCTCAGAGTGGTACAATAGAAACATTGTGGGTCCATATTACAAACATTCACACATTATTATTATTACAATACCAGAAGTTCAAGCTTTTAAAAGGATTCAACTTACAAACCAAAATATAAAGTGTTTTCAGCGGAATTTAAAAGTAGCAACTCCAACTAGGAGTTGAGATCATCAGCTTATTCTACAGAGTTCATGCTGCTCGGCTCCGTCAGTTACTACTAACTAGGATACTTAGTTGGACTCGTTGTCATCGACACCATAGCGGATTTTGTAATCCACTCCTTCAACACCTCTTGACAGGTCAGGCTCCTCGTAGAACACATCTTCTTGCCATTCGGCTGCATACATTGACACATCTTCGGGATCCTCAGAGTCTAAGCAAGGGATCAAAGGAAAGGATGAGTAACAGCGTTACCCAACAAGTTCATTATATGCAAGGTGGGAAGTTTGATGCTCTAACTACCACCTCGGACTATAAGTCCTTGACACTATGCAGTTTTTGTAAATCTTTCTTCAAAGATTGATTTTATTATAAAAATCTATGACCATCAGCCTTCACAGGTTGACCAGAACTTTCATGGAGTTCCTTTCCTGCCGCGTTCGCAGCTCGTTCCCGGAACAGGGAGTAACAAGTTACAATTCTTACACTGCAGAGGTGCGTTACTTTACCCATGAGAGATCAACTCCTTGTTGCACAAACGAGCGTACTTTCCCGTCCACAATTCCATGATGTGGGGCCCAGTAGTTGGTCCAAGCCAATCACTGCCCCCTTCGCGACCTCACATGCCTCCTTGGTGTACACCATGCCCACATATTGAATTACGGCAATGGTTTGTACAGACTGTTAGATGCTAGAACTATCGTGGGACGTTGAGGGTTCCCACCCATATGCTGCATATCCTCTACGAATTACTGCTACGAGTGATAACAGCCACAACCTGCACATCTGGCTACATGCGAGAGGAAGAAGATACAGCTGACTTCTCTGTCCCATTCCAAATCTCATGGCCAACACATGATATACGGCGCTAGAATCACTGATGTCATGGGTTATTAAGTCCCTAATTGATCATTATTGTTGCAAATAGAACCCTATGTTCTATTTCTCCATTATATCATCACTTAGGATGATATCTAAGATTTCTTTATTTGTGAAAATAATATTTTCTTTCTTTGGAGTATATATGATAACAAACAATTTGCAAATATTTGGATAAAGACTCTTCAAAGGATATGAGCAAGTGATGAACTTGCCTTGTGATTGCAAGGTAGTGAAGTCTGATGCTTGCACTAGACCTTGAGCTTCTATTTCTACAAAAACATCATTATTTCCCGGTAAGGACAATATTTAATGAAGCAAAATGATGATGCAAAGTATTGTAATGCATTATTTAGCTTTATATGTATTCTCCCCCATTTATTTAAATTATAAAATACTTTTTATTAATAAAGGATTTATAAATATTAATTTTTAATATTTATTGAATATTGTATTCTTTTATTTTATTTCATTTTATTTGAATTTTTTTATTTAATAATTCCTTTAAGAATTATCATTTAAATACCAAAAATTGATATTAAATATTTGTTTAGTATTTTTAAAAAATACTAAAATATTAATATATCATGAAAATGATTTTTAATTATTTTTATCATCTTTCAATGATTTTGTAAAATTCCATAAGGAATATATATATTACAAAATTCTTAATAAAATTTATATGTCTAAAATTTTATTTTCTAATTTATTTGGATAGTTTGGATTATTGTGAATCCTAAAATATTATATTTATAATTTTTGGATTTTTATTTTATTTTCTAGAATTTATTTAAATTCAAGGGTATTTTGGTCTTTTCTAGCATCCCAATCCAACCCACTCCCTCATGGGACTCTCCCAACCTCATCTCTCTCTTCTCCTCCTCGACCCCGTGGTCGATGGCGCCGCCGCCGGGCGCTGCTCGCCGCCATGGACCTTCCTGGCCGCTGCCGTGATGCAGGGCGAGGTTCTCGACCACGCTCTACCCTCATGTCCAATTCGATTTGGCTCTGGAGATTTTGTCACATCCCAAGATTTTACAAATCTTGTAATGTGAAAAATAAATGAATAAAATAAAACTTTGTTGAATTTCAGGGTGAGAAGAAACTTTTTAAATTCAAATGGGAACCTTCAAACCTATTTGGATCAAATAAATCTTAAAGGAATTTATAAAGATAGACATTTAATAAAGGGAAAAATAAAAATATTTGGAATTACTATTTTGGTTCTTTAAATAAAAAGATTTGGTTTTCAAATGAAATAGAAGTTTTACAAATAAGGATTATTTGTAAGCCAAATTAAAATTTGGCCAAGCCTTTGAAATAAAATATATCTATTTGATAAAAATAGTAAAGGTTTATTTAAAATAAAATAATAAGGATTTAATATCCAAGTTTTATAAATAAAGGTTTTACTATTTTAATTAACCATCAAAACTTATTTATTTATTTCAAATAAGTTTTCCAAGTGTTTCATGTTTTCAAATAAAACCTACTGATTTGGTTTTGAAAATATTTAGTTTCAAATGGAGCTTTTAATAAAACCCATTTGATTTATTAACTAATGTCCATTTTATTTAATTATAAATGGACCCTTTAATAAAAATATTATTTTATTTTGGGCATTGGTTTATGTTGTTAAACAGAACCAAATTCAATTGCATTGTTTGGTGAGTGTTTGAATTGATTTGAATGTTGAATTGTTGTTTGAAATTCAAAACAGAAAATAGTTTTGGAAAAAGATAAAACAATCAGAAAGGAAAAAATAGGATCTGGACACAGCCCAACTGGCCAAGCCCAACGGCCCAATTCCAGCCCACTCTCTCCCTCCCGAAGAAAACGATTCACACTCAACTTTTAACCCGCGCAGACGCTGACTGGTGGCCCCCTTCTTTCCCCTCTCTTCCTCGCTGACGCCCGGACCTCACACAGCCAGCTCGTTCTCTTCTTCCTCGCGCAAACGACGCCGGCCGTTTCCTGCCATTGATGTCGCGCTTAAATTCGCCTTAACACCTTCGCCATTACTCGCTGCGACCACGCACGTTAAAGCGCCCACTCCTCCTCTCCATTTCCCCTCACGCTTCTCCCTCTCTCTGCCCCCAGGCTGCCCTGAATCGAGCTCGCCCTCTCACTGCTCCGACCATCGTCCCTCCTCAATTCCGGCCGAGCCTCGCCACCACTTGCCTCCCCAAGCACACGGGAACATTCCCCACTCCCAGAAGCTTCTCCATGTACCCTCCGTTCAACCGCGGGCGCCCCGGAACATCGTCTTCGACAAGCTCTGAGCGCCGCCGCGTCTGTCTTCCACTCCGGCGAACTCCACAGGTAAACTCCGTTCGCCCCAGCACTCCTCGTTCACGCTCCCACACTCGCCACGTCCTCCTGCATCTGACCATGCTCCTGTCCTGCCTTAGGGAGATCTGCAACGTCGACTCCGACCAGGACCAGAGCCGCCCGACGCCGTTCTCCACTCCAGCGAGCAATCCTTCTAGAACCAGAGCGCCCCTTGCCACGCCGACCACACGTCGAGCACCACCTCGACATAGCGAACACGGTGAGCACCCCCCTGTCTTCTTTGCTTCCTAGAACCGCCACTAGCCCATCGCCTGACCGTCGCCGCCGTCTGCCGCCGCGCAGCGCCGCCAGCTTTTGGTCAAACACGCGTGAGCCGTTAGATCTCCATCCTGTGGCGTAGACAGAACGACTTAAGCGAACAGGTATGGGAGCATCTGAGCCGTGCGATCTGTTTATATCCAACGCATCAGAGAGCGCAATCCGCGTGAACCGGTACCGTCCAATCAAAACATGACGCGTGGCCAGGATTCGTTTTAAAAACAGATTTTAATCTGTTAGAGATTCAATTTTTAAACCTTTGTAACTTTTGATCCCCACGTCCAAAAATTGCAAACTTTATATCGTTGGAATCAGCGGAACAAGCCCTAGTCAACCATGCAATTTGTTTAGTAAATACTATATGTTAGATTGTTTGTTTTTGCAGAAACATTTGTATGCTTGTTTAGATTAGAAAAATTATTCAAATTTTTTTTTGAGGTTGAAACCTTTGCAAATTGGTTTGTGGTGAACTTACTGACCCTAGGAACCAACCCATGGTTTTAAAAATGAATTTGGTGAAGTTTAGGATGGATTAATTGATTTAGCCTATTTCTAGCCAAATAAAAATAATGGTTTCGTGATGAAAATGTTTTTGGAGTAAAAACTTTGGGAAAATTATTTGGACCAAACCTACTGACCCTAAACATCAAGTTTTGAGAAACAACAACTTATTTTGTGAACAACTTCAAGTTGTTGCTTTGATAAAAATATTTTCCACCACATAAAATAATGATTGGATTTAAAAATGGTTTATGAATAAAACCCTTTTGCAAATGACTTTGCTACTTTGGAAAAATGACCACTTTGGACTTTACAAAGTTTAGAGCCTAGTAGAAACCATCTTTGCAAAATAAAACTACCCTTGCATGCTTGCATGCATAACTTAGATCCCATTGTTTTATGTGTGTGAATTGCTTGATTGATTATTGGTTTGGAATGCTAGTTGATATTGTGTTTGCTTGATTGATTGTAGAGAAGTTAGAAAAAGTGTGAGACTAGCAAGATCAAGGAGTGAACCAACATTCCCTACCAAAAGAAAGGCAAGTGACACTATCATCTAAAGTCCTACTATTTTCATTATACTTAGTGGATTTTGAAAACATGCATGAAAAGAATTTCTATACTTATGCTATGCTAAATCCTAATAGGATACCCTATATATTCCTTAGTGAAAATAATGTAGTTGTTACATGCTTAGCCATGCTATATTTAGAAAAGAGTTACATGTTGAGATTTTGTGAAATTAAGAAAAGGACTTGTGATTTTACATAATAAAAGAAGGACTCAATGAACCATCTGGGTGGACAAGGACTTTGAGTTTTGGAGAAGGTGGCAACAAAAGGAACCATGTCTATGGCAATCTCTTTGTGTTGTGCTCCAAAGGAAAACCACCCAGGAAACTTAGAGATTGAACATGTTTCTCCAATTGTGGCTTTCGTGTGCAACCACATGCTATTTATGGCTCTGGCTTAGTCAACTACATTGGGAAGACCCATGCATTGTCTTCAAGTTACTGGACATGAGGACCTGGAATCCTACATGGGTACTGAAGACAAGCTAGCAATGGTGTATGGGAGGACCCTTTGGAAAGACTTCGTCACATTCTCAATCTGCCGGTACTCCATCTTGGTGAGCACCAATCCAGTGGCCACTGGTGGCAACAAGATGGGATTGTGACATGTGGGTAAAGTGTACTACTTCTGCAGAATATAATAAAAATCTAAGTACTTAGTCGTGTCCCCGGTTATGGACAATACTGAGCAACTAAAGTTGGAAGCTATGGGAAATCTCGACATTCTAATTTCTAAAAGAAAACTTTCTATGTGACAACAAAAGACTTGATGCACTTGGGGTTACCAAGGAGCTCAAGAGATTTTGGTGAAAACTTGATGCACTTGGGGTTACCAAGGAGCTCAAGAGATTTTGGTGAAAACTTGATGCACTTGGGGTTACCAAGGAGCTCAAGAGATTTTGGTGAAAACTTGATGCACTTGGGGTTACCAAGGAGCTCAAGAGATTTTTGACAAGGACTTGAATACTTGGGGATACCAAGGAGTTCAAGGGATTTTGAAATAAGAGATTTGACAAAGGACCAAAACCATTTTGAAAAGATAGGATAACTTTTGCTTCTGCAAATGAGCCTTAAACCCTACTTAGCCAAAATGTATGTATTGATAGGATCCACTTATATTCCACTTAGTAGTGAAACTTGCCAATAAAATTCAATTGTATTGACCCTTGTGGCTGTAACTTGTAATGTTGCAGGTTTGATTGATTTTTAGTGAAGATTGATTGATTAGGATTACAAAGTCTACAACCAACATCTGCCTGTGGCACTTTGAAGATGAAGGACCCCATGACTATAGTTATTCCGCTGCAATGTAATGTAATAGCCAAATGAGCTATGTATGATGTAATAAAATTATGTTATTCCTGGTTATAAAGTTATATTATGACCTTTGTTTCTTGATATTACATCTTAACTGTGGATGCTAGATATTGATCCAGGGACTAGCATTGTAAGCACAGGGGACTCTACCTTATTTAAAGGTTGGGACCCTTATAGATGGTATCAGAGCATTGTGTTGCCTGTAGGATTTGTAAACCTGGGATTGGACAAAAACCCTTAGAAAAATAGGAGTTGTATTTGTTCCAAAAACTTATTTACAAAACAAACTTGTAAACCCTTTCCTCAACCCCTTTGATTCTGATTCTACATCTCATCTATTTTCAACTTGATGGAAAAACCTACCCATGGCCAAGGACTACACCATATGCAAAGGACTTCTCCAACATCTTCAACTCTAATGACTTCAACTTCTTCAACCCTAATGACTTCAACATCTTCAGCATATTCACCAAGGACTTATAACTTGGATACCACTAAGGACTACAAGTGAGACAAGGAACTCTTGCTCAAGATTTGGAGACTAAGAGAATGCAAAAGTTAGAAGGAGCCCACATGGAGACTAAGAGAATGCAAAAGTTAGAAGGAGCCCACATCACTTGGAGTTTTTGAGACCAAGAAATTCTCCTAAGGAAACCATGATCTCATGTAAGAAGAATCAACCAAGAATGATGGAAAGATCACAAGTGAACCATATAGATGGACCACCATATTTTAGTTAAGTCGAACACACCAACTTATGTGGTGTAACAAAAATATTTTGTTGCCTAAGTATATGCTTGAACTTTGTTGTTTGAGTGAAAAGTTGTTTGAGAATGCTTGCACATTGTTTGAGTGAATTGTGATGTGTGTGGTTAGAATTGATTCCTTAGAAAAATCTTTTGCCTATTCTAATCTCCCTTCAACCCAAACAGATGACTACTCCAAGAGACTCCAGCATCAAGGTTGATGACAGCAACACCAACCAAGAGGACAGCATGAAAGAGCTCATAGCAAACCAACACCAGCTGAATCAAGTGACAGCTCAATTCATAGCCAACACTAGTGGAGAAGATCCAACCCTGCAAGGATTTTTGGAAACTCAAGGCCAACTAATGCTTAAGGTGACTGATCAAATGGTCAAGATGGAAGAAAACTATTCCAAAAGAGTTAGTGACAACAAGGATGACAGAAATGTTATTCTAGATGGAGCCCCAGCTTGCAATATTTGTGGAGACAAGGATCATACTTCCAAGGAGCATGGAAATCAATGCCCCAACTGTGAAGAGAAACATCCTGTTGGCCAATGTCCCACCTCTCAAGCTACTTGCTACCTATGTGAAGGAAACAACCATGTCCCTATCCAATGCCCCATCTATTCCATTGTTGAACAAAGGAAACAAGGTGGAGTGCAACAAATTATTGCAAACCATCAAGAAGGATCCAAGTCTACCAAGAAGGTTGATGACAAAGGAAAAGGTCCACTTATACCTCCAAGCAAAACAACCCAATTCAAGGGATCAAATAAGAGGAATGTGAATTTTCTAAAGAGCAATAGAAGGCCCGGGAAGCATGTAGACATTCCTACCTACAAGATAACATATCAACAACATGAACTGGATGCACTCCTAGCTTTGGAGAAACCCAAGAAGCAAAAGAAGGACAAAAGCCATGTGCAATGTCATAAGTGTAAAGAAATGGGACACTATTCCAGTGAATGCCTAGAGAACAAGAAGAATAAGGAGATTAGCCAAGTGGTGTGCAACAACTGCAAAGAGCTAGGCCATTATGTGGCAACTTGTCCACAAGAGCCACGTAAAGAACTCAAAGACATCAACTCTTTCAATTGCAAGAACCCAGGACATTATGCAAGCAACTGTCCAGAAAAGATGAAGAACAAGTTGAACAAGCCTATGGAGAAACTCAACCTTGGCCCATGAGTCAAGTGTGGAAACAAAGGACCCTGAACAGATGTTTTCTCAGAGAAGTTTTCCCAGGATCCCAAGAAGGCCAATATGTAAATTTTGTTTGAAATTTTTAAGGGTGGTAGTACCCTAGATGTTTTGAGCCTACTTGTAACCCTAGCTTTCCCAAAATCTCGGGACGAGATTTATTTTAAGGGTGGTAGCCTGTCACATCCCAAGATTTTCCAAATCTTGTAATGTGAAAAATAAATGAATAAAATAAAACTTTGTTGAATTTCAGGGTGAGAAGAAACTTTTTAAATTCAAATGGGAACCTTCAAACCTATTTGGATCAAATAAATCTTAAAGGAATTTATAAAGATAAACATTTAATAAAGGGAAAAATAAAAATATTTGGAATTACTATTTTGGTTCTTTAAATAAAAAGATTTGGTTTTCAAATGAAATAGAAGTTTTACAAATAAGGATTATTTGTAAGCCAAATTAAAATTTGGCCAAGCCTTTGAAATAAAATATATCTATTTGATAAAAATAGTAAAGGTTTATTTAAAATAAAATAATAAGGATTTAATATCCAAGTTTTATAAATAAAGGTTTTACTATTTTAATTAACCATCAAAACTTATTTATTTATTTCAAATAAGTTTTCCAAGTGTTTCATGTTTTCAAATAAAACCTACTGATTTGGTTTTGAAAATATTTAGTTTCAAATGGAGCTTTTAATAAAACCCATTTGATTTATTAACTAATGTCCATTTTATTTAATTATAAATGGACCCTTTAATAAAAATATTATTTTATTTTGGGCATTGGTTTATGTTGTTAAACAGAACCAAATTCAATTGCATTGTTTGGTGAGTGTTTGAATTGATTTGAATGTTGAATTGTTGTTTGAAATTCAAAACAGAAAATAGTTTTGGAAAAAGATAAAACAATCAGAAAGGAAAAAATAGGATCTGGACACAGCCCAACTGGCCAAGCCCAACGGCCCAATTCCAGCCCACTCTCTCCCTCCCGAAGAAAACGATTCACACTCAACTTTTAACCCGCGCAGACGCTGACTGGTGGCCCCCTTCTTTCCCCTCTCTTCCTCGCTGATGCCCGGACCTCACACAGCCAGCTCGTTCTCTTCTTCCTCGCGCAGACGACGCCAGCCGTTTCCTGTCGTTGATGTCGCGCTTAAATTCGCCTTAACGCCTTCGCCATTACTCGCTGCGACCACGCACGTTAAAGCGCCCACTCCTCCTCTCCATTTCCCCTCATGCGCCTCCCTCTCTCTGCCCCCAGGCTGCCCTGAATCGAGCTCGCCCTCTCACTGCTCCGACCATCATCCCTCCTCAATTCCGGCCGAGCCTCGCCACCACTTGCCTCCCCAAGCACACGGGAACATTCCCCACTCCCAGACGCTTCTCCCTGTACCCTACGTTCAACCGCGGGCGCCCCAAAACGTCGTCTTCGACAAGCTCTGAGCACCGCCGTGTCTGTCTTCCACTCCGGCGAACTCCACAGGTAAACTCCGTTCGCCGCAGCACTCCTCGTTCACGCTCCCACACTCGCCACGTCCTCCTGCATCTGACCATGCTCTTGTCCTGCCTTAGGGCGATCTGCAACGTCGACTCCGACCAGGACCAGAGCCGCCCGACGCCGTTCTCCACTCCGGCGAGCAATCCTGCTAGAACCAGAGCGCCCCTTGCCACGCCGACCACACGTCGAGCACCACCTCGACCTCGCGAACACGGTGAGCACCCCCCTGTCTTCTTTGCTTCCTAGAACCGCCGCTAGCCCATCGCCTGACCGTCGCCGCCGTCTACCGCCGCGCAGCGCCGCCAGCTTTTGGTCAAACAAGCGTGAGCCGTTAGATCTCCATCCTGTGGCGTAGACAGAACGAATTAAGCGAACAGGTATGGGAGCATCTGAGCCGTGCGATCTGTTTATATCCAACGCATCAGAGAGCGCAATCCGCGTGAACCGGTACCGTCCAATCAAAACATGACGCGTGGCCAGGATTCGTTTTAAAAACAGATTTTAATCTGTTAGAGATTCAATTTTGAAACCTTTGTAACTTTTGATCCCCACGTCCAAAAATTGCAAACTTTATATCGTTGGAATCAGTGGAACAAGCTCTAGTCAACCATGCAATTTGTTTAGTAAATACTATCTGTTAGATTTTTTGTCTTTGCAGAAACATTTGTATGCTTGTTTAGATTAGAAAAATTATTCAAAAATGTTTTTGAGGTTGAAACCTTTGCAAATTGGTTTGTGGTGAACTTACTGACCCTAGGAACCAACCCATGGTTTTAAAAATGAATTTGGTGAAGTTTAGGATGGATTAATTGATTTAGCCTATTTCTAGCCAAATAAAAATAATGGTTTTGTGATGAAAATGTTTTTGGAGTAAAAACTTTGGGAAAATGATTTGGACCAAACCTACTGACCCTAAACACCAAGTTTTGAGAAACAACAACTTATTTTGTGAACAACTTCAAGTTGTTGCTTTGATAAAAATATTTTCCACCACATAAAATAATGATTGGATTTAAAAATGGTTTATGAATAAAACCCTTTTGCAAATGACTTTTCCACTTTGGAAAAATGACCACTTTGGACTTTACAAAGTTTAGAGCCTAGTAGAAACCATCTTTGCAAAATAAAACTACCCTTGCATGCTTGCATGCATAACTTAGATCCCATTGTTTTATGTGTGTGAATTGCTTGATTGATTATTGGTTTGGAATGCTAGTTGATATTGTGTTTGCTTGATTGATTGTAGAGAAGTTAGAAAAATTGTGATACTAGCAAGATCAAGGAGTGAACCAACATTCCCTACCAAAATAAAGGCAAGTGACACTATCATCTAAAGTCCTACTATTTTCATTATACTTAGTGGATTTTGAAAACATGCATGAAAAGAATTTCTATACTTATGCTATGCTAAATCCTAATAGGATACCCTATATATTCCTTAGTGAAAACAATGTAGTTTTTACATGCTTAGCCATGCTATATTTAGAAAAGAGTTACATGTTGAGATTTTGTGAAATTAAGAAAAGGACTTGTGATTTTACATAATAAAACAAGGACTCAATGAACCATCTGGGTGGACAAGGACTTTGAGTTTTGGAGAAGGTGGCAACAAAAGGAACCATGTCTATGGCAATCTCTTTGTGTTGTGCTCCAAAGGAAAACCACCCAGGAAACTTAGAGATTGAACATGTTTCTCCAATTGTGGCTTTCGTGTGCAACCACATGCTATTTATGGCTCTGGCTTAGTCAACTACATTGGGAAGACCCATGCATTGTCTTCAAGTTACTGGACATGAGGACCTGGAATCCTACATGGGTACTGAAGACAAGCTAGCAATGGTGTATGGGAGGACCCTTTGGAAAGACTTCGTCACATTCTCAATCTGCCGGTACTCCATCTTGGTGAGCACCAATCCAGTGGCCACTGGTGGCAACAAGATGGGATTGTGACATGTGGGTAAAGTGTACTACTTCTGCAGAATATAATAAAAATCTAAGTACTTAGTCGTGTCCCCGGTTATGGACAATACTGAGCAACTAAAGTTGGAAGCTATGGGAAATCTCGACATTCTAATTTCTAAAAGAAAACTTTCTATGTGACAACAAAAGACTTGATGCACTTGGGGTTACCAAGGAGCTCAAGAGATTTTGGTGAAAACTTGATGCACTTGGGGTTACCAAGGAGCTCAAGAGATTTTGGTGAAAACTTGATGCACTTGGGGTTACCAAGGAGCTCAAGAGATTTTGGTGAAAACTTGATGCACTTGGGGTTACCAAGGAGCTCAAGAAATTTTTGACAAGGACTTGAATACTTGGGGATACCAAGGAGTTCAAGGGATTTTGAAATAAGAGATTTGACAAAGGACCAAAACCATTTTGAAAAGATAGGATAACTTTTGCTTCTGCAAATGAGCCTTAAACCCTACTTAGCGAAAATGCATGTATTGATAGGATCCACTTATATTCCACTTAGTAGTGAAACTTGCCAATACAATTCAATTGTATTGACCCTTGTGGCTGTAACTTGTAATGTTGCAGGTTTGTTTGATTTTTAGTGAAGATTGATTGATTAGGATTACAAAGTCTACAACCAACATCTGCCTGTGGCACTTTGAAGATGAAGGACCCCATGACTATAGTTATTCCGCTGCAATGTAATGTAATAGCCAAATGAGCTATGTATGATGTAATAAAATTATGTTATTCCTGGTTATAAAGTTATATTATGACCTTTGTTTCTTGATATTACATCTTAACTGTGGATGCTAGCTATTGATCCAGGGACTATCATTGTAAACACAGGGGACTCTACCTTATTTAAAGGTTGGGACCCTTACAGATGGTATCAGAGCATTGTGTTGCCTGTAGGATTTGTAAACCTGGGATTGGATAAAAACCCTTAGAAAAATAGGAGTTGTATTTGTTCCAAAAATTTATTTACAAAACAAACTTGTAAACCCTTTCCTCAACCCCTTTGATTCTGATTCTACATCTCATTTATTTTCAACTTGATGGAAAAACCTACCCATGGCCAAGGACTACACCATATGCAAAGGACTTCTTCAACATCTTCAACTCTAATGACTTCAACTTCTTGTGGGTCCTCCCCGTGTCGCCGTGCTCATCGTCGATCTCTGCTTCTTCTTCTCACCTACGGCAACATTCAGTAAGTAAACCTTCTCCTCCTCGTGTCCTCTGTGCTAGGCCACCCTGTGCTATGTGTTGGTAGTGGCCACTCCTGGCTAGTGTTATATCCTGATTAGGGTTGTTTATGCTGCTTAGGGTTCATATCCCTCTGTAGATTAGGCATCTCACTAGTTGGATCATGTATTGATGATTCCTAAGCATGATGAGTGGGGATTTGCTGTGGATTGTTTCTTATGATTAGCTGTGGTGATGCTAGTGGTTTACCAGATGATTCCATTAGTTAATTTGATATGGTTCAGATGATAAGGTTGCTCTGGAATCATTACTTGGGGATTCTAGTGGTTTGAGAGCTCACCACTGTCATTGCTTGGTAAATGACAGTGATTTTTGTGTGATGAAGTTACTGAATTTGTACTGTTGGATTAAGAATTCAGATATATCTTGAGATCAAATGGTCTCTTACAGTGATGATATGTATATGGATTTTCCTGATTATGATTCCTGTGATTAATGTCAGGAAAATGATTTTATAGTTGGCTGTGAGTGTAACTGTGAAAGTTGAATGTTTAACCTGCTTAGTTTAGAAACTGTTCTTGTGACACCATCCTTGTAATGGCGCACAAGATTAGATTCTATTACTGGGTTTGGTTTTGTTCAAGCTTGGCATTATAGATAAGTGGAATATTCTTTCCTTGCATCCCTAGAACCCATGTTGTTGGTCTCAGGTTTAGGGATTAGGCCCTTATCTTGTTGTTTCTCATGGATTGTTTTTGGTAGTGATACCAGCTACTGATTCTTAAGTCAAAGTTGGAAAAATGATTGTAAGCTTGATAAATTATATGGGTCCATAAGATGAAATTCTAAGGTGCTACTCCTATTTAAGAGGTGTGCCTAGAAATTCAGATCTTGGCTATATTCATTCCTAAAATTTAAGTTATATCCTGATAGCTAGGATCAATGATGTGGTTCTGAGATCTTAGTTGGATCTATATAGTTTTCTGGTTGCTTTTAGTGTTTAAAACTTCAATGATGGATTCACCCCACTTGGGTGTTTTCTGAGAATTTGAGTATGAGACAACTCATGAATGCTTGTGTAATCTTAGACAGAGAAATCATGTGATTGGCTTTTCTACTCACCACACTTGGTTGTTGTTGGGGTTGCAAGTTGTTGATCTTGTGGCTAGCTTGATCTGGTGCTCCTCCTGGTACTTCCAGTTCTTGGACTTGTCCTTGATCTAGCTCTCCACCTCCTGGTCCTGGTGGCTTGATCTTGTCCTTGTTATCCACCTGATCTACCCCCTCCTTATGTCACCATCTTGGTGAGATGATCAAGGTTGTGATTGGTGTGATCTTGCTTGGCTTGGTTTGGCTGCTGTGTTTGATGTGTATGAAGCAGGAAATGGTGTGGGGATGCCTCCCACGGATGTGCTAATAGTTTTGTGTGTGTGGAGTTGTTGCTGCTGTGCTGACAGCACACACCATGCAGTTTGGTGTGTGTGCTGCCTGTGTGCCTGCTGCATACCTTGTGGATATGCTCTGGATATGAAGTTACTTTTATCCGGTTACATTTACTGGGCTGGTGAAACTTGTCCCTCCTTACTGTTTATTTGACTTATGGCTTAAAATTTATAAAAGATATAGTTCTTTCATATTGGTGAAACTTGCCCCTTTAAAGATTACTCAATGATGAAAAAGTGAACAGTGCAACTCACTGTCAATTCTGAGAGTATATATTCTAATCCTTAATTTTCTTTCTTTAGTTTGTGTTTTGTTCTTGCGGGTACCAGACTTGAAGATCAAGACTCTAGTTTAGATTTTCTTTTTTTATAGAATAGTCACTTGTAATATTTCTTCTATTCTTTTGTAATTTTTATTTTATTCTTTTGTAATAAAGATTGTACTATTACTCAATATATAAAGATTATTCTTTTATTTCATTACTACTGTAAAGATTCTTGATCAATTCCATAAGTTACATTTTGTAACTTATTTATTGAATAAAATTTTGGAATAAATATTCATTCTATTGATTAATTTATTTCATTTAAATTTGAGTCATTAATTGTTAACTCTTGATTAAATCAAATCACTCAAACCTAATTCTAAATCCTTCTACATTATAATTCCAACATTCAAATTTAGATTCAAATTTCATTTCCCAGAACACACTAATCCACAAAGATCATATCAAGTCTATAACAATCATCCTTCAAGACTATACATAATCTCAAAGCATGAAATAAACTTTGATCACTTTAGTTTTTTTTTATTTGGCGAAAAAATTTACCCACATTTTTACAGATGAATGCATGCAATATCACAGATTCCTAAATATACCCTTCGTTGGTTCCTAAATGCTAGGATGTTACAGACTCCCCCCCTTAAATTAAACTTCGTCCCGAAGTTTGTTGAGATGTACCTGAATAGTTCTGGATAGGCTTTTCTTAAATCCTCTTCTTTCTCCCAAGTAGCTTCCCTTTCAGGGTGATGTTCCCACTGTACCTTGCAATAATTGATTGCCCTATTCCTCAACCTTTTCCAGTTTTCTTCAAAAAAGTTACAGGGATTTTCAACATAGGTCAAGTCTTCTTGTAGTTCTATCTCCTTATGTGTGATTGCATCATCCGGAACTTTCAAACATTTACGAAGTTGTGACACATGGAAGACATTATGCACTTGAGCCAATCTTGATGGTAACTCTAAAGCATAAGCTATAGTTCTGTTCTGACTCAGTGTCTTGAATGGCCCGATATATCTTGTACTCAATTTTCCTTTAACTCCGAACTTTTTAAGCCCTTTCATTGGACCTACTTTCAAATATACCATGTCTCCCACTTCTGGATGCCATGATCTTCGACTTTGATCAGCATAACTTTTCTGCCTACTCTGAGCTATTTTCAGTCTATCCTTGATCTTATCAATGATATCTTGTTTTTCCTGGATATAGTCTGGCGCAAATTCGTTGCTGCTTCCAGGATCGTACCAACATATTGGTGATCTACATTTCCTTCCATACAGAACCTGATATGGAGCTGCCTTCAGACTACTCTGATAGCTATTATTGTAGGAAAATTCTGCTAATGGTAGATGATCTTCCCATGTACCTCCAAAATCTAATGCATAAGCCCTTAACATGTCTTTTAGTATCTGATTTGTTCTTTCTATTTGACCCCCTGTCTCTGGATGATAAGATGTGCTGAAATCTAATTTGGAACCAAGTGCTTCATGTAATTTCTTCCAAAATGCTGAAGTAAACACGGATCCCCTATCAGTTATGATCTTTTTGGGCACTCCATGCTTACTTACTATCTCTTTGATGTAAACTTCTACTAACTTCTCGGCATTATCTTTCTAATTTACTGGAATAAAATGTGCACTTTTAGTGAGTCTATCCACAATTACCCATATCATATCCTTCCGTTTAGGTGTCATGGGCAATCCTGTAATGAAGTCCATACCTATTTCCTCCCACTTCCATTCGGGAATTTCCAAGGGTTGCAATGGTCCTGCTGGACTTTGATGTTCAGCCTTCACCCTTTGGCAAGTATGGCATTCTGATACATATTTCGCAATGTCCCTTTTCATGTTATTCCACCAGAATAGTTCTTTCAAATCCATATACATCTTGGTACTTCCTGGATGTATAGAATATGGTGTTTCATGTGCTTCTCTGAGTATGACATCTCGAATCTTAGTCACATCTGGAACACAAAGACGATCTTGTAACCACAAAGACTCATAATCTCCAAGGTGAAAAACTGGTTTTTCCCTTGAGATGTCCTCTGAATTTCCTCAGCAATGAAAGGATCTTCAGTTTGATGTCTAAAAATTTCGTGCTTAAGATCACTGTCCTGCTCTACAACTATCTACATAGTAGCTAATCCTCCAACAACCTCTGTTCTAATGAATTGCAGCTCTAATCTTTCTAAGTCCATTTGTAACTCTTTTGGTAGCTCCCGATTGCTAGGCTGAATATCTGCACTTTTTCTGCTTAAAGCATCTGCTACAACATTTGCTTTCCCTGGAGTATAGTTGATTGTTAAATCATAATATTTGATTAGTTCTAACCAACACTTCTGTCTCATATTCAACTCCTTTTGAGTGAAGAAATATTTAAGACTTTTATGGTCAGTGTATAACTCACATCTGGCTCCATAAAGAAAATTCCTCCATCCTTTCAGCGCAAAGACTACTGCTGCTAACTCTAAATCATGAGTTGGATAGTTGACTTCATGTGGTTTTAGTTGCCTTGAACCATAAGCAATCACCTTCAGATCTTGCATTAACATACAACCTAAACCTTCTTTAGATGCATCACAGTATCCTATAAAGTCTTTCCCTATTTCTGGAACTGCTAAGATTGGAGTTGTGGTTAACCTGGTCTTCAACTCCTGAAAACTTGCTTCACACTTCTCATCCCAGTTGAATGGTGTATTCTTTCTTAACAATTTGGTCATTGGTCCAGCTATTTTGGAGAAACCTTCAATGAATCTTCGATAATAACCAGCCATCCCCAAGAAACCTCGAATTTGTTTCACATTGGTTGGTGCAGTCCACTCTAGTACTGATTGAACCTTAGATGGATTTACAACAATTCCATATTTACTGATCACATGGCCGAGGAATTCTACCTCATCTAGCCAAAGTTCACATTTACTGAACTTAGCATAAAGTTTATGTTCTCTTAAAGTCTGTAATGCTATTCTCAAATGATCAGCATGCTCTTCCTTATCCTTGGAATATATCAGAATATCATCAATGAAGACTATGACGAACTTATCCAAATATGGCATGAAGATTTTGTTCATCAGATTCATGAATATTGCTGGTGCATTGGTCAAACCAAATGGTACTACCAGATACTCATGGTGTCCATATCTTGAGACAAATGTTTTCTTTGGAACATCTTCAGGCTTGATTTTTATTTGATGGTATCCAGATCTTAGGCCGATCTTTGAAAATACTCCGGCTCCTTTCACTTTATCAAACAAATATTGAATCCTTGGTAAAGGATACTTATTCTTGATCGTAACGTTGTTCAGATTTTTATAATCTCCACACATCCTTCTTCCACCATCCCTCTTATCCACAAAGATTACTGGTGTTCCCCATGGGGATACACTTTCCTGGATAAACCCTTTTCTGGCTAACTCATCAATTTGCTCTTTGAGTTCTTTTAATTCTTTTGGTCCCATCTTATATGGTGCTTGAGCTATTGGTGTTGTACCGGGAATTAGATCAATAGTGAACTCTATCTCCCGATCTGGTGGCATTCCAGGTAGCTCTGCTGGAAAAACATCTTGAAATTCATTTACTATAGGAATATCTTCCAATTTGACCTCTTTCATCGAGTTCAACTGCAGATCCACCATGATATGACTGTGCTTATCTGCTTGGTAAACTATCCTTGCTCCACTTGAAGTTTTGATTGAGACAGTTTTCTCCTCACAATTTATCTGAGCCCCATGTTCCATCATCTAGTCCATCCCCAGCACTAATGCAATTCCCTTCAAAGGAATCACATAAAGGTCTGCAAAGTATGTACAACCATAGATCGAGATAACCTGATCTTGTTTAATGTGGCGTACAATCGCATTTCCCCCTTCCTTAACTACGGTCATAGGGTTTTCTAACGTTGCCCTTCTAATCCTGAATTTATCACAGAATTCTTCAGAAATGAATAAAGTAGTTGCACCAGTATCAAATAGAACTTTGCCAGGATTGGTAAGGATATTGAGCGTACACTATCACTGCATGCTCCGAATTATCCACCTCCTCTAGGGTTGCACAATTCACCTTCCCGGTAGGTCTGTTCCTCTTGCCATTGTTGTTCTTGACATTATTTCCTCCTCGATTGAGCTGTCCATTTCCTCCACTGGCTTGTCCTCCTCCCTTGGTAGGCCAACCTCCTGGTGGTTTGCTCGCACAATCGGGCTTGATATGCCCCTTCTGACCACAACCGTAACAGATCACTACAGGCTTTTTGCGTTCCCTCTGGAAATGCCCTGGAATTCCACAGTTGTTACAAATAACATACCTTCTAGGATTGGATTGATTTCTACCACTGCCCTTGTTATTGTTATTATTACAATATGCCTTCTTTCGGGGTTTGAACTCCAGATTGGGTTTAGGTTTTCTTGCCTGAATCCTCTTGGTTTCCTTCTTAGCTCTCTTCCTTCTATCCTCTTGGACATTCTTGTAGTCATCTTCAAAAGTGATAACTGCATCTAGCAACTACTGATAAGTTTCCTTATTAGCCAACCTTAACTGCATCCTCACAAATGGATTTAACCCACGCAGGAAACGCTTCTTTCGCTTCTCTTCCATGTTAACATCCTCCTCAGCATATCCAGACAGTTGACTAAACTCCCGGATATACTTCATGACACTATTATATCCCTGCTGAAGCTCCTCAAATTTTATCCGCTTCAACTCCATAACACTTTCTGGAACATGATATTCACGGAATTTCTGCTTGAACTCTTCCCAGGTGTAATCTCTTCCTGGTTGTTGCATGGCTAACTGATTCTCCCACCATGATGCTGCAGGTCCAGTCGGAAGATGAGTTGCATACCTCAATTTCTCCTCACCATTACAACCTACAGTCTTCAACTTTCTTTCTGTATCTGCTAGCCAATCTTCTGCATCCATTGGTTCAGGGGCTGATGCAAAAGGTAACGGCCTTGCATTCTGGAAGTCAGAAAGACTTACTCCTCCACCTTCAGGTGCCCTCTGATTTGCTCATCCCAACAACTCCTCCATGAACTTGTTCTGGGTCTCTTGCATCAATTGCATACACTGCATGAAGTTCTGCTCCATTAACGGCCTCATTGGTGGTGGTGGTAATGCTCCCTGATTTGCTGCGTCTGCGTCGGCCTTCTCTTTGGCCTCACGTTCCATCCGCTGCTGTTCAACTTCGGTTTCTACACCCGTATCCATGACCCTCTAGTCCTACAACATAAAGCGAATACTCATAATTACATCATGCACATGTGTTCTGAGCTCGACTTTACGCACAGAACTAGTCACACAATGAAGATCCAAATAAAATCCAAATATGCATTTCACATATTATACATTACAATATCATAATAATACAAAGTCATTACAACATATACCATATAGGTATAATCACAACACTACCTCGTTTATCTAACTACCTTATTTCTCTGATGAAAATACATGGCACTCGATACCTCTAAATAGTTACCTACTTCTAATAGTAACTATGCTCATCATACATGCCTGATGTCCAACCGTGATAACGTGACGTCAGTCGCATAGTTTCTGGAACAAATGGCCTTCCAGAAGGAACATACTCAGTATCTGAAGTGTCAGGACTTGAGTTATTACTCAACCTGAGCGCATTGACTCCCTCCAGCTCAGCTGAAAAATCTTCAGAAACATATTCAACATTATCTCCCACTTGCATCTCCTAAGCTTCATTCCTTGAGTTGTCAACATAATACGTAGATCCTGCTGATCCCCAGGTGCTCCTTTGGGCAAGATAGTTAAACACCGGATAATGTATATTCCCTGGACTCTGAGAAGATGTTGTTGATTCAAACACTCTCTCCTCAGGATCTTCTTATTCATCCTGATTATCTATCGACATGGCATTTATACTACTGTTACTAGGGTTAATTCTTGCACCCATCCAGCTAGATTGTCCAACATTTCTGTCAGAACCATCTATGGACATTTGGTGTTCATGAGATCCTTCATATGATCCCCTTCTCCAACCATCAGAATTCTCAATAGGAAGTTCTGAATCAGAACCATCCTCTGAACCCTGTGGTACTGCATACCTCGCATCCATAGTAGGATCATGTATAGGTTCAGGACTTGGTGAATAAGGATATGGTGTAAAAGATTCAGGATCTATAGGTATATCCTTAAAGATAGGTTTTGCACTACCACTTGTTTCCTTCTCCAACTGGAATGCTAACTTCTTCCTCCTTTCCGGATTAGTTAGATCCTCTAACATGTCATTTTTATCTTTGACAATCACTCGATGTGTCTTATAAAAAGACACAACGAGTGTTCGGTATCTATCCATAAACTTGGAAGCTAACTTAGGATGCTTCTTAACTAAAGTAAGATGACCCAGTATAGGCTCCGAGTCTATAGAATCATGAGGTATCACAGAAAATGTGCTACCTTCTAACTCCTTGGCTTTATGCTCCCGGGTATTAGCCATCGCCTCCACAACGGCAACATGATATGCTGCTAAGTGACTCCAACCTTCACCTATAGGTAGATCGTGATATAATCCAAGCTCCTCTAGGAGTTGAATACTCTCACGATACTTGGATAACATCCGGTCATCATAGTAGGTTATGGTGTTCACTGGAATTCTAGTTGGACAACTAAAAATCTTTAAAAGTTGACGAAGTTAGTCTGTGAATGATCCTTTATAATCAAAAAGAGTCTCCTCTTTCCTTACCAAAGTCTGTTTTGGAAAATTTGGTGCCATAGCTCTGTATATCAGAAAAAATATTTTTATTAGTAACCAATAAAATATTGCATCATAACAAAGAATTATCGCACTAAAACATATAACGGAATATTCTCATTTGAATACCCATTATATTTCTTTTAGAGAATTCTTTATCGTTGCTACACTCTCCTACAGGTAATACCCTTTACTAGGTTTCCAACCTAAGGTCAAAGCAATTTGCTCTGATACCAACCGCAGTGACCCAGCATACCACTGCATGTGTAGTACACTATAGTCGTTGACATGACATTCACAGAACACCATTCTGTAAATATCACATCCCTCAGAGTGGTACAACAAAAACATTGCGGTCCATATTACAAAAATTCACACATTATTATTACAATACCAGAAGTTCAAGATTTCAAAAGGATTCAACTTACAAACCAAAATTTAAAGTGTTTTCAGCGGAATTTAAAAGTAGCAACTCCAACTAGGAGTTGAGCTCAGCAGCTTATTCTATAGAGTTCATGTTGCTCGGCTCCATCGGTTACTACTAATTAGGATACTTAGTTGGACTCGTTGTCAACGACACCATAGCGGATCTCGTAATCCACTCCTTCAACACCTCCTGACAGGTCAGGCTCCTCGTAGAACACATCTTCTTGGCATTCAACTGCATACATTGGCACGTCTTCGGGATCCTTAGAGTATAAGCAAGGGATCAAAGGAAAGGATGAGTAACAGCGTTACCCAACAAGTTCATTATATGCAAGGTGGGAAGTTTGATGATCTAACTACCACCTCGGACTATAAGTCCTTGGCACTATGCAGTTTTTGTAAATCTTTCTTCAAAGATTGATTTTATTATAAAAATCTATGACCCTCAGCCTTCACAGGTTGACCAGAACTTTCATGGAGTTCCTTTCCTGCCGCGTTCATAGCTCCTTCCCGGAACAGGGAGTAACAAGTTACAATTCTTACACTCTGCAGAGGTGCGTTACTTTACCCATGAGAGATCAAATCCTTGTTACACAAACGGGCGTACTTTCCTGTCCACAATTCCATAATGTGGGGCCCCGTAGTTGGTCCAAACAATTCACTGCCACCTTCGCAACCTCGCATGCCTCCTTGGTGTACACCATGCCCACATATTGAATTACGACAATGGTTTGTACAGACCGTTAGATGTCAGAACTATCGTGCGACATTGAGGGTTCCCACCCATATGCTGCATATCCTCTACCAATTACCAATTAATATGCACGCTACGAGTGATAACAGCCACGACCTGCACATCCGGCTACATGCGAGAGGAAGAAGATACAGCTGACTTCTCTGTCCCATTCCAAATCTCATGGCTAACTCGTGATATACGGCGCTAGAATCACTAATGTCATGGGTTATTAAGTCCCTAATTGATCATCATTGTTGCAAATAGAACCCTAAGTTCTATTGCGCCATTATATCATCACTTAGGATGATATCTAAGATTTATTTATTTGTGAAAATAATATTTTCTTTCTTTGGAGTATATATGATAACAAAAAGATTGCAAATATTTGGATAAAGACTCTTCAAAGGATATGAGCAAGTGATGAACTTGCCTTATGATTGCAAGGTAGTGAAGTCTGATGCTTGCACTCGACCTTGAGCTTCTATGTCTACAAAAACATCATTATTGCCCGGTAAGGACAATATTTAAAGAAGCAAAATGATGATGCAAAGTAATGTAATGCATTATTTAGCTTTATATGTATTCTCCCCATTTATTTAAATTATAAAATCCTTTTTGATAATAAAGGATTTATAAATATTAATTTTTAATATTTATTGAATATTGTATTCTTTTATTTTATTTCATTTTATTTGAATTTTATTTATTTAATAATTCCTTTAAGAATTATCATTTAAATACCAAAAATCTATATTAAATATTTGTTTAGTATTTTTCAAAAAATACTACAATATTAAATATAATGAAAATGATATTTATTTATTTTTATCATCTTTCAATAATTTTGTAAAATTCCATAAGGAATATATATATTACAAAATTCTGAATAAAATTTATATGTCTAAAATTTATTTGGATAGTTTGGATTATTGTGAATCCAAAAATATTTTATTTATAATTTTTGGATTTTTATTTTATTTTCTAGAATTTATTAAAATTCAGGGGCATTTTGGTCTTTTCTTATTTAAAAATTGGCTTTAAGTGATTTGGGCTTATTGGGCCCTTGTGGCCCAATAGAGCAGAGCCAAAACGATACCCCGAAGGGGTCCTGGCCTAATCCATCCTACTCCCTCATGTCACTTGCTCGACCTCATCTCTCTCTTCTCCTCCTCGACCCCATGGTCGATGGCGCCGCCGCCGTGGCCCTCCCTGGCCGCTGCCGTGATGCAGGACGAGGTTGTCGACCATGCTCTACCCTCCTATCCAATTCGATTTGGCTCTAGAGCTTTCCCGTGGCCAAACTAGCTCCATCCCGAACCCTAGGTTCCGAGGTGGTGCTGGTGCTGTCGCCGCCGCTGCTGCCATGTGATGTGGCGGTGCTCCTTGCCTCTAGGCATGGTTGTGGTCGCCGCCTCAGCGTGGTGTGGGTCGCAGCCCCCCTTGGGGGTGCTCCTCGTGCCGCCGTGCTCATCGTCGACCTCTGCTTCTTCTTCTCACCCACGGCAACATTCAGTAAGTAAACCTTATCCTCCTCATGTCCTTTGTGCTAGGCCACCCTATGCTATGTGTTGGTAGTGGCCACTCCTGGCTAGTGTTATATCCTGATTAGGGTTGTTTATCCTGCTTAGGGTTCATATCCCTCTGTAGATTAGGCATCTCACTAGTTGGACCATGTATTGATGATTCCTAAGCATGATGAGTGGGGATTTGCTATTGGATTGTTGCTTATGATTAGCTGTGGTGATGCTAGTGGTTTACCAGATGATTCCATTGGTTAATTTGATATGGTTCAGATGATAAGGTTGCTCTGGAATCATTACTTGGGGATTCTAGTGGTTTGAGAGCTCACCACTGTCATTGCTTGGTAAATGACAGTGATTTTTGTGTGATGAAGTTACTGTATTTGTACTGTTGGATTAAGAATTCATATATAGCTTGAGATCAAATGGTCTCTTACAGTGATGATATGTATATGGATTTTCCTGATCATGATTCCTGTGATTAATGTCAGGAAAATGATTTTATAGTTGGCTATGAGTGTAACTGTGAAAGTTGAATGTTTAACCTGCTTAGTTTAGAAACTGTTCTTGTGACACCATCCTTGTAATGGCGCACAAGATTAGATTCTATTACTGGGTTTGGTTTTGTTCAAGCTTAAAAATTAGCTTGGCATTATAGATAAGTGGAATATTCTTTCCTTGCATCCCTAGAACCCATGTTGTTGGTCTCAGGTTTAGGGATTAGGCCCTTATCTTGTTGTTTCTCATGGATTGGTTCTGGTAGTGATACCAGCTACTGATTCTTAAGTCAAAGTTGGAAAAATTATTGTAAGCTTGATAAATTATATGGGTCCATAAGATGAAATTCTAAGGTGCTACTCCTATTTAAGAGGTGTGCCTAGAAATTCAGATCTTGGCTATATTCATTCCTAAAATTTAAGTTATATCCTGATAGCTAGGATCAATGATGTGGTTAGGAGATCCTAGTTGGATCTATATAGTTTTCTGGTTGCTTTTAGTGTTTAAAACTTCAATGATAGATTCACCCCACTTGGGTGTTTTCTGAGAATTTGAGTATGAGACAACTCATGAATGCTTGTCTAATCTTAGACAGAGAAATCACGTGATGGTCTTTTCTACTCACCACACTTGGTTGTTGTTGGGGTTGCAAGTTGTTGATCTTGTGGCTAGCTTGATCTGGTGCTCCTCCTGGTACTTCTAGTTCTTGGACTTGTCCTTGATCTAGCTCTCCACCTCCTGGTCCTGGTGGCTTGATCTTGTCCTTGTTATCCACCTGATCTACCCCCTCCTTATGTCACCATCTTGGTGAGATGATCAAGGTTGTGATTGGTGTGATCTTGCTTGGCTTGGTTTGGCTGCTGTGTTTGATGTGTATGAAGCAGGAAATGGTGTGGGGATGCCTCCCACGGATGTGCTGATAGTTTTGTGTGTGTGGAGTTTGGTGTGTGTGTTGCATGTGTGCCTGCTGCATACCTTGTGGATATGCTTTGGATATAAAGTTACTTTTATCTGGTTACATTTACTGGGCTGGTGAAACTTCCCCCTCCTTGCTATTTATTTGACTTATGGCTTAAAATTTATGAAAGATATAGTTCTTTCATATTGGTGAAACTTGCCCCTTTAAAGATTACTCAATGATGAAAAAGTGAACAGTGCAACTCACTGTCAATTCTGAGAGTATATATTCTAATCCTTAATTTTTTTTTCTTTAGTTTGTGTTTTTTTTTTGCGGGTAGCAGACTTGAAGGTCAAGACTTTAGTTTAAATTTTCTTATTCTTTATAGAATAGTCACTTGTAATATTTATTTTATTCTTTTGTAATTTTTATTTTATTCTTTTGTAATAAAGATTGTACTATTACTCAATATATAAAGATTATTCTTTTATTTCATTACTATTGTAAAGATTCTTGATAAATTCCATAAGTTACATTTTGTAACTTATTTATTGAATAAAATTTTGGAATAAATATTCATTATATTGATTAATTTATTTCATTTAAAGTTTGAGTCATTAATTGTTAACTCTTGATTAAATCAAATCACTCAAACCTAATTCTAAATCCTTCTACATTATAATTCCAACATTCAAATTTAAATTCAAATTTCATTTCCTAGAACACACTAATCCACAAAGATCATATCAAATTCTATAGCAATCATCCTTCAAGACTATACCTAATATCAAAGCATGAAATAAACTTTGATCACTTTAGGTTTTTTTTATTTGGCGAAAAAATTTACCCACATTTTTACAGATGAATGCATGAAATATCACAGATTCCTAAATCTACCCTTCGTTGGTTCCTAAATGCTGGGATGTTACATGAGTACTCTTCTTTGGTGTTTGTAAGTGTTGTGTGGGTGAACCTGTGCTAACATACCGCCCTTCCTAGGACTAATACATACTTGTGATTAAACCCCCTACAAACATTCGTAACTACAGTAAAGTAATTAAGATATAAATCTAACCACAGCCTTAAACTCTGAGATCCTACACTCCCTTGTGCAAAGGTGTCCTAACGGGGGTTCAGGTTTCTGTCACTCCAGCAACCCCACGATTAGTATAAAATACACAGTGCATTCTCCTAGGCCCATAAATGGTGAAGTGTCATGTAGTCGACGTTCACATGACACCACTAGAAGAATAGCACCACAATTTAAATACTAAACCTTTGAATAATAACTCAACACAGATCCACTAATAACAACATGACTTCTCACATGTCCTCAAGAACTAGACGGACTACTCACAAGACATCATATGGATCAAGATCAAAGATGATATGATAATGGATAACAATCTGAACATAAACAATAATCCAATGGTTCCACTCACAAGCATCAACTACAATAGTAATAAACACCGGAAAAGTTCCCCCTAAGAACTAAAGAATTATCCAACACAACTGTTACAGCGGGACGGAGTGGTGATGATGGTGCTGGTGGAGATGATGGTGTGGATGATGATGATGATCCCGATGAAGCCTAGCTTGATGACGGTGTTGATGGCGACAGTCTCCCCTCTCCGGGAAGGAATCCCCCTGGCAGAAATCTGTCTGCCGGAGAGATCTTTCTCTCTCTCTCGATGTTTTCTGCCCCCAGAGGCGGTGGAAATCTATATCTGGTCGCCCCCCCCCCCAGGCTAAGGGTTCCATAGGGAAGATATAGGAGAAGGGGCGGAGTCGGAGGCTAGGCAGGTGGGCCACACCTGCCCTAGGCGCGGGGTTAGGTGGGCCCACGCCTAGGGGGTGTGGGACCCCTGAGGCCCCTCTTCGCTCCTCCTTCTGGCTTCCTTCATCATCTGATAAAATAATATGTTTCCATATTTTTCTGATCTTTGTGAAATTGCACCAAAACGCCTTTTTTCCATAAGAATCCAGACTCCAGCAGTCCATCCTCCAAGAATCATCCAACATGCATAAACAGATGAAAAAGCCATAAGTAATACCTCATAATAATACAAACATCAATGAATAGAGGTAAATTATGATATAGAATCGTGATGCAGATTGGGCGTATCAATACTCTATGTGCTTTAATAGATCTATGCTTTTCCCCACGTGTGTGAAAGTGACAGCGTGCATAACGTGTGTGGCACTTTGGATAGATTGAATATTTGTTATGAGTTATATTTGGAGTTGGATGTCTCTATGAAATTGTGGTGTTTTTGGAACCATCTAGTGCTCAAGGTGACAGTGTGGGGTTATCTAGATTGGGAAAGGCAGACTTTGAGGTGTGTTGTTATAGCCCTACCATGGATTAGAGTGTCCAACCGGAGAGTAGTTAAGATTAGTATCATGAAGAGAGGATATTTATATGAGAGAGAGTTCACTAGTGAAAGTATGATCCCTAGGCCTTGTTTCTAAACATTGAAACACCGTTTGCATCTAGGCATGTTGCATGTTTTCTTGCTTTAGTCTTTACCTCACCGTCAAGCTATTTTCTGGCATCGTTACCACTTGTATTTCACTATCTCTTCACCGAACTACTGGACCTATACACCTGACAAGTGTATTGGGTGTGTTTGGTGAAGGGTTTCGCGGCATAGTAAATCAAAATTTTCTACGGATGCGAACAGAGGAAAGCCAAGATCTAATCTAGGACAGGCAAACAACGAGAGAGATTAGATGAGATCTTCATACCCTTGAAGATTCGCACAGCGGAATGTTCGTCGGAACGTGGGTGATGTAGTCGTACTCTCTTCTCCTCCTCGCGATCCGATCTGATCTAGCACCGCAAGTGGCGATGCCTCCGGGAGATGCACACGTGCGGCACCTCGATGTCTCCTCGTTCCTCGGTCCAGCAAGTATGGTGGAGAGACGGATTGGTTCTACAACACGACGGCGCGGTGCAATTGGTGGAGAGTTTCTGCAGCAGGGCTTCGCCTACACGCAGTCGGGAGGGAGAGAGAGAGAGGAGGGCAGCAGGGCGGCTAGGCTTGAGGGGAAGGTGTGGGGGTGGTGCACCCCAGCCCTCTATATATAGAGGGGTGGGCGCCAGCCCTAGCCCCTCCCCCAAGCCTAGTCCGGCGGCCAAAGGAGGGAGGAGTGGGGGGCAAGTAATCCCCCCCTTCTAGAAGCTCCAAACTAGGGTTTCCCCTTGTTTGGCCGGCTGGGCCCTATGGGGCCTTGTGCCCCTGGCCCAATGCGGCCAGGGCACTCCCTCATAGGCCCATGGCCCCTCCCGACAAGTGGGACCACGTTGGTCCCCTTCCGGAAGGTTCTAGAAGCTTCCAGTACAATACCGATTAACCCGGAACAATTCCGAACTCCAAAAACTGCACTGCCTTATATGAATCTTATTCTCCGGACCATTCTGTAACCTCTCGTGATGTCCCGGATCCCATCCGAGACTCCGAACAAAAACTCATAAACCAATTATCCAATCTATCCTAGCGTCGAGACACGTTAAGTGTGTGACCCTTCGGGTTCGAGAACATGCAGACATGATCGTATATCAATAATCAATAGCGGGGTCTGGAAACCCATATTGACTCCCACACATTCATCGATGATCATATCGGATGAACCACGATGCCAGGATTCAATCAATCCCATATATATATATATATATTCCCTTCGTCTCGCGATATTTTACTTGCCCGAGATTTGATCGTCGGTACCGTCATACCTAGTTCAATCTCGTTCACAGCAAGTACTTTACTCGTTCCGTAATCCGATATCACTTTGTGATTAACTCCTTAACCACATGCTTGCAAGCGGTGTTGATATCGATTACCGAGTGGGTCCGAAGTATATCTCTCCGACTTGGGAGGGACAAATCCCATCTCGATACATACAACCCAACGGGTACTTTCCGATCACCTGAGAAACACCTTTATGATCACCCTCTCATAGGATGACGTTTGATGACCTCAAAGCTTTCTTCCGATACCAGGGAGTTGTATTATCTTATGGTCTAAGTGTAGGGGTTCGTAGCATGGAAAACAAAAATTTTCTATCGCATACAAACAACCAAGCCAAGATCTATCTACTAGATTGTAGCAATGAGTCGATGGAATAACTTACCCTCGAAGATTCCAAAGCGGTTAACGAGAGCAGATTCTCGTGGGTGATGTAGTCGTACACTTCCGATCTCAAGATCGCGTAGACGATCCTTCCGGCGCCACGTTCCGGCAGCGCTCCCGCAGTCGGTCACACGTTCGGTACTCGACGAAGACCTTCCTCTCCCTTGTTCCAGCAGGCAGCGGAGGTTGTAGCACTCTCCTCGCGATTACGGCAGCACAACGGCGTGGTACCGGAAGTAGAGGGGAAATCCCGCAGGGCTTCGCCTTAAGCCGGTGCGAGTATGGTGGAGCTTATGAGAGAGGTTATTAGTGGTCTAGTAATTAGACACACCAATTAGAAGGCTCTAAACCAATTAGAAGGCTCTAAACCGCTGGCTAAAGCAATTAGAAGCTCTAAACCAAAACGGCTCTAAACCGGAGATTAGAGGTAGAAAGTTGTGTATCTAGGAGGGGAGCCCTGCCCCTCCTTATATAGGTGGGAGGGGGCTGGCACGCCATGGGGAGGAGACCCTCCCCAACTCGGCTTGGTGGCCGCCGGTTGGAGGAGGTCTCCCTCCCCAACTCGGTTTGGAGCTCCTCCTCTTTCCCACCTTCCAATTTTGGCCGTTTGACTTTTCAAACTTGCCGTTTGACTTTTCAAACTAGGATTTGATTTAATCCCTTATTTGGAACAGCGATAACACTAAGTACATGATGCAATCATTCCAACATGTAATGACACATTCATGTACCCTCCCCCCCCCCCGGAGTGCCGGACAATCCGGAACCTTCTAGAACATTCCCGATGAAAACACCGGAATCATTCCCGAACTCCGAAACGGGACTTTCCTTATATGAATCTTATTCTCCGGACCATTCCGGATCACCTCGTGATATCCCGGATCCCATCCGAGACTCCGAACAACATTCGGTCTCTTTCTCATAATACCATAACTACTCAAACAACGTCGAATCCTTAAGTGTGTCTCCCTACGGTTCGTGAATTATGCGGACATGATCGAGACATTTCTCCGAACAATAACCAATAGAGGAATCTGGAAATTCATATGGCTCCCACATATTTCTACGATTACTTTGCGATCGAATGAACCACTTACATACGATACCAATTTCCCTTTGTCTCACGATATGTTACTTATCCGAGGTTATGATCGTCGGTATCTCTCCATACCTAGTTCAACCTCGTTACTAATAAGTACTCTTTTCTCGTTCCCATGATATGTGATCCCTTGTGAGCCAGTCACATGCTTGCAAGCTAATTGGATGACATTCCACCGAGAGGGCCCAGAGTATATCTATCCGTCATATGGATGGACAAATCCCACTCTTGATCCATGTGTCTCAACCAATACTTTCCGAACACTCAATGCCACCTTTATAGCCACCCAGTTACGGTGTGGTGTTTGATGACATCAAAGCATCCATCCGGTAAAGGTGATATGCATGATCTCATGGTCGAAGGAATTAGGTTACTATGTATCAGAAAGCATATAGCAATTGAACTAATGAAATGACTTGATCTTTATGCTACGCTTATCTATAGGAGTATGTCCATCACATCATTCTCCTAATGATATGACCCTGTTGTTAATAACATCTCTATGTTCATGATCAGGAAACCATGATCATATATTAACCAACAAGCTAGTTTAACAAGAGGCTTTACTAGGGACTCTTATTTTAGTTTACAAATCACACAAGTATTAATGTTTCCGGTTAATACAATTATAGCATGGTATGTAAACATTTATCATAAGTGTGAAGATATGATAATAACCACTTTATTATTGCCTCTTGGGCATATCTCCAACAGTCTCCCACTTGCACTAGAGTCAATAATCTAGTTTCAAACCTTTGTGTATTCAACACCTATGGCTTTCCGGTGTTGTATGTACACGATTGCTAGTGGTCAACTGATCTCCGGATCTGACACTTCCAGGTCCGTGTGTAATTGCATGTCTTTGCGTCTCTACGCATCACTCATTTTCTAATGAGATGGCTTTGTATAAATTTGGTCCTTTGGTGAGACCTTTAGCTCTTTGGGGTTAAAACATGTTGATAATATTGTCGCACAATATATCTTCATAGTATTATCCCATTGTGAACTACACCTAGTTTGATAACAAACTACTTGACACAAATGCCCTCTTTTGCTGCTATAGTAGCAGTCATATACTTAGCCTTTTGTTGTAGTATCTGTCACAATGTCTTAACTTTGGAACTGATCCAAATCCATTATGGAACTCACTTTCCATTATATTGTGCCACCCTTAGTTTAGATTGAGATAAACTTAATTTGTACTTTGTGACCAAGCTAGTATCAATGTAGTACTTTTACAATGAACTAACCATCTATTTGTCACTTCTACAAATATTATACTCTTAGTTCTTCCAAAAGATCATAAGCTTACTATTGTCCAATGATCATCTTACGAATCATTCTGGTATATGCTCACAACATTTAGAGCATAGGACATATCTGGATTTGTACATATCACAGTATGATTGATATAAATACTCTTTGTGATTTCATACATCAAGTATCAATCTATACTTGATTATTTGTTTCACTTTACCAAATGTCAATACACTTGAATATATCATCAACATTGAACTCTTTCAATCCTTTCTGTGCGACAAGAACCTTTTTCTTGTAGTTTCTATATTGAACCCATTCAATATCTCATCTATGTACTTCTGGCACAACCATATTAGCGTCTATTGATGCCAAATATTTGAGTTTTGCCTAAGTCTTTCATCGGGATGAAATTCTTAATATGTGTTAATAAAAGATACATTATTTTCAATCAACAATATGTCTTCCACATAATGTATTAGAAACATGTCTTAGCGCTCCCACTTAATTTCTTGCAAATGCAAGCATCTTCATTGTCTCTAATAAACTTTTAAACTCTTTTAATAGTTTCATCATAGTGAAGATTCCAACTCCGCGATGCTCACTTCAACCATTGAAGTTTGCATATGCTTTTAGCATCCTTTGAATTAACAAAACCCTATGGACCGTGTTATGCACATGTCCTAGGTAACGATTCTATTAGAAGAACTTGTTTTGTTTATTCAACTATCATATAACAAAATTATATGTAGTGGTTGCTACATTAATCCGTCTAGACTAAATATCACTATGAAAGATCAGATCTTGTCATAGTCAACCTTTGAACATTGTTGTGAACTCTTTCCCAACATGTCGACTATTTCATAGATGTGCAACATCCATGTCTATTTATTTAAAGATCCAAACGCAACTGTAAGGTCTTACACCTTTCTCGAGGGTCCTTTAAGTTCAAAACTTGATTTCTCGTGTATGGAACTATCACGGATTTTATGGCTTCAGGCCATTTGACGGAGTCAGGGCCCATCATCGTTTCTTTGCATGTAGTCGGTTCATTATTCTCAAATAATGATTCAACCCTCAAATCTTAGTATTTGATTGTTTACTTGACCTACTTGTTTCAATAGAAACTTAGATCTCCGTGATCACAACCTTTGAGGCACGTGAGCCATGAGCATTGTTGCTGCCTCCGGAACACTTTTCGGCGTTGCGCAATTCTGCACATATAGCTAAGGTTCTTTCAACCTTATCAAAGTTCTATTGTCCTCCCACTTAACTTTTCACGAAAAATTCCTTCTTAAAGAAACTTGACGTTCTAGGCGACAAACACTTTTGTCTCCAGTGTTATGGAGAAATACTTAACAAAGACAGATTCATCCGACTTTGGTTGCAAACATCTTTCTTATGTATAGCATACCAATGTTTAAGAAAGGACTACTTGGGTTTTATCCCAAACCATAACATATGGTGTCATTTCAACGGATTATGATGGAGCTCTTTTCAGTGGAAAAACGGTAATCTCTAAAGCTTTTAATCTTTAAAATACAATGGCAGTTTTATGAATTACACCTTCGATCTTACCATGTCAAACAAGGTTTAATTACATATCTCGAACGCTCCATACTCTTATGGTGTTTCGGGAAAATGAAAATCCACGGAACGATTCCATAAATCTTAGGTATTATGCTAAACTTTGTAACTCAAATATCTTCCTTTATGATCTTTATCATAAACTGTTTATATTCTTGTTACAATGATTTTGCACTTCATCCTGAAAGTCTTTGAACTTTTCAAATGTTTCATACTTCATCCTTATTAAGCAAATATTCATATATTCACTCTAATTTTCGGAGAAAGCATATGAAGTTGAAATCCATCGCTCTTGACTACACATAATGGACTTCGTACAACAATATGTACAAATTTCAATAAGCTAGTCTTTCGTTCCCTTTTGGCCTATGAACGAAGTTTTAATTATCTCTAGGAAAGTTTCACAAGCGTCATTTGATTAAAATCAAAAGACTCCAAAATTCCATACATATGGAGTTTCTTCATGTTTTCTTTCCATTATAATTTTAAACGGCGATGTCACTTCCTAAGTGATCTTTCAATCAATTTGTCTTTCGACATCTTTAGCACTAATTTTATGGATGTGATTTCTCCAACGAGATTTGTGAATCAACCATCTTTTATGGATTACGGCAATTATTTGAACAACCCTTTTGTTCTCATAATACCTGATAAAACAAATCTTGAAAGCAAGCTTTGATGTTTAACGAGCAACACAATAACCCTTTATTTGTTCTCGATGAACATCATCACATATTCTTTTGCTAGTTACTTAGGCCATTGTAGTTCATGAATTGTGTTGTTTCGTATGACGATTCACACCAACAAATTCAGTATCAAATACTTAAGAACCACATTGTTTAATAAGCAAAGAATATAGCCATAACATGTATATCATCTATATACTTGAACAATTCTAGTCTTTTCTTTTCTGCCATATATTTATGAGATTTTCTTTCAATATTTCCTTTTCTGTTTGAAAGAATCTATCTACATCAATAGTGGAGTCATACATATGACACATAGTCCAAAGCGTGTATAGTTAAATACCAATGTCTTTGGATTTGCACTTTGAAGTAGATTACCATCATCAAATGTTTGGTGTTCTTTCAAATTCCTTTCTTTAGTAATCTCTTGGTGTAGTAAACATTTTACCTACATCAAATATTCACCCTTATCATGGAATCGTCCATGATCAAGCTACTTTTAGCTTATAATGATGAATTATGAGTATAATGTTGCTATCCAAAAACCTTTTGGAGGATTAGGACAACAAGTGTCTCCAACCTTTTGCAAATTCTCATCAAATATGAGAACATGACTTTTGTCATATTATACTCTATCATGTTGCAACCAAAACTTCGTTTCAGATATCACAATATCTTCCACACATCATGGTTTCTGAAATTAGATAACCTTGATATTAGGAGAATCCTTTGAATATCAAGAATCATGGAGACAAACATGATACTTATATACTAACATTGGAATTGTTACTCTTGATTTTAATACCAATTATTAAACTTCATGGAGTAACCGGAACTTACTGAAAGTTTGCAATAGGACTTTTAAACTTTAGATTAACACTTCAAAAACAATACGATACCAGTTCGTAAAGTAACTAACCAGAATTCTATAGTTCTATCATCTCAATTATAACTAAGCGCAAGGTGGTAAACGGATGCCAATGACTACAACAACTATGCAAATTCACTTTGATTTAGTTTATGATAAATTGAGTTCTAATTAATAATTAAATTAATCTAGGTGAACTCCCACTCAAAACAATATCCCTCACATTGTTTTATTGATCACACGAACCAAATCCACCACATCAAAACCGATCATCACGAGAGTTGACATAGCTTCAATGGCGAACAATCAACATGTTCATCATATCTCCTATATGACTCATGCTTTACCTTTCGGTGATCCGTGTTCCTGAGACCATGTCTGTACATGCTAGGCTCGTCAAGATCAAACCTTAGCTTCCGCATGAGCAAATCTGGCTTGCCCACGTTGTATACACTTGCGGAATCTAACACACCCGATCATCACGTGGTGCTTCGAAACAACAAGCTTTAGCAACGGTGCTAACTAAGGGTGAACACTTTATGACTTGAAATTCATGTGCATGAGGGATCATCTTATAATGCTACCGTCGTCTACTAAGCAATACAAGATGCATAAAGGATAAACATCACATGCAATTCATAATATGTGATATGATATGGCCTTTCTTCTTTGTGCTTCCGATCTCCATCTTCAAGCACGAACATGATCTTCATCATCACCGGCATTGCATCAAGGTCAATGACGCTTCTCCATGGTTGTCGTCCACCGGCTTCAACTATTACAACTACTTTGAATAGACACGCGGGTCTTAACAGAAATTAAAGACAACCATATGGCTCCTGCCGGTTGCCGACTTACAATAAGGAACATTGCATACATCATATATAATCACAATCATGGCCATATCACATCACTGCACACCCCTGCAAAACAAAGTTAGACGCCTCTACTTTCTTTGCATGTTTTACGTGGTTTGGGGCTTTCTATAAGTGTCGTTCTAACTTACGAACATGAACCACAACGTTGACACAAGTATTGTTAATCACCCGTTGTGAATTGGATCTATACTATGCTAGGAGAAACAGGCACCCGCAAAGCCACTTATGCAATACAAGTTGCATGTTAAGCGTGGAGCAAGTCTCATGAACGATGTCATGTAAGGTTAGCCCGGGCCGCTTCATCCCAACATACCGCAAGATGCAAAGTACACAAGAAGCAATCGACAATAAAAGTATCAACGCCCACAATGACCATTGTGTTCTACTCGTGCAACAGATCTACATATAGACACGGCTCTGATACCACTGTAGGGGTTCGTAGCATGGAAAACAAAAAATTTCTATCGCATACAAACAACCAAGCCAAGATCTATCTACTAGATTGTAGCAACGAGTCGATGGAATAACTTACCCTCGAAGATTCCAAAGCGGTTAACGAGAGCAGATTCTCGTGGGTGATGTAGTCGTACACTTCCGATCTCAAGATCGCGTAGACGATCCTTCCGGCGCCACGTTCCGGCAGCGCTCCCGCAGTCGGTCACACGTTCGGTACTCGACGAAGACCTTCATCTCCCTTGTTCCAGCAGGCAGCGGAGGTTGTAGCACTCTCCTCGCGATTCCGGCAGCACAACGGCGTGGTACCGGAAGTAGAGGGGAAATCCCGCAGGGCTTCGCCTTAAGCCGGTGCGAGTATGGTGGAGCTTATGAGAGAGGTTATTAGTGGTCTAGTAATTAGACACACCAATTAGAAGGCTCTAAACCAATTAGAAGGCTCTAAACCGCTGGCTAAAGCAATTAGAAGCTCTAAACCAAAACGGCTCTAAACCGGAGATTAGAGGTAGAAAGTTGTGTATCTAGGAGGGGAGCCCTGCCCCTCCTTATATAGGTGGGAGGGGGCTGGCGCGCCATGGGGAGGAGACCCTCCCCAACTCGGCTTGGTGGCCGCCGGTTGGAGGAGGTCTCCCTCCCCAACTCGGTTTGGAGCTCCTCCTCTTTCCCACCTTCCAATTTTGGCCGTTTGACTTTTCAAACTTGCCGTTTGACTTTTCAAACTAGGATTTGATTTAATCCCTTATTTGGAACAGCGATAACACTAAGTACATGATGCAATCATTCCAACATGTAATGACACATTCATGTACCCTCCCCCCCCCCCCCGGAGTGCCGGACAATCCGGAACCTTCTAGAACATTCCCGATGAAAACACCGGAGTCATTCCCGAACTCCGAAACGGGACTTTCCTTATATGAATCTTATTCTCCGGACCATTCCGGATCACCTCGTGATATCCCGGATCCCATCCGAGACTCCGAACAACATTCGGTATCTTTCTCATAATACCATAACTACTCAAACAACGTCGAATCCTTAAGTGTGTCTCCCTACGGTTCGTGAATTATGCGGACATGATCGAGACATTTCTCCGAACAATAACCAATAGAGGAATCTGGAAATTCATATGGCTCCCACATATTTCTACGATTACTTTGCGATCGAATGAACCACTTACATACGATACCAATTTCCCTTTGTCTCACGATATGTTACTTATCCGAGGTTATGATCGTCGGTATCTCTCCATACCTAGTTCAACCTCGTTACTAATAAGTACTCTTTTCTCGTTCCCGTGATATGTGATCCCTTGTGAGCCAGTCACATGCTTGCAAGCTAATTGGATGACATTCCACCGAGAGGGCCCAGAGTATATCTATCCGTCATATGGATGGACAAATCCCACTCTTGATCCATGTGTCTCAACCAATACTTTCCGAACACTCAATGCCACCTTTATAGCCACCCAGTTACGGTGTGGTGTTTGATGACATCAAAGCATCCATCCGGTAAAGGTGATATGCATGATCTCATGGTCGAAGGAATTAGGTTACTATGTATCAGAAAGCATATAGCAATTGAACTAATGAAATGACTTGATCTTTATGCTACGCTTATCTATAGGAGTATGTCCATCACATCATTCTCCTAATGATATGACCCTGTTGTTAATAACATCTCTATGTTCATGATCAGGAAACCATGATCATATATTAACCAACAAGCTAGTTTAACAAGAGGCTTTACTAGGGACTCTTATTTTAGTTTACAAATCACACAAGTATTAATGTTTCCGGTTAATACAATTATAGCATGGTATGTAAACATTTATCATAAGTGTGAAGATATGATAATAACCACTTTATTATTGCCTCTTGGGCATATCTCCAACACTAAGGAATACAATATTTGACATAAGAAAAGCTTCGCAAAGATGAACACGATGACACGATCTAATTGCTCCGCTTAGTTTGGGTCTGTCCATCATATCATTCTCCCAATGATATGATCTCATTATTAATCGACAAATCATGTCTATGGTTAGGAAACCTTAACCATCATTAATCAATGAGCTAGTCCTTAGAGGCGTACTAGGGACACGGTGTTGTTCACAAACCACACAAGTATTAAAGTTTCCGCTTAATACAATTCTAGCATGGAATATAAACTTTATCATGAAAAGGAATTATAATAATAACATATTTATTATTGCCTCTAGGGCATAATTCCAACATTTAGGACACAAGAGACTTCTTGTATCTCGATTGCAGGATTGCTTGAGAGGGAATACCTTTGACCACTTCCTCCCTGAGTTCGATAAACTTTGGGTAATCCACTTAAGGGAAACTTGCTGCTGTTCTACAAACATCTGCACTTGGAGGCCCAACAACGGTCTACAAGAATAGAAGTGCGTAGACATCAAGCTATTTTCTGGCGCCGTTGTCGGGGAGGAAAGGTAAAAAAGCACTCACACACATTACCCCATGGCAATAGCAAGCCAGAAAGCTATTTTCTGGCTCCGTTGCCGAGGAGGTAAGGTAAAAGGTACTCACATCCTCCGGTGTGAGTGCTCGAAGTTATTTCCTTTAGATTCTGCAATTTTGTATTTTTGTTTCTTGTTATCACTAATTAGGCTTAATGGAAAACAACAACAAAATTAGAGAGCTTTATAGTATCTATCTTGAGTTAGGACATGAAGTGTTTGAAGAGAAAATTAAAAAACCTTTGGAACTTTATTTGCATGCTAATAGCAATGTTATTAGTATAAATTCTTTGGAAACCATTATTGCTAATGCTATGGAAAAGTCTAAGCTTGGGGAAGCTAGTTTTGATGAAAATGATCTTTTTAGTCCCCCAAGCATGGAGGAGAAAATTTACTTTGATGATAGTAAACCTCCAATATATGATGATAGCAATGATGAATATGATATTTTCAGTCCACCTACTATTGAGGAGAAAATTAATTGTGATTACAATATGCCTCCTATATTTGATGATTATGGTGATGAGAATAGTAATGATAGCTATTTTGTTGAATTTGCTCTCACTACAATTAATAAGAATGACTATGCTTATGTGGAGAGCAATAATTACTTTATGCATGTGGATCATGATAAGAATGTTTTATGTGATAGTTATATTGTTAATTTTATTCATGATGCTAATGAAAGTTATTATGAGAGAGGGAAACATGGTTTTATGTATCTCAACAATATTAAGTTTCCCCTCTTTATGTTGAAAGTCTTGAAGTTGCACTTGTTTTGATTTCCTATGCTTGGTGCTTTGTGATTTCATGACTTGTTTCTTTACAAGATTCCTATGTATAGGAAGTGGGTTAGACTTAAATGTGTTTTGAATTTGGTTCTTGATGCTCTCTTTTACTTCAATTCATATTTCTTATGTGAGCATCTTCTCAAACTATCAAGCCTAACTTAAAGGCGTTAAAGAAAAGTACTTGTTGGGAGATAACCCAAGAGTTTTCTTGAGTCTTGGAAGTTATTACTTCTGTAATGAACTCTCCTTATCTTTTTTTGTTTGCTTTTTGTGCCAAGAATGACCTCTAATGAGAGGGAAGTAAGATTTGAGGAGTTGCTGTCTCGAAACAGATTTTTGTACTTCACCATAAAAATCCATGAGGCGTATCTGTAAGTCGGATTGAGCTGAAAATTTACGAATAAATCCCCCAGTGTGTTAGATAACTTTCCTTAGTTCAACACTTTTTGATTTGAGCAACATAAGGTCTCCGAAAAAATCAGTTTCTACCTGCTGGTCTGTTTTGACAGATTTCTGTCATTATTTGCATTTGCTTCTTATTGATTCCTTTTTGGGGTTCTTTTTGGGAAATTGAGCTTTTTGAAAGAGTTGCTACAGTATCTTGTGTCTTTAGTGAAAGCTATTTTGTTTTTAAACTAAACCCAAAGGTCTATTATCTTTTGAATACACTAATGTTGCTAATGAAGATTGTGTGAAGTTTTGTATGAAGGAAAATTTTTAGGTGTAGAGAAAGAATGATGTAATGAGATGAAGAATGGAAAAAAGCTCAAGCTTGGGGATTCCACCCCGGTGTCACCCCAAGAAATATCCAAGAGGTACAAGCGTCAAAGCTTGGGGATGCCCAAGGCATCCCCTTCTTCATCAATAAAAAGCTCAGGTCTGTGTGGACACTTTGTTTTTATTGTTTTATGCACAGTTGTGTTGTGCTTGGAGCGTCTTAGTTTTCGTTTTTAGTTTTTGTTTGCTTAGTTTGCTTGAATAAAGTTTGTTTGATCACAACACACTTCTTTTGGAGAGAGACACACTCTGTTTCCATTGCCTAGAAAACTCTAATTTTCATTCTTATTGTCTTATGAGTGTTCTCTTTTGCTAGCACTGTGTTTAGCCTTAATTTACTTGTGATTATTGCTTAGAACTTTTTAGTTATTCTTTGTGGATTTGTGAGACAAGCTCACTGATCATTATTGAGTATTATCCTTGTGAGTTGTTTCAAATAAGTCGATTGGTGTTGAAAAAGAGTAGAAAACTTCATGCTTAAGTGGTACAAAAGGGAGCTTGCTTTGACTGTGGATTAGATTTTATCATGTCATGCTAGATGTTGTTTTGACCTTATGCTTAGTGATTATTGTTGTAGCATGACTTGTTCCAAATAATTGGGATTGCTTAATGTGCCTTGAAGGAATCGTGCGTTGTTTTAGCATACAAAAGCATAGTATTATGGTATTCTCCTTTGATGCTTTGTTTGGGTTGACTTGGCACATGCTCACACAATGTTATGACTATGAACAAGTCACCATAACCTCTATGATCATTTAGTCCTTGACTTGTAGTACCACTCTATGCTTTGATTAGTAATGTTTTGTTGCTCTGCATGATTGTGGCCATTATTGCTCTCTTAGTTGGTTGCTCCCAGTCTTTTGCTAGCCTCCACTTGTATGAGTAAGATCTACTCATGCTTCCAACTCCCAAGAAACCAAGTTATTCCAAAAGTGTCCACTATAAATTCCTATGCATTGTGTGGTACACCATTCCAAGTATATTCTTGTTTTCAGCTATCTTCCAATTAAAAACTATTTTGTTATGTGAAAACTTAGTGATTAAAGCCCTCACAAACTTGATGGCACACTTTATATTCTTTGCTCCCAATAAACTTGAACCATTGTGTCATCTATGTTGTATATGCTTGCACTTATACGTTGGAATTAGCAGAACCCTGCTGTCACGAGGAACATTTTCAACATTGCACTTGTACTTTGTACTCGGTTGATATCATGCTCTTTTTTCTATGGATGTCACCGGTGTAAAATAAAGAGGGAACTTGTAAGTCCATGGAGTATGTATTTTGTGTTAGAGAAACGCCTGGGCCACTAGCCTAAGCCATGCCTAATCATGGTGGAAACTTGCAGCATCACCATAGTGAGCTATCTATGAAGCATCCTCAATAAAAATTTATGCATATAGAAAATAAAAAGATTGCTGAGATGCTCATTGTATGCTTGCCTTGTCATTTTGGTTATGGGATATCTCATGTACCATGTGCAAGGGGTACCCCGTTGGCGGTTCTCTTTGAAACTTGAAATCCCTGCTTCCCTTTATAAAGGGCCTTTCTTCCACTATTATTGAGTCTCCACCTTCTCTCCTTAGGCATCATTAAGAGAGCATAGTTTCCATTCTGTGTGAAGTGTCCCAAAACTTATTGATTGATGCATATTGTGATATTACTTGTTCTTGTGCTACTTGTTTCTAGTCACCCTTGTGAACTTTGAAGGTGTCCTATGCATCTATTTTCTACTCTATGAGGGACAAGCTGAATGCCACTATGCCATGTTTTCTGTATGTGAAACAAACAAACGTTTTTCAATGCATGTTATTTATGATCTTTGTTTGTAGCCTTTCATGTTGCATGCATAGTTACTATGTCCTATTGTTAGAACTCCATCTTTCATGCATATGTTTAGAGTTCTTTGTTCCCAGCTTTCAATGCTTGGAAATGGTTTGATCTTGGTTTTGATGGTGCATGTCACCTAAAAAATTATTCTTTTTATCACTCACCTACTCGAGGACGAGCAGGAGTTAAGCTTAGGGATGCTTGATACGTCGGAAACGAATCTATATTTTTTTGATGCTCCATGCTTGTTTTGTATCTACTTTGCTTTGCTTTGTCTACACTTTGAGGTGTTTTTATATATTTTATGGAACTAACCTATTAACAAGTTGCCACAGTGTCAGTTGCTTGTTTTCTTCTGTTTTTGGTTCCAGAAAGGCAGAAAATCAATATTCTCGGAATTGGACAAGACAAAAGCCAAAGTCAATGTTTTACTGTGGGCGACACGAAGTCCAGAGGGGAGACGGAGAGGCAAACCATGTCCACCACACCCCCCTAGGAATGGGTGGGCCCTGCCCCGCGCCTGGGTAGGGTGTGGGCCCTCCGGCCTCCTCCTAGCCTTGCCTCCTGCGCCTATAAGAAGCCCCCGAGGAGAAAACCCTAAAGAATCAATCATATTTCCAGGAAAAGTTCCATAGCGCCGCCGCCACCGAAGGGGAGATTCGGGGGACAAAAAGTCTCTGTTTCGGCACCCTGCCGAGATGCGGAAGTGCCCCCGGAGCCATCTCCACCTATCTCCACCACCATCTTCATCACCGTTGCTGATTCCCATGATGAGGAGGGAGTAGTTCTTCCTTGAGGATAAGGTCTCTACCGGTAGCTATGTGTTCATCTCTCTCTATGCATGATCTTGTTGTGGTCATGAGCTTTGTAATCAAGTAGATCTACCTTGCTACTCAAGTGCTTCAATAGATCTCTGCTCTCCCCATGAGTGTGAAAGTGACAGCGTGCACGCCATGGTGGAACTTAGGTTTGAGTTTACATAAATACTCTTTGTGCTTGAATAGATCTATGCTTTTCCCCACGTGTGTGAAAGTGACAGCGTGCATACTGTGTGTGGCACTTTGGCTAGATTGAATATTTGTTATGAGTTATATTTGGAGTTGGATGTCTCTATGAAATTGTGGTGTTTGTTGGAACCATCTAGCGCTCAAGGTGACAGTGTGGGGTTATCTAGATTGGGAAAGGCGGACTTTGAGGTGTGCTGTTATAGCCCTACCATGGATTAGAGTGTCCAATCAGAGAGTAGTTAAGAGTAGTATCATGAAGAGAGGATATTTATATGAGAGAGTGTTCACTAGTGAAAGTATGATCTCTAGGTCTTGTTTCTAAACATTGAAACACCGTTTGCATCTAGATATGTTGCATGTTTGCTTGCTTTAGTCTTTACCTCACCGTCAAGCTATTTTCTGGCACCATTATCACTTGTATTTCACTATCTCTTTGTCGAACTAGTGCACCTATACACCTGACAAGTGTTTTGAGTATGTTGGGGACACAAGAGACTTCTTGTATCTTGATTGCAGGATTGCTTGAGAGGGAATACCTTTGACCACTTCCTCCCTGAGTTCGATAAACCTTGGGTAATCTACTTAAGGGAAACTTGCTGCTGTTCTATAAACCTCTGCACTTGAAGGCCCAACAACTGTCTACAAGAATAGAAGTGCGTAGACATCAATCTGTTATTGTTCTGTGTCCTCCTATAGATGCAACTTTGGTTAGTTTTTACTTTCCAAAACAGAAAAATAATTGAATATTAAGGATTAGAAGTGGTCACAACGAACTGTACCACATGCAGGATACATGGCATCAAATACTTCTAGAAATAGATATAAGTATGAGTAAAACGTGTGAATGAAACAGGGCAGAACTGCAACTCTCGTCACTAAATAGATGAAGTTATATCCTCCTTTTATCAAAACGCAGGCAACACTAAAACGGTTATCACTTGTATCAAGTGTCAAACAGATTGTCTAATAATCTGTTATTTAGTGGTATTGGTAGTGAATTAGCATGTACCCTTATAAAGGTATGTTTAGCATGTACCCTTATAAAGATATGTTTCAGAATTTAAATATTGCTACCGATGGAAGCTTATTAATAATTCAAAAACCTAAGCCTGGCTACTGATTTTGGACACTACAGTTTTTGTAGATGCAACTTTGGTTAGTTCTCCCCTAGTGAATTATAACGGGGAGCTCAGAATTGTGTCATGTTTAGGTTTTTAGATTGTATTTGCAGATCTATCACATGAGTACAGCAAAATCAGTCCAAAATCTTGGTCAAATTTGTTGGATGGTAGTTTTCTGTCCCTCAGATTTAACGGATGTTCATAATTCTAGGTGAATTTTTTTTAGATGGGAGTTATATGGTTTTAAAGATGCAACTCAAGGCAATTTTTCTATGTTGGATGGTACTTTTTTGGCCCTCGGATGTACAGATGTCGACAATTCTAGGTGAAATCCTTTTTAATGGGGTTAAGATGTAGCTCATGGCAATTTCTTTAGATGTAATCAATTAGATGGGAGTTTTATCGCTCTCAGATGTAATGCATCTTCACGATTCTAGGTGTAATATTTTTTAGATGGGGAGTTTTCTGGTGTATAGATGTAACCGATGTCATCTTTCCAAGATGTGATCTCTTAGATAGTAGATGTAACTGATGTCATCTAGTTTCTAGGTCCTAAATGTAATAGATGTTTACAGTTGTTTAGGTGTAATCATTTGTTAGATGGGTATTTTCTGTTTGTACAGATGTAACACATGTTAATATATTCATAATTTCTATACCCAAGTCGACATTGATCTGGCTTATCGCGAGGTAAGGCTTCCACGCCACGCGATGACGATCCCACGGCACACGCACGCGATAGCTATAACGAAGCGTAATGGGCCCTGTGTTTTGTCGCATGGAGACCAGTCACCCCGCGAGAGCACATGTCGTTCCCCATTTCCTCTCCTCCCAATTTGTCTCCCCTCACTGCCGACGATTTTTGCTCCCCGCCTGAACTGCTGAGTAGTGGGGAGATTGGAGGTGGCGAGGGAGGGGGATAACCACGATTCACCACCGTGATTTTAGCACTATCACAACGGCTCCCTGGACATATTCCTCTCTGGCGTCAACGTCGGCAGGAACCAGATCCGTGTTGGGCTCGTGATGGGGCGGTCTCTGATGGCTACACTGAGGTAACTCTACGCGAGCCCTTCTGGGGAGTATATTTTTTGTGTGGCAATTTTGTGGGTTTGGACGCGGGGATACATTGAGGTGTTTTGGCTGACAGGTTTCGATATGTTCATGTGATAGTTTTTTTTTTGGATTATTCTGCATTTATTGGTAGATTCTATCCTGCCAATGTCATATAGGGGTTTCTGATATCGACGATGATAATGTTTGTGCATGCAATAATTACAGGTTAGCTCTACAACCTTGGCAACCCTAGATCCTCTGTCAAAATGTTCTTTGGATGTTACTGCTTTTTGTGCTGCTAGATGTAACATATGGTCGAGTGTAATAAACTAGATGTACAGTCTTCCGTTCTGTAAGGTGTGTGCACATGCATGGATGATTTTCATAATATATTTTTTAGGCGCAAAATCACAAATAGATTTAATCTATGGTCTCTTTTTTTGAAGTAGATGCAACTTTAGAATGGGGAGCTTAGGGTTGTGAAATTAGGACAACATAAATCAGTTTATATATACGCCATGTAATTTTTCTATATGTAATTATTTTTAGTTGGGCTTAGATGGATATTTTTCTGTCCTCGCATATGTTCTCCATGTATCCCATGTAGATGTAACACATATTCAGGTTTGCTAGATGTAACCTTTTTTTAGATGTGATTTGGAGTTTTTCATGGCTTACAGATTACACCTAGGCAAGTCAAGTATATTACATTGTAGCAATGATGATAGGCGTATTTTTAGCACACTGTAATTTTCCGAGGTGAAATTTATTAGATGAAACTTTTTCGGATATGTAGATGTAACACATGTCTTTGTTTTTTCTAGTTGTAACCTTTGTTAGATGGGAGTTTTTACCCAGCTCGTAGATGGGACACGTCACGTTTTTGTAGGTTAAATATGTTACTTTCAATCGAGCATTGAGTGGATGCATTGTCATATACTGATCATCTTGTCTAAGGTGGAACATACTAGATGCTACCTTTCTATTTTTTTTTTGCTAAATGCAATCTATCACAAGTTCTAGAATGGAACCAATGCTACCACCAACGAGAAAAACTTTGCTATTTTCTGTTGCTTATGATGTTTGCTTTTGCTATCACCACCTGGAACCAGTGCTAGATGTTACTAGCAGGTTCCAGGAGTTGTAGTTCAAATGGAACCAGTCCTAGGTGTTACTTTGTTATTATTTTGCTAAGATGTTAATTTTTCCTATCACCAACTGGAACAAGTGCTAAATGTTACTAGCAGGTCCCATGTGTTGTAGTTATAAAAGAACCAATGTTGGATGTTACTTTGGTATTTTGTTGCTATGATGTTACTTTGGTATTGCTATCGCCAAAATAAAAGCACCACATCATTGTTATTCTGCATTGATGTAGTACACCACATGGAACCCGCTAGTTTTTAATTTGCTTATTTTTTCCTTGGTTTTTCACCTGATATACCTATGTCTGCAATATAACCTGCTAGATGGAACAAGCTCAAAAGGAACATGAAGGGGCATGCTACATGTTACTTAGGAAGCCGTTTATGCATTTGTTTTTTCTTATAGTAAGCGAAACAGGCTAAGATGAAACCTTTTTTCTTCCATGGAACTTGGTAATAAACAACGGGTTAGCTAATCTCGCGCTTGTTGTTGACAGCTACTACTCTGTGAGAAGAGAGAGTCTGCTCTTATCACCATTGTTTATTGTAATCATTGGAGTAGGCATCTTAGCATAGTATGCCCTGGATCTCTCTTTTGGCATAAATAAAAGCCTGTCATTACTGTACTAGTGATGATCATAGCTTAGATTTTACAACAGTTAATAGTAAATAAATATCATCCTTGTTTCGGGTGATGTCATGTCAGCAAATATGTTTTTACTTGTCTAAATTACAAAGATATGTATATTCTTACAGTAAAACATGCTAATGCAAGTCTGTCTGCTAGAAGGAATATGCTAAAATACATAGAAACATGCACATTTAACCTGATAGGGAATGTAACTTGATAAACAAAATCTAGCTCTTTTTTCTACAAATTTCACATTGTTTCCTAGGAAATGCTCTATGAGCAAACATCTTACAAGTTTTCAGCACAACGAGGTTGATGTTGGTTCTAGAATAAGGTCATCAACCCCCGCGTTGGCAACAAGGTAATAGTTGGTTCTAGGATGTCTTCGGTGCCCAATCGACGCCAAAGCTTCGATTCCACACGGATCGACAACAGGTTAGATGGGAGTTCTTAGGTGTAATATAGGGGATGGATATTTATTCTGTTGCTTTTATATGGGAGTTCTTTTAGATGTGATATAGTGATAATATTTTTTTAGTTGATGCTAGTTGTACTTCATGGTTGTAACCTTATTTGTTACGATGCAAAAGGGTACCATGAAGGTGACAAGTTTGCTAGAAAATGCAACTTAACACACAGAAACTTGCCTTTTCCTTTCATGTAGTACATCAGAACAAATTATGCTAAGGAACCTGCTAGTTGTTACTTCGCTATTTTCCTTGTTTTTCACATTATTTTCCTAACTAATGCAAGTTTGTCTGCTAGATGGAACATGCTAAAGTAGATAGAAACATGCATATTAACCTGGTAGGGAATGTAACTTGATAAACAAAAGCTGGCACTTTTTATGTATATTCAAATCACTAGATTTCTTATAAGATGGAACTTTTCTGCTAGTTGTTACTTTGCTTTTATTTTCTATCTGGTGCAACCTTGTGTGCTAGATGGAACATGGCAAAATGGAATACATGTATCATACCAGATTTTTGTAACTTTGCTTTTTTTCCCTTATTCACATATTACATTTTACCTGATGCAGATTTTTTTGCGTGCTATATGTTACATGCTAAGAAGGAACTGTTGACAACTTAAAGATCTTACATGGAGGAGAGGAAGCTACATATTTGAATCATGTACTCCACCTTCCCTAAAAGGATGTCATATATTTGTCGATTGTATGTCTTTAAACATGTTTTAGTTTATAAATATATCTAAATCTAGAAAAATTCGCGACATCCTTTTCAGAATGGAGGGTACTAAACAGAGTCGCCCTTTTTTATCCAGAACATGATGTAACCAACGATGTAACCTGATCACTTTTGTAACCTATTTTTACATGGAACTAGGTCATGGATTCATTGTAAATCTGTCTATCTATCTGCTGCTATTGGTAATTGTCATGTTTCTGATTCGATGGATATATCAACTCAAGGTCAAGTTACATTAGGGAGAGATTCAGATGGAACTTTTGTTTCTATTTCCAAGGGTTTGAGGCAGCTGCAACGTAGATCTCCTTTTGGTTCCTGGAGAAGAGAAGGGTGGATCGTATGGTGGTACTGTTTTGGGGTGACAGGTAAGACGTGAGCTGGCGGCAATCAGTCCCACCTGAATGTTCTAATGTTCGGGAGTCTGCAGATCTACCTTTTCAGGAAAGAAACGGTTGTCAAAAAACGGAAAGGGACTTGGTCGGAACGACCTAGCATTAGCTTAAACCTAGGTCGACCTAGGTGTAGTCAAGCCCTTAGAAAATATATACTCTCTATGTTTCATAATATAAGATGTTTTAGTTTTAGGAAAGAAGTGTATCTAGGCTTTTTTTAGTGTATATATAGGTTCGAAGTGAATCTACACACTAAAAGATGTCTAGATACATTTTTTTCACAAAGCTAAAACATTTTATATTATAAAACAGATGGAGTAGATATTAGTACAATTCATGTGCCAGCAAGTTTTGGTGGAAAAAACAATCTGTGATCTTGGTGAAACAGAGGTGTTAGACACAATTGAATTATTCGGATATGTAAATGTTGTTGGGTTCGCTATTTTAGCGTAGCTCGCATATGTATTGCGACTTTCATGAAATTTGCAGTCCGAAAACGAATTTGGTTTATTTGCATGAGAGAACTTTTTTGGTTTTAGACTAATGTAATTTTATTTTATTTTAAAACGAATGTTGTTAAAGTTTGATCCAAATTTATTAAGTACGCTAATTTCTGATTAGCGAAGCGTGACCCGTCGCATGAGTCTTGTGTAGAGGCTTAGGTTTTCACAATTATATATGGCACTTGTAAGACGCTAGATGGGATAAGTTGCATATGATAATCCGCGGTGTTCTCCGTACATAGTGAAGTTTCGCTAACTGGCGTTCGTGGTTTTTTCTTTTTTATTATAGAGATTTTCACGTTAAATCTTGTGTTACATGCTGTGATTTTGTTTTTTTATTTTTGTTTGTTTGTCACGTATAACAGTCGTGGACCAGTGTGTGGGTCCCATCTTAAAAACATGTTTGACACCACGGTGCATGGTTGTGCTTCTCGGACATCTTCGGTGATGGCTACCAAACTGTCCAATTCTTCGCCCGTGAATGAAAGAAGAATAAAGACAAATAATCTTGAAACTTGAAATTGACCTGTTGCGTAATGTATGGCTGTCGTGCAAGAAAGGAAAGTTCCTTCCTGGTTGCTTTCAGGCCAGTCATCCGACTATTTTGACCATTTCTTTTCTCTGGCAATTTTTTTTAACGGGGAAGGACCCAAGGGTCCTCTCTGGCAATTGTTAGTTTCTGTTATTCGACAAAAATCTTGAAGAGGAGATCGCGTCCACCTATTCGTCTAGAAGAATAGAGCTGACGTATTTTACACGGGAAATCAGGCCAAAAATCTATACATTGCATTCTTTATAAGGTACACCGAGCCAAAAAAAACCGCACAAGTAAGAAAACTTAAGTAAGAAGGCTTGTCCACAAGACATTTGTCCATTAGACTCAACAAACTCGCACCTTCTACTTCTGATGTGTTGGCTCGACTTACACCAGTCGGCACCGAACCCTCTCGTAGCCCTTGTTACCCAGTTGACCATCCGTAGACCTTGAACATTGCGCCAAACCAGGGGCCACCGCCAAAATGCAACATATAGGACAAATTTTGCATTGTCCGAAGTAGAACCAACCAGGTCAATGAACTTGCTGCCTGCACAGCCCCAGTCGCCACTGAGTCCATGCTAGGCCACGGTCCTGCCTTATTGGAATATCGTTGCACGGGAGATTGAGGATGCCGCCTGGACGTACCACCACCATCGGGAGCTGCTCCCTGATGTTCGCCTCCCACGACCACATAGCCATCTTTCTCAACCGCCATGAACACGTCGCACCATGAGCACCAAGATATTCAAGGAGATGCCTCCAACAAAGTATCTCATCTCCCACTTTGGGGATGGTGGCCCGACTTGCACCACTCGCCACTGAACTCTCTCATAGCCCCCATTACCCAGTCGACCGTACGTAGACCTCGAATGTTGCACCAAACCGGGGGCCACCGCCTCGATGCAGCATCCAGGACAAATTTTGCATTGCTTGAAGTCGAACTAACCAGGTCGATGAACTTGCTGCCCGTACATCCCCATGTCACCACCGAATCCGTGCTAGGCCACGACCCTACCTTATTGGACTATCGTTGCACAGGAGATCAAGGATGCCGCCTCGATGTACACCACCATCAGGGGCCGCTCCCTGATGTCTGCCTCCCACGACCACATAGTCATCTTCCCCAACCTCCACGAACATGTCGCACCTCGAGCACCAGGATCTTCAAGCATCAACAAAGCACCAAGTATAAAAAACAATGGATTTCCTCTTATTGAATGCATAACCAGGTAAAATGACTACAAGCATCAACAAAGCTCACATAATAAGGGTGTGTTTGGTTGATATCATGAAGTGGAATCTAATGAAATGGTTCCGCACGTGGAGGTCGTTTCGGTGTTTGATTGCGAAAGAGAATGGAATGAGGTGGTTTCTCTAAAGAGAACATTTTCTACGTACCCAAAACACACTCATTCCTCAAAATCGGTGAGATCTTCTCGTTCCACTATTGCTAAAGCCACCTCACGTTTTACTCACCCTACATTTCCTTGCCACCCTTTCTACTAAATGCACCTCATGTTTTCTCACCGGCTCTATTTCCAAAATATACCATATTTCACTTTCTAACCAAACACATGGGACGAAAACAACCTATTCTATCTTTTAGATCAAACCAAACACAAGAATGGAACCGACTGATATTACATTCTACTTCATTCCCAAGCCAAACGCATCTGAATAATAATCTCAAGTGGTGCTGAAATGACATGACTGGAGAGCAATGACTCTGATGTAAAATACGTTAAACTATCTGAGTAGCTGGACACGTAACCCGGATAGCGCGGAAGATTTGTTTGGCAGGAGTCTCTGCGTATTTCTCTCCAAAAGTGTGGACCTTGTATATTGTGATGACTTTTCCATTATTTAGGTGGTAATAATAATTTTCTACACCGTTCTCCCTGTCGTCAGGCCGGACAGCCCTTTATGCATTATTGTTGCCGGTCGCCACCAGGGCTTACCCTTGGGAAGTGGGCACCGGTCACTTACATCATCATCAGCGAGCTACGGCGTCAAGTCCGAACCAGCTTAATTTCTCTAACAAGAACAAGTAGAAGACATTTTTTCTTAGAGAAGCAAAGTGAAAGAAGAGGCGAGGATGGCAGCTGTGGCGGCCTCGCTGCTACTTCTGCAGTGCGTAGCCAGCATGGTCGCCGGCGTCGCCTCCCAGTATTCCTCCCAGAGCTTCGTGGACCTCCAGAACGCGGCCCGCGCCGACGTGGGCGTGGCACCGCTGGCGTGGGACGACACCTTGGCGGCCTACGCCCGGAGATACGCCGGCGAGAGGAAAGGCGACTGCGCGCTGGTGCACTCCAAGGGTCCCTATGGGGAGAACATATTCTGGGGCAGCGCGGGCAGTAACTGGACGGCCGGCGACGTGGTGGCCCTGTGGGTCCAGGAGAAGCAGTACTACAACTGCACCGATGGCTCCTGCGCCGCTGGAAATGTCTGCTCTCACTACGCGCAGGTGGTGTGGGCTAACACCACCAGGGTCGGGTGCGCCGCCGTGAGCTGCGACGGAAACGGCGGGACCTTCATCCTGTGTGAGTACGACCCCAAGGGGAACTTGCAAGGTGTCCGGCCGTACGCCGGCTGCGGCCAGTTCAACCGCTCAGGTACGTACGCAAGGTAGTTATTAGTAGTTTCTTAAAATTCCATGACCATCAGGTTCATATATACTTCATACTACCTCGATCTACTTGTTGCAAATTTCTTAGATGAAATATGATATAGTAACATCACTATATACTAGTACTATCTTGTTTATTCTGGGCGTTGCAGCGCAGAGTTCGCCTCAAGATTTCCTCAACCTCCAGAACGCGGCCAGAGCTGGCGTCGGCGTGGGCATGCTGTCGTGGGACACTACGGTGGCAGCCTACGCCGAAAGCTACGCGGAGAGGCGGAAGGGCGACTGCCTGAAAGTTCCTTCCGGCGGGCCATACGGCGAGAACATCTTCCAGGGCAGCGCGGGCGTCAGCTGGACCATCTCCGACGCCTTCTTCTCCTGGCTCGGAGAGAAGCAGAGCTACGACTGCGCAAGCAATACCTGCAAGGAGGGGAGTCCCTGCGGGGAGTACACCCAGCTCGTCTGGGCCAACTCCACCAGGCTTGGCTGCGCGACCGTAACCTGCGAAGCTGGGGGCACGTTCATCGCCTGCAACTACGATCCCCCCGGCAACCTCGCCGGTGAGCGACCATATTTGGGATGCGGCCAAGCCGGCACCACTCCAACTTCCGGTAGGATCCTCCTCTCCAGTCCATCACCGTTGAATTTGGTCAACCCAGTCACACCATTGTTGAGTGGCGAAATTGTCTTCATGCATGGAGGGTCTATTTTGCTACAGCTACCTGCTTGCATATAGATTCTATTTATTTTCCCTTTGATACTCCCTCCATACCGGTTTAAAAGGCCGTTACGTACTCTAAAAAAAAATTAATCATATTTAACTAACGAAATATGAATTGTATGTCATAAAAATTATACAATTAAAAAGATATTTTCAATGTAAATCCAATGATATAATTTTTGAAATTTATAATTCATATTTTATTGATCAAACTTGTGACCAAACATTTTTATTGAACTACATGATGACCCTTTAAACCGGAGTAGTACATATTATTCAGCTAATTAATAGTACTGTCCAAAAGAAAAACATTGTTGATCATAAGTCTAACAGTTTCTACATGCCCACAGACAAAGGAAACGGTACCGCGGGCAAGGAAAACAGCAATAGCTCAGATGGAAACAGCGGCAACCCAGCCAAAAACGGCAGTAGCCCTGCGATCCTGCCAATTGTCCTCCCCGTGGCGACAACACTTGGTCTAATCACAGCTATATCAATTTGCCTATTATGGAGAAAGAGATCGACTCGACACCGGACGACACTATCAGCATGTAAGTATCTATCTTTCAACAACTATCAAACAGGGAGCACTATAACATTAGTCAATTAAACAAGGAGCACTATAACATTAGTCAATTAATGATATTTCTTAAAAAATGATGTTTTGCCAAAATTTAGTTTACTTTTTTTTTTTACTATAAAAGGGTAAAGGATACCTTAGCGGCGATTGCAACTTCCAACGCCGGGTTTAACGCTACGACCGTCCGTCACCTACTGGCTCTCCTCGAGTTGGATCCTCGCTACGTGTGGCAGGGTTTTTGTCCTGCGTACTTGTGTGGATAACTAATGGAAAATGATACCTATCCCCCGGACGACCATCGTCCGGGACGCCTTCCCGCACCGCACGTCACCATCCTCTCCTTTCTCGTCGCGGACCTCACTCCCCTTGCTAGTCGCCACCGCCGCGCCCTCGTCGCCCTCTGCTCGACCCTCCTCGCGGAGCTCCCGTCGCCGCGGCCCATCTGCAACGCCACCCTCGCTCGCGACCGCCGCCGCCGGCCACTCGCCCTCATCCCCTTCCTCGCAGCGGACCTCGCTCCCCTAGTAGACGCCATCGCGCCCTCGTCGCCCTGCTCGACCCTCCTCGCGGAGCTTCGGCCGCGGCCCGTCTGCAGCGCCACTCTCGCCCGCGACGACAGCGTGTTTCTGCCACGGGTAGGAGGCGCCTGCTATCGTGCTGCGAGGGCCATGGCGGTGGCTACTGCGACGGGAATGACGGGGGTGCTCCCTGCGGAAGCCGGCTTTGCTTCCTATGGTGAGCGGTGTTGCTCCCTAACAGCGGCGGCCTTTGTTTCTTGCGGAGAGCAGCCTTGCTCCATGTGGTGGGCGACGTTGCTACAAGCGGCGGCTAGAGTTGCTCCCTGCTGAGGGCGACGCCGCTCCATGCGATGACCAACCCTGGCTTTTGATTTTGCTACATTGATATATTTTTTTGTTATCTCTGCTTTTTTGTTTTGCTACAATACCATAAAATTTTTGCTACAAGTTCTCCGACGAGGTTTTCCGGCTAAATTCTCCGGCGATGTCTCCGGCGACGTAGGATTTTTGCTACATTATAAAAACTTTGTTGCTACAACCGTCTTGTGGTTTTGCTACAACAGTGTCAACTTTTGCTACAAGGTCTTCGGCGAGTTTTTTTCGACAATGTCTCCGGCGAAGTCGGTTTTGCTGCATTAGCACAAGTTTTTGCTGCATGGTCTCCGATGAGGTCTCCGATGAGGTCTCTGCGTTCTATTTTTGAAACGAACCGTTTTTTTTACTTCAAAAGCAAAAGCGGGAACATATGTAGCAAACGCAGGATGTTTTGCAGCAAATGGACACATGTCAGCACGGGAAACAGGACGATGGAAACTCCCCCATCGTCCGGGGACGCCTAGCACTTGCCATAACTAATTGGGCTGGGGATAACTAATTGGGCTGGGGTTTGTCTGGCCGCGTATGTTGCAATGTCTGTCTACCATCCGCTGCTTGTGATCTTGTCTTGGGTGCTACCCACGGCTGGGGTGCTAGGTTTGAGGCGACACACCAAGTAACCGCCTATGCCCCTTTAAACTAATATAATCGGGACACCGCTAATTGTCTGTATTAAATAAATGGGATGGGTTGGCGTGGACAGCCCGAGCCCAATTACAGTCTGGGGTGCTAGGCTGGGGTTTGTTTGATGGCATCTTTTCTTTGTGTCTGTCTTGCATCCGATTGATCCTATTCTTCTCTCGAGTGCTGGTTCCTTCGGCCTAGTCCTGGTCTTATACGGTTGCAATAACCCTTTACTCCAATCAGTGGATCAAAACGGCAAGCTAGGTTTTTTCTCTTTAGTTACACCCTTTCAGCTTTCATAAAGCATCCATTAGAGATTGCTCGCTCGGTACAGTTTCTTTTGTAACTGCTATTCTACTAGCTCTCTGCAGAAAAAGAATAACTGTCAGTTTCTGTGTATCTTATATGCAGATACAGCTTGTTCAGAGGATATTGAAGATATTAAATCACTGCTATTGGACGCATCAGTAATAAGAATAGCCACAAGTAGTTTCTCCGAAGAAAATAAACTTGGGGAAGGAGGATTTGGGCAAGTCTATAAGGTAACCCAGTACTAGTTGTTTACAGTTTTTCCTACTATTGCCACCGCACTGTTTCACCTGACTTTCAGCTGACTCTTATTTCTGTCATGAACAATTGAGAACTATCCATTAACAGGATACTACAGATTAGCTACCTTAGACTAATGCCATAATTTTTTCTTTTTAAATCCCACTTTCCACGTATGTGCTCTGCACTTTCTAGTGACCCATGCCTTCTCGTTCCTAGTTTAAATCTAGTTTCTCCTTATGCTTCTTATCCTAACATATACTTTAGCTACATATAAAGTTCGATTACAGTCATAGTTGAATTTTATGATGTTATATTAATTTAAGTTGTTGTTTTTCAGGGTATGATGCCAGATGGACAAGAAATAGCAGTAAAAAGATTATCGGAAGAATCAAAACAAGGCCTTCATGAGCTAAAAAATGAGCTGTTATTAGTTGCCAAGCTCCAGCACCGGAATCTGGTGAAGTTAATAGGCGCCTGCCTTGATGGAGAGGATATGTTACTTGTGTATGAATATATTCAAAAGAAAAGTCTTGATGCCTTTATTTTCGGTAATGGAGTTAACACAACTTTATTTCTTATTCCAAGCACTTTGAACTTTGCCGAATACTCCACTAGTTGTACTAACTTCATCACGGCATTGTTCTTTAAATAATGAAAATAATTGGATAAATCAAAAGCTACTACAAATTCCAAATTAAAATAAATTCAACGGGGTAGCAACAAAAAGCGAACATTGGTTCAGGTCAATTACACAAATCATTGCATGAACATCGGTAAAATAAACTTATAACTTTTATTCCCGATTATTGGTTTTATTTATTTAACATGAGAAGGAACTCGGCAAACCAATGGTTCTACGATAATGGATAAAAAGGGAACTTGTTATCTTAATTCGTAGAGTAGCCAAAATGTCTAGTTTTTTTTTCTTTCACATGCATCTTTGCCACTTTGAAGTTTAACCAATGTGCATGTTTTCAAGTATTTTTGTGTTCCATGGTTTATTTGGCCTGTATAGATGATGAAAAGCGTAGAGAGTTAACTTGGGATGCCCGGTACAAGATCATTTGTGGTATTGCTCGAGGCTTGGTGTATCTACATGAGGAGTCCCGTATAAAAGTTATACATAGAGATATGAAGCCAAGCAATATATTACTAGAAATGGATATGAATCCAAAGATCTCTGACTTTGGTTTGGCAAGTGTTTTTGAGGGCGATCATACAAAACATATCACAAGAAGAGTAGCTGGAACCTAGTAAGTCTATCTGGATATCTTATCATCACTTCATAAGCTATCACACCTTCACAAAAGAAGCAACGCTTTAACCATTTTCTGATGCACAGTGGGTATATGGCGCCAGAATATGCGGTTCTTGGACACGTCTCAACCAAGTCAGATGTGTTCAGCTTTGGAATGATCATTCTAGAAATTGTGACTGGAAGGAGAAACAGTGTATCGTCTGAAACAATGATGGCTGAGCATCTTTTAACCTATGTCAGCATTATATATACTCAGTGATTTTCAAGTCTCAAATGTGTTCCTCGTAAGCTTTTTTGATGAGTCGTTGTTTGTGCACAGGTATGGGAGAACTGGACCAGGGGGGCAAAAGCTGAGATAGCGGATCCATTACTGCATTACAACTGTTCTGAAAGTGAGGTTCTCAAGTGCGCACACATTGGACTATTATGTGTTCAAGAGAATCCAAGTGATAGACCCAACATGTCCAATGTGATCCTCATGCTTGTTGGACAGTCTACTACCTTGCCAGCTCCTTCCAGGCCTGCTTTCCTATTTAGACTGAATGATGAAAACCATGTCAATGGTGGTGTCAACAACCTACTAGGTGACTTGAACAAATCAAACCCATCATTCAATAAGTTGACAATCACAGAATTTGAACCAAGATAGCCGTGCCCCGCACCCCCACCCCCACCCACACCCACACACAAGTATATAAGCAGTTAGGCCAGGGAAACACTAAACACCATTCTTTATGTCACTTAGGATTTGCAGAATTTGTAAATCGTATGACTAGTAAAATAGCTTTGTGTCACTTCATGGTTCCCTTGATACAAGCCTTTTGCGTCTTGGCAAGCCTCGGGGCCACCTGGCTATGAGCAAGATCCAACTTAGGCATGTCAAAATTTTGGGCCATCGACCAAGGATGTGTCATGGGCAGAGAATTGTCCACAAAAAAGGGATCGCGGACTCATCCACGACACCGGAGACTGGCTAAAGTCGTAACCTGAGTCCTACAATATTAATGCAGGACAAAAAATGTAGGGGTTCGTAGCAGGGAAAACAAAAATTTTCTATCGCATACAAACAAACACTAGATTGTAGCAACGAGTCGATGGTATAACTTACCCTCGAAGATTCCAAAGCGTTTAACGAGAGCAGATTCTCGTGGGTGATGTAGTCGTACTCTTTCCGATCTCAAGATCGTGTAGACGATCCTTCCGGCGCCACGTTCCGGCAGCGCTTCCGCAGTCGGTCACACGTTCGGTACTCGACGAAAACCTTCCTCTCCCTTGTTCCAGCAGGCAGCGGAGGTTGTAGCACTCTCCTCACGATTCCGGCAGCACAACGGCGTGGTACCGGAAGTAGAGGGGAAATCCCGCAGGGCTTCGCCTTAAGCCAGTGCGAGTATGGTGGAGCTTATGAGAGAGGCTATTAGTGGTCTAGTAATTAGACACACCAATTAGAAGGCTCTAAACCAATTAGAAGGCTCTAAACCGTTGGCTAAAGCAATTAGAAGCTCTAAACCAAAACGGCCCTAAACCGGAGATCTAGAGGTGAAAGTTATGTCTCTAGGAGGGGAGCCCTGCCCCTCCTTATATAGGTGGGAGGGGGTGGCGCGCCAGGGGAGGGAGGGAGTCCCTCCCCAACTCGGCCTAGGGCTGGCGCCGGCTTGGAGGAGTGGGACTCCTCCTCCAAGTTGGTTCCAACTCCTCTTGCTTGTTTCCCACAGTTTCTTGTTTTGGCAGTTTGACTTTCAAACTGGACATTTGACTTTTCTGTTTTAGGATTCAATTTAATCCTTTATTTGGGACAGCAAGAACACTTAGTACATGATGCAATCATTCCAATATGTAATGACACATTCATGTACCCCTCCCCCCCGGAGTGCCGGACAATCCGGAACCTTCTAGAACATTCCCGATGAAAACACCGGAATCATTCCCGAACTCCGAAACGGGACTTTCCTTATATGAATCTTATTCTCCGGACCATTTCGGATCACCTCGTGATATCCCGGATCCCATCCGAGACTCCGAACAACATTCGGTCTCTTTCTCATAACACCATAACTACTCAAACAACGTCGAATCCTTAAGTGTGTCTCCCTACGGTTCGTGAATTATGCGGACATGATCGAGACACTTCTCCGAACAATAACCAATAGAGGAATCTGGAAATTCATATGGCTCCCACATATTTCTACGATTACTTTGCAATCGAATGAACCACTTACATACGATACCAATTTCCCTTTGTCTCACGATATGTTACTTATCTGAGGTTATGATCGTCGGTATCTCTGCATACCTAGTTCAACCTCGTTACTGACAAGTACTCTTTTCTCGTTCCCGTGATATGTGATCCCTTGTGACCAAGTCACATGCTTGCAAGCTAATTGGATGACATTCCACCGAGAGGGCCCAGAGTATATCTATCCGTCATGTGGATGGACAAATCCCACTCTTGATCCATGTGTCTCAACCAATACTTTCCGAACACTCAATGCCACTTTTATAACCACCCAGTTACGGTGTGGTGTTTGATGTCATCAAAGAATCCATCCGGTAAAGGTGATATGCATGATCTCATGGTTGAAGGAATTAGGTTACTATGTATCAGAAAGCATATAGCAATTGAACTAATGAAATGACTTGATCTTTATGCTACGCTTATCTATAGGAGTATGTCCACCATATCATTCTCCTAACGATATGATCTTGTTGTTGATAACATCTCAATGTTCATGATAGGGAAACCACAATCATTAATCAACCAACAAGCTAGTGAAGTATAGAGGCTATACTAGGGACTTCAAATTAAGTTTACAAATCACACAAGTATCAATGTTTCCTTGTTAATACTATTATAGCATGAATGTAAACATTTATCATAAACACAAAGATATAATAATAACTACATTTATTATTGCCTCTAGGGCATATCTCCAACAGTCTCCCACTTGCACTAGAGTCATCTAATCTAGATTACATGGTAATATACCGAACACCCATGGCAGTTTGGTGTTGGTCATGTTTTGCCCTCGGGAGAGGTTTAGTCAACGGATCCGCCACATTCAGATCTGTGTGTACTTTGCAAATCTTTATATCCCCATCCTGGATATGTTCTCGAATAGCGTGAAAACGCAGCTTGATATGCTTCAGCTTCTTGTGTGACCTTGGTTCTTGCGCATTGGCTATGGCGCCCATGTTATCACAGTAGATAGACATTGGGTCCAGCGCACTAGGAACCACACCCAGCTCTGTAATGAACTCTTTCATCCATATCGCTTCTTGTGAAGCCTCCGAAGCAGCCATGTATTCCGATTCAGTTGAAGATCTCGCCACAACGCTTTGCTTTGCACTCCTCCAGCTAACTGTTGCACCATTCAAAATAAATACGTATCCGGATTGCGATTTAGAATCATCCGGATATGTGTTCCAACTAGCATCGGTGTAACCATTAACAACGAGCTGTTCATCACCTCCATAAGAAAGAACCATATCCTTAGTTCTTCTCAAGTACTTAAGGATGTTTTTGACCACTGTCCAATGATCCACTCCTGGATCACTTTGATATCTGCTAGTTAAACTAACAGCATATGCAATGTCGGGTCTAGTACATAGCATGGCATACATTAGAGATCCTATGGCTGAGGCATAGGGAGTCTTACTCATCCTTTCTCTATCTTCTGCCGATGTCGGACTTTGAGTTTTACTCAAGGTCGTATTGGGCAACATAGGCAAGAACCCTTTCTTGCTTTCTTCCATTCCAAATCTCTTTAGAACTTTGTCCAAATATGTACTCTGTGACAATGATATTTGGCGTTTCGATCTATCTCTATAAATCTTTATGCCTAATATGTAAGCTGCTTCGCCAAGATCCTTCATTGAAAAACTATTATTCAAATATTCCTTGACACTATTAAGAAGGTCTACATCATTCCCAATCAATAATATGTCATCCACATATAGTATTAAGAATGCTACAGAGCTCCCACTCACTTTCTTGTAAATACAAGCTTCTCCATAAGTTTGTATAAAACCAAAACTTTTGATTACCTTATCAAAACGTTGATTCCAACTTCGGGATGCTTGCTTCAATCCATAGATGGACCGTTGAAGTTTGCATACCCTGTTAGCATCTTTAGGATCGACAAAACCTTTGGGTTGCATCATATACAACTCTTCATCAATGTCTCCATTGAGGAATGCTGTTTTGACATCCATCTGCCTTATCTCATAATCATAATATGCAGCGATTGCTAACATAATCCTCACAGACTTTAGCTTCGCTACCGGTGAGAAAGTCTCATCGTAGTCAACTCCTTGAATTTGTCGAAACCCTTTTGCGACAAGTCGAGCTTTATAGACAGTAACATTACCATCAGCATCTGTTTTCTTCTTGAAAATCCATTTGTTCTCGACAGCCTTTCGGCCATCCGGTATGTGGCATCCCGCAAAACCACTACTAGAAAATCGCGTTGAATTTGTGCATTGCATCGTCATCATCATGTGTTGTTTGCCTAAAACTATTTTGCGCAATCCCGTTTTGTTTTCTAAAACGCTCCGACTTTTATTCAAACGCCAAAACCCCGGTTGTTCCGGATATTTTGTTTGTCTAAAACTAGTTACAAAAGATAATTGAAAATAAATAAAATATTAAATCATTTTCAGTAGGGGCAGTCGAACGGGCCGATTAGACCCGAACGACTACCCCCAGAAATTAAATCGGCCCACCCCCAGGTTTTAAAACGGTCCGCCCCTAACACCTAAGCTACCCACTATCCTACCCACACCCCTGGCCACCTCACCCGGGCCAATAGCCATGCGCCACCTCAGCTACCCCCTCTCACCTAACCAATCCTGGCCTGCCACCTACCCCCCTCTCTCTCTCCTCTCTCTCACCCAAACCCAGCTGGCCCCAGCACACACCCGCCACGCACGCCCTGCCTGGCCACTCTCTCCCCTGGACCGCGTCCCTGCCACCTGGGCCCCACCCTGACCCCACCTTCCTTCTCTCCTCCCCCACGCGTTTTCACCGAGCCCGAGCCCGAGCCGCTGCGCTCGCATCCTTCCTTCGTCGCTCCCCAGGCCCCCCTCCTCGCGTCGCCGCCCCTCGCCGGCGGACCTCTCCGTCGCCGGCCTCGCCCGTCCCCGCCGCCTGCGGCCCGCCCGCCGGTCTCCGCCGCCGCCACCGCTGCAACCGCCTCCGCGCCGCCAGGTCCCCGCGCGCGCGCCGCCGGCTACCACCCCCGCCCTCACCTCCTTCCCCTCTCCGGCTCTCCCCTCCTGGCGCCGCTCAGGCCGCCGCTCGCAGGAGCTCCTCCGACCCCCGCAGCTCCTCCAACCTCGCCTGGCCGCCTCCCGCGCCGCCGCACCGCAGCCGCCCGTCCCCTGCGGCGCCCGGTCGCTCCCTCCCGCGCGCCGAGCCGCTCTGCCCCGACCCCGGCGCCGCGCGGCCTCGCCCCGACCACGCCCTGCCTCGCCCGCGGCTCCTTCCTGGCGTCGCCGGAGCCGGCCCCTGCCGTCTGCGCGCCCCGCCGGCGTCCCCGCGCCCCTCCGGCCCAGCTCGCCGGCGGACCTCCCCGAGCCGGCCGCGCCCTCGACGACCCCGCGGAGAGCCGCCCCGGCCCGTGCGCGCCGCTCCTCCACCCCCGCCTGCGTGTCCTCGACCCTCCCTGCAGCACCCCGTCGCCGGCCCCGCCTCCAGCCGCCTCGGCCCGCTGCCCGTGTCCTGCGCGTTCCTGGCCGCGTTGGGCTTTCTCGGCCTTCCCGGGCCCGCTCTGCTGCCGTGCGTGTGCAGCGACAAGACGCACGGGCGCCTTCCTGGTGTTGTCAACAGGGGTTCTTCGGTGGTGTTGATGGTACTGCAAGATGGAATCTCGGCAAACAATCCTTCCGGTGAACAAGAGCTGCAAGACGAACTAGTACCCCGATAAGCCATCCGTACATGCGCTGCCAAGACCAAGTTCGCCATCGATAGTTGAAGCCTCGACACCCCAGGCTCTCCTTCGCGGTACCCGAAGACCGATCTTGGGGCGCCATGAACTCCTTCACGGACGTCGAGGACTCCTACTCAGAACCCGAAGTCGCCGAGACCCCAAGGTCGTCGACAGGGACGGACGAGGTCTACTACATGGACCCTGAAGACCGATCTAGAGCACCAAAGCCTTCGCAAGGAGTCGGCAAGATCTTCCGGAAACCACCAAGATCAACTGCGCGGCCCCGACAAGAACTCCTTTCCGCATAGACGCCCGAGGACCGACGCCAAGATCGCCATGGAACGACAAGTGCTTCACCCCGGACACCGGGTCCCCGATGCGACAAGTGCTTCCACCCGAACGAGAGGACCGACAACATGGCCGACCATCGCGAATGCGACAAGAACTACCCCGATATCCGAGAACGCTTCCGTCGAGACCGTTCCGTCGAACCCTGGACCCTGAGACCGACCCCGAACCCCGGAACCCCAAGATCGTCGAGACCCCTAATGTGTGAACCCTTCCCGAAACCCTATTTGATAACATAATAACAACTTGCTGCATATTTAATCATTCATCTCGCATGCACATCTGTGGTTTGGGGGCCTTATGCCGATTCACCTGATAATTAAATATGGGGCCCATATGCGGGCAAATCTAGTCTCATATTGGCCTCATTTAAACTTGTGTAGCGAACCGGTGATATATTCTGCCTTGTTAAACAACATTTAAATTGCGGGGGTCCTAAACAACTTGAACCACCTAATTAATTGTCGGGACCCCGGTTCCGCTTAACATGACCTAATTGCATTGCACCTTCGCCATGCCATGCATCATACATGCATCATGCCGATCTTCTGCCGTGGTATTAAATATTGCATCCGGTGTTTCTTCTAGTGTTTTGCTTCTTCGCGGATAAGGCCGTCGAGTTGATGTGAGCTTCGCCCCGATCTTCGGATGAACCCTTCAACAATGTTTTCAGGCGAGCATCTCCCCCTTTCTACCTATCTTACTTTGCTAGTATTTACTTCCCTCCTGTTGATCTTTGCTATCTGTGTTGCGATGCTCTAGGTTTCGTACCCGTGATATCCCTTGCAGCCATATATAGCCTTGGACACATCCTATTACCTGTTGTTTGGTAGCTAGTTGGACCCGCGTGTCGTAGTCGTTTGCTCAAGTGTTTGCTTGTCGTCAAGTACCACCTTTGTTGGAGGAATTGCCGCATGTTGACGTTGGAGATGATCATGGCTTTAATTATTGTTTCACTTTACTTCCTGTTTAACAACTAAAATTGAATTAAGCAGAGGCATCGGTGGGTGATAGGTAAGATTTGGTTTCCGACCGCCCACTTGTGTCCCGTAGGACCCCGAGTTCTGGACACCTGTTCCGAGATCGAGCGCGCTAACCACATGTGGGGAGATATGGGCCCCCCATCGATTTAGTACCTGATTTCAAAGTATTGTACTGGGGGCCACAAGTAGTTTGGGGCTTTATTACTATCCTGTACTTATGCCATGCTTTACTGCTTTATTTACGATTGTGCGAGGTACTGCACACTGTACTGTTTTGGAAGCGGAATGTTTTCGCGGTATCGACAGTCCCCGTTTGGGGATCTGCTGTCGTTTACAGCCATTGACGCAAACCCTGAGTCCGTCTCGGAGACCGGCCGACTTCGTTGCGGGTGTACTTAGTGGGGTGGCCCCCCGTGCTTGCTTTGGGTCTGGGAAACGTCATGACTTAGGCCCCGCCGACATACCGATGGGTGTATGTTAACTGATCTGGCAAAAAGGGTCAAGGTGCGTGTGGATACTTTGGTGCACCCCTGCAGGGTTAAATCTTTTCGAGAAGCCGTGTCCGCGGTTATGGACGACTTGGAGCACAGTGATTGATCATAGACAACTATAACTAAAGTTTACTGTTATAAATTGATTTGTATCTGATTTGACTAGTAATCAGCTCCACTACAACGGAATGGCTAAGTAAAAGTACCAACAACTGCTGGGTTTTGGGTTTATCTCATGCTAATTGTATCTGACTAGTAAGTGTTGCCACTATAACGGAATGGTTAACTAAAAGTGCCCACTGCTTATTTTATCCGGACGATTATCTAAACCTGACTAGTAAAGTGCCGCAACTATAACTGAATAAATAAAACTGCCAACTGTGTGAGTTCCTCGGTTGACTTCCTCGTTTGGTCTCGAGGGGGAAACACCAGGATGGGTTTGATTGGTGATAGCTTCAGGTTGGATCCGGATAGGTCATTCTCACCCCTCTCTGATAACCGCCAGTTGTATCGAGTCTCTATAGGTTGTTTAGTGCATGATGCCGCTGCCGCTCAGTCCACCATACCTATGTAGGCGAGGACCGCCGAATTCTAGCCTCGCCGTGTACTGGCCTCAGTACTGACGCTCCTCTTTTTCCTTTGCCCTTTGTCGGCACCCCTTTTGTTTAAGCAGGTTTTGAGATCGACATCGTTAGCGGGGTTACCCTTCCGGCTTGGCCTGGGCAGGGTTATGGACGCCATTGGTTATTCTTCAGGGCTCTTAGCCCCATTTGCTTCTTGTCCGTAGTCGGACGCCCCATCGTTTTCAAGGTGATTTGGATCTTTGTACCGTATATTGTATTCTTGACTCTTCGAGTCACTGTTGTATATATATCTGTTCTGTGGGTCCCATCGAGGACTGTTGTGTAATGTTATTACTTTGCTTTCCACCCGCACGAAAGTGCCTGGTGGGCACCTTCGAATCGTTTCTATGCGGGTTTGGCGAGTTTTGCTAAAACTTGCATAGGACCGATTCTGAGGGTGTTACAGAGTGGTATCAGAGCTCAGCAGTTGCGATACCCCACAAGTCCAGCCTGTAGGATACCCTAGCTAACGGCCGCCGTAGAGTGTCAAAACTATTTTTGAAAATCGGTTGGATAGTCCTGATTAGGTCTGATTTTACTCCTTACCCCTCTGCTGTCCTCCTCTTACCTCGACGTGTTTTGAATCTGCTCCCTTATCTTTTCTTCGAGTCCAGGATTTCTCGTGGTTGGGTTCCGTCGTACCTTCAGGGTTTCGCTTCCTTCTTGGATAACGGTGTTCTACCGTCCGGTGTTCGAGCTGCCTGATGAATCCGTCTACGGTGTTACCATTCTTTGTTCCTTGTTTGTGCCTTCCGGTGTTTTCCGACGCGACGACATCCTCTACGCCAGATCCGATGCAGAGTCTGCATCACTCCTTTAATCCGAACCTCGCTTGTCGAGATCTTCAGTCTGATCCCTGAGAGTTGGTTGCATAATCTGTCTATTCGTGTACATAGTAATGCTTTGAGTGCGGGATGGAGTCGCGACCATACCACTACTCTTATCATTCGCTTATGTACATTGAATGGTGGATCGATGCAATTCTACTCCTTCCAAGGAAGTTAGAGGTGGCCTTACCTTTAACTTCGTCCGTTGTTTTCCGGAGTGTTCTCTTGATGATCAGGACAACGACCTCTTGTTGGTGGTGTCGCGAAGATCTACACGAAGCGAGAAGACGCAGATCGCCGACCTTCCTTCCGGTACCATGAGGCGGATCTCGAGGGCGAGATCCCTTGTTAGTGGTGTCGAATTGTGGCATCCCGCAAAACCACTACTAGAAAATCGCGTTGAATTTGTGCATTGCATCGTCATCATCATGTGTTGTTTGCCTAAAACTATTTTGCGCAAGCCCGTTTTGTTTTCTAAAACGCTCCGACTTTTATTCAAACGCCAAAACCCCGGTTGTTCCGGATATTTTGTTTGTCTAAAACTAGTTACAAAAGATAATTGAAAATAAATAAAATATTAAATCATTTTCAGTAGGGGCAGTCGAACGGGCCGATTAGACCCGAACGACTACCCCCAGAAATTAAATCGGCCCACCCCCAGGTTTTAAAACGGTCCGCCCCTAACACCTAAGCTACCCACTATCCTACCCACACCCCTGGCCACCTCACCCGGGCCAATAGCCATGCGCCACCTCAGCTACCCCCTCTCCCCTAACCAATCCTGGCTTGCCACCTACCCCCCCTCTCTCTCTCCTCTCTCTCACCCAAACCCAGCTGGCCCCAGCACACACCCGCCACGCACGCCCTGCCTGGCCACTCTCTCCCCTGGACCGCGTCCCTGCCACCTGGGCCCCACCCTGACCCCACCTTCCTTCTCTCCTCCCCCACGCGTTATCCCCGAGCCCGAGCCCGAGCCGCTGCGCTCGCATCCTTCCTTCGCCGCTCCCCAGGCCCCCCTCCTCGCGTCGCCGTCCCTCGCCGGCGGACCTCTCCGTCGCCGGCCTCGCCCGTCCCCGCCGCCTGCGGCCCGCCCGCCGGTCTCCGCCGCCGCCACCGCTGCAACCGCCTCTGCGCCGCCAGGTCCTCGCGCGCGCGCCGCCGGCTACCACCCCCGCCCTCACCTCCTTCCCCTCTCCGGCTCTCTCCTCCTGGCGCCGCTCAGGCCGCCGCTCGCAGGAGCTCCTCCGACCCCCGCAGCTCCTCCAACCTCGCCTGGCCGCCTCCCGCGCCGCCGCGCCGCAGCCGCCCGTCCCCTGCGGCGCCCGGTCGCTCCCTCCCGCGCGCCGAGCCGCTCTGCCCCGACCCCGGCGCCGCGCGGCCTCGCCCCGACCGCGCCCTGCCTCGCCCGCGGCTCCTTCCTGGCGTCGCCGGAGCCGGCCCCTGCCGTCCGCGCGCCCCGCCGGCGTCCCCGCGCCCCTCCGGCCCAGCTCGCCGGCGGACCTCCCTGAGCCGGCCGCGCCCTCGACGACCCCGCGGAGCGCCGCCCCGGCCCGTGCGCGCCGCTCCTCCACCCCCGCCTGCGTGTCCTCGACCCTCCCTGCAGCACCCCGTCGCCGGCCCCGCCTCCAGCCGCCTCGGCCCGCTGCCCGTGTCCTGCGCGTTCCTGGCCGCGTTGGGCTTTCTCGGCCTTCCCGGGCCCGCTCTGCTGCCGTGCGTGTGCAGCGACAAGACGCACGGGCGCCTTCCTGGTGTTGTCAACAGGGGTTCTTTGGTGGTGTTGATGGTACTGCAAGATGGAATCTCGGCAAACAATCCTTCCGGTGAACAAGAGCTGCAAGACGAACTAGTACCCCGATAAGCCATCCGTACATGCGCTGCCAAGACCAAGTTCGCCATCGATAGTTGAAGCCTCGACACCCCAGGCTCTCCTTCGCGGTACCCGAAGACCGATCTTGGGGCGCCATGAACTCCTTCACGGACGTCGAGGACTCCTACTCAGAACCCGAAGTCGCCGAGACCCCAAGGTCGTCGACAGGGACGGACGAGGTCTACTACATGGACCCTGAAGACCGATCTAGAGCACCAAAGCCTTCGCAAGGAGTCGGCAAGATCTTCCGGAAACCACCAAGATCAACTGCGCGGCCCCGACAAGAACTCCTTTCCGCATAGACGCCCGAGGACCGACGCCAAGATCGCCATGGAACGACAAGTGCTTCACCCCGGACACCGGGTCCCCGATGCGACAAGTGCTTCCACCCGAACGAGAGGACCGACAACATGGCCGACCATCGCGAATGCGACAAGAACTACCCCGATATCCGAGAACGCTTCCGTCGAGACCGTTCCGTCGAACCCTGGACCCTGAGACCGACCCCGAACCCCGGAACCCCAAGATCGTCGAGACCCCTAATGTGTGAACCCTTCCCGAAACCCTATTTGATAACATAATAACAACTTGCTGCATATTTAATCATTCATCTCGCATGCACATCTGTGGTTTGGGGGCCTTATGCCGATTCACCTGATAATTAAATATGGGGCCCATATGCGGGCAAATCTAGTCTCATATTGGCCTCATTTAAACTTGTGTAGCGAACCGGTGATATATTCTGCCTTGTTAAACAACATTTAAATTGCGGGGGTCCTAAACAACTTGAACCACCTAATTAATTGTCGGGACCCCGGTTCCGCTTAACATGACCTAATTGCATTGCACCTTCGCCATGCCATGCATCATACATGCATCATGCCGATCTTCTGCCGTGGTATTAAATATTGCATCCGGTGTTTCTTCTAGTGTTTTGCTTCTTCGCGGATAAGGCCGTCGAGTTGATGTGAGCTTCGCCCCGATCTTCGGATGAACCCTTCAACAATGTTTTCAGGCGAGCATCTCCCCCTTTCTACCTATCTTACTTTGCTAGTATTTACTTCCCTCCTGTTGATCTTTGCTATCTGTGTTGCGATGCTCTAGGTTTCGTACCCGTGATATCCCTTGCAGCCATATATAGCCTTGGACACATCCTATTACCTGTTGTTTGGTAGCTAGTTGGACCCGCGTGTCGTAGTCGTTTGCTCAAGTGTTTGCTTGTCGTCAAGTACCACCTTTGTTGGAGGAATTGCCGCATGTTGACGTTGGAGATGATCATGGCTTTAATTATTGTTTCACTTTACTTCCTGTTTAACAACTAAAATTGAATTAAGCAGAGGCATCGGTGGGTGATAGGTAAGATTTGGTTTCCGACCGCCCACTTGTGTCCCGTAGGACCCCGAGTTCTGGACACCTGTTCCGAGATCGAGCGCGCTAACCACATGTGGGGAGATATGGGCCCCCCATCGATTTAGTACCTGATTTCAAAGTATTGTACTGGGGGCCACAAGTAGTTTGGGGCTTTATTACTATCCTGTACTTATGCCATGCTTTACTGCTTTATTTACGATTGTGCGAGGTACTGCACATTGTACTGTTTTGGAAGCGGAATGTTTTCGCGGTATCGACAGTCCCCGTTTGGGGATCTGCTGTCGTTTACAGCCATTGACGCAAACCCTGAGTCCGTCTCGGAGACCGGCCGACTTCGTTTCGGGTGTACTTAGTGGGGTGGCCCCCCGTGCTTGCTTTGGGTCTGGGAAACGTCATGACTTAGGCCCCGCCGACATACCGATGGGTGTATGTTAACTGATCTGGCAAAAAGGGTCGAGGTGCGTGTGGATACTTTGGTGCACCCCTGCAGGGTTAAATCTTTTCGAGAAGCCGTGTCCGCGGTTATGGACGACTTGGAGCACAGTGCTTGATCATAGACAACTATAACTAAAGTTTACTGTTATAAATTGATTTCTATCTGATTTGACTAGTAATCAGCTCCACTACAACGGAATGGCTAAGTAAAAGTACCAACAACTGCTGGGTTTTGGGTTTATCTCATGCTAATTGTATCTGACTAGTAAGTGTTGCCACTATAACGGAATGGTTAGCTAAAAGTGCCCACTGCTTATTTTATCCGGACGATTATCTAAACCTGACTAGTAAAGTGCCGCAACTATAACTGAATAAATAAAACTGCCAACTGTGTGAGTTCCTCGGTTGACTTCCTCGTTTGGTCTCGAGGGGGAAACACCAGGATGGGTTTGATTGGTGATAGCTTCAGGTTGGATCCGGATAGGTCATTCTCACCCCTCTCTGATAACCGCCAGTTGTATCGAGTCTCTATAGGTTGTTTAGTGCATGCTGCCGCTGCCGCTCAGTCCACCATACCTATGTAGGCGAGGACCGCCGAATTCTAGCCTCGCCGTGTACTGGCCTCAGTACTGACGCTCCTCTTTTTCCTTTGCCCTTTGTCGGCACCCCTTTTGTTTAAGCAGGTTTTGAGATCGACGTCGTTAGCGGGGTTACCCTTCCGGCTTGGCCTGGGCAGGGTTATGGACGCCATTGGTTATTCTTCAGGGATCGTAGCCCCATTTGCTTCTTGTCCGTAGTCGGACGCCCCATCGTTTTCAAGGTGATTTGGATCTTTGTACCGTATATTTGTATTCTTGACTCTTCGAGTCACTGTTGTATATATATCTGTTCTGTGGGTCCCATCGAGGACTGTTGTGTAATGTTATTACTTTGCTTTCCACCCGCACGAAAGTGCCTGGTGGGCACCTTCGAATCGTTTCTATGCGGGTTTGGCGAGTTTTGCTAAAACTTGCATAGGACCGATTCTGAGGGTGTTACACGGTAAGTCCACCAAAGTCCATACTTGGTTTTCGTACATGGATCCAATCTCGGATTTCATGGCTTCTTGCCATTTATTGGAATCTGGGCTCATCATCGCTTCCTCATATGTCTCGGGGTCATCGGTGTTGTCCACCACCATGACATTCATAACGGAATCATACCAATCTGGAGTGGTACGAGTTCTCGTTGACCTCCGAGGCTCTGTAGCAACTTCAACCGAAGTTTCATGATCACCATCATTAGCTTCCTCTCTTATTGGTGCAGGCACCACAGGAACTTCTTCCGGTGATGCGCTACTCGCAATATCGAGAGAAGGTTCGACAACCTCGTCAAGTTCTACTTTCCTTCCAGTCAATTCTTTCGAGAGAAATTCCTTCTCTAGAAAGGATCCATTCTTGGCAACGAAGATTTTGCCTTCGGATCTATGATAGAAGGTATACCCAATAGTTTCCTTCGGGTATCCTATGAAGACGCATTTTTCCGCTTTGGGTTCAAGCTTGTCCGGCTGTAACTTCTTTACATAGGCTTCGCATCCCCAAACTTTAAGGAACGACAATTTAGGTTTCTTCCCAAACCATAATTCATACGGTGTCGTTTCAACGGATTTAGATGGTGCCCTATTTAAAGTGAATGCGGCTGTTTCTAATGCATAACCCCAAAATGATAGCGGTAAATCTGTAAGTGACATCATAGAACGAACCATATCTAAGAGAGTTCGATTACGACGTTCGGACACACCATTACGCTGTGGTGTTCCCGGCGGTGTCAATTGTGAAAGTATTCCGCATTTCTTCAAATGCTCGCCAAACTCGTAACTTAGATATTCACCTCCACGATCAGAACGTAGAAATTTAATCTTCTTGTTACGTTAATTCTCTACCTCACTTTGAAACTCCTTAAACTTATCGAAAGTTTCGGACTTATGTTTCATGAAATAGATATACCCATATCTACTCAAGTCATCCGTGAAGGTAAGAACATAACGATAACCACTGCGCGATGCTACACTCATTGGACCACACACATCGGTATGTATGATTTCCAATAAGTCTGTAGCTCGCTCCATCATACCAGAAAATGGAGTCTTAGTCATTTTTCCCATCAGACATGCTTCGCATCTTTCAAGTGATTCAAAATCTAGTGATTCAAGAAGTCCATCGGAATGGAGTTTCTTCATACGTTTCACTCCGATGTGACCAAGACGACAGTGCCACATATAGGTCGAATTATCGCTTGATTTCAATCGTTTAGCCTCAATGTTGTTGATATGTGTATTTCCACTATCGAGATTCAATAAGAATAGACCATCTATCAAAGGTGCATGTGCATAAAACATATTACTCATATAAATAGAACAACCATTATTCTCGGATTTAAACAAGTAACCGTCTCGCAATAAACAAGATCCCGATATAATGTTCATGCTCAACGCAGGCACCAAATAACAATTATTTAAGTATAAAACTAATCCCGATGGTAGATGAAGGGGTAGCGTGCCGACCGCGATCACATCAACCTTTGATCCGTTTCCCACGCGCATCGTCACCTCGTTCTTCGCTAGCTTCCGTTTATTCTGCAGCACCTGTTTCGAGTTACAAATATGAGCAACCGAACCAGTATCAAATACCCAGGCACTACTACGAGTACTAGTGAGATACACATCAATAACATGTATATCAGATATACCTTTCTTCTTGATGTTGCCGTTCTTCAAATCCGCCAAGTACTTTGGGCAATTCCGCTTCCAGTGACCTTCTCCCTTGCAGTAAAAGCACTCAGTATCAGGCTTAGGTCCAGCCTTGGTCTTCTTCGCTGGCGTGGTAGCTTTCTTACCACCCTTCTTGAAGTGTCCCTTTTGCTTAGACTTGCCTTTCTTGAATTTGGTGGTCTTATTGACCAACAACACTTGGTGCTCTTTCTTGATCTCCACTTCTGCAGATTTCAACATGGCAAAGAGTTCTGGCAACGTCTTGTTCATGTTCTGCATGTTGTAGTTCATCACAAAGTTCTTGTAACTTGGTGGTAGTGATTGGAGGACACGGTAAATCCCCAAAGCATTAGGAATCACTATACCCAAGCTTTGAAGTTTGTTTGCGTGCCCTGACATCTTAAGCACATGCTCACTGACGGAGCTGCCTTCTTCCATCTTGCAGTTAAAGAACTTTTTAGAAGCTTCATAGCTTTCAATTGCCGCATGAGTCTCAAAAATCAATTTGAGATCCTCGACAATATCATATGGGTCTGAATCCTCAAACCTTTTCTGAAGCTCCGATTCCAAACCACACAAGATAGCACACTGAACTATGGAGTACTGATTCTTCCGAGCGAGGTAAACATTCTTTACTTCATCGGGAGCATCAGCTGCAGGTGGGTCACCCAGCGGTGCATCCAGCACATAGGTCAAATTACCAGCTGTGAGGACAATCCTCAAATTACGGAACCAATCCGTGAAGTTGCTTCCATTGTTTTTCAACTTTTCTTTCTCTAGGAACGCATTAAAATTGATGGTAGGGGCTGCCATTGATCTACAACATATTTGCAATAGTTTAGACTAAGTTTATGATAAATTGAGTTCAAATTAATTAATGTAATTAAACTAGATGAACTCCCACTCAAAACAACATCCCTCACATTGTTTTAGTGATCACACGAACCAAATCCACTACATCAACACCGATCATCACGAGAGTTGATATAGTTTCAATGGCGAACAATCGTCATGTTCATCATATCTACTATATGATTCATGCTTTACCTTTCGGTGATCCGTGTTTCGAGACCATGTCTGTACATGCTAGGCTCGTCAAGATCAAACCTTAGTTTCCGCATGAGCAAATCTGGCTTGCTCACGTTGTATACACTTGCGGAATCTAACACACCCGATCATCACGTGGTGCTTCGAAACAACAAGCTTTAGCAACGGTGCTGACTAAGGGTGAACACATTATGATTTGAAATTCATGTGCATGAGGGATCATCTTATAATGCTACCGTCGTCTACTAAGCAATACAAGATGCATAAAGGATTAACATCACATGCAATTCAATATATATGTGATATGATATGGCCTTTCTTCTTTGTGCTTTGATCTCCATCTTCAAGCACGAACATGATCTCCATCACCACCGGCATTGCATCAAGGTCAATGACGCCTCTCCATGGTTGTCGTCCACCGGCTTCAACTATTACAACTACTTTGAATAGACACGCGGGTCTTAACATAAATTAAAGACAACCATATGGCTCCTGCCGGTTGCCGACTTACAATAAGGAACATTGCATACATCAAATATAATCACAATCATGGCCATATCACATCACTGCACACCCCTGCAAAACAAAGTTAGACGCCTCTACTTTCTTTGCATATTTTACGTGGTTTGGGGCTTTCAATAAGTGTCGTTCTAACTTACGAACATGAACCACAACGTTGACACAAGTATTGTTAATCACCCGTTGTGTATTGGATCTTTATATGAATCTTATTCTCCGGACCATTCCGGATCACCTCGTGATATCCCGGATCCCATCCGAGACTCCGAACAACATTCGGTCTCTTTCTCATAACACCATAACTACTCAAACAACGTCGAATCCTTAAGTGTGTCTCCCTACGGTTCGTGAATTATGCGGACATGATCGAGACACTTCTCCGAACAATAACCAATAGAGGAATCTGGAAATTCATATGGCTCCCACATATTTCTACGATTACTTTGCAATCGAATGAACCACTTACATACGATACCAATTTCCCTTTGTCTCACGATATGTTACTTATCCGAGGTTATGATCGTCGGTATCTCTGCATACCTAGTTCAACCTCGTTACTGACAAGTACTCTTTTCTCGTTCCCGTGATATGTGATCCCTTGTGACCAAGTCACATGCTTGCAAGATAATTGGATGACATTCCACCGAGAGGGCCCAGAGTATATCTATCCGTCATGTGGATGGACAAATCCCACTCTTGATCCATGTGTCTCAACCAATACTTTCCGAACACTCAATGCCACTTTTATAACCACCCAGTTACGGTGTGGTGTTTGATGTCATCAAAGCATCCATCCGGTAAAGGTGATATGCATGATCTCATGGTTGAAGGAATTAGGTTACTATGTATCAGAAAGCATATAGCAATTGAACTAATGAAATGACTTGATCTTTATGCTACGCTTATCTATAGGAGTATGTCCACCATATCATTCTCCTAACGATATGATCTTGTTGTTGATAACATCTCAATGTTCATGATAGGGAAACCACAATCATTAATCAACCAACAAGCTAGTGAAGTATAGAGGCTATACTAGGGACTTCAAATTAAGTTTACAAATCACACAAGTATCAATGTTTCCTTGTTAATACTATTATAGCATGAATGTAAACATTTATCATAAACACAAAGATATAATAATAACTACATTTATTATTGCCTCTAGGGCATATCTCCAACAAAAAATTGTAAAATGCAAGCTTGGTTTGAAAGATATAGATACGAAAACAAGGAATCGAAGATTGACGGCAAGCGTAACACAGACTATCATAATACCATTGCACAAGGATCCACATTGATTTGCACGCAGGTAACATGAGAAAACACATATAGAATAACTACAATGCTACAAGAACACGCATGTAACATGAGCAAACACATCTACAAGAACTTGATGGAGAATTGGCACCCTAATATATGATCTGAAAATATGCAGCAGAATAAGATGTCAACTTCAGCACCACTCATGTACTAAATTCACGGATCGTTGTTCAACCACGAAAGGAAACATATGCATAAAATATATATGGAGGAAACGAGACACTTCCCAGTTTGCGCTGAACCTGAGACAACCTCTCTCCTTTTGTGAGAAATTGTCTCCTAAACCTAGACAATGTCTATGGTAAGGAGAGAGGTTCTCAGAAAAGTAGCGGTAGTAGCAAATCAACACACATGGACATCAATCCTTTTTACATGGAAAAACTCTTAACTTGAGAGAAAAACCATAGGCCAAAGTCATCCAAATCTTATTCCACTATTATAAAATGGGGATTTACATGGGTATAATCTATCGGGTCCTTATGTTTAGTTACCCTAGGCGTATAAAAGTTTATGGCCCATGAAGGCCCAACGAAGTCCAAGAAGCACCCGACGGAATAAAGACTTTCCTTAACCACTAAGGAATATTCAGGAACCAACGTAGAACTCGTATTGTAAATGTTAACTTGTAAACTCTCCGGCTATGGATCTAGGACCCAGCCTCTCATATAAAGGCTAGAACGACCTGATGGAGAGGACATAGTGTGGGCATACCCTCGTCGCCGGGAAACTTGCAGGAGCCCTTTTCTAGTAGGTGGAAGTTGCAGGCCTCGTGCAGCTCACGCAGAGTGCACTTCGATGGCATCCACCCAACGACCGCGCCTTTTTCGTGGTGGTGTCAGCAGCGGAGTATGATCCCTTGGATCGACCCATGGTAGCTCGCAGACGAAGCGGTGCGAAAGGAAAAGGAGGAAGTAGAGGGGTGCAAGAACAATGAAGTGATCTGACTAGCGGAATAGAGGAGGAAGACGATGGCAAGCGAAAGGGAAGAATAGTAAAATCCCTAATTCAGTCAATATATAGAAATGCGGCGTGAATATGCATCGTCGATTGAGAGTTGTGAAGTGCCAACGGGAACAAGATGTAGCTACATGGAAGTAAGGGGAAAAGAAAAATCATGCGCAGTTAAAAAATATCGCGGTGAATCCGCTGACGGCCGCACGATGCCTCTATTTACACGCTAGATGTGGGGCCGCATGATAATAGTAGCATCGCTACGCCGCCCACGCATCAGCATGCACTGAATAGTAGGTCCCACAAAGGGATACGTCCCATCAACAGAGTTGCGGCACGCCATCTTCGTCATCTATGACCTCGTGTGTGTTTAAAAAAGAAAGGAAGTAAGACATCATCTGAATAAAAGACATGGAATCTATGTCCTGATGCACGCACCCGAACATAGCCTCGGGGTCTACTCTCATCAGAAGCGCTGTTGTGCATTCGATAAAATTCCACATAGTACATAACTCAGATAAAGGATCTACTTTGAGCATATGCTTCGATGCAAGCATCGCACCATAACTGTTGGAGATATGCCCAAGAGGCAATAATAAAGTGGTTATTATCATATCTTCACACTTATGATAAATGTTTACATACCATGCTATAATTGTATTAACCGGAAACATTAATACTTGTGTGATTTGTAAACTAAAATAAGAGTCCCTAGTAAAGCCTCTTGTTAAACTAGCTTGTTGGTTAATATATGATCATGGTTTCCTGATCATGAACATAGAGATGTTATTAACAACAGGATCATATCATTAGGAGAATGATGTGATGGACATACTCCTATAGATAAGCGTAGCATAAAGATCAAGTCATTTAAATAGTTCAATTGCTATATGCTTTCTGATACATAGTAACCTAATTCCTTCGACCATGAGATCATGCATATCACCTTTACCGGATGGATGCTTTGATGACATCAAACACCACACCGTAACTGGGTGGCTATAAAGGTGGCATTGAGTGTTCGGAAAGTATTGGTTGAGACACATGGATCAAGAGTGGGATTTGTCCATCCATATGACGGATAGATATACTCTGGGCCCTCTCGGTGTAATGTCATCCAATTAGCTTGCAAGCATGTGACTGGCTCACAAGGGATCACATATCACGGGAACGAGAAAAGAGTACTTATCGGTAACGAGGTTGAACTAGGTATGCAGAGATACCGACGATCATAACCTCGGATAAGTAAAGTATCGTGAGACAAAGGGAAATTGGTATCGTATGTAAGTGGTTCATTCGATCACAAAGTAATCGTAGAAATATGTGGGAGCCATATGAATTTCCAGATTCCTCTATTGGTTATTGTTCGGAGAAGTGTCTCGATCATGTCCGCATAATTCACGAACCGTAGGGAGACACACTTAAGGATTCGACGTTGTTTGAGTAGTTATGGTATTATGAGAAAGAGACCGAATGTTGTTCGGAGTCTCGGATGGGATCCGGGATATCATGAGGAGATCCGGAATGGTCCGGAGAATAAGATTCATATAAGGAAAGTCCCGTTTCGGAGTTCGGGAATGATTCCGGTGTTTTCATCGGGAATGTTCTAGAAGGTTCCGGATTGTCCGGCACTCCGGGGGGGAAGGGGTACATGAGTGTGTCATATCAAGTTGGTATGATTGCATCATGTACTAAGTGTCATCGCTGTCCGAAATAAAGGGTTAATTCAAATCCTAGTTTGAAAAGTCAAACGGCTAGTTTGAAAAGTCAAACTGCCAGTTTTCGGAAAGAGGAGAAGGAGGTTTTTGGTGGAGGCCGAATTGGAGGAGGTTTCCTCCTTGGGCCGGCGCACCACCTCAAGGCCGAGTTGGGGAGGGACTCTCCCTCCCCTTGTCCGGCCCCCTCCATCTATAAAAGGAGGGGCAGGGCTCCCCTCCTAGGACACACAAGTTCCTATCTATTTCTCCCGGTTTAGAGCCGTTTTGGTTTAGAGCTTCTAATTGCTTTAGCCATCGGTTTAGAGCCTTCTAATTGGTTTAGAGCCTTCTAATTGGTGTGTCTAATTACTAGACCACTAATAACCTCTCTCATAAGCTCCACCATACTCGCACCGGCTTAAGGCGAAGCCCTGCGGGATTTCCCCTCTACTTCCGGTACCACGCCGTTGTGCTGCCGGAATCGCGAGGAGAGTGCTACAACCTCCGCTGCCTGCTGGAACAAGGGAGAGGAAGGTCTTCGTCGAGTACCGAACGTGTGACCGACTGCGGGAGCGCTGCCAGTACGTGGCGCCGGAAGGATCGTCTACGCGATCTTGAGATCGGAAAGAGTACGACTACATCACCCACGAGAATCTGCTCTCGTTAACCGCTTTGGAATCTTCGAGGGTAAGTTATTCCATCGACTCGTTGCTACAATCTAGTAGATAGATCTTGGCTTGTTTGTTTGTATGCGATAGAAAATTTTTGTTTTCCAAGCTACGAACCCCTACAATAACCTCGGAGGCTACTCCCATCGGGAGCGCTGCCGTGCACCCAATAGAACAAATCCTCCTATGGAGTCGACATTTTTAGCATATGGCCAGCATAATTTGAGCCTACACTCGAATTCAAGTATTCGACTATAGCCTTGGGGGCTACTCCCATCGGGAGCGCTGTCGCGCACCCGATAGATATTCTAAAGCAGGCCTATGAGTATTACATACTTGTATCCTCATACGGCTACTCCCATCGGGAGCATCTGAAAAAATATTAAAGAAATTGATAACTTCAGCAATTCCAACAGCCAAACAAGGCAGTCGACAAAAATCTTCTCAGACCGCGTCTGCCGCGATACTGATACGTCCAATTTACATCATCATTCTATATCATAATTTGCCTCTATTCATTGATATATGTCTTATTATGAGGTGTTACTTATGTCTTTTCCTCTGTTTTTGCATGTTGGATGATTCTTGGAGGATGGACTTCCGGAGTCAGGTTTCTGATGGAAAAAGAGGTGTTTTGATGCAATTTCGCGAAGATCAGAAAAATACCAGAAAAATATTGGAAAACTATATTTTCCAAGAAGACAAAGGAAGCCAGAAGGGGAGGCATAGCTGGGGCCACAGGGGGGGCACACCTCCCTAGGCACGGGTCCCTCCTGGGTCGCGCCTAGGGCAGGTGTGGCCCACCTGGCCGGCCTCCGACTCTGCCCTCTCGCCTATATATTGCTCTCGGAACCCTAATACCAAGGGAGCGACCATAGAAAGACTTCATCCGCCTCCGCGGGGCGGAAAACACCAAGAGAGAAAGAGATCTTCGGCAGAAAGATTTCTGCCAGGGAAATTCCTTCCCAAAGAGGGGAGATCGTCGCCATCGAACACCGTCATCAAGCTAGACTTCATCGGGATCATCATCATCATCCACACCATAATCTACACCAGCACCGTCATCACCACTTCATCCCGCTGTAACAATTGTGTTGGATCTAGCATTAGTTCTTAGGGGAAACTTTTCCGGTGTTAATTACTATTGTAGTTGATGCTTGTGAGTGAAACCATTGGATTATTCTTTATGTTCAGATTGTTATCCGTCACCATATCATCTTTGATCTCGATTCATATGATGTCTTGTGAGTAGTTCGTCTAGTTCTTGAGGACATGGGAGAAGTCATGTTGTTAGTAGCGGATTTGTGTTGAGATATTATTCAATGGTTAAGTATTTAAGTTGTTGTGCTATTCTTCTAGTGGTGTCATGTGAACGTCGACTACATGATACTTCACCATTTATGGTCCTAAGGGAATGCATTATGTATTTGGCTACTAATTGTGGGGTTGTCGGAGTGACAGAAACCTGAACCCCCGTTAGGACGCCATTGCATAAGGGAGCGTAGGATCTCAGAGTTTAAAGTTGTGGTTAGGTTTATATCTTAATTGATTTCCTGTAGTTGCGGATGCTTGCAGGGGGTTTAATCACAAGTATGTATTAGTCCAAGTAAGGTCGGTACATTAGCACAGGTTCACCCACACAACACTTACAACACCAAAGAAGAGTACTCAGCTATTTGAAGCGAAAACACTTGACAGAATTCACATGTGTCCTCGAGAACGTTTGGTCCTTATAAGTATTTCCACCGGCTTGTCCTTTGCTAAGAAAGGATTGGGCCACTTGTTGCAGTTGTTCGTTGTCTTTATTACTTTGTAACATACCAAAATTCATGAATTACAAAAGCATGCATTGCATTCATATTTTCATAGCATTTAGGGCTGGCACAAAAAAATTCAAAGTTTGAAATCAAACAAAACCATTTATATGTCCACTTTAATATTCATATGAGGCATGGTTTTGCTCTTATTTTCAAAGGACCAAGTTTTGTTTGTGTAAACAGTAGTGTTTGACACACATTTGAGTGCATGGATCACACTACAAAAATCTAGAAAAGATTTGAATTCAAACAAGTTTGAAAAAGGTTTGAAAACCATTACTAAAAAATCAAACAGAAAAAGAAAAGGCTAAAAGAAAAAAATAAAACAGGCGCCAGCCTTTTGGCCCAGCACCAGATCCAGCCCAATAGCCCACCCGGCCGTTCCCCCTCCCCCTCTCTCTCACCCGCGCTCAACCTACCCTGCAGCCACTGCCACTAGGCCCGAGCCAGCTCATCTCCTTCTTCCCCAAATCTCGCGCGACGACCACGCTGTCGCCGCCCGTTACCTCGCCGAATCAATTCGATTCAATTCCTTTGATTCAGGCAGTAATTCGCCCGGCCCTCACCTGCTACTTAATCCCCACACCACCACGGCCATTTCCCCTCAACTCCCCTCACCAGAACGCCACCAGGCTGCGCGCATTTGAGCTCGAAACTTCGCTTTCCGACGAACTCTGGTGAGGTATTCCGGTGAGCACCGTCCACCCCGTCCCCTCTCGTTCATGTTGTCGTGCTTCTCTTGTCCTTGCGCATCTTACTGTGTCTTTGGTTCGCCTTGTACTTCCCCAAAATGTCGTCTCTGTCAAGCACCGCGAACAACCAACGTCGTCCCCTACTCCGGCGAGCAATCACGGTATAAATCGAACGCCCCTTGTCTCCTAGTTCAAACTCACTACTTCTACTTGTCCTTGTGCACACGCTGATGCACTTTGTTTGCTCTGGGGTGATCCAGGTGTCTCCTTCGTCATCCTTAGCTAGAACCCGACGCTGCCCGCAACTCCGACGTGCTTTTCCGACCGCAACAGCTCGCCCCCGTCCAAGCCGAAGCCACCTTGAGCATCCTCACACCTGTGTGATGCTGGTAAGCTACTGCACCACCCCTAGCCCCCTATGGAATCGCCGGAGCATCGCCAGCAGAAGCGCCACCACCGCCAGCACCATTCGCGCCGCCCATCTATGGTCGCATGCGTGAGAACCGTTAGATCTAGATCCTAGGGTTTACATTAGATTGTAGGCCGAAGCGGTATTGCCAGATCTGAGCCACATGATCTAACTAAAATCCAACGGCCCACACGTGTGATCCGCACGAAGCGGTATGGGCCAATCAGATGCGCCCACGTGTCTGGATTTTAGATTTAAAATCTGTTTTTGAATCTATTAGGAATTTAAACTTGTAAAATTCATATCTTTTGTTCTGTTTATACAAAAAATGCAAATAACATACCATTGGATTCAGAAAAATGAGCCCTACATTACCGTGGGCTTAAATTTGTATTTTGCTTCTGAAAAAAATGGGTTTATTTGCAGAACACTTTGTAGGCTTATTTTGACTATATAAAATGATTTTAAAGCAAATTTAAGTTTGTTTAGACTTTAAATAGATGGATTTGTGTTCAGTACTGTTTAGTTTGACTTGTTTAGTATAGAAAAGTCATTTCATTGCCTTTATATGCATTGATATATTTTTGCTTGAATATTTGAATGTGAATTTGGTGTTATTATGATATGTGTAGATTTTGGTGCTAGTGGTGATTGTGAGTCTGAAGATTGTTGCTACTCCCCAAACTACCAAGGCAAGTGATGCTTCATGTATTTTGTCCTATTATTTTAACTATGCACTAGTGATATTTTGAATAGGGCTTGCATGGAATTTTTGCTAAGTATATATAAGCTATGCCTTGGGAAATCCTAGTAGTTGTAGTCTTAGTAGAATTTTCTCTAAGTTAAGATACTTTCTTATGTTATCATGCTTAGCCTAGCTAGTAGCGAACAAGGGTGGAATATATTCATACTATGGAAATTTTGCTAAGTCTTTGACTTGTGTTTTGTTTAATAAAATAACTAAGTGAATGAATCACCTGGGTGGAATGGTATGTTGGTTTATGTTGAGTGGTTACACAAGGCCCATGTATATGGTTTACCTTATGTATCTCACTTGTGGAAAGCCACCCAGGAACAAAGGGTTTTGAGATACTTAGAGTTTAGAAGTTTCCAGTGCAACCACATGGCTTATGGGCTCTGCCTTGATCATATAGGTTGCAATAACTTAACCAGATGGACAGTTGGTGGTAGGCTGATAGGATGGAACGCATCCATGGTGGTCTAACGGAAGGCTTCTGAAAGATCTCGTCTCGATGCATGTCGAGTCTTGTGGGGAAAGTGCACCACCTCTCGAGAGGGTAAAACCTAAGTACTTAGTCGTGTCCCCGACAACGGACAATTTGAGCATCAAAGACATTGAAGCTATCAAGGATCTCCTCATCCCAATTTCTAAGTTAAAAACTTGTGGGTGAACAAGGGTAAAGGTTCACCAATGTCTGTTGGTGGTTCCTTGGGAGTTTTTGTCAAACAAAAACTTAGTGTTTTCAACTAATAAGAAAAACCCATTTGAGCAAAGCAATCCTAAGCTACACTTAGCCAAATTCATATAGATGTTAGAAACTACTATTCTACTATGGTATCACTTGCCAATACAATTCCAAATGTATTGACCCACTGTGGCTATAACTTATGATGTTACAGGTTACTCTGATGGAGATTAGGGTTGTGAGTCTACACTCAACATGCTTGCCTATGGCACATGAAGATGAAGACTTATAGTTTTTTACTTTATGTTATAAACTCTTGTACTAGACTTTGGCCATTGAGTTGTAAAAGACTTTGTGTATCTCTGGAATGATGATGTAATAAAGACCTTTGTATCTGTGTACTTTATATTAAACTGTGGATGCTAGCATTTGATCCAGGGACTAGCATTGCAATCACAGGGCCTTTACCTTCATAAATGTGGGGTCTTACAGATGGTATCTGAGGACTGTGTTGCCTAATACGTCGGAAACGTATCTATAATTTTTGATGATCTATGCTTGTTTTGTATCTACTTTGTTTTGCTTTGTCTATACTTTGAGGTGTTTTTATATCTTTTTTGGAACTAACCTATTAACAAGTTTCCACAGTGCCAGTTGCATGTTTTCTTCTGTTTTTGGTTCCAGAAAGGCAGAAAATCAATATTCTCGGAATTGGAAGGGACAAAAGCCAAAGTTATTATTTTTCCCGGAGCAACACGGAACCACGAAGCAGAGCCGGAGGGGGGCCACAGGGTGTCCAACCCCCCCCCCCCCCTAGGCACTAGCAAGCCCTGGAGGCGCCTGGAGGGCGTGTGGGCCCCCTAGACCCCCACCGACCTTGATTCCTGCGCCTATAAGAGTCCCCCCAATGATAGAAACCTAGGAAATCCAGAAGAAATCCATGAAAACCTCTGTAGTGCCGCCGCCACCGAAGGGGAGATTCGGGGGACAGAAAGTCTCTGTTCTGGCACCCTGCCGGGACGGGGAAGTGCCCTCGGAGCCATCTCCATCGATCTCCACCACCATCTCCATCAATGTTGTTGATTCCCATGATGAGGAGGGAGTAGTTCTTCCTCGAGGCTAAAGGCTCTACCGCTAGCTATGTGTTCATCTCTCTCTCTATGCATGATCTTGTGGTCATGAGCTTTGTAATCAAGTAGATCTACCTTGCTACTCAAGTGCTTTAATAGATCTCCGCTCTCCCCATGTGTGTGAAAGTGACAGCGTGCACGCCATGGTGGCACTTAGGTTTGAGTCTACATAAATACTCTTTGTGCTTTAATAGATCTATGCTTTTCCCCACGTGTGTGAAAGTGACAACGTGCATACCGTGTGTGGCACTTTGGCTAGATTGAATATTTTTTATGAGTTATATTTGGAGTTGGATGTCTCTATGAAATTGTGGTGTTTGTTGGAACCATCTAGCGCTCAAGGTGACAGTGTGGGGTTATCTAGATTGGGGAAGGCGGACTTTAAGGAGTGCTGCTATAGCCCTACCGATGATTAGAGTGTCCAACCGGAGAGTAGTTAAGAGTAGTATCATGAAGAGAGGATATTTATATGAGAGAGTGTTCACTAGTGAAAGTATGATCCCTAGGCCTTGTTTCTAAACATTGAAACACTGTTTGCATCTAGATATGTTGCATGTTTGCTTGCTTTAGTCTTTACCTCACCGTCAAGCTCTTTTCTGGCACCGTTACCACTTGTATTTCACTATCTCTTCGCCGAACTAGTGCACCTATATTGGGTGTGTTGGGGACACAAGAGACTTCTTGTATCTTAATTGCAGGTTGCTTGAGAGGGAATACCTTTGACCACTTCCTCCCTGAGTTCGTTAAACCTTGGGTAATCCACTTAAGGGAAACTTGCTGCTATTCTAAAAACCTCTGCACTTGGAGGCCTAACAACTGTCTACAAGAATAGAAGTGCGTAGACATCATTGCATGTATGATTATGACCCTAAGTTGGATTAGACTAAGAAAACCATGAAGAAAAAAATGCAACTCTTTGCAAATTCCACTCTTGTCTTTTTCTTCTCGTAAACCTCTTCTAATCTTCATTCTCATCTCAATTTGTAGATGGCCACCATAAATGAAGCCGCCAAGAAGGGACCACTCATGACCATGACTTTAGAATGTGAGATGGATTTTCCCAAAGCACTCAAAACCCTTATGGTTAGCTTGGGAATACATGGTGAGGCCGTGTACAAGGGATTTCCAGTTATGGATGAAGGAGAAGAATATTGTGGGTACAACTCCACTTGTACAAAAACAAGGGAGACAACCACAAAGAGTCGGGATCCTACATGGGCAGCAACTCAGAAATGTATACGACATTCTTTGACTCTGCAAGGAATGCAGCTTGGAATGCTATCAAGGAGCTTGGTGAAAGGCTCAAGTGTAGAATGCTCAATACCCAAAATGACCTTAAGGAGGAGAAGAGGTATACCCCAAGACTTAGAGACCGCCATAAAACTTCTAAGGGAAGATATCATAGACTTAGCATATGGGTGAGAATTGTAACGTACTTCGCTAGTTGGACCACCACACTGTCGTTTTCTCGCAAAAAATTGTCTAAGCTATGTTTGAACCTTAGTGCTTGTGGTAGACTTTGTATGCCATGACTTGTATGTTTTATGGATGATTGTATGCCTTTTACTATCTTTTTACTGTCTTGTTTTTCTCTTACTTGTGTTGTTGTAATATTTCTCTATCTTATACATTAGATGCCTAGCTTTGTGATCAACACCGCCGAAGAGTTCAATGGAACTCATTTTGGTTCACGTATCATGTAGTTCACTAGTATGCTCAACCTCCCACTTCCTAGCATTAAGGCACTTCAGCTTACCAAGTTCGAGAGGAAGGATCTTTGGGGCTTTAGAGTCACACAGCCGGGACTCCAGATGGAGCCACTCATGGAGGAGATTTCCTTCAAGCTGATGCACAATGACAAAGAGAAGGGTCTAGATGTAGTCATGCAGGAGCTAATCGGACGCCTCTGCGGACGCCACTCCACCGAGCTTAGGGGCCTCTACTTCCACCCGTTCGGGAGACGTGACGAGGAGGGAGGGGCATTGGTGTATGAGGGTGCTACTAGAGAGACGATAGAGCTAGTTCGTCTGTACCTCCAGGACCTAGAGGGTCTTATTAGACACCTCGACATGGATAGGACCAACGTCATGCTTAGCAATGAAGAGCTCCATGTTCAGTAGAGGGAGAAGGACAAGCTCTTCGCGGAGCAAGAAGAGATCGTCAAGGAGATGGAGGCCAGATTCGAGAGCCAGGACAAGAAGTTCAAGAATCAGGAGAAGAGGGTTCAGGACAGAAACAAGAAGATCAAGGACATGAGAGCTGAGATAGAGGCCAAGGACTTTGAGTTAGAGACTCATCAGGGAGTGATAGAGAGGCTGCACTCGCATAAGAGAGCCCTTCGCGCGAAGATTGAGGCCTTGACCACCAGCTTCGAGGAGTACAAGTCAGCCGTGGAGACAGCCGGACTTTTGTGGACGTGGAGATCGACATGGAGGAGTAGTTTGATTATTTGGCTATCTATTTATCTATCATCCTTTGATTTATTGAGTCGCAATATTCATCCAACATGTGGATGGCTTGCTATTATGTTTACTTTTCCAAAACTTGTTGTTTACGTTGTTTAAACTCTATGTGTATCTTGTGATTGTTTATTGTGTTTGTTTCTATGTGATGTATTGTGCATGGAATCTATGGGTTATATCTAATTACTTATCTTATTGAAACCACAGATGCCTCCCCGTCGTGCCAATCCCAACCCAAACAACAACAATAACAATAACGTCATTCCCGAGATGCAGCAGTTGATGACAGCTCAAACTCAACTGATGCAGATGATGACCCAGTTCATGGCCAATCAAAACCAAAATCAGAGAAATAACAACAGCAACAACAACAACAACAACAACAACAACAACAACAACAACAACAACAACAACAACAACAACAACAACAACAACAACAACAACAACAACAACAACAACAACAACAACAACAACAACAACAACAACAACAACAACAACAACAACAACAACAACAACACAACAACAACAACAACAACAACAACAACAACAACAACAACAACAACAACAACAACAACAACAACAACAACAACAACAACAACAACAACAACAACAACAACAACAACAACAACAACAACAACAGCAGCAGCAGCAACAACAACAACAACTGTTGGTTCGGGCGGAGGCTCATGCCCTTGGCCCATCGCGACCACTACATGTATGAATACACGGGTAAGGACGACCCAACGAAGTCCTCCCTAGCCGAATGGCATCTCCAAGACTACACCCAGGCCTTTAAGAAGATTACCCAGGCGGTGTATCTGACGCGAAGGCCGGGATCGCCCCTACACTGCAAGGCGGCCAGCTCCAACGGTAAGTCATTATTTCGTCACCACTCGCAGTCGCAGATGATGCGTTTGCGGTTGTGCTGACGTTATATTATTTTTATTGCAGTTGTTCCAAGTGGTGGAAGGGTGGCTTCCACCCGCAGACGACGAAAACTCGAGCTCATCCGTCCAGGACGGGAACGAATCGTTGTCCGCCGAAGGCGACGCCGAGAGCGAGAAGGAGATGACGACGACGACGACGACAGCAGGGACAAGCCCGTAAAGGTCGCCGCCCCAACGGTTCGCAAGACCCGCGGACAACACCAGCGCGAGCTCGAGGCAAGTAAAAGCCTCGAACTTCATGATGATGACGACGACGAGCTTCCCGAGCACACCTCACATCATGAGGTCACGCCGTCGAAGAAGAAGAAGAAGGCGAAAGCCACGCCGAAGCAGAAGGCGAAGCCGGCGAGACAGGTGTATCCGCCCCGGTCCACATCCAGTTCTAGCGCCACCAGCTCGGCTAAGGGCGCAGCTGCACACGCACCCGTGGCACCGGACGTTGCTACCCCCCTGGACGAGGTGCCTCTAGCATCGCTGCCACCTCCATTCGCCCCAGTCGCTGGTTTGGGCGATTCTCCAGCTGCAAGGGCCTCGCCTCCGAGGAAGGCTCCCGCAGCGATTACCACGGAGGCTCCTGCCGCGGCCTCATCGACGAAGAAGCCATCGGTGTCTTGGGCACACGATGTGTTCGAGACGGGCCTCACTCGGAGATTGGGGCCCGAGTTGGAAAAGCCGGCTAGCATCCGCACCGGTCTGCGATTCATACCAGTCGCTAAGTAAGTGTTGTTCATCTGCCTGTTTTTCGTTGTAGTCGGACAGTCTTATTCATATCGTTGTTCCACAGGACTGGTGCCAAAAAGATCGGCCATCCCTCCGTTGCCAAGGTTCCACCAATCGTCACCGATGTGGATTCCTCGCGGAATAGGAAGATCGACGAAGTCGCTGCTCCCGCCGACGGTGTCAAGAAGGTGAAAGGCGATGACGTGGTCACAGTCTCTGACGACACGGCGGCTGCTCCGAGCGAACCTCCGACTGCTGCTGATGTGGCTTCAAAGACCAAGGAAGCTGTTGCCTCGCCCGATGTGGCCGAGCCGGCTCCAAGTGGCGTCGCGGCATCTGCTGCAACTTTCCCTCGCTTCATGGCAAAGGCAGCCACGGCGAGTGGCACAGTGCCAATGAGCCGGATGCCCGGGGTCGCCGAGACGGAGATCGAGCAGCGTCGCGGCCACACCCCTGTCGTGCTTGCGTCTGTGGACGCGCTGGAACTTCATAGCATGCTGGGCGCTGCCATCCAGGTATGTCCAGTCCCCGAGGATCGGGCCACTGAATTTCAGTGGTCGGATTCTTAATGTTTTTATATCGTCCAGTCCCCGAGTGCCGGTCGCTAGATTTCAGCGAGTGGGCACTTAGGATTTTCAATGTCCAGTCCCCGAGTGTCTGGTTGCTGAATTTCAGCGAGTGGGCACTTAGGATTTCGTTGTTGTTGACGTTGTAGTTTGTGTGCAGGGCTTGCAACGCGAATCGGCCGATCGGCTTGCAGCGAAGTGTCGCATGGAGAAGGAACTCGCTGCCGTCCAGGAGGCGAATAAGGGGCTGCAAGCCATTGCAGCCGAGGCGGAGGAAGTCCGCCGGGGCCTTGTCCCAGTGGGTGACCTGACGGCGGCTCAATCTGCGTTGAGTGCGGCCGAGAAGCGGATCGCTGATCTAGAGCGTGAGCTCAAGGAGGCGAAGGCGGAAGCAAGTTCGGCGGATGGGCGAGTGAAGGCTGCTGTTATGTCTGCCGCTGAAGAGCGGAAAGTGTCTGACGCGTTCGTTGCTGGGCTGCAGAGCGACTTCTCCTCTCTTCAAAGCTTCATCACGGGCCTCTGTCGTCCGCTAATTGGTAAACTCTTCTTCCTTTTTCCTCTGCCTATACAACTGCGTTTGCAAAGTCGCTGATGTGCTCACTGCTTGCTTTTGTTCCACAGGCCAGATTATTGACAGCAAGGAGGAGGTGCAGTCATTCGACGCACGGCAGTGTGTGACTACCCTGGTCGACTCGGCCGCGTTGTCTGCGACTTGCATTCGAGCATACCTTCGGGAGATATCGCCCACGGAGGTGATTCCCAGCGACCTCGACGAGGTATGGCGCTATCTTGAGAAGGCTCCGTCGGTCGTTGAGTACATGACGCGGTCGGCCTTCCGGCGCGGGGCGGCGACGGCGCTCAGCCTTGGGCTTGCCCATTTCCCGGACGACTTCGACCTTGATGACGTGACAAGCGGCTACCCCTCGTCCACGGGCTCTGTGGAGATTGCCGAGGTGCTGAAGCTGACGGACCAGGCCACGGTGTATTCCGATCATGTTTGGGTGATGAGCGACCTCCTCCCCTATCAAGAGACGGCTGTCGCCCCCAACGATCCCGAGACGAAGCATTTGGACTTCAAGGCCGAGCAGCCGTTTCGCGCGGCGATGGCGGGCGAGTTGACGGCGTACCCGTCAAACCCATACATGCCCTTCATTCGTAATCGCAGGGGTGACGGCGGGTCGGCGTCCAAACCTGCAGAGTAGAAGCGTTGTACCCTGGGGCTTTAGGAACAATGAATATTGAACTTTCCTTGTAATTTGACACAACTTTGTGCTGCTATAAAGGAGATTTGTGTTGTTTTGTTATTTGCTTTGTGATTTTGGATTTTGATTGAACGAGTCCCCGAACGCGTCTGCCCTTTTTATGGGGTTTACCTCGTTTGTTATGTGTTTGCAAATTTTTGGTGGATTTAGGTCGACTCGCCAGGGCTCGGAGAGCCAGTCGCAGGGCTACTCCCATGGGTGCTCTTGACTTGATCGTTTTCCCGTGCGCGAACGAGGTCGGGTAGCCGAGTCCCCGAGCGTGGTACTTGGTGGTTCTAGTCCCAGCTCCAAGGTAGGTGAGGACTAAGCGCGTTAAAGTAGGCGCGTCACTCCTGCCTGACCCGAAGGATCAGTCGCATGGCGAGTCCTGGGCACGCTCTCATACTGGGCGTTTTTCCCTAGTCGCTCGTACTTGGCTGGGTGTCAGTCCCCGAGCGTGGTACTTGGCCGTTCGAGTCGCTGTACCAAGGATGCGAAGGACCTTGGTCGCTGTGTGAAGCGAGGGCAGTTGTCTTGGCTCGGTAAGCCAGTCGAGCTAGGCGACTCCAATGGGGCTCTGGGTTGGCGTTTTTTGTGGACGTTACGAGGCCTGGGGTTTCCCAGTGCCCTCGTACCGCACTACTTGGCCGAGCCGGTCGATGTACCAGAGGTTGACTTCTGCGACTAGCATAACGATGTTATTACGAGTGCGAGTGGCACAAGACACGGAGAGTAGACACAACTTTTCGGTAAGCACTATTTTATTTCATAGCGGGTGGGGAGTACATGTATGGAGTTCTAGGAGTAGAACTTTCGTAGGAGGTTTACATTCCACGGCCGCTTGACGTCGAGTTTTCCGTCGCCTCGGACGTCGATGAGGTAGTAGGCGTCGTTGCCTAGGACTCGCCCGATGGCGAATGGTCCCTCCCAAGGGGGGAGAGCTTGTGCATGCCCTTCTTGTCCTGGATGAGGCGTAGTACCAGCTCGCCTTCCTGGAAGGTGCGATTCCTTACTCGCCGGCTATGGTAGCATCGGAGCCCTTGCTGGTAGATGGCGGTGCGGGAGCGAGCGAGGTCGCGTGCCTTGTCAAGCTGATCGACTCCGTCTTGGCGTGCGAGCTCGTTTGCGACCTCCGTGTAGTTGACCACCCTGGGCAAGTCATGCTCTAGGTCGGTGGGAATGACTGCCTCGACGCTGTACACCATGAAGAAGGGGGTGAACCCTGTCGACCTGTTGCCGGAGGTGCGGATGCCCCAGATGACGGAGGGTAGCTCTTCGACCCAGCATCCGGCGGTGCGCTCGAGTGGTACTTGGAGCCGTGGCTTCAGGCCATGGAGGATGCTCTGAACGGCGCATTCCGCCTGGCCATTGGACTCCGGGTGGGCGACTGAGGCGAGGTCAGGTCGAATGTGGTGTTCCTCGCAAAACTCGGCCATGGATCCTTTGGCGAAGTTGGTGTCGTTGTCCGTGATGATGCTGTTTGGGAACCCGTAGCGATAGATGAGCTCGCGTAGGAACTTGGTGGCGGTCTTCCCGTCGCATTTGCGGACTGGCTTGGCCTCCACCCATTTTGTGAATTTGTCGACTGCGACCAGGAGGTGGGTGAAGCCGGAGGGGGCCTTCTTAAAAGGGCCTACCATGTCCATACCCCACACGGCGAACGGCCAGGTGATGGGGATTGTCTTGAGCGTCGAGCTCGGCACGTGGGTCTGGTTGGCGTATTTCTGGCAGCCGATGCACCGCTGGACAATGTCTACAGCGTCTGCGTGTGCGGTGAGCCAGTAGAAGCCGTGTCGCATAGCCTTTGCGACCAGAGAGCGGACGCTGGCATGGTGGCCGCAGTCGCCGGAGTGAATGTCTTGGAGGATTTTGCGTCCTTCAGCGGGTTGAACGCAGCGTTGGAACACGCCGGTCACACTGCGCTTGTGGAGCTCGCCGTTGATGAGGACGAAGGATTTGCAGCGGCGTGCTATCATCCGGGCGTCCGTTTCGTCTGCTGGCAAGGTGCCTCCCTCCAGGTAGGCAATGTATGGCGCGGTCCAGTCGTCTGGCTCGGCGATGAGTGCGACCAGGGCTGCCTCTGGTTGCAGCGGGATTCCGATGTCAATCTCCCTTAGGGGAGAGATGGAAGGCTTGGTGATGGTGTCGAGAAAGACGCCGGCGGGTGGTGTGAGTCGAGCCGAGCCGATGCAAGAGAGTGCGTCGGCCTCCTTGTTCTTCTGCCTGTCAATCCACTCGACGGAGTAGCCTGTGAAGTGTTCACCCAGCTTGTCCACTTCTTGGCGGTATGCCACCATGGTGGGGGAGACAGCGTCGCAGGTGCCAGCGACTTGCCCGGCAACGAGGTCGGAGTCTCCGTAGCAGCGTAGGCGGTTGACGTTCATCTCCTTGGCAGCTCGCATGCCGTGGAGTAGCGCCTCGTACTCAGCCATGTTGTTGGTGCAGGGGGTGAAGTCGAGGCAGAGGACGTAGCGGAGCTTGTCGCCCTTCGGAGAGGTTAGCACGATCCCTGCTCCTGCACCGTCCGCATTCTTGGAGACGTCGAAGTGTAAACTCCAGTAATGGAGGTATGGCAGCTTTTCTGGCTGCTGGGCCTCTTCCCAGTCGGCGATGAAGTCCGCGAGAGCCTGCGATTTAATCGCCTTGCGCGGCTCATATTTGATGTTGTGGACGCCGATCTCGACGGCCCACTTGGCGACTCGCCCGGTCGCCTCACGGTTGCAGATGATGTCCTGCAACGGTGCTGAGGAGACGACCGTTATCGGGTGCTCCTAGAAATAGTGTGGCAGTCGCCGTTGTGCTCTGAAGACCGCGTATACCAATTTCTGGTATTGCGGGTAGCGCTGGCGCGATTCGGTGAGGACTTCGCTAATGTAGTACACTGGTCGCTGCACCGGGCGCTCCTTTCCTTCCTCTGGTCGTTCGACGACCATGACGGCGCTGACGACGCGCTCGGAAGTCGCGACGTAGACCAGCATGGGTTCCTTGTCGACGGGGGCGGTGAGTAGTGGCGCTGCGAGTAGAACCTTCTTGAGGTCGCGGAGCGCATCATCCGCCTCCTTGTCCCACTGGAAGGTGGGGTTATTGCGCATCAGGCGGTAGAGGGGCATCGCCTTTTCGCCCAACCGGGGGATGAAGCGACTGAGAGCCGCGACTCGCCCGGCCAACTTCTGGACATCGCGCAAGCACTCGGGTTTGCCGAGTCGAGCGATCGTGTCGATCTTGGTGGGGTTCGCCTTCATCCCGCGCTTGGAGACAACGTATCCCAGTAGCTGCCCAGATGGTACACCAAAGGTGCATTTGCCTGGGTTTAGCTTTATCTTGTATTTCCCCAGGTTGGCGAATGTTTCCGCCAGGTCAGCGAGTAGGTCGCTCTGGCAAGCGGACTTCAGCACCACGTCGTCGATGTAGACGTGGATATTGCGGCCAATTTGGCTCGCAAGGCACTCATGCATGCACTGCTGGTAGGTCGCCCCGGCGTTCTTGAGGCCGAAGGTCATGGCAGTGTAGCAGAAGGCTCTGAATGGCGTGATGAACGCCGTGTTCTCTTCGTCCTCAACGGCCATTTTGATCTGGTTGTACCCAGAGTAGGCATCGAGGAAGCATAGCGAATCCGAGCCCGTGGTGGAATCGATGATTTGGTCGATCCACGGGAGGACGAATTGTTCCTTCGGGCAGGCGCTGTTTAAGTTTGTGTAATCGATACACATCCTCCAGGTCCCATTTTTCTTCTCGACAAGGACTGGGTTTGCCAGCCACTTGGAGTACTTGATTGGCCGGATGAAGCCTGCAGCGAGTAGGCGCTGCACTTCCTCGGTGATAGCTCGGCGGCGCTCTTCATTGAAGGGCCGCAGCGACTGCTTGACATGTCGCACTTTGGGGTCGGCATTGAGTTTGTGCTCAGCGAGTTCCCTGGGGACACCAGGCTTGTCAGAGGGCTTCCATGCGAAGATGTCCCTGTTATCACGGAGGAACCCGATGAGCGCGCCTTCCTATGCTGGGCTCATGCCCGTCCCGATCGTCACCGTCTGGCTGGAGTCGCCTGGGACCAGCTCGACGGTGCGGGTATGCGTCGTTGCCTCGAAGGCGGTGGGGTTGCCGCCCTCCGAGTTGGGCTTCTTGAGTATGGTGGGGTCGTCGTTGCTGACCCCGCTCGCGTACTTGGCGAGCTCGTCGGCATGGTTGGCCTCTGCCGCGATGACGGCGTCGGCGAGTTCGACTCCCTTGGCCTCGCACTCGGCGGCCATGTCAGGGTCGCCGTGAATGGTGATGACGCCGCACGACCCGGGTAGCTTCATCGCGTTGTACGCGTAGTGGGGCGCTGCCATGAACTTGGCGAACGCCTGGCGCCCCAGGACACAGTGGTAGGGTCTGTCGAAGGGCACTAGCTCGAAGACGATCCGCTCGGTGCGGAAGTTTGCTGGTGTGCCGAAGGTGACTGGCAGCGTCACCTTGCCGATCAGGTATGCCTTCCGACCGGGGACGATGCCGTGGAACATGGTGTGGGTCGTCTCGATCATTGACTGCGGGAGCCGCAGTCGCCTGAAGGTGTCCAGGTATAGGATGTTGATGGAGCTGCCGCCGTCCATCAATGTCTTGGGGAGCCAGTAGTCTCCCACCTTGGGCTTGACCACCAGGGCGACTCGGCCTGGGTACTCGATCCATGGCGAGTGGTCCTGGCGGCTCCAAGTGATTGGCTGCTCGGACCAGTTGAGGAACTGGGGGACGTCCACCTGGGCCACCGCATTGACGGCGACGGCGCGGGCGATGACCTTCTTATCGCGCTTCGTGTTGAAGCCTGTGAAGGTGTGGAGCGAGCCGGCGATGCTGCCGAATTTTCTGCCGTTTGGAGGGTTGTTGTCGGGGTCTTCTTGCGTGCGCCGTGCCTTCTTGATCTCCTTGAGAGAGTGGCAGTCGGCGGTCGTGTGCGTAGCGGGCTTCCCTGCTATGAAATACACAAGGTTGGTTAAGAAGGGCCACGGGGTCGAACCTCGGCTTCGCCTTGTAGTTTCCACCGTCACGACGTTGCCCCCGTCGCGGCGGAAGCTCTTGGGCTTGCGCTGCGCGTATCCAGCGTTGGCGACAAACTCGACTCGCCCGTCACTGTGGCGCTTGCCGGTGAGGCGAGTGTTTCTGTAGCGTAGATCGGGTCTTCTCCCGTTGTCTTTGCCGCTCGTGCGGTGTTGTCCACCCGACTCGTCGTCGGTTTCCTGATTTGGATCTTCCTCCGCGTACCTTTTTGCGATCTCCAGGAGATCCGGTATGTTGTCGAGTGTGCGGTACGCTCGTTTGAGCTTGGCGACCAGGGGCTCGTAGAGGCACGAGGTCTTGAAGAAGTGGATCGCGGTGTCTGGGTGGATGCCGACCGCGTTGTACCACAGGTCTTGCCACCGTTGGACCCAGCTGCGGGTCGACTCGCGAGGTCCCTGGACGCACCGTTCCAGGTCCTCGATGGTGGTGGCACGGGTGTATGAACCCTCGAAGTGCCTGACGAAGGCGTCGCGCATCTCTTCCCAGGAGTCGATGCTATCCGCGGGAAGAGTGTTAATCCACTGCCTGCACGCCCCCTCCATCATCAGGGGAAGGTAGCGGGCAGCTAGTAGATCGGTGTGGCCGGCGATCCCCATCGCCATGAGGTAGGTATCCAGCCACACGGAGGGATCGTATGAGGGGTCGTACTTCTCTATTTCCTTCGGCGCTTTGAAGTTCGCCGGGTATCTCTCGCCTCGGATCATCGGTCTGAAGCACCGGGGCCCGAGTCGGCTTAGCGACCCCCTCGGCTCGCCGTCGCGGCGGTTAGTGAGGGTATGCCGCAGGTCGTCGGGTTGGCGTGCGCTCCAGCTCTGGTTGTTGATTATGTGGGTGCGGGCGTCGACAGGTTGACCGTTGGCGGCGACGAAGTTGGTCGCCGGCCAGGGGTCGTTGGTGGAGAGTGCCGCGTTCGCGGGTCGGTGTTGGAGCTGTAGCGGTTCGGGTGGCGGGCAGTTGAAGGTGTTTGCCGCCATGGGGCGGCCGCTTGAGGCCGCTCTGCTGCCCGATGAACGCGAGTACATCCGACCCTGTCAGTCGACGCATGCGGTTTTTTTTCGACCGCTTTTGCGAGCAAGTTCTTGGCGTACGAGATCTGCAGGGCGCCATCACCAGTGGTCGTGATGTTGTCGACTGCTGCTCGGCCCGCAACGAGGTTGTCCATCGGGGTAGAGAACAGTGGGAAGCCGTTCGTGTCTCGCTCCCGTGAGGAAACCACGATCCTTGGCTGGTCCGTGGGGGGTGCGCGGTTGGGTGGTGGCGGGGCTCCATTGGCCGTTGCCCCTGGTGGGGGCCGAGCGCTTCCTCCTGGTGGTGCATTCTCGCAGATCGCGCACTCAGTCGCGCGGGCCGGGTCGTTCTCGTCGTCAAAGTTCAGGGCGCGCCCCTGGACGGTGGGGTTCAAGCGCGACCTGATTCGGAGCTGGTGGTAGCGCGGCAGCTCCTGCGCTGTCACCTGCTCGAGGTGAAATTTTTCGCGCTCGGCTTGTTCCTTGCGGACTGCTTCCGCCAGCTTCAGGCGGAGTTCCTCGACCTCCATTGCCATCGCGTTGGGAGGGATCGGAGTGGAGAATGGATCCTCCGGCGGGTCGACGCCAGTCGCCATGTAGGTCGCGGCGTGGCGGCCGGTTCTGTCGCGGAGGTCGACGGAGTTCTCCGACCCGGAATCGAAGTCGAAGATCCCAAGGATGGAGGGATCCTCGAAGTCACCGACGTTGGAGACCTGGGTTATGGAGCCCGCGGGTGACACGGCGACAATGGATCCGGCGAGTGATGCTGGGGTCACCGAGTCGGCATCGTCGTTGAGGGCCGCGTCTTCCATGGCTGCGGTGGTTTCGGCCACGTTGTTGTGGGCCGAGTCATACTCGGAGGCGAGGCGGTGGATCGTGCGGACCTGACTCTCAGAGAGCCGGTCGCGTGGCGGCGAATCGCGGATGCGAGCCGAGTCCTCCGAGATGATGACGTTGGTGAGGCCGATGAAGAGGCTGATCGTGCCAACCGGCAGGATCATGCTATGCGTGACGGGTCAAGCCGCCGGGACGTAGCTGCTCGGCAAGATCTGGAGCATCTCGCCGATCGCGATCATGCGGACGGTGGCGATCGACTCGTTGATGGGCAGATTGGATCTCGCCGCAGAACACCGGCCTGACCGGCCAGGCCCCATGGTGGGCGCCACTGTCGTGGGAATGGCCACGACAGATGCTGCAATCGGCAGCGAGTAGTAGAACATGGGGCAAGGGCGGCCATCCATCTGCGGTGCGAGATGAGGGCTAAGACACAAGGGTTTACCCAGGTTCGCCCCCCCGGAGGGTAAAGACCTACTCCTGCTAGATTTTATTATGGTGAGAGTACAATGGGGCGAGCTTGACGGCTAGGCGGCGAGTCGCTTGGGTGTATGATGGAACGTATCCTCTATGCGCCCTCTAGGGAGGTTTATATAGACTCACCTCCCTAGGATTTACAGATCTCAACTGAATCAGTTAAGGATTCGGCGACCCTATGACCTAATCCGACTGGGCCTATCTACGCTTCTGGGCCTTCAGCTTCCAGTCGCTTGAGTCCACGCCAGATCTTGATCCAGTCACCGTCCTGCAGGCCCACTCTCTGACGCCTGGGCTAGTAGGAAACGTCTTGCTGAGTATACCCCGGTAGGCATATCCCCATTAGTAAGTGTGAATTCTAGTTGAACGAAGTTGGATTTCTCGGACATATTTTGTCGGGAGATGGTATAGCTGTCGATCCCGCAAAGGTGCCAGCTGTAACTGAGTGGGAATCTCCAAAGTCAGTGAAAGAAGTGTAGGGTTCGCAGCATAGAAAACAAAAATTTTCCTACGATGTGAACTATATACCAAGATCCATCTACTAGATACAAACAACGGGCGGATGTATATCCGTAGAGAACATACCCTTGAAGACCGACAAAGCTTAACGAGTTCAACTCGTGGTTGATGTAGACGATCTCTTGCCGATCTCAAGATCGAGAGGAAGTCCTAGCGCCGCAAATCAGCAGCGCATCCGTGCTCGCACACACGTTCGAGGCACCGAGCAACCTCCGCCTCCTCGCTCCAGCGATGCAGCGGAAGCACAACTCTTTCTTGCCGAATAGCCACCGGGAACATGTATCTCGCTAGTCCGAGACCATGGGGGATAAATTCTAGAGGGGGAGAGAGATCCTTCACGAGGAGGTGTGGTGTGAGAGGAGGAGAGGGGGGCCTTTTATAGGGGAGAGGGGGGGCACCCAAGGGGCATGGCGCCCAGCCATGGGGCTGCCCCCACCTCTTCCACATTCATGTGGGTGGAGCTCCCACTCAAAATGAAAAGCCTCCACTCCCATTAAAAAGCCTCCACTCAAAAATCCACTCACATGCATTAAATTTCCACCAAATTTAATGCAAGCTCTCATTTAAATAAAACTCTTTTATTTATTTATTCAGAATTTTGTTAATTACTTTAATTAACAAACATTCACATAAAACCCCTTGCTAGTATTCCATTTCACATGCAGAACCAGTTTCAGCAATTTCAACCGAAACAGTTTCGGTGTCTAGTGAAATAAATTCCTGCGCTTTCCTTTTCTTTTCGGCATGAAACTTTTGCTCCAATTGGATGTCGGTGTCTCTTAAGTGTGTCACCCTACGGTTCGTGAATAATGCGGACATGATCGAGACCCCTCTCGGATCAATAATCAGAAGCGGGATCTGGAGACCCATACTGACTCCCACACATTCAACGATGACTTTCTTGTGATCGTCGGAACCTTTTACGCTAGTATCTTAATCCCTTTGTTTCACGATATATTACATGTCCGAGATTCGATCATTGGTATCTCCATACCTAGTTTAATCTCGTTACCGACATGCACTCTTTTTTCGTTCCCGTGATATAACATTCTAGTGATCAAATCACTTGCTTGCAAGCTAATCAATGTGATATCACCGAGAGGGCCCAGAGTATATCTATCCGTCATCGGGATGAACAAATTCCACTTCTTGATCCATGAGCCTCAACATAACACTTTGTTAGTTCTGAATCCATCTTTATAATCACCCTGTTACGGTGTGACGTTTGATGTTATCAAGAAACTCTTCCGGTGTTAGTGATTGACATGATCTCATGGTCTAAGGACTATGATCACTTCGTAAGTTGTTATAGCAATATAAACTCAATGACTTTGATCGTAATGCTATACTTCGGATGAATGTTCATCACATCATTACACTAATGTTGTGATCCCGTTATTAACAACATCCAATGTCCATGATCAGGAAACCTTGATCATCTTGTTAATCAACGAGCTAGTTTATGAGAGAGGCATAACTAGGAACTTTCTGTTTGTTTATTAAACACACATGTATTAACATTTCCGTATTAATACAATTATAGCATGCAAAATAAACATCTATCATATACTTGGAATACACATAATAAACACTTTATTATTGCCTCTCAGGGCATATTCCCTTCAGTCTCCCACTTGCACTAGAGACAATAATCTAGTTACATAGTGATAAATCTAACACCCATTGAGTTCTGGTGTTGATCATGTTTTGCTCTAGGTAGAGTTTTAGTCAACGGATCTGCTACATTGAGATCCGTATGTACTTTACAAATCTTTATATCTCCATCCTTGACATGCTCGCGGATGGAGTGAAACCGGCGCTTAATATGCTTGGAATGCTTGTGACACCTTGGCTCTTTGGCATTGGCAATGGCACCATTGTTGTCACAATAGATCACCATTGGGTCCAACGCGTTTGCCACAACTCCTAGTTCGGATATGAACTCCTTCATCCAAACTGCTTCCTGAGCCGCTTCTGAAGCAGCAACATATTCGGCCTCCGTTGTTGATCCCGCTACCACAGGTTGTTTGGAACTCCTCCAACTAACCGCTCCGCCATTCATGAGAAATACGTATCCGGATTGAGACTTAGAGTCATCCGGATCGGTGTCAAAGCTAGCATCGACATAACACTTAGCGACGAGCTCTTCTTCACCTCCGTATACAAGAAACATATCCTTAGTTCTTCGTAAGTACTTAAGGATATTCTTGACCGCTATCCAGTGTTCCGAACCTGGATCCGATTGGTACCTACTAGTCAAACTAATAGCATGTGCCACATCCGGTCTTGTACATAGCATGGCGTACATTATAGAGCCTATGGCTGAAGCATAGGGGACTTTGTCCATTATCTCTCTTTCTTCCGCCGAAGCCGGACTTTGAGTCTTACTCAATGTCTTGCCTTGCAACATAGGTAAGAACCCCTTCTTACTTCCGTCCATTTTAAACTTCTTTAAAATCTTATCAAGGTATGTACTTTGCGATAGCCCTATTAGGCGCCTAGATCTATCTCTATAGATCTTTATGCCTAATATGTATGACGCTTCACCTAGGTCCTTCATTGAAAATTTGCTGTTTAGATAACTTTTAACACTGTTTAAAAGTTCTTTATCATTTCCGATCAATAATATGTCATCCACATATAATATCAGAAATGCCACATTGCTCCCACTCACTTTCTTGTAAATACAAGCTTCTCCATAAGTTTGGACAAATCCAAACTCTTTGATCACCTCATCAAAGCGGAGATTCCAACTTCGTGATGCTTGCTTCAATCCATAGATGGATCGCTGAAGCTTGCACACCTTGTTAGCATCCTTAGGATCGACAAAACCCTTTGGTTGTATCATATACAACTCTTCTTCAATATTACCATTGAGAAACGCGGTTTTGACATCCATCTGCCATATTTCATAATCGAAATATGCAGCAATTGCTAACATAATCCTAACTGACTTTAGCATCGCTACGGGAGATAAAGTCTCATCGTAGTCAACTCCTTGAATTTGTCGAAACCCCTTTGCGACAAGTCGAGCTTTATAGATGGTCACATTACCATCAGCATCAGTTTTCCTTTTGAAAATCCATTTGTTCTCCACGGCCTTTCGGTCGTGAGGTAATTCCACCAAGTTCCAAACTTGATTTTCATACATGGATTCCATCTCGGATTTCATGGCTTCTAACCATTTGTTGGAATCTGGGCTCATCATCGCTTCTTCATACGTCACAGGGTCATCATTTTCATCAACCATGAAATTCATGACAGGATTTCCGTACAGCTCGGGAGCTGCACGCGTCCTGTTTGACCTGCGAGGTTTGGTAGTACTCTCTTTTGGAGTTTCATGATCATTATCATTAGTTCCCTCTTCAACAGGTGGAGCCAACTCCGAACAACTTCCGGCGCTGCGCTACTCGCCATACTTTGAAGAGAAGGTTCCACAACCTCTTCGAGTTCTACCTTCCGACTACTCACACCTTTCGCGAGAAACTCTTTCTCTAGAAAGGATCCATTCTTGGCAACAAAAACCTTGCCCTCGGATCTGTGATAGAAGGAATACCCAATAGTTTCTTTAGGGTATCCTATGAAGACGCATTTTTCCGCTTTGGGTTCGAGTTTATCCGGTTGAAGTTTCTTCACATAAACATCGCATCCCCAAACTTTAAGAAATGACAGCTTAGGTTTGTTTCCAAACCACAATTCATACGGTGTCTTTTCAACGGATTTAGATGGTGCCCGATTTAAAATGAATGCAGCAGTTTCTAGTGCATAACCCCAAAATGACAACGGCAAGTCTGTCAGAGACATCATAGATCGAACCATATCTAATAAAGTACGATTACGACGTTCCGACACACCATTTCGCCTGGTGTTCCGGCAGGTGTGAGTTGTGAAACAATTCCACACTCTTTCATGTGAGTGCTAAACTCGTAACTTAGATACTCACCTCCACGGTCGGACCGTAGAAATTTGATCTTTCTATTACGATGATTTTCCACTTCATTCTGAAATTCCTTGAACTTTTCAAAGGTTTCAGACTTGTGTTTCATCAAGTAGATATAACCGTATCTACTCAAATCATCCGTGAAAGTAACAAAATAACGATATCCACCTCGCGCCGACACACTCATTGGACCACATACATCAGAATGTATGATTTCCAATAAATCTGTCGCCCGTTCCATTGAACCGGAAAACGGCGTTCTAGTCATCTTGCCCATAAGGCATGGCTCACATGTATCAAATGATTCATAATCAAGTGATTCCAAAAGTCCATCCGAATGGAGCTTCTTCATGCGTTTAACGCCAATATAACCTAGACGGCAGTGCCACATATATGCGGATATATCATCATTAAGTTTAATCCTTTTAGCATCAACATTATGAATATGTGTAACATTATCATCGAGATCTAATAGAAATAAACCATTCATCATCGGTGCATGACCATAAAAGATTTCATTCATATAAATGGAACAACCATTGTTCTCGGATTTAAATGAATAACCACTTCGCATCAAACACGATCCAGATACAATGCTCATGCTCAGTGCAGGCACCAGATAACATTTATTCAAGTTTATAACTAATCCCGACGGTAAGTGGAGAGGCAGCGTTCCGACGGCGATCACATCAACACTTGATCCATTGCCGACACGCATCTTGACCTCACCCCTTGCTAGCGGTCGCTTGTTCCGCAGCCCCTGATTCGAGTTACAAATATTAGCAACTGAACCGGTATCAAATACCCAGGTGCTACTGCGAGCACTAGTCAAGTACACATCAATAACATGTATATCATATATACCTTGTTTGCCTTGCCGGCCTTCTTGTCTGCCAGATACTTGGGGCAGTTGTGCTTCCAATGGCCAGTCCCCTTACAATAGTAGCACTCGGAATCAGACTTAGGTCCAACTCGGGGTTTCTTTTCAGGTGCGGCAACCGGCTTGCCGCCCTTACTTCCCTTCCGTTTTCCCTTCTTGTCTTTCTTGAAACCAGTGTTCCTATTGATCATCAACACTTGATGTTCCTTTTTGATCTCCACTTCTGCAGTTTTAAGCATTGACAGAAGCTCGGGGAGAGACTTCTTCATGCCTTGCATATTATAGTTCATCACAAAGCTCTTATAGCTAGGTGGCAGAGACTGCAGAACACGATGGATGCCTAAGTCAATGGGAATCGATATTCCCAAGGACACAAGCTTATCGGCGTAACCCGACATCTTGAGTACATGCTCACTAACGGAGCTGTGCTCTTCCATCATGCAGCTAAAGAACTTTTCTGAAGCATCGTAGCTCTCTACAGCAGCATGTGTGTCGAAAATCATTTTCAACTCACCCATTGTATCAAATGCATTGCCGTTTTCGAAACGCTTTCGAAGTTCCGGCTCTAGCCCATACAATATGCCGCAATGAACTAAGTTGTGGTCCTCCTGACGAGTCTGATAGACATTCTTCTCCTTGTCAGGGGCATCATCAAAAGGTGGGGGGCCTAACGGCGCTTCTAGCATATTGCTTTTGTGCAGCAGAGAGGAGAATCCTCAAATTCATGGCCCATTCAGTAAAGTTGCTACCGTTCGTTGCTAGTTTCTCTTTCTCCATGAACGCATTGAAATTAAAAGCAGGTGGTGCCATCTACAACAGAATTTGTAAAGTTTAGACTAAGTGTATGATAGATCGAGTTCAACTAATCTATATTACGAATGAACTCCCACTCAAAAGCGACATCCCTCGTGTCCTTTTGGTGATTACATGAACCAAATCCACTACACCAAGTCCGATCATCACGTGAGTCGGTATAGCTTCAAAGGCGAGCATCAAATGGGCATCATATCAACTATATGACTCATGCTTAACCTTTCGGTCTATGTTCCGAGGCCATGTCTGTACATGCTAGGCTCGCCAAGTTAGAACCTTAGTATTTGCGTGTGTAACTGTTTTACACCCGAAATATGGTCGTGGATCCAAGAACACCCGATCATCACGTGATGTCTTGGAGCGACGAAAACATAATCGGTGCATACTAAAGGAAGAACACATTCTTATCTTGATATTTAAATGAGGGATCATCTTATTATGCTTAACAAAGCTAAACAAGCAATATAAGATGTAATCAAACATCATATGTTTATTAGTGAAATTATATGGTTCCCGCAGATGATCTCTATCATGTGCATCGTGGTATGATCACTATCATACCTATATGTGTAAATCCAAGGTCTATGGATTTTACACGCTATGTGTGTTGTAAGAGTATCATCTCATACTTCTACTTACAACACTACCATATCATAACACTAGCCCAGCAACAATCTAAACTAGACGCCTCTAATTTATCCATTGCAAGTTTTACATGGCTTAGGGCTTTCGAGATAGAACCGTTCTTACCTACGAACATGAACCACAACGAGGATAATCAAATTGTTGACAACTCGCTTGCAAAATAGATATTGACTATAGTAGGAGAGACAGACACCCGCTAGCCACTTATGCAAACTAGTTGCATGTCAAGCGTGGAACAGGTCTCATGTGCGAGGACATGTAAAGTTTGTCCGGGCCGCTTCATCCCACTATGCCACCAATATCCAAAATTACAACAAAGGAGCAACAACATGATCATCATCGCCCACATACTCATATGTGTACTACCCGTGTAAAGTATCTACGCATAGATCCGGCTCTGATACCACTGTAGGGTTCGCAGCATAGAAAACAAAAATTTTCCTACGATGTGAACTATATACCAAGATCCATCTACTAGATACAAACAACGGGCGGATGTATATCCGTAGAGAACATACCCTTGAAGACCGACAAAGCTTAACGAGTTCAACTCGTGGTTGATGTAGACGATCTCTTGCCGATCTCAAGATCGAGAGGAAGTCCTAGCGCCGCAAATCAGCAGCGCATCCGTGCTCGCACACACGTTCGAGGCACCGAGCAACCTCCGCCTCCTCGCTCCAGCGATGCAGCGGAAGCACAACTCTTTCTTGCCGAATAGCCACCGGGAACATGTATCTCGCTAGTCCGAGACCATGGGGGATAAATTCTAGAGGGGGAGAGAGATCCTTCACGAGGAGGTGTGGTGTGAGAGGAGGAGAGGGGGGCCTTTTATAGGGGAGAGGGGGGGCACCCAAGGGGCATGGCGCCCAGCCATGGGGCTGCCCCCACCTCTTCCACATTCATGTGGGTGGAGCTCCCACTCAAAATGAAAAGCCTCCACTCCCATTAAAAAGCCTCCACTCAAAAATCCACTCACATGCATTAAATTTCCACCAAATTTAATGCAAGCTCTCATTTAAATAAAACTCTTTTATTTATTTATTCAGAATTTTGTTAATTACTTTAATTAACAAACATTCACATAAAACCCCTTGCTAGTATTCCATTTCACATGCAGAACCAGTTTCAGCAATTTCAACCGAAACAGTTTCGGTGTCTAGTGAAATAAATTCCTGCGCTTTCCTTTTCTTTTCGGCATGAAACTTTTGCTCCAATTGGATGTCGGTGTCTCTTAAGTGTGTCACCCTACGGTTCGTGAATAATGCGGACATGATCGAGACCCCTCTCGGATCAATAATCAGAAGCGGGATCTGGAGACCCATACTGACTCCCACACATTCAACGATGACTTTCTTGTGATCGTCGGAACCTTTTACGCTAGTATCTTAATCCCTTTGTTTCACGATATATTACATGTCCGAGATTCGATCATTGGTATCTCCATACCTAGTTTAATCTCGTTACCGACATGCACTCTTTTTTCGTTCCCGTGATATAACATTCTAGTGATCAAATCACTTGCTTGCAAGCTAATCAATGTGATATCACCGAGAGGGCCCAGAGTATATCTATCCGTCATCGGGATGAACAAATTCCACTTCTTGATCCATGAGCCTCAACATAACACTTTGTTAGTTCTGAATCCACCTTTATAATCACCCTGTTACGGTGTGACGTTTGATGTTATCAAGAAACTCTTCCGGTGTTAGTGATTGACATGATCTCATGGTCTAAGGACTATGATCACTTCGTAAGTTGTTATAGCAATATAAACTCAATGACTTTGATCGTAATGCTATACTTCGGATGAATGTTCATCACATCATTACACTAATGTTGTGATCCCGTTATTAACAACATCCAATGTCCATGATCGGGAAACCTTGATCATCTTGTTAATCAACGAGCTAGTTTATGAGAGAGGCATAACTAGGAACTTTCTGTTTGTTTATTAAACACACATGTATTAACGCTTCCGTATTAATACAATTATAGCATGCAAAATAAACATCTATCATATACTTGGAATACACATAATAAACACTTTATTATTGCCTCTCAGGGCATATTCCCTTCAAGAAGTTCGCAGTTTCCCGGGCTTGGCAGGATACTATTGAAGGTTCATTGAGAACTTCTCAAAGGTAGCCAAGCCAATGATGGAATTACTTAAGAAAGATAAGAAGTTTGAATGGACTGAAGGTTGTGAAGTCAGTTTTCAGGAATTGAAGAAGAGACTAGTGTCAGCACCAGTCTTATGTCTGCCAGATTTGGAGAAAGATTTCCAAGTCTATTGTGATGCATCCCACCATGGATTAGGTGGAGTTTTGATGCAAGAAGGGAAATTTGTGGCTTATGCCTCGAGACAACTCAAAACTCATGAAGTGAATTATCCTACTCATGATTTGGAGTTAGTCTCTGTTGTTCATGCACTCAAAACATGGAGACATTATCTTTTGGGGAAGCATTGTGAAGTATTCACAGATCACAAGAGTTTGAAATATATCTTCACTCAGAAGGAAATCAATATGAGACAAAGAAGGTGGCTAGAGCTCATCAAAGAATGTGACTTGAGTTTGTAATATCATCCCAGTAAAGCAAATGTTGTAGCGGATGCTTTAAGCCGTAAGGTTTATGTGAATGGCCTTACTAAGGGAGAATTGCCAGATGATGTGTGTGCCCAATTCAAAGACAGATTGGAGATAGTGCCCGAAGGATATCTCATGTCATTGGATGTTCAACCAACATTGTTGGACAAGATCAAAGAAGCCCAAAAGTTGGACAAGGATATTGAAGAGATTAAAGGTAAAATTATCAAAGGAAAGGCTAAAGGATTCCATGAAGATGAACAAGGTACTTTGTGGTATGGAAAGCGTATATGCATTCCACAAGATCTAGAACTTTGGAAGTTGATTCTGTAGGAAGCACACAATTCACCATATTCTATTCATCCAGATAACACCAAAATGTACATGGATGTGAAGGAAAGATTTTGGTGGAACAATCTCAAGAAGGATATTGCGGAACATATTGCCTTATGTGACATATGTAGCCAAGTGAAAGCGGAACATCAGAAACCGGCAGGATTATTGCAACCACTACCTATTCCTGATTGGAAGTGGGATAAGATTGGTATGGTTTTTATCACCGGACTGCCAAGGACTAGATCCGGATATGATTCTATTTGGGTTTTTGTAGATCGCCTAACAAAAGTGGCTCATTTCATACCCGTGAAGACAACCTATACAAGTGCTAAGTTAGCCAAGATCTATATGAACAGGATCGTAGCATGGAGTACCTAAGAGTATTGTGTCTGATAGAGGAACTCAATTCACTTCGCATTTTTGGCGACAATTGCATGAGTCATTGGGAACAAGATTGGAATTCAGCACAGCTTTTCACCCCTAGACTGATGGACAGACAGAAAGGGCCAATCAGATTTTGGAGGATATGTTGAGGGCATGTGCCCTAGACTATGGTGCTAGTTGGGATGAAAGTATGCCTTTAGCAGAATTCTCTTACAATAACAGCTATCAAGCCAGCATTGAGATGGCACTGTTAGAATTTCTCTATGGAAGGAAGTGTACTACGCCATTGCTATGGAGTGGTGTTGGAGAAAGAAATTTTTTTGGACCAGAACTAATTAAGGAAGCGAAAGAGAAAGTTAAATTGATAAAGGATAGATTGAAGATAGCACAGTCCCTACAAAATAACTACGCAGATCCAAAGCGTAGAGAAGTCACCTATGAGGTAGGTGATAGAGCTTATCTTAGAGTCTCACCACTTCGTGGTGTGAAGAGATTTGGAGTCAAAGGAAAATTGGCACCAAGATATGTTGGACCATTCAAGATTTTGAGTCGCAAAGGAGAAGTGGCTTATGAGATAGAATTGCCAGAATCACTTTCTGCGGTTCACAATGTGTTTCATGTGAGTCAGTTGAAGAAATGCCATCCGGAGATGGAAGAGACTTCTTTGAAGGATACTATACCTTTGGAAGAGGTTCAGTTGGAGAGTCATCTCACCTATGAGGAGAAACCTATCAAAATCCTCGAGACTGCAGAAAGAGTTACTCATACCAAGACTATAAAATTCTGCAAAGTTCAGTGGAACCACCATTCTGAAGAAGAAGCAACTTGGGAAAGAGAAGATGATCTTCGAAAAGACCACCCACAACGATTTGCTAGCCAATCCAAATCTCGAGGGCGAGATACATCTTAAGGGGTTTAGATTTGTAACATCCCAAAATTCATGAATTACAAAGCATGCATTGCATTCATATTGTCATAGCATTTCGGGTTGGCATACAAAATTTCAAAGTTTGAAATCAAACAAAACCATTTATATGCCCACTTTAATATTCATATGAGGCATGGTTTTGCTCTTATTTTCAAAGGACCAAGGTTTATTTGTGTAAACAGTAGTGTTTGACACACATTTGAGTGCATGGATCACACTATAAAAATCTAGAAAAGATTTGAATTCAAACAAGTTTGAAAAGGTTTGAAACCCATTCCTGAAAAATCAAACAGAAAAATAAAAGGCTAAAAGAAAAATAAAACAGGCGCCAGCCTTTCGGCCCAGCACCAGATCCAGCCCAACAGCCCACCCGGCTGTTTCCCCCTCCCCCTCTCTCTCTCACCCGCGCTCAACCTACCCCGCAGCCACTACCACTGGGCCCGAGCCAGCACAGCTCCTTCTTCCCCAAATCTCGCGCGACGACCATGCCGTCGCCGCCTGTTACCTCGCCGAATCAATTTGATTCAATTCCTTTGATTCAGGCAGTAATTCGCCCGGCCCTCACCTGCTGCTTAATCCCCACACCACCACGGCCATTTCCCCTCAACTCCCCTCACCAGAACGCCACCAGGCTGCGCTCATTTGAGCTCAAAACTCCGCTATCCCACGAACTCCGGTGAGGTATTCCGGTGAGTACCGTCCACCCCGTCCCCTCTCGTTCATGCTGTCGTGCTTCTCTTGTCCTTGCGCATCTTACTGTGTCTTTGGTTTGCCTTGTACTGCCCCAGAACATCGTCTTCGTTGAGCACCGCGAATAACCGACATCGTCCCCTACTCCGGTGAGAAATCACAGTATAAATCGAATGCCCCTTGGCCCCTAGTTCAAACTCACTACTTTGCCTTGTCCTTGTGCACATGCTGATGCACTTTGTTTGCGTTGGGGTGATCCAGGTTGTCGCCTCCGTCATCCTTTGCTAGAACCCGATGCTGCCCACAACTCTTACGTGCTTTTCTAGCCGTAGCAGCTCGCCCCCGTCCAAGCGGAAGCCACCTTGAGCATCCTCACACATGTGCGATGCTAGTAAGCTACTGCACCGCCCCTAGCCCCATCTCGAATCGACGGAGCGTCGCCGGCAGAAGCGCCGCCGCCGCCAGCACCCATTCGCGCCACCCATCTATGGTCGCATGCGTGAGCACCGTTAGATCTAGATCCTAGGGTTTAGATTAGATCGTAGGCCAAAGGGTTGTCGCCATATCTGAGCCACATGATCTGACTTAAATCCAACAGCCCACGCACGTGATCCACGTGAAGCGGTGCGGGCCAATCAGATGCGTCCACGTGTCTGGATTTTAGATTTAAAATCTGTTTTTGAATCTATTAGGAATTTAAACTTGTAAAATTCATATATGTTGTTCTGTTTATCCAAAAAAATGCAAATAATATACCATTGGATTCAGAAAAATGAGCCCTACATTACTTCGGGCTTAAATTTGTATTTTGCTTCTGAAAAAATGGGTGTATTTTGAAGAACACTTTATAGGCTTATTTTGACTATATAAAATGTTTATAAAATGATTTTAAAGCAAATTTAAGTTTTTTTAGACTTTAAATAGATGGCTTTGTCAGTACTGTTTAGTTTGACTTGTTTAGTATAGAAAAGTCATTTCATTGCATTTGCATGCATTCATATATTTTTGCTTGAGTATTTGAATGTGAATTTGGTGCTATTATGTTATGTGTAGATTTTGGTGCTAGTGGTTATTGTGAGTCTGAAGATTATTTCTACTCCACAAACTACCAAGGCAAGTGATGCTTTATGTATTTTGTCCTATTATATTGACTATGCACTAGTGATATTTTGAATAGGGCTCGCATGGAATTTTTGCTAAGTATATATAAGCTATGCCTTGGGAAATCCTAGTAGTTGTAGTCTTAGTAGAATTTTCTCTAAGTTAATATACTTGTTATGTTATCATGCTTAGCCTATCTAGTAGCAAACAAGGGTGGAATATATTCATACTATAGAAATTTTGCTAAGTCCTTGACTTGTGTTTTGTTTAATAAAACAACTAAGTGAATGAATCACCTGGGTGGAATGGTATATTGGTTTATGTTGAGTGGTTACACAAGGCCCATGCCTATGGTTTACCTTGTGTATCTCACTTGTGGAAAGCCACCCAGGAACAAAGGTATTTGAGATACTTAGTGTTTAGAAGCTTCCAGTGCAACCACATGGCATATGGGCTCTGCCTTGATCATATAGGTTGCAATAACTTAGCCAGATGGACAGTTGGTGGTAGGGTGATAGGATGGAACACGTCCATGGTGGTCTAAGGGAAGGCCACTGAAAGATCTCGTCTCGGTGCATGTCGAGTCTTGTGGGGAAAGTGCATCACCTCTTGAGAGGGTAAAACCTAAGTACTTAGCCGTGTCCCCAGCAACAGACAATTTGATCATCAAAGACATTGAAGCTATCAAGGATCTCCTCATCCCAATTTCTAAGTTAAAAACTTGTGGGTGAACAAGGGTAAATGTTCACCAATGTCTATTGGTGGTTCCTTGGGAGTTTTTGTCAAACAAAAACTTAGTGTTTTCAACTGATAAGGAAAACCCATGTGAGCAAAGCAAGCCTAAGCTACACTTAGCCAAATTCATATAGATGTTAGAAACTACTATTCTACTATGGTATCACTTGCCAATACAATTCCAAATGTATTGATCCACTATCGCTGTAACTTATGATGTTGCAGGTTACTCTGATGGAGATTAGGGTTGTGAGTCTACACTCAACATGCTTGCCTGTGGCACATGAAGATGAAGACTTATAGTTATTTACTTTATGTTATAAACTCGTGTACTAGCCTTTGGCCATTGAGTTGTAAAAGACTATGTTTATCTCTGTAATGACGATGTAATAAAGACCTTTGTATCTGTGTACTTCATCTTAAACTGTGGATGTTAGCATTTGATCCAGGGACTAGCATTGCAACCACAGGTGGGGTCTTACATACTTGCACTTTGTTTTGTTGCTTTATTAGAAAACCCCTAAAAATTTGTTTACTAAGTATTTACATAGATTTCCTGCTCCATACCACTAGTCAACACCTTCTGCTCCTCGTTGGGATCGACACTCCTATTTATCGAAAGTACTACGATACACCCCTATACTTGTGGGTCATCAAGACTATTTTCTGGCACCGTTGTCGGGGAGTGAAGCGCTATTGAAGAGTGGAACTGGTAAAGGAAAATTCTACTGTGAGTATTGTTTTTTCTTTCTATTTGTTACTTTGTTTCCAATATGGATAACCCACTTGGTTTTCTGTTTGGAAAAACTACTACCACTGTTAGGGTAGTAGATGAACCACCACCTGTTGAGACAGATCCTTTTAAGATACCTACAAGTATTGTTGATTGCGTTATGGATAATTATTATTTAGGGGATGGAACTGTCCACCCTGGTGATCACTTGCTTTTTATCCATGAATTATGCGAGTTGTTTAAGTGTGCAGGTATCACAACTGAACAGGTGAAGAAGAAGTTGCTCTCTATATCCTTGAAGGGGAGAGCTGAAGAATGGTATAAGCTGCTGAAAAATGGGCAATCCATGGAATGGGAGGAAATGGCTTCTCTCGTTTATTCTAAATTTTATCCTCCCAGTGAGATTCATAAGGATAGGAATCTGATATATAACTTTTGGCCTCGTGATGGAGAGAGTACAGCTCAAGCTTGGGGGAGATTGAAGTTACTAATGCTTAAATGTCCTATTCATGAACTCCCTAACAATATTATTATCAATAACTTTTATGCTAGGCTTTCTCTTCATGATAAAGATTTACTAGATGCTTCTTGTGCTGGATCATTCACACGTATGAAGGAAGAAGCTAAATGGGATCTCCTAGACCGTATTCAAGAGAACACTGAAGCTTGGGAGAATGACAAAGGAAGAAAGTCAGGTATAAACTATGATTATGAATGCATAAAATCTTTTATGGGAACTAATGACTTCCGTGATATTAGTAATGAGTTTGGTCTAGACTCCCAAAGTATTGCCAATTGTTTTAAGGCCTTTGCCTCCTACATAGAAATTCCCAAAAGGAAGTGGGACAAGTACCATGCTCCTTATAAACACATTGTTACCCATGTTCCTGCTAGCATAGAAGTTTGTACTGTTGATCATATTGTGCTTGAACCTTATGTTGAGAAAATACCTTTCCCAGCTAAGGTAAAGGAGTATTCTATGATTATTAGTGCGAATAGTAAAGGTACTAAGAAAACCGTGGAACCTGATGAGCAAATGAATACTGAACCTGTGGTAGCTATTGTGAAAGATCTTGACGTTATAAATATAGAGGATGAGCATATTGTCTTCTGTGAAGACGCTTCTAATATTATTTCTCATCCTAGTAGAGCTAGAAAAGCTAGTGTTCCTGTGCTTTCTGTTAAAATTGGTGATCATTGCTACTATGGTTTATGTGATATTAGTGCTAGTTCTAGTGCTGTTTCTTATGATCTTTACAGGGAAATTATGCATGAAATTGGTCCTTGTGAGCTTGAGGACATTGATGTGGTTATTCACCTTGATAATAAGAAACCATTTGCCCTATTGGTATTGTAAGAGATGTGGAGATTCTTTGTGTTAAGATTAAGTATCATGCTGATTTTCTAGTGCTTAATTCAGCAGCTAGTAAAACTTGTCCTATCATTTTTGGTAGACCTTTCTTGAACACTTGTGGAGCTATTATAGATTGTAAGACGGAGAAAGTTTTAACTAAGTTTGATGGAGATTCTTATGAGTTTAACTTTTCCAAATTTGCTAAAGCTCCTAATGAAAATAGCTTGCCTAATAAAGATTTCAGGATGGAACAACTTGCTTCTATTGATCCGGTTTATGACCTTGGGCCTATTTTTGGTGATTGTAAGTATGTTCATTCTGATTATAAAGTTGTTTCATGTGAGAGTTATATTATCAACTTTATTGAAGGTGCTACTGAAAGTTATTATGAGAGAGGGAAACATGGTTTTATGCATTCTGTTTATAAAGTTGTTTCATGTGACAGTTATATTATCAACTTTATTCAAGGTGCTACTGAAAGTTATTATGAGAGAGGGAAACATGGTTTTATGCATCCCAATAATGTTAAGTTTCCCCGTTTTATGTTGAAAGCTTTGAAGTTGCATTTGTTTTGTCTTCCTATGATGGTGGCTTTTTGTTTCAACAATTTGTTTTCTCATGACACCCCCATGCATAGGAAGGGGGTTAGACTCAAGTGTGTTAGTTATTTGCTTCTTGATGCTCTCTTTCACTCCAGATATATATCTCCTATGTGAGCATCTTTGAAACTACCAAGCCTAACTTAAAGGCATTAAAGAAAAGTACTTGTTGGGAGATAACCCAAGAGTTTGGTCGAGTCTTGGAAGTTATTAGCTCAGTAATAACCGCTCCTTATCCTTTTTGTTTTGGTTTTTGTGTCAAGTTAAACTACTTTTGAGAAGTGGAGGAGTTGTGAAAAGTGGTTGTCCTGGGACAGATTTTTGTGCTGCATTGTAAAAATTAGTGAGGGAGCTCGGTACTTCGGATGGAGCTGAATTTTTCTATGCTTGTTCTACAAGTTGTTACCCAACTTTCATTAGTTTTGCACTTTTTTATTTGAGCAACAGAAGGTTTTCAAAAAAATCAATCTTTACCTGCTGGTCTGTTTTGACAGATTTCTGCCATCATTTGCATTTGTCTCTTACAGAAGCCTTTGTTTTGGTGGATTTCAGTTGAAGTTTGAACCTAAAGATTTATTGTTTTTTGCTTACACTAATGTTGTAATTGATGTTTTTGTGAGACCTTGTAGGAAAGGAATTTCAAGGAGAAGGAGGAAAGGAGTCTGCAGAGGTTGTCTTTGAATAGGTAAAAGTGGTGAAAACAGAAGGTTCATGAAAGCCTAATGTTTTTATATTTTTGATGTTTTTATTACATATGGAAGGCTACGAAATGAAACAGGGGAGGAAATGGAGGCCGGGATGGCCACACCCACCCCAGGCGCGGGCCCCAGCTGGCCGCGCCTAGAGGGGGTGTGAGCCTCCCGAGCTCCGTCTCCGCCTCGTTTTCATACCAGTACCTTCCTTATGCCTTGAAACTTCGTAATATATAACCCCCGGGTTCCCCGAGGTTCTTGTATCGTGTTATCGTTGTGTTTTTGTTTTGATCTGTTTTTGTCAGGCAAAATTCTCAGTTTTGGAGCCACAATGTCTTCCTCTGGATCACCCATGGAGGATTCCTCTGTGGATGCCATCAACCCGTACATGTATGAGTTGAGGATTCATCCCAAGGAGTTGATTCTCAATGATGGGAAGGTGAAGATGAAAGAAGTTCAAGGCCCTAAAGGAGAAGGCAGTCTGGAAGAAGGGATGGAAGCATTGGAGCAGGAAGTTTTCAGGTACAAGAATATGGCAGAACGTGAAGTGGATGTTATTCACAGAAAAGTTCAGAACTCATAGCCAAGCATGAGGAGGAGGTTGCTGAGCTCCGAGAAGAAATCTTCTCGCTCCGTCAGACCACCAACCAATTACAAGCACAACTCTACGACATACAAAATCAAAACTGTGAGTATGAGGCTAGATTTAATCGCATAAGCTCTGCTGCTAGTTTCAGGATTGTGGAAACCAGGACATCTTTTTTGGATGGGGAACCTTTGCCTTGGAATTTTGATGATGACAAGAGAACACCACCACCGAAGGAGTAATTCGTCATCAGGTTTGGCATCCCCTTGGCTTGTTCCAAGCTTGGGGGAGTGTCGCGGTATCACATCATTATCTTTTATATTTTACCTTTTTAGTGGATTCATGTCTTTGGTAGAGGAGTTATCTTATAGGTTGGTTTGCATGTGGAAGTATCTCTCCTTTAGTTGTTCATCTATGTATCCCTTGGTGTGAGTGCCTTTATGGAATATTAATGAGAAGTTTCATCTATTACTTTTTGCACTTCTTATTTTAGTTTGCAATCTCTATTATATGATTGATCTTGTTGATCAGTATTGGCATCACTTTGGGAGCATCAAGTAAATCTAAATTGGTTTTGGCAAACCAAGCTCTGGTCAGTAGCAACATTTTTTGAGGTTTGAAAGGAAAAGAGAAAAAGCTTACAGGTATTTTGTATCATTTATTTTCCTTCTTGATTGGCTCATAAGCTTAGTATTATTTATTTAAGATATTTTGTGTCTTCAAGAAAGATTGCATGTTTGGCTTTATCACTTGTAGGTTTGCTTGTTTCCTTCAACTCTTTTGCTTGCTACCCAGCCTTGCTAGCCAAAAACCTGTTTTGAGAAGGACTATTTCTCATGTTTCCAACCCCTTTGAACCAAAACCTGTGCCATTTGTGTCCACCATATCTACCTATTAGCATTATTGCTATTCCAAGCAAATTCTCAAGCTTCATCTATCTTTCGAATTAAAAAGTATTTTTTTATGAAAACTAGTTAGTAAAGCTCTCACGAACTTGATGACGCACCTTATTTTCTTGCCCCTAATAGACTTGAACCATTGTGTCATCGAAGTTGTATATTCTTGCATCTATACATTGGGATTAGCAGAACCATGCTGTCACGGGGAATGCTTTCAACACTTATGGATACTCATGCAGTTGATATCATGCTCTTTTGTTTGCGGATGTCGTCAGTGTGAAATAAAAAGGGAGCTTGTAAGTCCATGGAGTTATGTATGTGTGTTAGAGAAACGCCTGGTCCGCTAGCCTAAGCCATGCCTAATCATGGTGGAAACTTGCAGCATCACCATAGTGAGCAATCTGTGAAGCATCCTTAATAAAAAGCTATGCAAATAGTAAATAAAAAGATCGCTGAGATGCTCACTGTCTGCTTGCCTTGTCATTTTGGTTATGGGATAGCTCCTGTACCATGTGCAAGGGGTACCACGTTGGCGGTTATTTATGATACACATGTACTTACAATGACAAGAACTTACCGGTAACTAAAGTTGAGTAGCATGAGGAGTGTCCCTCGTACTCAAGGGACATGAGATTGCCAACTTATATTTCATCAAGCATATACTCCATCCTTGTTCACTTTAACCTTAATCATTTCAAGATGCCTATGATAGGAGCAGTGAGGGCTCAAAGCTAGTAAGTACCATAATCTTTTGAAATCTCTTTATGACTTGAAATCCCTGTTGCCCTCTATGAAGGGACCTTTCTCCTATTTTCTGAGTTGAGTCAGTAAACCTACTTCCTCTCTATCTCCAGCAAGAATTTGAGTTGTTGTGTTGCAAGCATTCATATGGTGATTTATTCAATCATGTTCTCTATCTTCCTTGTTTGCACAAGACTCTTATCTATTGAGTATTACTTTGAAAGCCATCATTATGAAAAACCTTTTTGAGCAAAGAGTGCTCATGTTGTGAAAACTTCTACAAAAGCTTTTTGTGAAACTTTTTGCCAGCTGTTCTCTGACCAGGAACAAAGTTTGCCAATTCCAATTATGATTTATATTTATGCATCTCTATTGTGACTCCTATACTTGTTGCAAGCTAAGTTATATAATGGTGAGTTGCCTTCTTCTATGAGTTGTGTAATGGTAAGTGTGATGCTTCTTATCCGTATTCTTTTATCGACACTTCACTCCATAAACCCATGGACATGTTTACTGAGCTTAGTTTTCGCTTGGGTACAAGCGAAGGTCTAAGATTGGGGGGAGTTGATACGTCCAATTTGCATCACCATTCTATATCTAATTTGCCTCTATTCATTGATATATGTCTTATTATGAGGTGTTACTTATGTATTTTCCTCTGTTTTTGCATGTTGGATGATTCTTGGAGGATGGACTGCCGGAGTCAGGTTTCTGATAGAAAAAGAGGTGTTTTGATACACGAAGATCAGAAAATACCAGAAAAATATTGGAAAATTATATTTTCCTAGAAGATGAAGGAATCCAGAAGGGGAGGCGTAGCTAGGCCACAGGGGACCCACACCCCCTAGGCGCGGGTCCCCCTAGGCCGCACCTAGGGCAGGTGTGGCCCACCTGGCCGGCGTCCGACTCCGCCCTCTCGCCTATATCTTCCTCTAGGAACCCTAATACCAGGGGAGCGACCACAGAAAGACTTCCGCCGCCTCTGCGGGGCGGAAAACACTGAGAGAGAAAGAGCTCTCCAACAGACAGATTTCTGCTAGGAAAATTCCTTCCCAGAGAGGGGAGATCGTCGCCATCAACACCGTCATCAAGCTAGACTTCATCGGGGTCATCATCATCAACATCCACACGATCATCTCCACCAGAACCATCATCACCACTCCATCCCGCTATAACAATTGTGTCAGATCTTGCATTAGTTCTCAGGGGAAACTTTCCCGGTGTTAATTACTATTGTAGTTGATGCTTGTGAGTGGAACCATTGGATTATTGTTTATGTTCAGATTGTTATCCATCACCATATCATCTTTGATCTTGATCCATATGATGTCTTGTGAGTAGTTCGTCTAGTTCTTGAGGACATGGGAGAAGTCATGTTGTTAGTAGTGGATTTGTGTTGAGATATTATTCAATGGTTTAGTATTTAAGTTGTGGTGCTATTCTTCTAGTGGTGTCATGTCAACGTCGACTACATGATACTTTCCATTTATGGGCCTAGGGGAATGCATTGTGTATTTGGCTACTAATTGTGGGGTTGCCGGAGTGACAGAAACCTGAACCCCCATTAGGACACCATTGCATAAGGGAGCGTAGGATCTCAGAGTTTAAGGCTGTGGATAGGTTTATATCTTAATTGCTTTTCTGTAGTTGCGGATGCTTGCAGGGGGTTTAATCACAAGTATGTATTAGTCCAAGTAAGGTCGGTACATTAGCACAGGTTTACTCACACAACACTTACAACACCAAAGAAGAGTACTCAGCTATTTGAAGCGAAAGCACTTGACAGAATTCCCATGTGTCCTCGAGAACGTTTGGTCCTTATAAGTATTTCCACCGGCTTGTCCTTTGCTAAGAAAGGATTGGGCCACTTGTTGCAGTTGTTCATTGTATTTATTACTTGCACTTTGTTTTGTTGCTTTATCAGAAAACCCCTAAAAATCCGTTTGCTAAGTATTTACAGAGATTTCCTGCTCCATACCACTAGTCAACACCTTCTGCTCCTCGTTGGGATAGACACTCCTATTTATCGAAAGTACTACGATACACCCCATATACTTGTGGGTCATCAGATACCATGTCTGAATGCCATGTCCACGACATGAAGATAAGACCCCGGGAATTATCCTGATGTGGCTTGGTAACCACGCATTCATATCTATGATACGGTGAAAAGTATCGATGGACACATCATGCACCTGAAATAAAAGCACTAGGATTCAGCATTCGATAAGACCTCCACGACCCGAACTGAATTACGCCAGCAAATACCAAATTAAAGTCTAGGGACTTGAATTTGATGTAGGTTTATGTTGTTTTTTTCCAAGAGCAATTAACTGATTCCTGATCCATTGGATGCATCAGACTCGTTGTACCAAATCCCTACATAACTTAAATAAAAACTTCTGCCTACAGCAAAAACTTCAGCTAAAGTAGCTAAACATAATTTTGAGACTCGACCCAAATATGTGATTCAGATAGAGTCTCGGGGGCTACTGACATGGGTATGACCTATCGGGTCCCTATGTTTAGTTACCCTAGGCGTATAAAAGCTTATGGCCCATGAAGGCCCAACAAAGTCCAAGAAGCACCCGACGGAGTAAAGACTTTCCATAACCGGTAAGGAATATTCAGGAACTGACCTAGAGCTCATATTGTAAGTGTTAAGTTGTAACCCCTCCGGTTATGGATCCAGGACCCAGCCTCTCGTATAAAGGCTGGGAGGATCCGACGGAGAGGACACAGTAGTTTTCCAGCAATCCGTCGTAAACTAGATCACAACTAGCAAACCGGCGACTTTGTAACCGAGCTTTCTCAATAATCAGACTACATCGACTTCCTTTTTTGTCTGATCAGCCGATGAAATCCCCAACGCTCTCTTCTTCATGAAACCATAAGTCCATAACAATGGGCATTTGAGGTTACCCCTCGTCGGGGATACTTGTTCTTCTCTAGGGAGCACTAGAGGATCTCGTACATCAAGATACATACGGATCTTGGATGCCAACAACAAGATTTGGGGCACAAGAACTAGGGGTTGGAACAATCTCACCAAAGATGGTGGAACCAAAGATTGTTGAGAAAGAACCTTTTTGTGGGACTGGAAATGAAAGTGTTGTGGCACACATGACTGAGCTATCTACTACGAGTGGCTTATTTTCTGATAATATTAAGAAATGCACCTACTTTGTTGCTAAAATTTCCCCTTTTTCATTGAAAGGAGAAGCTAAAGCTTGGTTTAATAATTTACCTCCTAGATCTATTGATAGTCATGATTGCTTGGTTGATACTTTCTTTCAGAAATATTTCCCTCCTAGTGCTCGACATACCATTTTGCAGGAACTTTTTGATTTTAAACAGGGAGAAGAGGAGAGATTGCCTGAATCATGGGCAAGGTTTTATGCTTTAATTCAAGAACAACCTGGATGACAAATACCTAAAAGTGAGCTTCTTTATATATACTATAATGGACTAACTAATGAATCTAGGACATACCTAGATAGGTGTGCTGATTGTGTTTTCAGGAAAAGAACTCCCAAAGAAGCTGAGGAATTAATGGCTAAAATAAGCAAGAATTATAATGATTGGACTACACCTGAGCCAACTACACCTGAACCAATTGTGCCCGAGCCAACCCCAACACCAACACGAAAGAAGAGGGGAGTGATTGAATTAAATGATGAAGTGATGAAAGAAGCTAAGAAATGTCTTAAGGAGAAGGGTATTAAATCTGAAGATGTGAAGATTTTACCTCCTATCGAAGAATAATGTAAGCCAACCTCTCACTCATCCACTATTGATGTAAACCTCTCCAACATTTTGATGAAGGTGATATTCCTTACTCTAAACCTCCTGATCAATGCTTAGAAGAATTTGTTATTTATGTTGTTAAGCAGGATAATTTTAATAAGAGAGTGCAGAATCATTTAATGGAAAATTGTAGAGCTATTAATGAGTTGAAAGATATAGTGGAAAGAACCTCCAATGATGTTAAAATTCTTGTTAAACATTTCCAAATGGTTCAAACTCAAATTGATCATCTTACTAAAGTACAAAAAGATTTGCTAGTTAATGCTTCTAGGGAAAAACAAGCTTATGAAATTAGAACTAGGAGTGGTGCTTCCACTCAAGATCCTTTATATCCTGAGGGATATCCCAAAAGAATTGAGCAGGATTCTCAACAAATTGAAAATAGTGGTACTTCTTCTAAGAGAAAGAAAAATAAACATAAAATATTTGTGGAATCTTCGGAACCTGCTATAGGTCCTAATAGTATATATGTCTCTAATGCTGAAACTGAAAGTGGTAATGATAAAAATGATGCTCCTGATAAGGAAGAAATTGAAGAACCTGAAAGGCACACTAAGAATACTAAGTACACTAAAGTACATTTTGTTGTTAATAAACATGGTAGTGAAAGAGAGCCTTGGGTACAAAAACCAATGTCTTTTCCCGATAAGAAACACAAGTCAAAGGAAGAAGAACATTATAACAAGTTTTGTGAGTGGATGAAACCTTTGTTTTTGAAAATTACTTTGACCGATGATATTAAATTGCCTCCTTACTCAAAGTATATGAAGGATATTGTCTCTAATAAAAGGAAGATTCCTAATGAGGAAATTTCCACTCTGCTTGTAATTATTCCTTCAATGGTAAGGTTCCAAAGAAACTTGGAGACCTAGGGATTCCAACTATTCCTTGTTCTATTAAAAATAATTATGTTAGAACTGATTTGTGTGATTTGGGAGCAGGAGTTAGTGTTATGCCTTTTTCTCTCTACAAGAGACTTCAATTGGAAAAATTGATACCAACTGATATATCTTTGCAAATGGCTGATAAGTCTACTAATATTCCTATTGGTATATGTAAGGATGTTCATGTTCAAGTGGCTCATAATTGTTTGATATTAACTGACTTTGTTGTGCTTGAAATGCCTAAAAATGATAATATGTCTATTATTCTTGAGAGACCTTTTTCTTAATACTACAGGTGTTGTCATTAATTGTAATCAAGGAAAGGTAAATTTTAATGTTAATGGCAAGGATCATACTGTCTATTTCCACAAGAAAATTGATAAAAATTATGGCCTAAATTCAATTGAAAATATTGAAGGCATCAAAGTTGGAGAAATATATTGTCCCATACTACAAGAAAGTTATGAAACTATTATGATTGGGACATTGCTATCAAGATTGAGATAACATAATCATTTAGTGAAATGCAAAGTTTTGTTGCATATAAAATTGTTTTGGTAACAAGACCTGATCAACCTTGTTAACAAAGGGATTTTAATGAACAAAACAATGTTTTCACCATGATTATCCTTGCTCACTTTTATTTTCTCTATCCCAATCTTTGATCTTCACCTTGTTCATCTTTGTATTTCTAGTTGCTTGCATATTAGAGTGTCTTAGAACTTCTGTAGTTTTAGTTTAGGTTTGCTCAAAATAAAATTTCTCGAAAAATTCTAGACAATTAATATTAAATTTCTGGGTCAAAAAAGGGGATAGAGACACCTGGAGTGACCCAGGGGGGCCTACCAGGAAGGCACACCACCTGGTGGCGCGGCCACACCAGGGGCGCGCCTAGCCATGGTGTATACCACCCTTGGCCCTCCACTTACTCTCCCTCCTGCCACTTCTTTCTCTCTTCCAAAAAAACACCATTCCATTGCTCAAACCCATGTTCTTGCTATTCTTGCTCGCGATTTTCGATCTCCTTGCTCAGCCCACCTTTGTTGCTGAAATTTGGAGCATTTGTTCTCTGGTATGTGACTCCTCCGCTTGTCCAAGTAGATTTGTGATTAGTGAATTATATCTTGAGTATTTTGCTACTGTGGGTGACAGGTTATGTGAGATTGCATGCTTGTTCTTTGCTTAGAGAAATTATTTTTATGCATGTTTAGCCCTCTTGCAAGTCCCCATAGTAGTTCCCTTCATTATGTAATCACTTTGCAACTACTTTTTGTGATGCATGTCTAAAATTTCAGAAAAGGAGATGAATGAACACCAACTCAAGCAACATGAACTGCGGGTGCCTGAGGTAATTAAAGTCCACCGTGAGGAGGAAGTTTTTCCTTCCATTTATCAATGCCCCGAATTCATGAGGGCTGCAGGAATTTTTCAAGATTTCCAGACTCTAATTTCTAATGCAGGACTGGAGCATTTTGTGGGAAATGAACCTTACCAATATGTGAAAATGACTATGTCTATGGTGCAGGATTTTCGATTTAGTTGGTCTTTGCCTAACCCCATGGTTCATTACACAATTTACAATGTAGCTGTCAATCTCCCTTTTGATAATTTTTGTGAAGCTATCAAAGTGCCACAGTGGGGTTCATGCAAGAGGATTAGGGAACGCCCCACGCCACTTATGGACTTATATGCGGAAATTTGCCAAGGGAGCAGCTTCTCAAAGGAGAGTGGTAAGATTCGAAATATTCATTTCCCATCTATTCGATATTTTGCCTATTTTATTGCGAAGTGTGTTCTTGCTAGGAAGACTGCTAGTAAATTATGTTCATATGATCTAGCTTTTATCTTAGCTTCTTTGAAACCGGATAATACTTATAACTTGGGAGGTTTAATAGCTTTCCGTCTTGCTGCTAATCGCGAGAAAGGTGGAATTTGTGGAGGCCTCATTGCCTCTCGTTTATTAGCTTTGCATGGTGTAGAGCCTCATCACTAGGACTTACAGTTTCCCATAGAGAGGCTTGATCTTAATTCCATGATACAACATAAATTTGTTTCTTCTTGGGATAGTTTGAGCGAGTTATCTTATGAAATAACCTTTCTCAGGAGTGGATGGAGAGGGGGTAAGTCTGAGCAAGTAGTCCCTCTGCATGCACCTGCTTTGTTTAACCTTGATACCAGGAAAGGATGGTCACTCACGGAGGAAGAACTCGACACATACATGGCCGAGCTCTCCCAGCAAGAGGAGAATGTTGGATGGGAGGCCAAAGATAATTCGGTTCAGCCCTCCAACACAGGGGAGTCTTCATACCAGCAACACACTTATGATTGGGGAGCTTCTTCTTCTTCACGGGGGCCTGATTATGATCATTCTTACGATGACCCACCAGCTTGGAGTTCCTACCCGCATTTTGATTGATCTCCACTAAGTCCAAAAGCCTAAGCTTGGGGGGAGGTATACCGACATCACACTCATCTACATATCATGTTATGTCGATACTTTGCATATCCTTGTTTCGCTTTCTTTTTAGTTTTTGTGCTTGCTTTGTTTTTGCTTTCCAAAACACAAAAAAGACCAAAAATATTTTTGTTATTTCTCTTTGTTTGCTTCTTTGTTTTCTAGACTTGGTTTACTTAGACCTTTTTAGCTTTGGTTTGTTATTCGAAAAAACCCAAAAAATTGTGCTTTGTTTACTTTTTCCTTTAGTTCCTGTCTTTAAAAATCGAAAACCCAAAAATATTTGTTGTTCTTATCTGGTTTTGTAAAGTTCGTTGCAGGGTTCAGCAGTCCTCGGTGACTCCTTTGGAGTTTGGTTTTATCTTATTATTCAAGCCACACAAGTGAAAGGCAATAATGACGATTTATGACAACTCGAGGTGTGGTAAGAGGCTAATATGAACTCTATTTGTTTTCATTTTTGTACATATACTCATCATTGTGGGCATGCTTAGTCTGTTTATGTAAGGTGTATGTTATTTAATGGATGCTTAGTAGTTCTTGCTCTCTTATGATTAGTTCCAACTTGCTAATAGTTTGTAGCATGTCATATAAATGTTTGCTTGCATTGTTCTATTCATAACTTGGTATGACATTGTGGTATCCTCCTCTGAATGTTTTATTTGAATTGACTTGGCACATGATCACGCATGCACATGACTAAACAAAAGTCAGTTAAGCCTCGGTGATTTATTTTGCCTCAGAGTTCTTGTGTCACTTTTATGTCATAATTAATTTTGTTTTGTCGGAAGTATGATTATGACAGCTACTGCTCTCTCGATTGTCACTCCCTTTGTATTGCTAGCCTTCACTTGCACTGAGTATGAGCTCCACTTGTGCATCCAACTCCCCAAAACCAAAGTTGTCAAAAAGTGTCCACCATATCTACCTATTAGCATCATTGCTATTCCTTGCATATTTATTATGCCTTGTTTTCTTCCAAATAAAAATGTTTGCTTGTTATGTGAAAATTAGTTAGTAAAGCTCTCACGAACTTGATGGCACACTTTATTTTCTTGCACTTAATAAATCTGAACCATTGTGACTGTCTATGCAATTATATGCTTGCAAATTATAAGTTGGGAGTTAGCAGAACCATGTTTTCATGGGAAACTCTTTCAACATTGCACTTATTCTATTTAGTTGATATCATGTTATTTTGTTTATGGATCCCGACGGTGTGAAATAAAATGGGAACTTGTAAGTCCATGTAATTTATATATGTGTTAGAGAAACGGCTGGGTGGCTAGCCTAAGCCATGCCTAATCATGGTGGAAACTTACAGTGTAACCATAATGAGCATTCTATGAAGCATCCTCAATAAAAACCTATGCAAATGGCAAAGATCGCTGAGATGCTCATTGTCTGTTGCCTTGTCATTTTGATATGGGATAGCTCTTGTGTCATGGGGAAAGGGGTATCCTGTTGGCGGTTCTCTATGATACACATATACTTATAATGACAAGAACTTGCTCGTGACCAAAGTTGAGTAGCATGAGGTTCGGTACTCGTACACAAGGGGCATGCGATTTTCAACTTATGATCTTTCAAGCATATAACTCATATTTGACCTCACTTTAACCTTAACCATTTAAAGATGCTTATGATAGGGGCAATGAGATATCAAAGCTAATGAGTACCATACTTTCAGCATTTGGAAGCCTTTCAAACTTTTTAATCTTTTCTTTCGCTTTTATATCGAGTCACCATTTATTCTATGAGCACCTTATCGAGAGCATAGCTGTCATTCTTAGTGTAACATGCTTGTCTCAAAACGCGGTTAATTGTGACATAATTTTGATGCTTGTATCTTTGATATTTTTATTTCTAGTCTTCACTTGAACTTCAGAGGTGCCTTGACATTTATGTTTTGCTCCACAATCAAAGGCAAGCGAGATACCACTTTATCATACCTTATTATGAGCATTACAATGTTGCATATGCTTATGTTTCATGCTGCTTATTATTATTGTGTTGGAATCTCTTCATAGCTTGCATAACTATTCGGTAGACTTATTTGCATACTCCTTATTATGAATTGCCTAAGTATTTGACCATATGCTGAGAATATATACATCTTATGAAGCAAATGGTTCGTGAAAGTTTCTTTTATCGCACTCAATTTTCAAATGAATTGATTGAGGACAAGCAATAAGCTAAGCTTGGGGGATTTGATACGTCCAAAACGTATCTACTTTCCCGAACACTTTTGCTATTGTTTCTCCTCTAAATTATGTGATTTGGATATAACTAACTCGGACTGACGCTATTTTCAGTAGAATTGCTTTGGTGTCTCGTTTTTGTGCAGGAATTCAACTTTCAGGAAAAATCCCAGAAAATATGCCGAAAATCCTAGTTTCCCAGAAGACTCATGGAGCCAGAAGATGGAGGGGAGGAGAGGCCTAAGGAGCCAGAAGACAGAGGATGCCAACAACAAGATTTGGGGCACAAGAGCTAGGGGTTGGAACAATCTTACCAAAGATGTTGGAACCACAGCTTGAAGGAGACAATGTAGTAGATCAGGGTCTTCACAACCTTGTGGGTGGAGCCCAGTGTTTGATTCAGCTTCTTCCTTCAACTTCTTCATCTTCCCTTCTCTCTTGGTTTTCTTCTCCAATAGAGGCTAACCTCGATTTTCATCACTCCACCTTGTGGTGGCTAGATGGGAGGCTTATCCTCTCCCTTCCCTCATGTGCAATATCCAAAATGACCCTTGGTCATAACCCTAAAGGTTGGTGGGCTCTTGCACCGGTTTTGGGTCGTCTGAAAGGCTTCATAAGGCCATCTCCTCATAGCTCAAATGAGGAGGATACCCAACATTCTCCCCCATATGACTCATGTGGGGGGCACCGCCATGCCCGCTGCCTTGCAACATACAAGACGCTTCTCACTTGGAAATATCTTGGTCATCATATCCGATCCATTCTTGTCAGTATGAATCTTCTCAAGTTTTATCAACTTGGAACTCACAACATCTCGAATCCAATAACACCTCACATCAATGTGCTTGGTTCGAGAGTGGAAACTTGGATTCTTGGCAAGATGGATAGCGCTCTAGTTATCGCAAAATAGATTATAATTCTCTTTCTTCATGACCAAATCTTGCAAGTTCTTCATCCACAACACTTCCTTGCAAGCCTCAATCGCTGGTATCTACTCAGCATCTATGGTTCATAGTGAAATGGATTTCTACAACCTTGTTTGCCATGACACTACTCCCCCTGCATAAGTCATCATCCATAAGTAGACTTCCTAGAATATGCATCACCAACATAATTTTCATATGTATAGCCTTGCAATACAGGATCACCGCTTCCAAAGCATAAGCACGATCTAGAAGTACCTTTGAGATACCTGAGAATCCATTTCACATCATTCCAGTGAGCTTCACCTAGATTTTTCATGAACCAGCTAACAACTCCAACTACATAGGAAATATCAAGCATAGTGCACACCATGGCATATGATGGCTGTGAAAATAGCCATCTTTTTACATGTTTAAACATTGTTTTTAGCCAAGCAATTGGCAAGAACCTCTCTAGCTTTGCCACTAATGACTAATTATTGCAAAGATATGCAATACATTGCTTTGAATTGTGTTGTGTAGGAAATCAAGCTTTTAAGGTGAAATCAGGAGTCATAAATGAAGATTTTGAGGAAGTTTACACGACCAAGTAATCCTGGAGCAAATACCAGGTTCCAGAGGCCATAACGACCACTGGTAAGGGAAAGGCACGCCCGTACCATGTGGTTGTGTCTTTGTCTCGTCAAACCCTACAACTTTCATGAATGCGCCTATATATTTCGAGGTCCCAGTCGCTGCGCAGAGGGCCGCCAATATCAGATTGCATCACAACACCACCGAAGGAGATCCACACCATAGTTCATCCACTCCATCCTCCATCCTCTCCATTAGCCATAGCCATTATCTTGTACTTGAGATCTCCTTGTGATTTGGCGACCATTGTAAGAATATTTGACTTCAATCTAAGTATTTTGCATAATGTTTTCTTATTATTATGAGTGAGTAGTCCTCACAGGCTGTGGGTTGGGGTGAAACCTCGCATTGATATGTGCATCTAATCTATGGTAGCATTGTGTATTGTTTGAATAAGGGATTTGTATCTTTGTCTCTTGCCTCGATCCTTGGACTTCTAGGTACCCAAGACTCCCGATATAGATAAAGGCTTGAGGTGAGATACTTGGCTAGCGGCGATCCCATAGGAAATTCCAGTGACAGAAAGGGTTGTACGGTCTTTGCTTAGCGACCTATTCGGTAATAACAACAACATCACTTCTTAAGGCTTTGATATGTATCTTTCACTTAATAACTGTTTGTAGCCTGGTACTTCATGGTGCAACCGGTTGGATCAAAAGGCTATTGCTATGCCAGTAACTCGCAGGGGCTTTAGTATATCAGGATGTGCTTCCCATAAACTTTATCTCTATTAAAACATTACACATGACTATGCTTATTATTTTTTATCCCATATGATGTGCAACTGCATGTGAATCTTCAACCCTGGCCTATCTCCATCCATTGAAACAACCCAGGATTTAAAGTAAACTAGAGTGGTCCGGTAAATGAAGGTAAAACGAACAAACAAAGTCTTGTAGACGTGTCCTTTTTAATTCCTTTTAGCATTGTTTCCCAAGGTTCGATTAAAACTAGGTATACTAGGGAAAAAAGACTATTATACTACATCAATGTATACATATTGAAGGTATCGGCCCGTTTTTCCGGCGTCGCTGTCGGGGAAGCAATTCGCTATCCTGGTGAGGTCACTAGAGACCTTGTTTTTAGTTTTATTTTTGTTTGTAGTTTATTTATTTTATTAGTTTACTTTCTTGTTGTCTATTTGAAAACCCAAAAAAATAGTTACTTGTTTATTTGTTCCCCTTACTTTAAAAATACCAAAAAAATAGCCATGGCTCAAAAGAAACTTGGGGAGTATGATACTCCTACTGATGATTTTATTCGTGCACCTATTACTTAGCCCGCTGCTGATTAAACCTAACCTTTTGAGTTTGGTTCAACATAACCAATTTGGAGGCTCATCTTCTGAGGATTCTGGTTTGCACCTAGGTTAATCGAAGATTCACATGCTAGTCACCCTTTCTCGTAAAAAAGGGCCCATCTCTCGTCCCCCGTGGGCGACAGGACAAGCGCTTCGGCGTCGTCCTTCCCGGTTCCCTTCCCTTCCCTCCCTCCCCGTCGTCGTTGGCATGCGCCGCCGGGCTAAGCCCGTTCGGTGCCGATGGCAGCGGGCCTCCTCTTCCCGGCGGCGGCGGTGGATGCGCGGGGTTCTCTGCTAGCGGCAGCATACCACATCAAGTCCGGAGGGGCGGCTGCAGGGCGAGCTCGGTGGGTATGGTGGCTCTATGTCGCGTGGCGGCGACCTGCTTGGTAGGGAGGGATGGAGGGGTTCCCGGCGGAGGGATCCTGCAGGGCCAGATCTTAGCCAGGTTGGGCCGGATCTAGGCCGGCCGGGCCTCGGTCGGGGCCCTGGGGCACCGTGTTCTGACGGTTGGCAGGTGCCCTCCTCCTCACTTGGAGGTGGTACGGCCGGAACATCGGATCAAGGCCGGGTGGGCCTAGATATGGTGGCCGCCTAATCTGCTAGGGATGGCTCGTGGGCAGCACGGAGTTGTCGTGTGCGCCATGCTCACTCCTCCTTGCCCTGTCAGGGCCAGGTGGTGAACATCAGACCGACGACGGTCCAGTAGGCCCAGGTGACTACGGTGATGGCGTTGATACTTGGCGGCGGGGATCTGCAGTGGCAGCGGATCTACTGGTGTACGGAGGAGTACGGACTAGCGCTGGGGTTGGCGGCGACAGTAAAACCCTTGCTACAGTGTGGTGGCGGGGCTTCACAATCCCTTTTGGGCTTGGCCGGGCTAGAGAGGGTCCGGTTTGCCCTTGTTATTACATCCAATCGGCTATCGCCATCCGGCGGTGGAGGTAGTTCCCTCCCGCGTGTCTATGTACCGCCGACCTTCGCTGAAGTTGCTACTTTTTGGTCGTACCAGCCTCACATTGTGGGTCACGGTGAGACAACGGTGGTGTCTACAAGATCGTGGTGGCGTGTGCTGGTGGGCGGCGAGCTTGGTGGAGTAATTCAAAGTGTCCGGGAGTGTGGTTTTTTGAGGGATCAGGAGAAATCCTTGTCATCTAGACAACAACGTGGTGTCGCCTACGGGTGTCACCGTCCTTCCTGAAGGGCGTCGGGTGTATCTCTTCCCCACATCCCATAACATACCGGGGGAAACCCTAGGACCAGTCCGGGCAACAACGTCGTTGTCGTCGCGTTCCTTCTTGGAGGTGTTGCTTGGTACGTGATGCTTCAGAGCGCTAGGAGAGTGGTGGAAATTCTCCAGAGGGCGCAGCGGTTGCGGGTCATCCTCGTTTTTGTCGAGCCACTATTGTTGCCTTTATTTTCTCTTCTTTTTATTCTTCGGTTTCTTTGTTGTTTTTCTTTGGGTGTTGTGATGTCTGGCCCGCAGCAGTCTCAAATGGTTGCTATATTTATATAGCTGGGCGAAAGCCTGTTTCGAGGAGGTTTGCACCTAAATACTTTTGCTGAAATTTGCAACATGATGCACATTAAGGATGTTGATCCAAGTGTTGTTAAATTATGTTTGTTTCCTTTTTATCTTAGAGGGAAGGCTAAGAACTGGTTTCTAGCTCTACCTAAAGGCACTATTACATCTTGGGAGGGATGCACTAATCTCTTTATGACTAAATTTTTAACCTAGCTAAGACTATGTAGCTAAGATCCAACATCACAAGTTTTAGACAAGAAGACCGCGAGTCACTAGCGCTTACTTGGGAAAGGATGAAGGAAGCCGTAATGAATTGTCCTAGTCATGGGATGGAAGAATGGCTTATACTACATTTATTTTATAATGTCCTTAACCGAATGTCTCTATGCTAGATACCGCAGCAGGAGGACCAATCATGGGAAAGCAAATGGATGTTGCAAAGAAACTACTTGATGATATGCAAAACAACCATGCCCAATGGCATGTGGAAAGAACCTCAAAAAGGATGGATTCAATCACCGAGGTAAACAATGAAGATCTTTCTGCAAAGGTAGATGAGTTACTCAACATAGTAAAGGGTAAGGAAGATACCCAAATTAATGCTATCACTACCAATGTCAATGATGTTAACTTTATAGCTTGTAATCCTTATAATCCTTCTTGGAAGAGTCAAAACTTTGGATCTAACTTTAAAAAGCAATATTCTAATCCTGCAGGTGCTCCACATAATAGTTATGAAAACCATAATGGAGCAAATCATGGCAATCTCTCTTTTGAACATATTGTTAGAACTTTCATGCAAGATCAAACCGAGCAAAATAATATGCTTATTAAAATCATGGAGAACCATGAGAATAGTATTGGTAAATTATCTAACAATGTCATTGCAATTAGAAATGATGTGCAGGCTCTATAGGAAAGAACAAAGACCGTGGAGGCACAATTGGGCAAGGTAGATGAGATCCAAGCTCCCATACTTGCAAAATTCGCTAGAAAGCCTGAGCCAAGCCCAGTTGAAGACCTCAAGATGATGAGGGCGGAAATAAAAGAAGATAAGCTTGAAGAGCTGGACTATAGCAACGCGCCATCACCTGAATACACCGTGGAAGATTTATTAAAGATGATCACCGTAAAGAATCTCGGTATAGAACAAGGTAATGATGCTATATACCAATAATTTATTCAACAAGTAGCATCTAAAGTTCATGAACTAGAAATGGAGTATAAGAAAATAGTTGATAAGCTTCCTGCTAAGCTAGATGATATTTTTGTCCCACTATTAAAATTAAAATTTGTATTAATGAGATATCTGCACTTTGTGATATTGGTGCAAGTGTCTCAACAATTTCCAAGAGTCTATTTGACAAGTTGAACTTGGGGCCTTTTACGACTACTAAAATGAGACTCCATCTTGCGGATTCAACTTATAAACAAGTTATTGAGATTAAAGAAAATATAGTCGTTGAAATTAAAGGATGTCCTGCTCTTATTGATCTCGTTATAGTAGACATGCTCGAAGATCCCATAGCACCTATAATTCTAGATAGGTCGTTGAACTATTAAAGCTTTGATCAATCTACATGAAGGGAATGTGAGAATATGACTACCATCTAGAGATCCTTTTATAGTACACTTCCCTTGGAAGAAGAAGGCCAAGCCTAATAATGATGATGGTATAATCACACTAAAAGTCAATTACTTTGAAGTGGGTATTCAACTCACAAAGCCTAAATGATCACCATTAGGGTCAAGCTAATTGACCTTAACTAGAAGCGTTTCATGGGAGGCAAACCATGTGAAATAAAGTTTTTACTCTTGTGTTAGTTTTTGTTTTATTTTGTTTTTGTTTTAATAAAGAGTGTTCAAGAAGTCGGAGAGAGGAGAAGAAAATAAGGTAATCCTCGATCTTTTATTTACTAACACAGCCTTAAGGTATTGCTGATTTGTATGGAGTCTATTTGCTATTATTTTATCATTTGCTAAGATGTGCAAAGACGTGTGAAGCTACTAACCCAATTCCATAAGTTTTTTAGCTTCTAGGGCGCATAATGACCACTAGTATGACCGCGAGACCCCATACCACGCTCGTACCATATCATAGCTTGAAAAGATAGAAATTTTGATTTTTGCCACATGACACAGTGGTTGTAACGACCACTGGTATGACCGTAGGCGGTCGTACCGACCGTCCGTACCATAGCCCGAGCAAAACATCGATTTTGAAGTAAATGTTCCGACCGAATAACGACCGGTAGTACGGGCGCGCGCCCTTACCGAGTCCACCGCCGGAAGGGTTTCATCGACCCCAAGGCATGTCACTCGGTATGGCCAGACTCCGGCCATACCGTCCGCCCGTACCACGTATTCGGCCATGATATCAACACTTGAAGAGGTAATCCTAAAATTGCCAAAACACAAATCTCTCGTTTTTTCTACCTCCAAACTTCAAACCACCTCCATTGGATCTTTAATTCTACTAGTTCTTTGTTCGGTTCCTTGCACCCATTCGATCTAATGTATGTTTCTCCTATGAAGGGCTTCGGGTGTTCCCCTCCCCACTCCCCTTCGAGTACCGAGGGAAACCCTAGGACCAGTCCGGGCAACAACGTCGTCAACGTCGCGTTCCTTCTTGAGGATGTTGCTTGGTATGCGGCGACTCGGAGCACTAGGTCCGTGATGCGACAAATCCGTATGGCACGGCGGTTGCGGGTCATCTTCGCTTAGTCGATCTACCGTTGTTGGCATTGTTTCCTTTTTTGGTTTCTCTTTATTTTCGTTTGGGCATGCTTGTGCTAAATCCCGGCAACGATCGGGTGGTTGCTATATTAATATAACGGGACAAAAACCTGATTTGAAGAATTCAAAGACCCATACATGTTTCCTATGGGCCATGTTGTGGCGGACATCAGCTGCTTTTGAGTCAGATGCTTTCATTCATGTTCATCGTTCAATTAACGGTGTGGTACATATTTTGGAAGTTTGTATTATAAGATTTTAGTAGGCTAGGCTAATTTAGCTTACCAAAACATTTTATAAATTGAAATGAAGAAACTATATACCCTCGGTCTTAAATTACTTGTCTTAGATTTATCTAAATAAAAATATATCTAGACATATTTTATAACTAGATATATCTGTACAAATCTTTTTTTTTGAGATGTAATCTGTACAAATCTGAAACAAGTAATTTGAGACGAATTTCAAAGAAAACTAATTTGAGTCGAAGGGAATATTATAAGTACTGCCATTTTTGCTGTAAAAAAAGTGGCCGCTAGTTATTACAGAAAAGCCATAAGGAGGATTTGTGTTTTGAAAAAATCGAAACGGGCAGGATTTTCAAAAAAAATTACAGTAAAAAGAAGGAAAAAAGATAGAGTCCGGGGAAGTTCCCTATGACGACCTGCTTCTGCTCCTTCCCAATCTGAACAGCGCCGCCGCGGCCGCCGCCGTCGCTGCCCCCGCGCGCGCGACCGAGAGCGAGAGAGAGGCTATGGCCGGCGAACGCCGTGTCCGTCGCGTGATTATCAATGGTCTCGACCATATGGATCGAAGACCGGAAGGCATCGAGCACAACAAGTCCGTCGCGATGAATCACATCCACGATTACTACAAGAAGGCGCTGGATCTACTCCCGTCCGAGCTGATTCCGAGCCTACTCGAGGCCGGATTCTGCTTCGGCTTCCTCGACCCTGTGTCCAACATCATCGCCAACACCGTGTCCCAAGAGCGGCACAAGAGGAAGAGACCACGACGGGCCGGCGTCGCCGCTACCACCGGCACCAAGAAGAGCAGCAGTGACCGACGGGTCAGGTACAAGGCCATCTCCGAGATCATAGAGTCGAGCAAAGACTTCTCCATGGCACCCAAGCGCTCGGGGAGGAGCACCGCACTCCAGGAGGGGGGCGCCGGCATCGCGGTACGGTCGATCCGCGGTCTCGCCACCTTCCTCACCTCCTACTTCCGCTACCTCACCATCCAGGACGCCCTGCGCTACCTGCGTCTGTCAAAGGCAGACCTTCTAGTCGCCGTGCATCTCATCGAGCAGGATTATTCTGCATACACCTTCACCATCCACGACATTACGGCCAAAGTCGCTCTCGGCTGTGCTGCCATCTCTGCAATGCATTCCGGGGTTCCCAAATTCGTGTCTAGATCCCTTTCGTTGGTTTCCCATGTGGACGAGGTCTTCAACCTTCTGCCCAAAAGGGGCCGCATCACCCATTCCACTATAAACAGACTCTCCGAGCTGCTATTCACCTTAACCAAGGATACGACGATCGACGGCGACGACGACCCACGGAGGCCTATGCAGCATGCCATCTCAAGGATGCAGCAATGCAGGGAAAGGAACACTACGGTCATTCCAGTCGGGCTGGATTACTCTCTCGAGCTATTGCTCCTGGACAAAATCCATCTGCTGTACCTCGAGGCGATCTCCCGAGTTCCACGGCACGAACTGTGCTCGCGCCACCACCGTGGCCTCCTCAAGGCTGGCCACTGCTACGGCCATTTTGATCCTGTCACCAACATAATCCTCAACGCCATTTGGTACGACGCCGTGTTCCCCGCCGAGCGAGAGTTTGAGGTCGAAATGATCTGCACAAAGAGGCTTGCGCGCACCGAGTGCCGCTCCCTCGAGGGTCTTGTTGCCTATGTCCGTGCCCTCTTTCCTGCCTTCTCTACACATGAAGCTATGAGGTACCTGCTTACCAACGATGCCCAAATTGATAGGATAATTATGAGGGCAAAAGAAGATGGTCATGACCAATGCTTCCCTTTTTCTCAGTCTGAGGCCTTTGATGCCGCCTCTCTTGCAGCATCTCATCCAAGCCCTACTGCGTTTGTAGAATTTGCAACGATGGTAATGCCAGTGATGGGAGAAACCCTGCATTCAACGCTTAACGTTAACCCGATGCTCTCCTCTAGTGATGTTCGTACCATATCTGAAACTATATCACAAAACTTTCCGCCTAGTAAACCTTCAAAGCTGGTTCCAGAATTGAACATGCACGCCGCCGATTATGTCGCAGGCAAACGTAGGAAATTTAAGGCTTTTCAGACTGCAATTGTCAAAAGGGTTAAAGCTGCATTGCTCAGATACGCACAACAAGTGGTATGTTTATTTTTTTGGTCCTGTTACGTTTTCTCTCTTAAAGTACGTACTAGCTAGCACTGCCTCTGATAATACCTCTGCTGATGTTGTCCTTGTCTGAATATAGGGGCAGGAATATGAGCTTCATGTTATCTGTGATGTAAACGCTGAAATACCTGAGTATGGTATATGCTACATCCCGGACGACTACAAATACCCATTTTCTCACATGAACATCTTGGCAAAACGAAAAGGTTCACAGATTGTTCATGCTGGTGCAGTTCCCACTCTCTTCTTCATTGAGTGTAGCAATATCGATGAAGACATGACATATGTGTGCTGCCCTATTTTAGAGCCATCAAAAGATGCTGGTATGCTCTCAATCATAAATTCAGATCTAGATATATTATTTTTCCTTGCATGGTTACTTGGTAGCTTATGCATCAGAATCCTTTGAAAGGATGCTCACAGTGCTGCAGAATATACAGAAAATCAGAACAAATGTATTTGACAAATCATAGAATCAACTAGTAGAAATTTAGTTTGTCTGCCCCTGATGACTATGATTGGTGACAAATACCTATACGATCCATGCTTATTCCACAGTATGTGAATCTAGTTTCCCATAGTCATACTAGAATCAGTTTGATTGATGCCACGAGGGATTTTGTTGTGAACATACTGTCGCAAATTATTCTTAACTTTTGACAAATGTCCCATATAGGTAGGATAATGTTTCTTGACATCTGATATGGTGTATTTTCAAGGAGTTCAAATGTTAAGTTTACTTTAGTGGGTAACCATTAGGGTGGCAGTGGGTAACCATTAGGGTACCCTTTACTAGAAGCTAAACTAGTTTACAATTTTTTATTAAGGATGGCAGTGGGTAACCATTAGGGTACCCTTTACCCTACTTAGTAAAAAATGAACTAAGCTTTGGCAAAACACCACTTTTTGAGAAAATAGTTCATTTGTTTGAACTACGCTAAACTAGAGGGTATCCTAAAGGTTCCAAAGTTCCATCTCTATTTTTTATAATGCAGTTACGTGATTATTGATTTGTCATGGCCATAGACAAGGGTATCATTACCACCAACATATCTTATGTTCTAATTTCCTAGTCAATTGCCAACCCACCATCCCCTCCTTGCCCCTTCCGCATCCTCTCTGATGAAAACAGGGACCTTTCCAAATTGTTGTGATCACTGCATTATCATGCTTAGCTAAGAATGAAATGCAGCAAAGCAAAACCACCTCAAACTCCTAGAGTGCAGGAGGCTGTTTGATATGCGCAATCCCCATTCTCACACCCCTCTCTGTTCTAATTCTATCTCCTTCGCCTCTCACCATCTACCTATTCCTGATTCTTTGCATTGCTTACAAACTTTCTGGCTCATTCGTTAAGAGGATTCTTGGAAGTATGCCTGACACTTGTTGCGCCGCATCTGACATGTGTCAAGGATGATTTTTGCATCCCGGTAACACTAATTGAAGTTCCTGCTATCATCATGTATTCATATTAGATATCTCCCTATCGAAGGAGCAACCGTGATGGTCTTTCCTGTGACTCTGAATCCCCAAGGGAATACAGATAGAAAGACCGACTAATTAACCTCATGAACTTATTCTTGTTACTTCAATAGTATGCGATATGCCACTCTTAATGATTAATTTTTTGTGCATACATGCCCTGAATCCTAAGTGGCTCTTTATCCTGCACAAAGCAGATATCTCTATATGACAGGGATGGTTGTGTACTGGAATGTCCTAATGTGAAAATTTTATTCGGTTGATGATTTTTTTACTGTGCAAAGTCATGTACATGTTTAAGTTGACATGACCATTTGTTTTGTTTTGCTGTTGAGAAAAGGCCGCTGCTTTCATTGTGAGTGTGAAGGGAACAAGATTATCCATCCACCTTCAGAAAAATACCGTGGGTGCTGCATGGAATTCGAGGATATGGCTAGCGGAAAAAGTCCAGTGTCCAACGAAGAACTTATTAACCAAGCGAAGTACGGGACTATGTTTGTAGATACGATGGAAGATGACTGTGTCTATTTTGATTCAGCATGGGACGCTAAGTTTGCCGTATTCCTTAACGAGATGGAGCGAGATAAGGATGATGAAGAGGCGGATCTCTCTTGGTTAAAAGAGGAGATGCAAGAGTACTTCTTGGCTTACCAAAAGGAAAAGGGTGTCCCTGTTAATAGTTAGCTGTTGTTACTGTTGTTTGTGTCTTTCATTATGCATGAAGGTTTTTCTTCCGAGAATATTATGTACAGTATGAAGCTTGAAGTTGTTGGACAAGGATGGTTCTTTCTACTAGTTACTACTCCCTCCGTTTCAAAATATAAGATGTTTTAGCTTTGTGAATAAAATGTATCCGTTTCAAAATATAAGATGTGAATAAAATGTATCTATACTACTTTTAGTATGTAGGTTCGCTCAGGTTTGAAGTGAATCTACACATTAAAAGAAGACTAGATATTTTTTTTCACAAACCGAAAAACATCTTATATTTTGAAACGGAGGGAGTAGTTGGTTCGCCCTTCTGGTCACTAGTTTGCAGGAAACTAAGTTATGTGGGATGTATGTCGAATGTAATTATATTTATCTGGTTCTTTTACTTGGTAGGATTCCAAGAATTGTATTAAGTAATACTTGCGATGACTTTGTTTCTTTGCAGAGATGTTTCAAGTTCTTGCAAACCTATGGCGTCCCTTACACTGTTCACCACTTGAGAGATTTAGAATGAACGCAATGATAGAGTTTTCCACGGAAAGCACGTGACGCCTCTTGTAGTCCTAGATAGAATTAAGCGAGAAGCCCGCATGTGGGTGAGCGCGGGGGCTAAGCGCTTGCTGCGAGAGTAATTTGTATGTTAAACTTGAACCTTTTCTTTCTTGTAAAACTCCTTAATTAATAGATTGAGACAAAAAAATTGCCCCTGTTTCAAAAAAAAAAAAAGTTCTTGCATAACTATATCATCCTGATGCTTTTATGTCTTGCACGACCTCCTTTGACTAACATTCAGAGAAGTAGAATTTATTGGGGTATTGTTTTCATAATGGGCAGCCTCCGTTCTTATTTATTAACTATATATATTTTGACCAAAATCAAGTGATTTTTTTCTATGGAATTGGTCAAAACATTACTGCACTAGACACTGAAACCTGGAAATCGAACTCCTAGACCACACCAGCAAGCATTCATTCAGTGTTTTATAGAGTACAAAATTGTGCTTACTGAACAGTTGATGTTTGGCAGCGCTACTTGTGTTCTTAAACTAGAAAATGAGTCCTATATGTGGAGCACCTCAGTGCTCAAAATTACTACAGGCTGGTTATTGAAGGCATGGAGCAAGCTATCGGGCAAATAAACAGCCAAAAATTGGACATGGTACATTGTGGATACAAAGTGGACCCGTTTTTTGCAGACCATGTTGCTGAACTTGAGTATCGTCTGCCTCCCGAAATTGTTGTATCCTACCGGCTATCGATACATCCTGCGTAGCTTATTATCTTGTTCCCTGAACTCATCTAAATTACCTACTAATATGGATATAGCAGAGGCTTGGAGTGATATGCTGCTTGACTCCTCAGGAATAGTAATTAATAGACGAGTACAATCACACAGATATTTTACTTCTCTTGAAATCTCCACCCCCAAATTTTGTTGTTCATCTTTTTGGCCGTAATAATAACCCTAAAAACCAAATTAGAATAGGAGTACCTTTTCTAGAGATTGAGATTTGGGAGAGGCAGCTTACTGTGGATGTGGCGTAGGCGAAAACGCTGCACCTCCTCCGTGTACTCCAGGTGACCCATGATGGGGAAGAGACGATATGAGAGAGACGACCTCCGCTGTTTGTCCTCTACAGCTCTCGTCTCCGTCGGAACTAGTCTAGGACCGCGTCAATTCCACGGTGGATGCCACGTATGTGCTGTCGGTGGGCCCAACCGCCCTAATTGGGTGTCAAAACTAGTCCAAAAAAAAAAAAAAACGGGACCAACTCCTAATCTACCCCGAAACAAACACTCTAGCGGCACGGGAGCCGCCGGGATTTCCTGCACCTCCCCTCGCGACTCGCGTCTTAGCCTGACTCCCGCCGGGATTACCCTTCGTCTTCGTGCCCCCTGTTGTCTGGGTCCCTGGCATCGTTTCTCGCAGGATTTACCACCGAGGGATGAGACTCATGTCCAGGAAGCGGTGCCGGCAGCGTCAGCGCTGCCGCCGGCGAATCCGAAACTGTAAGGTTCCTCCTGCCCGCGCTCTCCTCTCCCTCTACGCGGCTCTCAATTATCGATATGTTATCTGTGCGCCATGTTTTCTCCCGTGTGTGTGTGTGCTAGATCCGTTGGCAGGGGGAAAACTGTTTATTTGTGCGTCTGTGGCACTGTAGCTGTAGGCAGGCGTGGTTTCTATTTGGATGAGAACTGTATGAAACTCAATCGCTTCGACGATCTAGCTTGGCTGGCCTATGTTTATTTGGCCCCAAGATTGGGGAATATGAACGAAATTTAGTATGGTAGGCCTCAAAATCCCCCTCTTAACATGCTCTCATAGTGCCAACAAGCACACACAATTGTTCATGTTAAATAGCACTCCCTCTGATCCAAAATAAGTGCCGGGGATGTAGTACAAACTTTTTTGTACTATAAATCACTAAGACACTTATTATGGATCGGAGGGAGTAGTATATTTCAACGGTTCAGCCCTGCTTCTCATTTGTTGACTCCTAAATGGATATAGAGATCTCTCCACCACAGCAACTAAATTTTGTAACAGATAGGGGTACATAATTTTTCGTTTATATACCAAGTAGCATGGAAGCAAACTGCAAAATATAGTTTCAACTATGTGTTTAGCAAAGTTCTAAACGGCAAACCAAGAATGCCTAATGGAACAAGAATGGCCTGAATGAATATTAGAAATAATAGTGCAAGGGAATAAACATGTGGGATTCGTCCACGGCACACACTGCAAATTGTTACTGCTGGTTTGCACCGTGATGCTCTGTCTCTCGTGCCTGCCTCCTGGATTCAGTGGCGAGGCAAGCAAGGCTTCGTGTTGGCTTTGCTGAGGAAATCAAGGAACAAACAGTGTGCATGAGAGCAAGCATAATGTCAACAAAAGAGTTGTTAGTGTGAGTTTCTTGGGTCTAATTAGAGAAACAAAACTATTGTGTGCGGGAGGGAAAAGGTGGGGACCAACTCCCCTTAAAATAGTGAAGATGATCATATCAGCTTGAAGAGATTACTTTGCCAGCAAATTTCAATAGAAATAATTGAAAAGGTATTTTGATTGGAGGGAGAGGCAGCATCCACTTAGTGTCTTGAGCCAAAGATGTAATCCTTTTGAATAGTCTACCCCTAGAGGGATACTTCCTATTTTTCACAAATAGGATCTGATGTGTATACTTGTCGTTATTCTTGAGCTTCCGTTATAATGTCTCTTCTCACCATAACTGTGGTCTGTTGCAGGTGGATCGGTTGCTTTGGTGGCTAAAAGAGAGAATCTGCCTGGCCAGAAAGATGATAACTACCAAGTTGTCAGAGGAATATCACCGCCCGATCTTCCAGAGGTATAGAATGCTGATACTTAAAGAATTCCTTTTCAAGTAAAATCACATTTTGTCTGCTTGAAATCACTGGTAGGATTGTACTTGCTGGACAAAAATAAACATATCTTTTAGCGCTTCGTGATATGTTTGTTTTCTAAAAGTATACAGGCAGGAAGGGGAACTGAAAATGAGTGGTTGGGGGACTCTTAAGTCGCTTTTCGGTTATTTGGCAGTAGGCATCCGAGCTAGTTGTGACTCATGAATAGGAATTTGGAGGTACGAGGTATACAGTCTGTTTGGTCATTGCATTTTACCGTAGTTAGGCATGTGATTGGAATTTTTGTTCTTAGTATTTTTCTGTCACCGCATTGATCTCAAATGACTTTGGCTTGTCTCCAGAATGGGGAGGCGACGCATCGTATTTTGGGGTGATTTGATTGGAGAATGGATTGCTCGGAATTTGGGTAGGTAGCTGTCTGGGCGATATGTTTTTACTTTCAAACTTTCTAGCTTGCGATTTCTGTTAATGTAAATTAGGGGAAACCTTATAAAAAAGTGGATAGGGTTTAAGAGGAAATCAAAATTTGAAGCTAAATTCATGTGAAGTTACTAAGTTCCTCCCATGACAACAGTGGCCTATAATCTCCATTCAACAACCCAATTATGTCTAAACAAGACGGTACTAGTTTGTTACTGTTAGGGGGAGGGTGGCTGGACCCCCCGGGGCGTGCAAGGGTCGTGTTTTATGGGCAAAAACACGTGGATTTGAGTGGGATTCAAGAGATTGGCGCACACCCCTAAGCTAGACGTAGAGGTTGGCTCGGTCGGATGCAGCGGAAAACCGGTCCTTTAGTATCTGTACGGGATCAGGATATGAGGTGTATTGCACCGTGAAATTGACGATTTGAGCCCCGCTGCGCAACAACGTGTTTATCCGGTGTCATCCACGATATTGGGGGAGCCGTTGCCCCGGTTACGTAAACGTTCCTAGTCGGTATGATTCCCTAAAAAGGTATTGCCGCGTTACGTTTTTCGTGTTCCATATGGGCTACTTCTCCTCAGTCGATCTGGGTGGTCATCCATGGTATCCACGGATAATGCGTTTATCCGATGTCATCCAGGATATCAGAGGAGCCGTTGCCCCGGTCACGTAAACATTCCCAGTCGGTATGATTCTCCAAAAAGGTGATTGCCGTGTTACCTTTTTCGTGTTCCATATGGGCTACTTCTCAGTCGATCCGGGTGGTCATTCATGGTATCCACGGATAATGCATTTATCCGGTGTCATCCAGGATATCGGGGGAGCCGTTGCCCTGGTCGCATAAATGTTCCCAGTCGGTATGATTCCCCAAAAAGGTGATTGTCGCGTTACGTTTTTCGTGTTCCATATGGGCAATATCTCCTCAGTCGATCCAGGTGGTCATCCGCGGTAACCACATTCCATCGTCCCTAGTCCCTTCAGAGTTTGTTACTGTTGCAATTTGTAGTAAGAGTAAAGTCCATCTATCTAAAATTGAGACAAATTTGGCTATGGCATAACTATCAGATTCATAATGCTGGCATACAAGAATTCTGTTGAAAAACACAGCATCCAAAAACCTGGGAACCTGGAGTAGAAGTTGGAAGATTTGAACCAACTAATAAGAGTAGAAGTTGGAAGATTTGAACCAACTAATAAGAGTAGAAGTTGGAAGATTTGAACCAACTAATAAGAGTAGAAGTTGGAAGATTTGAACCAACTAATAAGAGTACCCATAATTATAACCAAGCTTTGCAAAGGATGCACATTCTGACTAGAAGGATATGAAAATAAACACTTTCTACTGCTTAATCATTTCTCTGAATACTTCATTACCTTTCTGAGGTCTTGAGGAGTTGTAATCAGTGTTTTCCTTTCTCCAAAAGAAAACTGTAACCATAGTTCGATGCATATCTGCGCACTATCACTTGCTTCACTGTTCACTTTATAATTTCTAATTCAAATTTCTAGGTGGAATGGATCACCATTTATTCTTAGGGATTACTATTCTGGTTTGTTCAATCTATTTTCTTGCATCTAGAATTCTAATGTGTGTATTCTCCTCTTCTGGTGCATGCAGGACATCTTACGGCATATTCATGCCAAAATGACACTTCGAGATGCTGCACGTGCTGCTTGCGCGTCACACACATTTCAACGCTCCTGGATATGCTTTCCCAACCTTACATTCAGTCCCAAAACACTTGGATTAAATGGAAATGCATCTACGGATGTAATAACAAGAGACCTTATCAGCAAGGTTGACCAGATTCTGCAAAATCACTCAGGCATCGGCGTGAAGACACTAAATCTTGATCTTCTAGAGTGTGGCAACATTGACTTCAGCTATGTTGAAAGTTGGCTTCACATTGCCGTTACACCAGGGATTGAAGAACTCATCCTGAGCCCCCCTCTAGTCACCTTTTCAGTATACAACTTTCCATGCTCACTTTTATCTAATGGGAGCGGAAATTCGATCCAATATCTCGAACTAGGTCACTGTACCTTACATGCCACAGTTGGTCTTGGTTGCTTAAGAAGCCTGACAAGACTGCATATGTTTAGAGTGCGGACTAGTGGGGATGAACTATGGTGTCTTCTTTCCAATTCTTCCGCTTTGGTGCACTTGGAACTCTGGTACTGCAAGGAGATAATTTCCTTGAAAATACCTTCTCTGCAGCGATTCCGTTTCTTGGATGTGGTTCAATGCGATAGCCTGCAGGAGGTAGAGAGCAATGCTCCAAATCTCACCAAATTTCGCTATAGTGGCTTACTAGGTCAAATCTCACTCGGTGGTTCACTGCAAGTGAAGACTCTACGCATGATATGCCCGAGTCAGACCAATATTCTCTGCTGGTACGCTCATAATCTTTTGTCTATTGCGCCGAATGTTGAGACACTTACCATATCATCATCAAGCGAGGTATACTCTGAACATTAGATGATAATAGACTTACTATTTGTGTCAATAACAATACTTATACATTGGACTGCAATTAAGACGTGAGATGTATTTTATGCAGACGGTGAACACACCGATGCTATCTGGCAAGTTTCTCCACCTCAAGCATTTGGAGATTTTATTAGGGGGAATGGCTGCATATGATTATTTATCTTTGGTTTCTTTTCTTGACGCTTCTCCTCACCTGGAGAAATTCGTGCTGGCTGTAAGTCATTTCATCCACCATTCGTATCATGTATCCATGGGTGGACTGCCGATTCAAGTATCTTGGTTTCTAGAGAGGGTAGTGGTACTGATATTGTCCCTATGCAGATAAATCAGCATCGCATGGAGCATGATTCGATTCTTGGAGGCCCCTCCCATGATTTAAGGCAGATTCGGGAGCAGCGCTATGACAAGCTTAAGAATGTGAAGATCTCTGGCTTTTGCTCGGCAAAGAGCTTAGTTGAGTTAACATGTCATATCCTTGAGAATACAACATCACTCGACTGCCTTACATTGGACACCACCAGTTGGTATCTTAGATGCTCTGTCACGAAATCTAGCAAATGTTATCCTCTCATGGATAGGGATAGCCTCGTCGAAGCCCAGAAAGCACTCTTGGCCATTAGAAGATACGTGTTGGGGAAAGTACCCTCTATGGTCAAGTTAAATATTCTGGAGCCTTGCAGCCTCTGCCATACCGTTGAGCCTTTGATGTGAACCTCAAATATTACTTCAGGTATGGCACTTGCCCATTCTTCAGATTTTGTAATACTAGTAAAACAATCTTGTTAATAAGAGAGAATATGAAAGATTCTATTTCCTGGTTCATTGACCCTAAAAGTATTTTCTCTGTCAAATCTGCCTACTAACTGCTGGAAAATCTGCACTAAGGAAGTGCACCAACAAATCACGCAGAAACATTTCAAGTCTTCCATACTTCTAAAGATTAGAGTTTTTTTCGAAATGGAGTTTTTCTGAAGATTAGAGTTGGTGGTGAATTCACTAGACCTAGCCTAGTTCTTTACACGTGGGACCTGTTGCAAGAACAAAATATTGTCATGGCAGTGAGATGATGTACAGTGGTCGTCCTACTTCTTACCATTGGACTCAGCCAACTATTGGTTGAACTGGAAGGCTAAAATTACACAAGCAAAATATCTGTTGGTTAAATTTGATTGCCATTATTAACCTGCCAGATACGGAAATGCCCATAAGATAACTTGGATTTTTCCTTCAGGAATCATTGATTAGCATCTTGCATCAGGAGATACCATTTGGATGAAAATAAGCTTTGGAGATGGATTATAGACTATGAATGCAACACTCATAATCCAAACCTTTCTCCTCTCTGGAAAGGTGTTATGTGGGCCTGTAATGCGGCAAAACTGGGTTACCAGTGCAATGTAGGCAACAGTGAGTCTGAAATTCTGGGAAGATTGTTGGTTGGGGCACTAGCCTTGATATTAATTATTGATCAAAACATGTTTGTTCTGTGCAGAACAGGAAACTGTTTATCATCTGTTTTCGAATGTGATATTGCCAAATTTTGCTGGTCTGAAATTTCTGATATATTCGGATGTGATATGCAAGGGCGGACCTTCATGGGGGCGAACCTGGGCTGTCCCCCCACCCCCCAGCGAAAAGTATTTTTATTGAGTACCCCGTAGTATTCAGCCCATAAGGCCAATATGTCCCTTCTCGTTCTACCTGGAAGCGTTAAAAAAAAGACTGACCGGAAGGGTCGCGTCTTCTCTGTCTCTCGTCTCTAACAGCGAACGACTAGTTAGGCAGCGACCGGGACGGTGTAGCCGTGAGAGTGCCAGCCGCCGGTGGCGCTGGGTGATGGAGGCGGTCTGCCGGAGACTGGCTCGTCTCGTCCTGGTTGCACACCGGCGCGCCAAGCAACTCAGCAGCAGGGACTCGCAGTCGCGGGCGTGCAGGGCAGTTTGATCTGCATCCTTCCGTCCTCCCGTGTGCAAGCTAGCCGTCCGACGAGCAACCTCCTAGTAATTCCTTCAAGTTCCTGAATCTTGATGTCCCGATTCTTGTATCTTAGAGTTGGGCAAAAAGCTAGCTAGTCACAGATTTTTTTCGTAAACTAAACTTGTTGGTTAAAGATTGTTAGTTCACTATGTTGGCAGGAAGTAACGATGGGCAAGGGCAAAATCATTGATTCATTTTTTGGAAAAAAGACAGGTGACTCTGAAGCTAATGAATAAGGAGACCCTGAACCAGTAACTGTAGAACCCATTCATGTGCAGCCCCCTCTCTTGTTGCTCGAATTTGGATAGCAAAGAATGATATTCATTTTCGCAATTTGACGTGGTCTGCAATGCAGGTACTTTGGTGCATGCTACATAGTGTAGATGGCAACCCGTGTGACCAGCAAGCGAGGAGGAACGATGGCTAATTCTGACGAAGATGCGACTCATGGAGGATTTAGCTATGTTCTGTAGAGTAGGTTTGGCTGGTGTTTTGGGAGTAAAAACTATTTCTGGCTTAATTTGTTTGCATTCAGAACTAAAGATGAATCTGCAGGTTCATGAAGGAAGAAAATTGTGAGAGCTGAGCTCTGGTTTGTAATAACGATGCTGTAAACTTTGTGGTTTCATTTCAATGGAATGGAACAGGCCCTTTGGCTCTAAAAAAGAATCATGGATCTTAGTACTCCCTCTCATCCATATTAATGGCCTCAACTTTATCTAGATTCGTATGTACTTCCTCGTCAAAAAGACTATTTAGGAGTAACTAAAGATCCAACTTAGCAAAATTGCTTATGTGATACCGAGTCTTCATCTAGCATCCGGCGAGCAAAACACGAGCGGCGACAACCGTGGAGGCAGGGCTGAGCGGCCGGCGATACGAGCGGAGTGGCGACGGCAGTTGCCGCGGAGGCCGGGCCAGGCAAGACGCGGAGGCGGCGACGCGCCAACAAGGCGCTCGTGTACGTGCCGGTGAATGAGACGATGTGGTCGCTGGCGATACTGGAGCAGCGGCTGGGCTCACTCGGGTGGGAGGGCTACTACGAGGACCTTGCAGACGTGCAGCTCCACAGGCGCGACGTATATCGTGAATGGAACCAAAGCAACGAACCAGATGTAAACTGTAGTTTGGAACTGTTTGGAACCAGACCCATTCATATTCATAACCATACCCGACCGGACCCAACCATTTGCCGTTGAAAACCAAACTAAACCAAACTCTTGTCACAGTCAGCCCATTAACACCTGAACTGAACGTGACCACCCGTAGGAACTGAATACCACACATGAATTTAAACTAAACCAAACTCTTGTCACAGTCAGCCCATTAACATCTGGCCGCTCCCAGACTCACCATAGCGCACCTCCAGCCTTCTCGCCAGCAGCTCCGGCTCAGCTCGCCGTCAACGTCGCCTTCTCGCCAGCAACGTCGCCTCCTCGCCGGCAGCTCCATCTCATCTCCTCGGCAACACCATCTTCTCGTCGGCAGCTCCGTCTCAGCTCGCTGGCAGCTCCGCCCGCTCCCAAGGTCGTCGAGGCGCCCGAACCATGGTTATTCCAGATCTTAACTTTAGTCCACCTGAAGAACACGAAGAGCATATCAATAATCCACCTGATGATCAAAATCGAGGTACTACTGCCCTACTTCATGCTGGGAATTATGAATGCAAGTTAAGCTACTGTTAGTACTACCACGGGAGTATATTTACATGCTCATCAGGAGCAGTGTGCTCACATGCTCTGTGTAATAACATGATCATCAGTACAGTACTCCCCCAGGTAGAAAGAAGTCAACACAAACTAAGTTCACATGCTCATCACTACTCGGATGCAGTACTCTGGTTAATTAATTTAAGCTCTTCACTACTCAGATGGACTACTGACTGGTAGAAAAATTAGCAACATTTACTTAGTAAGCCAATTATAATCTGAACAAAACAAATACTTGTCCCCAAGATATTACTCTTATCATTTGTGGAGTACTCAGTGGAGTAGACAAGTTTCAGTGAAGACACATTTGGTCCAATTACTCCAAGTACTGCAGTGTTACTGTGGAGTGTTACCTTCAGTGGAGTACTCCACTTTATGCTACAGAAAAATGGAGCACTCCACTTTATTTACTCAAAGGAAAATAAGAAAAAATCAGCATTAAAGAATGTTTTATCAGCAAAAGAGAGCCCTCGAATTAAATGGAGACATGGAGTTCAATTCACAACCAGTACATGCAAATAACCATCAATCAGTTTGCCATTTCATACTCTAAAATACTCAGACCAACAGAGAGTAATTGTATTCTGCCATATCTAGAGAGAGCAAAGCATGATGAGTTTTGTGCAATATTCAGAAATTTCCAGCAACTTCTACTCCCAGCAAGCTTACCAAGTAACTTGTGCTAAATGGAGTATGCAAAATGGAGTATCTGAATACCACACATGAATTTAGACTGATATGTATAGAGTATTAAATGTAAGTTACAGATCTTTATTCAGTTTAGACTGAAAACCGCACATGAATTTAGACTGATATATGTATAGAGTATTAAATGTAAGCTACAGCCTTTATTCAGTTTAGACTGAATACCACACATGGATTTATTCAGAAGCACAGATTATTCAGTTTAGACTGAAAACCACAAGCACTACAGATTTAATACTCCTACAACAAGAATAATTATACTCCTACTGATAAAAAAGGCTACAAGGTGTATGTCAAATTTCATGCAAATTTGCAGGAAGTTTGCAGCAATGGAGTACAGACCAATAAGAATGTAAGCAATGTACTCCCTCCGTTTCAAAATATAAGATGTTTTAGCTTTGTGAAGCAAATGTATCTAGACTATTTTTTAGTATGTAGGTTCACTCAGATTTGGGATGAATCTACACACTAAAAGAAGTCTGCATACTTTTTTTTTCACAAACCTAAAACATCTTATATTTTGAAACGGAGGGAGTAGTACAGAGCAATAAGAAGCGACAGTTTTGCATACTCTATACTCTGTAGTACTGACTGTAAGCTCAATCTTGGAGTACAGTACTCAGATTAAAACACAAGAATGTGACACACATTATACAGTTAAGAATTCCTTCAGTAGTCCATCACAAGGAAAACTTCTTATTCACTGTAGCATGCAAGTATTAAAACATCATATTGTCCAATGATCTTGATTTGATGAAGAGATACTGCTATTGTTTGAACACATCAGCAAAGTAAAATCAGCAGTGAGTAAAATCTTGAGTAGAGGAATAAAATCATGATGCAAGCTTATATTCTTCGAGTACAGACTCTAATCATGACTAAGAGATACTCCTATTCTTTGAACACATTATACAGCCAAGACTCTACAGTGGAGACAGACTCTAAATTTGATCTTGAGTAGAGGAATAAAATCATGATGCAAACGTCTACTCTTTGAACACATCAGCAGAAGCAAGCAAGATTGCATCAATCATATCATATCAACCACATAGCATAGCAGTGGTTCATCTTACTAGAGCAAAATCATGAGACCCAAAATGTTCCCCTCTGACCACGTCTTGGCCAGGCCAGCACTGATCGATCACAAACACGGTGGACACTGGAGAACTACGGTCGATCACAAACACCCTATATTTGTACTGCACCCTCTATTGCAGCAAGAAATGGAATCTCTGTAATCATAGAGCGGCACCACACGGAGGCCAGGACCAGCAGCCCGAACCGGCCGACGCCGCCATGCACGGGCGTGACCTTCTCGCCGCAAATCTCCTGGTATCCTCGTCGTCCCCTTGCAGATCAGGGGCATAAAAATGGCCCCTTTGACTGAGGGATCTGTGCAGGAAGAAGGGCGGCGGGCGAGAGTGAGATGGGGCGGCGGCAGGCGGGAGCGAGATGGGGGAATAGAGGGACAGCGGCGCGCGGGCTCGTGTGTGGACAGGAGGGGCGGCGAACCACAGTGCTCAGACGGTGGGGAGCGAGGCCGCGATGCGGAGCTGGGAGTGAAGCGGTGAGGGGAAAAGCTATGCCGACACAAGACCGAAACCGGAGGGGCAAAAGTGGAAACTCCGGATATTTCGTTGCCTAAATAAATTTGACTGTGAGATTCTTAAACGTCTTATATATCCAAATGGAGGGAGTATCTAATAAGTATTTAGACTAAGTGCATTCGTATCTAGACAAAGTTGAGACCATTAATGTGGACCAGAGGGAGTAAGTTAGTTTTGGAAGCTCAAGTGACTGCAAACATATGTACTATAGAGTGGAACGGAGGGAGTATAATATTATACAGTATACAAACAAAATCAGGGTGAAACCTAAGATTGAGTAGTATAAACTACTGAATTCTTCCATATTTCTTACTCCCTTTGTTCCACAATATAAGCATTTTTAGAAAGCTAAAACAGCTTGCTAAAAAGGCTTACATTGTGGAACGGAGGTAGTAGCACATATTACATGGAGTGCTAATTTATTTTGCATCATCTAAATGCAGTATAAATTGTCAAATTAATCCTGAATTTGAAGGCCTGATGGCAAGTAAAACAACATTGAGCACTGAAAATCTGATGATTACCAACATGAACAGCCAATATCCTGAACTTAAAGGCCTGATGGCAATTAGAAACAAAATACAGCACGGAAAGTCTGTCGATTATGAGCATAGAACACGAGGAATCTGTAACAGTACAATATCAGACAGGACTACCTGCCGTGCGGCTGCTGACGTTAACTCCCGCGTTTTGTTTCCAGGACGAAGTGGGAGCGAATATTATGCTGCTGGGCCTGCCAGGCCTGCCCTGGTAACGGACAAGCAGCTGGTGGGCCCCAGCATGCTGCTTCACCACCTGCCCAGGCTTCTTCCTGGTCACACCCAAACAAAAAGCCAAAACTGACAGAGATCGATCCTAAAAACCATTACTTCTTCCTTCTCAAGACTAGAAAAATATCTGACGTTGGGAAACTATCAGAAGACAAGAAGAGCACAACAAAAACATCCAGATTCTTCATGGTTGATTTCTGCCTCAAAAAAATTACAGAAAAACCAAAGAAAAAATTTGGATTGTTCATCTCTACTCCAGCCCTCATTTATCCCAGAAATCTCCTCCCCTTGCAACAAGTATCTCATAAAAAGTAGATGAGAAAAACTTTACATAAACAAGGTAGATATTAGACAAAAGGAAATCATGAGCAATTACCATCCAAGGGAAACTGCTAGATCATGAGTACTTCCTCCGTCTCAAAATAGATGTCGCGAACTTTTCTAAATTTGGATGTATCTAGTACTAAATAGTGTCTAGATACATCCAAATTTAGACAAATTTTTTACATCTATTTTGAGATGGAGGGAATAATAGCAACTATAGCATGGATTGACAGATCCAGAAAAAGTACTATGCTAGAAAAGTCAGGAACTGCTAGATGATCAAGAACAACAAAACATGTATCTTAGCAGCCTTGCACACTAAAAACTTAGCACAAATTCATACACTTGCAACCCCGGATAGACAAGACACGGGATGCTGTGATATTGTAGAATAAAGTTCATTGAAACTAGGAAATATTGGCATTTATACAAGAATTTGCACAACTATGACTTGGTTCTTGGAAAGAATTTCTTCGATAGGACAATCATAGCTTCACCGTGTACTTCCTGTATGAATAGAAATTCAAAAAATTAGCAACTGATCAATATCAATATTCCATTGCGGGACAAGTAACGGATATTGACCAGCTTTTAGATATGGATGAGTATAATTGGTGTTGTATCATTGGCTGAACCATTGAAAACAGAGGTAAAAGCTGAATAAATATATAACTGTCCATGATATTCTAAAAACAGTTGTTGTTCAGTGAATTAAGCACTGACCAAAGGAACAATGTACTATGGTCTAATACTCCTTGTGATCCAAATTAATGGACTCCAATTTGTCTAGATACATACGAATCTAGACAAATCTGAGTCCATTAATTTGGATCAGAGGGAGTATTTAAAAATTATGTTTTGTACAAGCACTTGCCAGATTATTCAGGTTGTTCCTGGTAAACTGCCAGCTTATTTCATTTTGGGCTGCCAATTTATTTTATTTGGACTACTATGGATTACCAGATCCTTTCTTAGTAAACTACCAGATCACTTTCTGTAGGTTGCACAATTAGAGTCCTATAAGAGTGGGATTGCAGAAGCCATGTTATTTGTATATAAATGTCATATTATTTCCTAAGAGAACATACTAATAGAACCTAACAGTAGCTACCGTATGAATATGCAGATATGGTTTTGTGCCAAGAAGTGAAGACGCACTTTCCAGGGGTGAGTCACTCAAGATTGCGTACACTGGGATAACTCTAGCACTATCAAGTGTTGTTTACACGCCTCCGACTGAACACAACAATGGGAATGAAGGCAACATAGGGGTTGTTTCCACACCACACCCACCTTATAGTTACCATGTTATGGAGACATAACTACCAGGACGCACACACAAAACTACCAAGTGAATTAACATGTTATAATGATGCAACCATATTAAAAATAGACAACTGACAGAATATACACAACAAAATTGCCAAATTAATTTCCATACAAAGTAGCATATTTTGCAGCAAGGGTTGCCATTTTAATATCACAGAACTACCAAGTTATTCTCAAACACTCGTCAGATAAATTTTGCCAAAACAACGAAGAATGGAGCATGCAAAATCAGGAAAATGACAGGCTAGTACACTACAGTAGACGTAACAAAGGACATGCTAAAACATGTTCTGAGAACAGAATCTGGCAGTTGTATTCATTAAACCTGGTGAGCATGTACAGAGAACCCGATAACACTTCATAAAACAAAATGTTCAATAGTATCAACAACAAGAAATAATGTGTCAGGAAGATCACAAGCTTAAATAATATTATAGATGCAGCAATAGCAATACCCTGCCAACTACCCTCCTCCACTGTGTTCACCATAGTGAGAAATCACAGCAAGCATTTGCAAAAAAAAAAAACAGCAATAAGTTGCTTAACTTCGTCCATTTTAACCACATATACACAATCAAAACTAACCTAATGGCAGCAACCATTTGCAAAAATAACATCAACAAGACTATTGTAGATAGCTAAGACGTGTAACCACGAAACCCTAACCGCAATCCATCAAAATCGCCAGATCTAAGCATAGGTAGCTGAAAAGGCAAGTGGGGGGGCGTTCACCACCAGGTCGCGGTGCGGGCACATCGCCGGCAAAAATCGGGCGCAAAAACACCACCAGGAAATCGCCCCTCTGCCCCGAGCAAACTAACCAGAAACTACTGCAGGCAAACAAAGCTACCTAACTCGTCCATATGGGGGCAATCCCGTGGCCCCCGTCGCCGGCCAAAACTCGTTGGCGCAGCGTGAGCCCAAGCCGCGCAGCAGAGTCCTGAACCTACCTTGGAATCTTGATTAAACTACAGAGGAGACGGAGCAGACTCACCAGAGTAAGGGGGTGGGACGGATCTGACTGTCTACGGTGAGAACGAAGCAGATCGCCGGCCAGAAATACGCCTCAGAGTCGTCTCCGTGCCGGACAGAGGAGAAAGGAGCGGTTCAAGGGGGGAGGGGGGGAACCTGCAATTATTTTAGGTAGCCTGATTACCAAATTGCGAAAATATGCCACTGACACTGACTGGTGGGACTAACTGCATTTACCTGGTCACGCCCTGATATCATCGCCAGCGGCCCCATGTGCGGCGGCGGCGGCGGCCGCCTCCTCCTCCTTGAGCGCGGGAACGAAGCCCCCTTCCGCGGCCGCGTCGAGGACGAACGCCTTCTCCTGCGCGGGCGCGGCCGCGTCGAGCTTGGCGTCCTCGGGCGCGGGAGCGTCGAGCGCGTCGTCATCAAGGAGCTTGTCGTCCTTGGCGGCCTCCTCGAGCTTGGCTTCCTCGGGCGCGGGAGCGTAGGGCGCGTAGTCATCGAGGAACTTGTCGTCCTTAGCGGCCTCCTCGAGCTTGGCCTTGGCGTCCTCGGCCGCGGGAGTGTCGAGCGCGTCGTCCTTAGCAGGCTCCTCGAGCTTGGCGTCCTCGGCCGCGGGAGCGTCGAGCGCGTCGTCCTTAGCTGCCTCCTCGAGCTTGGTGTCCTCGGCCGCGGGAGCGTCGAGCGCGTCGTCGACGAGGAGCATCACGGGCGCCTGCGCGTGGGAGACGCCGACGGCGACTGGACCCTGAGCGGCTGCCGAGAACTCCACCTCGCGGTCCCTGATGGTATTGACCGAAACACGAAGCATCTCGAGGGACTGCTTTATTTTGCTATAGTTCCTGTGGAACGGTGGCTTCATGTTATCTGCGACTGACACGATCACCTGGGCGACGTCCGTGATGAAGTCGAAGAGACCGTCGCTGCAGAGCTCCTGGCGTATGAATTTCCCGTTGCTCGCAAGACCCTCGACGTGCTCCTGATCAATCGCACGCTCCTCCACCTCCCGCAGCAGGTCGCCGATGATCATGTCCGCTGCCTTCAGCATTAAGCCGCCGGTGGCGAGGCGGTCCATGCGGTCGTAGTTGACCACATTGAGTCCCCCCTCACGGCGAGCTGCGGAGAGCAACTGGACCGCCTCGCGTGAGTCGCGGACGCGTAGGCGTACTACCTCAACTTCCGGGTAAGAGAACACCCGGCCGTTGGCCTTCACGAACAGCTGGATCGCTTCCAGCGATGTCAGCTTGTACACCTCCATGGCGAGCTCGGGTTGGGGGGGTGCGGCGGTGGTTTCTGTTTCTCTGACAAGTAATATAAATCAGAGGGAGTACGTATCATCCAGATCCCCCGGGTCCTCGCACCGCGTCTTTTCGTCCCGCTCGGCAACTGTTCACATAGTCCCCACCTTGACCCGTTTCCTTCCCTTATTCTTTCCTCATCTTTTTCTCTTGTCTAATTCATGCCCAAATCCCAGCCTCCGACGTCGGGAGAACTCAAAAGCGAGCAAGCTTGCGCCGCCTCGATGGCGTCGGCGCCGCCGTCCACGATGCCAGGGAGGCCCACACCAGCACGTATCCTTCCTCAACCCCCACCCACATCCGTCGTCGCACCGGATCAAGCCCGCCGGAGCAGGCAGCCCCCGCCGTCGTACCGGATCTCCGCCGGAGCAGGCAGCCCCGGCTCGCCTCCGGACCGGATCCCCGCCCTCCACACACCTTCTTCGCGTCCGCCCGCTATGGGATCCTTTCCTCAACCTCGTGCTCACCCTCAGCCATGGCCACTCTCACCTCGAACTTTGCTGCAAGTCGTGGGGCTCGTCTCCCTTGCTTCCTGCAGGCCCCCGTCGAGGATGATCGGGCCTCTCCGGCGATACGTGTTGCAAGTCGGGGCTCCCCCCCCCCCTTGTGTGGTGCAGGCAGAGTTGCTACTAAAGGCGACCAGACTTGCTACCAAAGGTGCTACCGACGTCGAAGGCTGCGTTATGGGGAATTTTTGATGTGGTGGGGATTTGCTACATACATATATTTGTTTTGCTAAAATTGTTCTATGTGTTTGCTATAATATTATAAAAAAATTGCTACAAGATGTCCTTTTTGCTACAAGGTCTCCGGCGAAAGTCTCCGGTGGGGTCGGATTTGCTAGATTAGCACAAAATTTTTGCTATACGGTTTCCGGCGAGGTCCAGTCTGTTTTTTCTATTTTATAGGCTGAACCGTTTTCTGCTACATGTAGCAAAAGCGGGACTATTTGTAGCAAAAGCGGGTATGTTTGTAACAAAAGCGGATATGTTTGTAGAAAATGTGGGATTTTATGGATTTTTGGTGGACACGTGTCAGCAGGGTCCTGGGGAATTATCACCCGAGGGACGCGTAGTACGGCCCCAAAACGCTAACTATCAGCTGGTGGAACGCATCGCTCATGTCCTCCGTCTTCTCGTCGCGATACACGTCTTTGGCAGGGCCTACACCAATTGACCTATAATTTGCCCATATTCTTCCTCCTCTCCTCGGTCTTATCCTCTCCCTCGATTTTGTTTCTTCTTCCCAGCCTCGAGAGCGCCACCCCCTCCCCCCGACACTGTGCTTCCCCACACCCATTCCACATGATCCCGCGAAGCCTTCGAGGACGTCGGTGCCCGGCCCTCACTTACCCGATCATCCGCCTCACACACCCCATGATACCGCTAAGCGCTGAACCAACATGTCGGCGTTGTAAGCGCCCCGTGTCCCAACCTCTCTCTCTCTCTCTCTTTCTCTCTCTCTCTCCCAACTCTATTCAGCACCCAGGATGCAAAATAGTTATTTTGCACCCAACATATTTTTACGTTGTTAGGTTTAAAAAAATATGTTTTGTATACGAATAATTATATTCATATATTCACCACAACCAAAAAAATTGAAACAAAAATAAAATTTACGAGTAATTATAGTGTAAAAAACACCAAAAATATGTCTTTTACGTCGAATTTTTTTACGGCATGTAAACAAAAAATTATGTCATTTCTAAATTTTATTATGTTTTTCTCGACTTACGAAGTAATACAAAATTTACGTGACGTAAAAATAATATACGGTTGTAAAGATAGAGGATGGGTGTAGAATAACACTCCGGTACACCCGTGGAAAACTTCTTTTGTAGCAACGAAAACAGGTGATGGTAGCAACAGTGGCGTCCAATGGCCTCCCTTTGTACGTAGAGGCAGAAACTCACCTTGGAGTAGCAGGCACAACATATATATATATATAGTAAATAATATATATATAACTTCTTTTGTAGCAACGACAACAGGTGATGGCTGCCATTGCTACAAACGAAGGTCGTCGTTGCTATAAGGCCCGCTACCGCGCGTCGCTTTGCTGCAAACGGCGTTGCTGCCACCGCCGGTCCCCGTTGCTACCAACGGAGGCCGCCGTTGCTGCCACCGCTGGTCACTGTTGCTGCAAAAGCAGGTCGGCGGTGCTACAAGGTCCGCCACAGGCCCACAACACACGGCTTTGCTGCCAACCGTTGCTTCCACCGCCGGTCGCCCATTGTTGCTGCCACCGCCGGCTGTTGTTGCTGCAAAATCAGGTCGACAGTGCTACAAGGTCCGCTACCGCGCGCGGGTTTGCTGCATGCACAACGCCGCGCTGCATCTCTGCCGATGTCGGTGCTATGGTTTCTGCAAGCAGGAGGGTTGGTGGTGCGGTGGGGCTATGGTGCTATGTTGCGCGAAGGAGAGCTTCGTTGTTGGCGGCATCATCGACGGCCGCTGGTGGCCGCTGGTTTGCTGCAAAGGAACGACCAGGCCAAGGTCTAGTGCGTGAGGAGAGATTTTTTTCTGCTGCTCCCGTTTTTCCTCAAGGATTTGGTACAATGAGACATGAGCTGCTCAGACATCACCATCACCGCAACCGTGAGTGTTGTCGTTGCTGCTGCTGCGGGGTGCTCGCCATCGCCGGCGAGGGGGGCGCATGCGTTAGCGGTCCGAGGGGTCAAGGCTGGGCTGAGCGGCCTCAATCGGACGGTCAGGGAGACGGGGGATCGTTTGGATCGATCCCCCGGGACGCTCAGCACACCCTAGGTTAATGTTATGCCACGTTCAATACTGCCCATGAGATCGGAGTGTGAGACCAATGCCAGTTAGGTGAAAGGATCGGTGGATTTTAAGTCCAACGCAACAAGTTAATTATACTCCCTTCGGTCCATATTAGTTGATGACAAGAGATTGATTGTTTTTTTCTTCAAGCTGTTCAGTTGAGAGATGGAGGTGTATATTTGCTAAAATATCAAACTGCACTCTTATATTTCGGAATTTTTGCTAAAAATATAGACACTATAGAAAAGAACGAAGAGAGTACTAAATAGTGTCTAGATTTATCTAAATTTAGACAAATTTGAGTCAACTAATATGGATTGGAAAGAGTACTAAAAAGAAAAACACAGAACATTTCAAAATATCGCCGGGTTACGTTTTCGCGTCACCAGCTAGCAGTCTAGAGTACACAAAGAGCTGAACTCGTTTTTTAGCTCGCTATAAGAGCATGTGCAACGGAAAGCGGTGCTTGTTTCCATAAGAGAGAGGTGTCTAATTAAGCATCTTACTTTGTACACAAAAGCATTGCTGCTTCTAAACACCTTTCATCGTAGATGTCCTAACTGTGTTTCTAACATGTGGGTCCTCTTGTTAGGATGGCGTGGCATAATGATAACGATTAGGGTGGGCATATCATTACACGCTACTGCTGATTTCATGTTTTTCCTACTCTTTTTTCTTGAAGCAATCTGGAACACCCGCGCCATCACGCTCAACCCTCTACTTCTATACCAGAAACATATCGACGGCAAGTCAATATATGTTTATGGTTTTGGTGAAGCAATAGCCTGCACTCATTGATCTTTATATATGCACAGGACAGATACAAAACACGTTACATACATATATATGGGCGGCACACGTACATGTCATGTATAGACCGGTTTCAATACATCCCCTTAATCAAAACTAATACATACACGATTTGAATTGGTTCTAAATCGGTCTAACATCTGTCATGTGACTAATTTAGTAAACACATTAATCAATTGATCACCTAAAGAGATAAATCTCACCTCCAAAGCATCAGCGGCGACTCAGTCATGCACAAAAGGGAAGTTAATCTTAATATGCTTAGTACGAGCATGAAACACCGGATTTGCTGAGAGGTAAGTAGCCCCTAAGTTGTCGCACCATGAAACAGGGACACGCCACTAGTGCAAACCGCCCTATGTGTCCCGGTTGGTAAGGGACTTTAGTCCCGGTTCCCCAACCGGGATGGAGCAATCGGAACTAAAGCCCCATCTTTTGCCCCGGTTGTCCCACCAACCGGGACAAAAGGGCGTACACGTGGTCGCTGCTGAGTGCGAAGGGGAGGAGCAACCGTCCCGGTTCGTAACATGAACCAGGACAAATAACCCTCTGCCGCGGCAGAGATTTGGCAGAGAATTTATTTTGGCAAAAAAAATTGCTGCGGCAACATTTTGGCCACTTTTTATGCCGCGGTAGATAATTCATTATGTTGTTTTATTTTTTATTTAGTGTTTTGCACTCATCAATAAGGGAACCATTATATTACACAAGATCATCATGACAATATAAATCCAATTGTCGAACATATTACATTCGATACACGGAGTTCATGCACTACATATACAAAATAAGCTCTTTATACAATCTATATTGGATATACACACCCGAATAGTATTCTCCTTTTCGGTTTAGGACTTCTGCATCCAAGAATCCCGCCAATTCCTCCTGAATTGCTCGTACGCGATCCTTTGGCAGAAGACCGTTTCGTAGACGTTCGATCTGATTTAAAAAATGAGTCAACCTATATGAATGAAACTAAACACAATTTGATGGTATTAAAAACTATAGAAATTGTTTACGTACGTTAAGTTGCTCTAAATTTCTCCCCTTCTCACAGCACGTCTGACGGATGAACTCGCAAACATAGTATCCACATAAATTGTTTCCTGGTTCCTGTGCCAGCCACTTTACGAGAACATAGTTCAATCAAAATAATAATCAAGCATGATAGTAATGGTATCAAAACTAGAATCAAAGATATGCGCAGATACAGCTAGTGGTGCTTACATCTAGTGGTTTAAATGTAAGCTCATCTTTCCAAACACCCCTAGCCTTCTTGGTGAACCGTTTCCAAGCGTTGTCCGGCGAATAAAACGAATAAAATAAGTTATTAATTACTTGATGTCATAAAATTCACGAACGTTGCCGATATAGTGTCATAATGATTAGAATTACCGCTGGAGAAGCATCTGCATGTCCTTCCACGTCTTAAGGGGTTTATGTTTCGAGTCCATAACTAGTACACGCCCTTTGTCAGGTTGAATGATTAACAGAATATAGTGGAAGCTGCGCATGCATAACTAATCAATTATATACTTAACGTCGAGTAAACGAAATAGAAAGTGTATATAAGACAATAACACTCACTCGAAGTTGTAAGGAAATAGTATTTCCCTTCTGGTTTCTTGAAACCTTAACGCGTGTACGATATTATCCTCCGTATCCTGATTTTTTTTGAAATTAGCTTGATAAACCCAATATGGGTCAATGAACCCAATGTCATAGATTTGTCCTCTGCTGCATTCGAGAATCTTCATTCTGCATATTATAGTATGATCATATACATGCAATAAACGAGGTGAGATAGCTAGAGACTAAATTAATTACAGAATTAGTACTTAGAGACAATAGGCACTGATGATCAATTTATCCAAGGCGTCTTGATTAAATAATTGAAATAGTTCAACAAATTTAATGGATATCATGTCATCTATTTTTTTCCCATAATGCTTTTTTATAACCCTCAGCATTATCCAGTTAGCCCCGGCCTTTGTGGCATGCATGTACCAGTTATGCAATCTTCGCATTTTTGTTGGAAGATTATTTACCTCCTCGAGTTTGACGAGAGGTTTGCCGTACTGGTATTTGTATGCTACTTCACCCACGGGGAAGTACTGTAACTGGGATAAGTAGTGGGTAATACTCATACCTTGAGCAGCGGCAGCTTCTTCGTATTGTGCAACTATATCTGGATCATACTGCTCTTCGGCCACATATTTGCTCGACCCCACATTGGTATGGGAAATCACCTTGAGAGGGGCGCAAGACTGTTTTGCTTGTTCTCCGAGTTAGGCAACAGATTTCCCGCTTGCATCAGTACTTCTCTTTGAGGCTTGTTGTGCCGCATGTGACTTGAGAATAGAGCGCTCATAGTGTGATGACAGCTTTGGCTCGGGTTGATGAAGAATCTTAAGCATTTTGAACACTCGGGCTTTTTCTTCTTTGGTGCTGGAGAACTCTGGCTCTTTCGGCCGCCTCAGCTTAGTGAAAAACGATGTCGTTTCCGCATCAACGATAGTCGTAGTCTCCTCTTCAGTACAGTCATAAGCTCTCTTGGGAGGAACCTTTGGTACTTTTCGAAGAGGCTCTTGTTTATGTTTCGTCGATCGCTTACCACTCCGCAGAGTAGCGGTGGTACGCTTACGCTTTTTTTCCAGAGGCGCCGGCGATGGCTGCCGCGGCAATGGCTGCGCCGGAGATTGGTCAGGCGACAGAGATGGGTGAGGCGATAGAGCCGGGTGAGGCGACGAAGACGGCTGCCGCGATGGCAACTACCTCGCTGGAGACAGGTGAGGCGGCGGCGAAGATAGCCTTGGCGTGTGATTTGGAAGCACGATACATTCCTTTGGCCATAGAATGGTGAAGTTTGTTGCTTCTCCCAGTTCAGTCACATCCCCTTCGCCTGCAGGGTAGTCAAGCTTCAAACCTTGAAATGTGGGCATGATTTCATCCACCCCGACAACAGCGTACCCCTGTGGAACCGGACGACAATGGTAAGTTGGTGTGGGTCCAATTGGTAAGGCATAGCCGACCGCCATCTTTATTGATATGTTCACAACTTTGACATGTAGCTCGCAGTGTGTCATCTGTGTGATATCATCCACTGGGTAGCCAACACGAGCCATCGTCGGTGCACCATCGTCATCGTCATTGTCATCACCCGGGACCTCGGTGGAAGCCATACTGTTTTTTTGATTATTCGATAGGCCGGTAGCATCGAATGCAGGTTCTACCACCATGTGCTGCTGAGATGGGCGGTAGTACCTTGCTGGCTAAGTGCGTTAATTTGATCTTGTTGTTGCTTTATTCGTTCTTCAATTATACGCATTCGCTCTTTCTGAATATCTGCTTCAACTTCCGCCTTGTCCTTTCTCCTTTTACGGCTTCTATCAGGATATTTCTTCCTCTCTTCGAGAAACCCAGTGCCCCATGGTTTGGAGCCTATTGTGCCTCGTGTTCGTCCATCATGTTCCTTATTTCCAAGGGAGAGTGTGAGCACATCATTCTCTCTATCGGGAATGAAGTCTTCATCTTTAACAGCCTTTACTGCGTTTCTCATCTTCTCGTTTTGCAAGGGGTCTTCTTTATATCGTATGTTATATATACACTTTCCTTCCGAGTCCAACATGCCCCCATGCCCGTAAAACCAATTATTTGCACGTTCGATCCAATCGTCTGTCTCTGGGATGGTCTTTTTAGCACGCAGTTCATCCTCAAGTTTCTTCCACTTGGGAATGTCAGCCTTGTAGCCACCTTGCCCCATAGTATGGTGATACTTCTTGTTAGCAGCATTCAGCTTATTCGTTGCAGATGTTTTCTTAGTTTTTTCTGATGTCTTGTAATTCACAAACTCAGCCCAGAATGGTTTTATCTTCTGAAACTAAATCTTCTCGAAATCCAGAGTCTTCTCTTTCATGACATAGTCAAGGTGCGATCTTTTCTTCCAGTTGGTGAAACACTGTGCCATCTTCTTCATAGCCCACTCCCTGACCTTCATCTCCATGGCTTGCACATGTTCTAAGGCATCCTCAACTGGATCCTCCGCATTTGGATTCAGCTCTATCTTCGGTAGTTTGAAATTAACCATGAGCCTTTTCCATAGTAAATCTTTGGCCATGGTAGGGAGAAATAAAAACGTCCCCTCTTCTTTCGCATCAGCAGGCCTATTCCAATTTCGAATGGTGATCGGGACGAAGTCCCTAACGATTACTCCGCATTGTGCCACAAACTTGTTTGCGACAGCAACGGGAGCCGTATTCACCGATATCTTCGATCCTGAACCTCTCATGGTCTTCCAATTTTTTGGTTGGGCCTCATCCGCTCTTTTCAGTAGATTTGTTCGATCCGGTGGGGTAAAAGAAGAAAGATCGTATTTACTATTTCTATATAGACAGCATATGATTAATTAATGAATCTTCTATATCTAAATAGCAAATCCCCACTGCCTGATTTTGCAGCTCTCTTGTGCGTCCATGTCACCTGAAATTCCGCCAGTGTTGTCAAGTCGCACGTCGCTGGCTGCGCGCTCTCCATCTCCCGCATTCTTTCCACATGGACCCTTGCTGTCTTTACTTGGGCCGCAGGAGAAGTCCGGGCACTTGCACGCGTCCTGTTTGTTCGTCTTCCGGTCTTCCCTGCTTCTGTCCACCGCCGCCTCACACGAGAATTCTTCCTACCGCTGCAACCGATGCCCTCCTCCACACAATGGTTCATGAAACTGCCCCATCTTGCTCAACATTAAGCGACCATCATTCATCGGCCATAATTGCCCAAGAAACTGCTCGGTTTAATTGATCTGGCACCGCCTCCATAATAAAATGGCCTCCCGTGTTGCTATGGATTTCAATTGCCCCCGCCTCCATCTCTGGCGTCGTAGTCCATTCTGGTACCGGCCGCTCCAGATTATGTTTCCACTTATTTCTTTATTCCCTGACTGGCTCACTCATCTTTGCCTATCTGTAGGCTGATCCGCCGCTCGAAAGCTACTCGACGTTTTGCCTGCCCCAATTTGATTGGAGTTTCTTTTGATTTTGCATGCTGATCAAAGTCTCCGGCTATTTGATTGGATCCTGAGTGCTGGTCGCACAAGCAATCAGAAAGGAGCACGCTGTATAACCTGATTACATGAGTACACAAGCTCTCATCTCTTACACTTAATTTTTAGTTTTAGTTGAAATAGCGCATGCATCTTCTATTTCGTATAAGTTTGTTCCTCTCAAATGTCCAACTTGGGATTTCTTAGCAATATGCACGGTGATGGAGCTTCTCTCATTTTATACATTCTTTCGTCTCCTTTCAGCAGCACTTCAAGGAATAGCATCTATATTATGGAATAAGAGATCTTTGAATCATCATGCTACTGTAATCAGTGGCGGAGCTAGGGGTACCAGCAGGGTAGTGATCTATGCTGATTGAGAAGACAAGTTTACAAACAGTCTGGTCCTGTCATAGGAAGATTTGTGCAGATTAAGAAACCGTTCGTATATGATATCTCTTTGCTTACTAGCCATTGGTGTGATCAAAATAATTCTTGCATGGCCAAATTTCATAGGTGAAGTTCTTCTTCCTATTGCACCAATTATGTTGGAAGAATATTTATTCATGTAGATTTCTCATATGTTCTAATTTTACTCTCAAAGTATTTGTACTAAAATTCTGCAGCAACGTCACTCACTGCCAATTAAAACATTAATAAATTAATCAATACTAATTTAATGCTAAAAATTGTTGGTTTACTTTTCGACAAACATCCATTTTAAAGATGCTGTAATAACCTCTTACCCAGTTTAAGGCACTAGAACTTCCCCTTATATAACTAGAACAGTACCAATTCATTGATCCATATCAGACACAACTTTCAACCCACAGTCTTCTCCCATCAGTGACACATGGAGCGACAAGGAGGCCAAAATGGGTACTACTGAGTCAACCATGTATTTGTGTTTATATTTCATATTGATACCTGCACGTACTAACCAGGCGCTGGCCTGGTGGCTGTTGCTCCGGGTGTGGAGCCAGCCGGCCTAGAATCGAGTCCTAGCTGTGGCATACTCGAATAAACCGGAAGTCTCACCTACCTAACAAAGTATAGCCCGCGAGAGATTATTTCCCGGGGGTCAACCTGCACGTACAACTCTTTCTATTCAGCACGTCGATGAGGCCCGAGGGGAACCAAGGGAACCTTCACGTGCTGACATAACAGGCAAACTTGGATCATACCATATGGTATTCTATAAATTGAAGACATCAAACTTGGAGAGACATGTCACAGCTATCCTTTCCGATGACAAAATGATTTATAAAGACAATGAATAGTTACCAATGCACTCATCAAGTACTCAGTTCATGTAATATTTTTTACCAACTTTCAAGTAATGAAATGCACTACTTAATTTACATCAAAGCTTTCGTGATATAGGGATTTTATTCTATAATTTTTTTTAAAAAAAGTCGCTGCAACGCGCGGGGTATCATCTAGTTAATTATATTACATGCACCTTGCCGGAGCGGTCGTCTTCTCGATCATACAAGGCATCGCCTTCTCCCTCGCGGAAGGCATCACCTTCAACCTCAAACAAGTCGTCTCTTTCGGCAAAAAGAGGATCACCCTCACCGGAGTCTTTCAGAAACATCGATACATCTAAATTTTCTTCCCCGCGGATCACACCTTGGATCAACTCTTTCTTTTCTTCGTCTCTATCGTGTGGGTCCATATTTTTTGCATAGGTGGAAAAACAGATAAGTCAAAGCGGCTAAGGAAGAATGTTAGCTAGGGTGTTGAGAGATATAAACCCTAATTTGGAGAAACCCTAATATATATACACAATAATAAAAATGAATTTACAATATCGGAAACCCTAATTCAGAGAAACCCTCGAGCTCGGACCCTATCGCGAAGAACCAATACCGGAAAGAAAGACGGCAATCAATACATGACATAATACAATGCGCAATCAATATGTATGACATGTAAGATTTAGAGATCCTACACTAGCCCTAGGCGCAACATCGATTTAAAAGGGCTCGGGATGCCCTAGCAAGGACACACCGGCGAACCCACATGTACATAAGGGGTGTCGATTTTTTTAACTAAACTAGGGTTTAAAGTTGCTTGACAATGTATTATGATTGCTTAGACACATAGCTCTGAATTTTCTGAACATTTTGATATATTATACATATTTTTATGATTAAATATGAATTAGTTATTGATTTTACAAAATTATATTCAATTTCTAGAATTATTTAATCAATTTGGGCCGGGGCCCAACAGTCTCTCTCTCCTCTCCCCTTTCATGTCGCCCACGCGCGACGCAGCGAGCCCACCTCGGCCCAGCAACGGCCCACTCGGGGCACGTACCCGTTCGCCCTCCCCTTCGTCGTCTTCCTCCTTCCAGGCAAGCACCACTCTGTCACCGGCGTCGCCGTTATCTCCGCCGCCTGTGCTCCACCGTCCGTCGCGCTCGGGGGTGAGGATAAGACCGTGCTGACGCCCTTGCCCCGTCCTTATCCCCTCCTGCTCTCTCTTGCGACCTCCCTCACTTGAATTCCCTCTCGCCGACGAACCCTAGCCCTCGGGCTCCGGTGACCTAATCCTAGCGGCGGCAGGGGAGAGGGAGGACAGAGGCAGGGAGAGGGGGCGTACCTTCTGGCGGCGACGACGCGCGGCGGTGGTGGCACTGCTGGCCGGGGACGACGACACACGTCGGCGGACAGAGGCGACGGCGAGAAGCCTGACTGCGGGGAGGCGACGTCTCCCTGTTCTGTGTGCGCGCGTCGGAGTTGCAGAGATTGGATAAGGGAATAAGAAGAAGAAGAAGAAGAAGAAGAAGAAGAAGAAGAAGAAGAAGAAGAAGAAGAAGAGGCGCGCAAGTTATAAAGGAGGGAGTATATGTCCCGGTTGGTGGCTTCAACCGGGACTAAAGGGTCATACGTCCCGGTTGGTGACACGAACCGGGACGAATGCTCCACTTTTTTTTTCATATTTTTGCTGAGCCCAAGCGGCGCGCAGGGAACCTGCCACCAACCGGGACGTATGACACTGTTTTCAAAAAAAATCACTAATTTTCTCTGTGTTCCCACCTTATTTTTTATTTTTGGGTTTAAATTTGTAATGTTTTTTAAATGATAATTACTTTGAAACTTAGAAAAACTTTAAACATAAAAAGTGTTTGAATTTGAATAACTAATTCAAAACCATTTTCTGTTTTTTTAAATAATTAATGTAACCATTTAAACTATGAACCATTTAAAATTAAAAATGAATTAACTTATATTTTTTGAATATTGGAATTTAGAAAAACTTTAAACATAAAAAGAGTTTGGATTTGAATAACTAATTCAAAACCATTTTCTGTTTTTAAAAATAATTAATGTAACCATTTAAACTATGAACTTTTTAAAATTAAAAATGAATTAACTTATATTTTTTGAATATTAATTTGGAACTTAGAAAAACTTTAAACATAAAAAGTGTTTGGATTTGAATAACTAATTCAAAACCATTTTCTGTTTTTAAAAATAATTAATGTAACCATTTAAAATAAAAAATGAATTAACTTACATTTTTTGAATATTAGTTTGGAATTTAGAAAAACTTTAAACATAAAAAGTGTTTGGATTTGAATAAATAATTCAAAACCATTTTCTGTTTTTAAAAATAATTAATGTAAACATTTAAAATTAAAAATGAATTAACTTACATTTTTTGAATATTAATTTGTAATTTAGAAAAACTTTAAACATAAAAAGTGTTTGGATTTGAATAACTAATTCAAAACCATTTTCTGTTTTTAAAAATAATTAATGTAACCATTTAAACTATGAACCTTTTAAAATTAAAAATGAATTAACTTATATTTTTGAATATTAATTTGGAACTTAGAAAAACTTTAAACATAAAAAGTGTTTGGATTTGAATAACTAATTCAAAACCATTTTCTGTTTTTAAAAATAATTAATGTAACCATTTAAAGTTAAAATGAATTAACTTATATTTTTTGAATATTAATTTTGGTATTTAGAAAAACTTTAAACATAAAAAGTGTTTGGATTTGAATAACTAATTCAAAACCATTTTCTGTTTTTAAAAATAATTAATGTAACAATTTAAAATTAAAAATGATCAACTTATATCCATACCAATTTCCACATGCATGCATAATATGGGCACAACATCACAAACTATGCCGTGATTCAGCACATAACATCGGTCATTTGGACCGAAAGCCATGAAACCTCGAACATGATAGGTCATTTTGTGAAGGTTTTGTCGAGACATGATCAATGTACCAAGTCTGGTATTTTTCCTTGCAACTATGTCACATAATATGACACCACACGAAGGATTTACATTGTTCGGACTTTTTTTGAATTTCTTATGCCCGTTTTGAATTTTTTGAATTTCTAACTATGGTCGAACCGGTGTGCATGAAGATAAGGGACGAGCATCGTTAGAACTTGCATTGGATATCTGAAGAAACCACATATTGCGAGTCTAAAAATGATTTTTTTTTCAAAAAATCACGGGCGTTAGATCATGTACCTATAGTACAAACCGGACCCACTTCCTACCGATTCGGCAGACATTTGTCCTTTTTACCCGGGATGGACGAAAAGGTTTGAGATGTCCCGGTTGGGAGATAGTCCATGTAAGGTGGTCTAGTATTTTAGAAAAATGGGACGGTAGCATTCTGAAACAGCATTTTGGTGGTTACTTCACAAAACGACCCGTTTCTTGCGCTCGGAAAATGGAAAATGGCTTTTCCGTGCGACGAAAAGGAAAACTTCCTCCTGCAACATTGTTCTCCATACCAATGTCCACATGCATGCATAATATGGGAACAACATCACAAACTATGCCGTGATTCAGCACATAATATCGGTCATTTGGACCGAAAGCCATGAAACCTCGAACATGATAGGTTCATCTTTAGTCTAGGTTGGAGGGATTTCGGCAGGCTGGGACATGCATCACTAATGATACGGATGAGTGTCGACATTATGTCATGCGGCTTGTACCTTGTCCCGGATGGTGTCACGTTGGAGACACCAACAGGGACAAAACACGAGTCAACACTAATAATAGGGGTGAGTGTCGACATTATGTCGTAAGTGTCGACACTATGCCGAGCTGCTTGTACTATAAATAAGCATCCTTGTGAGACCAGTCCTCCAGCCAGATTGAGGCATCTCCAATATGGTTTTCAAGAGCAGGGACACCACTACGACCAGTTTCAGGGAGATGCCGCCGGATCCCAGTCCTCTGGCATCTCCAAGAAACTGGTCATAGAGGCACTCCCTAATATGTGAAATTAGTTAGCTCCCAGGTGTATTGATCTAGTTAGAGAAGTTACAAGCTGCAAGATGCTGTGCGAGAGCAGGGACACCACTACGGCCAGTTTGAGGGAGATGTCGTCGGATCCCAGTCCTCCGGCATCTCCAACAAACTGGTCATAGAGGCACTCCCTAATATGTGACCACGCATGTTTGGAGATCAGATCTTAATGGTAAGTACGAATCGGGACAACTTCTTCATAGTTCAGGAAAGTCGTTCTACGAATCGGGAGTAAAGGCCCCCTTTAGTCCCGGTCCATCCACAAAACGGGACTAATACTCAAGACATTTATTAATATTAAAAACCGAGACTAGAAAACCGGGACTAAATGCCCCCTATATATAGTCCCGGTCAAGCCACAAACCGGGACTAACACTCAATAAATTTATTACACTTGGAAAATTGCAAACATCATAAGATATCCTTCACAAAATGAGCTATCATGTCTCATGACATTTAGGTTCACAATATGCAGCCACCGGCCAGACATGAACTAGAGGTACACAATATGAGCATGAACTTCTTGGCATATGTCCTTCCTTATGATCGCTTCAGACGTAACCATGGAGCATCTTCTTTACTTAACGGAATGCTTGGGTCAGTTTTCACTATGAAGGGCGGAATTTCATCAAACTTATTATAATCTTCTGACATGTCTGTCTTGTCCTCGATTCCCACGATGTTTCTTTTCCATGAAAGAACTATGTGACTCTTTGGCTCATCATATGATGTATTCGTTTGCATCTTTTTTTCTTTTTTTCGGTCTGGAGGACATGTCCTTCACATAGAAAACCTGAGACACATCATTGGCTAGGACGAATGGTTCATATCTATAACCAAGATTGCTGAGATCCACTGTTGTCATTCCGTACAACTGGTCTATCTTTACCCCTTCCCCATTCAGGTTGACCCATTTGCAGCGAAACAAAGGGACCTTAAAAGAGACTCCATAGTCTAGTTCCCATATCTCCTCTATGTAACCATAGTATGTGTCCTTTTGCCCATTCTCGTCCGTTGCATCAAAGCGGACACCACTGTTTTGGTTGGTGCTCTTTTTATCTTGGGCGATCGTGTAGAATGTATTCCCATTTATTTTGTACCCTTGGAAATTCAATATAGTAGAAGATGGTGACGCCGCCAACAAGTATAGCTGATCTCCAATAGTGGTGTCATTCAAGAGATGTGTCCGCATCCAACCACCGAAAGACTTCATGTGTTCATCTCTAATCCATGAGTCAGGCTTCCCCGGGTTTTTGGAGCGTACAATATTCTTGTGTTCCTCGATATACGGAGCTGCCAAGGTGGACTTATATAGAACTGTGTAGTGTGCTTTAGTGAAAGAATCCTCGTCCCTACATATCATTGCTTTCTTTCCCAGCGTGCCTTTTCCACTTAGTCTTCCCTCATGCCGCGAGTCAAAAACACCAATCGGCTTAAGGTCAGGAATAAAGTCAACACAAAACTCAATGACCTCCTCTGTTCCATATCCCTTGGAGATGCTTCCTTCTAGTCTAGCACGCTTATGAACATATTTCTTTAAGACTCTCATGAACCTCTCAAAGGGGAACATACAGGACCGAGAATGGCAATCTCTTCCACTAGGTGAACCAGGAGATGCGTCATAATATTGAAGAAGGATGGTGGGAACACCAACTCAAAACTAACAGGACATTGTACCACATCCTTCTGTAACCTTGGCAGAATATCTGGATTGATTATCTTCTGAGATATTGCATTGAGGAATGCACATAGCTTCATAATGGGTACTCAAACATTTTCTGGTAGAATCCCCCTCAATGCAATCGGAAGAAACTGCGTCATAATCACGTGACAGTCATGAGACTTTAGGTTTTGGAACTTTTTCTCTGCCATATTTATTATCCTCTTTATATTAGATGGGAAGTCAGACAGCACCTTGATACTGTAAAGGACTTCAAAAAAGATTTCCTTCTCTGCTTTGGTAAGAGCATAGCTGGCACGACTTAAGTGACGCCCTTTATCCGTCTTGTTATGTGTATGCATGTTCTTTGGGTCTTTCATAATTTGTTGGTCCCCCGTGCTTCTGGTGTATATTTTGTCTTCCCATACACGCCTAGGAATCCTAGCAGGTTCACGTAAAGATTCTTCGTGACGTGCATCACGTCGATTGAAGAGCGGACACGTAGGACTTTCCACTATGGCAGCTCCCAAAATACAGATTTCTTCTTCCACATGGGTGCGTGTCTTGTAGCGACGTCGTTCGGAATTGATTGACCGCCGGGACCCTTTCCAAAGATTACTTCTATGTTCAGGCTTCTTCCGGTGATCTGCCTCACCTTTGAAATGCTTGCCTTTCTTTCTTACGGGATGATTGGTCGGAATAAATCGTCGATTCGCCAGGTACACAACCTTCTTGAATTTATGCAAATATGTACCTTTAGTCTTATCTAAACAGTGTGTGCATGCCTTATATCCCTTGTTTGTCTATCCTAAAAGGTTACTAAGAGCAGGCTAATCATTAATGGTTACGAAAAGCAACCCTCGTAGGTTAAATGGCTCCTGTTTGTTCTCATCCCATGCATGTACACCTGGTTTGCCCCATAGTTGTAAAAGTTCTTCAACTAATGGCCTAAGTTACACATCAATATCGTTGCCCGGTTGCTTCGGGCCTTGGATGAGCACTGGCATCATAATGAACTTACGCTTCATGCACAACCAAGGAGGAAGGTTGTAGATACATAGAGTCACGGGCCAGGTGCTATGAATGAAGCTCTGCTCCCCAAAAGGATTCATGCCATCCGTACTTAGACCAAACCATAAGTTCCTTGCGTCACCTGCAAAGTCCGGGAAGTCTCTCTCGATTTTTCTCCACTGTGACCCATCAGTAGGGTGTCTCAACTTCCCGTCTTTCTTACGGTCTTCTTTGTGCCATCGCAACAACCTGGCATGCTCTTTGTTTCTGAACATGCGTTTCAACCTTGGTATTATAGGAGCATACCACATAACCTTAGTAGGAACCCTCTTCCGGAGGGGCTCTCCCTCAACATCACTAGGGTCATCTCGTCTGATCTTATACCACAATGCATTGCATACCGAGCATTTATCTAAATTCTCATACTCTTTACCGCGGTAGAGGATGCAGTCATTAATGCATGCATGTATCTTCTGCACATCTAATCCTAGAGGACAGAGAGTCTTCTTTGCTTCATACGTACTCTCGGGAAGTTCGTTATGTTTTGGAAACTTCGGCTTCATTATTTCAGCATCTTTTCAAATGAGGAGTCAGTTAGACCACACTCTGCCTTCCATCGCAGCAATTCCAGTGTGGTACCGAGCTTTGTGCTGCCATCTTCACAATTTGGGTACAACAATTTCTTGTGATCTTCTAACATGCCCTCTAACTTCAACTTCTCATTTTCTATTTCACGGTCTCTCTTTGCATCAGAAATGACCCTACCAAGTTCATCAGCAGGCTCATCTGATGCCCGTTCTTCACCTCCTTACTCTTCATTGTCTTCCATTGCAGTATTACTGTCTTCAGGAAACATATGATGATAGTTGTTATCATCATCTTCTTCTTCACCGTCTTCCATCATAACCCCTCTTTCCCCGTGCTTGGTCCAGCAATTATAGTTGGGCATGAAACCTTTCATAACCAGGTGGCCGCAAATGATTTTCGAGGAAGAGTACTCCTTGTTGTTCCGACATTGAACACATGGACAACGTATAAAACCATTCTATTTGTTTGCCGTAGCCACATCGATAAATTTATCCACGCCTTTAATGTACCCGGGTACACGCTGGTCACCGTACATCCATTCCCGACCGTTCATCTGCATCATATAATTAAGTTTATCAAAAACGGGACATCATAAATAGTGAAATGACCAATTCACATCGACACATGCATTGTATCAATGACAGAGAAAAGATAAGATTGCTAACCTCGATCAAGGGAAATAAAGAGGAGAAAGATCAAGTGCGTCTCGGACACCTTCTATATCTTTGTTCTGTGAGAAATTGAACGGGATCATTCACTCAAACATTTCATCAAACACCTTGAATGCATGCATAGGAAAAAAATAAACTAGCACACCTATCACACCTTCCACCAAGAAAAAACATAGGGGAGGCAGAGGGCTGGGGCGTCGTATTTATAGAGGGCGAGATCATACGTCCCGGTTTATAACACAAACTGGGACTAAAGGTGTGTGCCACGCCACGTGGCTGACGCCCAACCTTTAGTCCCGGTTTGTGTTACAAACCGGGACGCATGACCCCTTACGAACCGGGACGCATGCCTCCGGCCACCGTGCACGCTCGAACCGGGACGTGTGCCAGCATTAGTACCGGTTCGTGGCGCAACTGGGACTAATGTTGTTAGGGGGCGCGAACGGATAGCCTGTTTTCTACTAGTGTGCTGATGAGATACTCCAAGCTCCTTGAGCAATGAATCTACTGTAGGGGTTCGTAGCATGGAAAACAAAAAAATTCTATCGCATACAAACAAACAAGCCAAGATCGATCTACTAGATTGTAGCAACGAGTCGATAGAATAACTCATCCTCGAAGATTCCAAAGTGTTTAACGAGAGCAGATTCTCGTGGGTGATGTAGTCGTACTCTTGCCGATCTCAAGATCGTGTAGACGATCCTTCCGGCGCTGCGTTCCGGCAGCTCCCCCGCAGTCGGTCACACATTCGGTACTCGATGAAGACCTTCCTCTCCCTTGTTCCAGCAGGCAGTGGAGGTTGTAGCACTCTCCTCGCGATTCCGGTAGCACGACGGCGTGGTACCGGAAGTAGAGGGGAGATCTCGCAGGGCTTCGCCTTAAGCTGGAGCGAGTATGGTGGACTATGAGAGAGGCCTTGGTGATCTAGGGTTTAGAGGCACCAAGTAGAGAGGGATAGGCCGGCGGCTAGGTCCAAGAGAAGCCCCAACTCGGTGGCTTGGGAGAAAACCCTAGGGCGGCGGCGGCTGCAGGAGGGCCGGCGGCTAGGGTTAGGGTTTTGGTGGGGCAAGGTGTGTGTCTAGAGGGGCAGCCCTGCCCCTCCTTTTATAGGTGGGAGGGCGCGGCCAAGGGGGAGGGAGTCCTCCCCCAAGTCGGCCTCCTTGGCCGGCGGTGGAGGGAGGAGGACTTCCTTCCCAAGTAGGTTTCCTACTCTCCCTCCACCAAGCAAACTTGTCGTTTGACTTTTCAAATTGGCGTTTGACTTTTCAAACTAGGATTTGATTTATCCCTTTATTTTGCTCAGCGATGACACCTAGTACATGATGCAACCATTCCAACTTGTTATGACACATTTATGTACCCTTACCCTCCGGAGTGCTGGACCTTCCGGAACCTTCTAGAACCTTCCCGACGAAAACACCGGAATCATTCTCCAACTCCGAAACAGGACTTTACTTATATGAATCTTATTCTCCGGACCATTCCGGATCTCCTCGTGATATCCCGGATCCCATCCGAGACTCCAAACAACATTTGGTCTCTTACTCATCATTCCATAACTACTCAACAACATTGAATCCTTAAGTGTGTCTCCCTACGGTTCGCGAATTATGCGGACATGATCGAGACACTTCTCCGAACAATAACCAATAGAGGAATCTGTAAATTCATATGGCTCCCACATATTTCTATGATTACTTTGCGATCGAATGAACCACTTACATACGATACCAATTTCCCTTTGTATCACGATAGTTTACTTATCCGAGGTTTTGATCGTCGGTATCTCTGCATACCTAGTTCAACCTCGTTACCGATAAGTACTCTTTTCTCGTTACCGTGATATGTGATCCCTTGTGAGCCAGTCACATGCTTGCAAGCCAATTGGATGACATTCCACCGAGAGGGCCCAGAGTATATCTATCTGTCATATGGATGGACAAATCTCACTCTTGATCCATGTGTATCAACCCATACTTTCCGAACACTCAATGCCACCTTTATAGCCACCCAGTTATGGTGTGGTGTTTGATGTCATCAAAGCATCCTTCCGGTGATGGTGATAAGCATGATCTCATGGTCAAAGGAATTAGGTTACTATGTATCAGAAAGCATATAGCAATTGAACTATTAAAATGACTTGATCTTTATGCTACGCTTATCTATAGGAGTATGTCCATCATACCATTCTCCTAACGATATGATCTTGTTGTTAATAACATCTCAATGTTCATGATAGGGAAACCACAATCATTTATTAACCAACAAGCTAGTATTATGAAGAGGCTTTACTAGGGACTCTAATTTAGTTTACAAATCACACAAGTATTAATGTTTCCTTGTTAATACTTTTATAGCATGAATGTAAACATTTATCATAAACACAAAGATATAATAATAACTGCATTTATTATTGCCTCTAGGGCATATCTCCAACATCTACCCACATAGCTTCAGCAGCTCCATTCTCCAACGCCTCATACTCTGCCTATGCATTGGATATAGAGACAGTAGGATGTTTCTTAGCACTTCACAAGGTAAGGTTGGGTCCAACAAAGACTATAAAACCTCTAGTGGAGCGACGGTCATCAACACAATCTGTCCAATCTACATCTGCGAAAACACTGATGCCCATTATGGATGGCAATGGGTACCCGAAACCCAATAACCCGATAGGGACCCGCATCAAATGGGGAGGGTTTGGTAAAGAAAAAACCCGCGGGATTGCTTAATGGTAAAAATTTAGACCCGTCGGGGTCTAGCAGGGGCGGGTATGGGGGTGCCAAACCCGTACCCTCATACCCACAAACCCGACTAAATCCTAACCCTAACCACACACCTAGCCTAACCCCTAACACTAATGAGCAATGACTAACTACACGTCCACGCCACGCACGCATGGACGCACACAGTACACCACACGTCCACACAACACACACACGACGCCCACGAGTCGTGGGCCATGACCCACAATCTCACCTACCACATGGTGATCCCATCCCGTACTAGGGCCCCCTTCTTTTTAGCTTCTTGGCCAGCTTCTCCCAGAAGCTACCCTCGACCAGCTTCTCTCAGAATCTCATCTTCAAAATTCGTTCAAACTTCTTAACTAGTAGTTTCAATGTCAATTTAAAAGTATAAACGATTTTGGCAGATGAGATTCTGGGAGAAGCTGGTGAAGGGTAGCTGCTAGGAGAAGCTAGCCAAGAAGCTGAAAAGAAGGGGGCCCTTGTCGCCGCCTTGCTAGTCGCTAGCTTCCCAGGCTGCTGGACCTGGCCCCTTCCTTTAGGCAGTCCACTCTACTTCGTTGTTTAATCTGCTGCCCATATTGATATTGATTTTGCGGCCTTTGTTCTTGCAGGTATTGGTGACTTTGCTCCCGCACGACCGCCTCACGAGCTTGTAGCACTGCCGCCTTGCCAGCTTGTGCCATCGCCGCATCCCGGTCCTCATCGCCACCAAATCCCGCGTCCCTGATGACCCTCGCTGCCCGACACCACCATCGTGCAGATCCCAGCATCGCCGTCGCTCAGATCCCAACACCGTTATCGCGTAGACCCCAGCGCTGCCAACGCCTTCGTAGATCCCATCGCCACTGACGCCTCATAGATCCTGGCGTCGCCGTTGTTGATGGTTCTCGCGGGTACCCGGCGGGTCCCTCGAACCCGGCCGGGTCGTGGGTCTAGTGGAGAATCGTACCCGTCGGCGGGTATGGGGCCGGGTCACGGGGGCGGGGAGGAGGGTCGGGTGCGGGTATGGGGGGTCCAAACCCGGTCCCGAACCCAACGGGTGCCATCCGGAATGCCCATAGATGAAGACTTACGGATAGTCAACCCTATGTTCAACGTTCCTTTCACATAGTGGAGGATACGCTTGACAGCTTCCTAGTGAGGTTTTGTGGGCTGAAACACGAACAGGCACACCTTGTTGACAGAAAACAAAATATTTGGACGAGTGAGAGTTAAATAATGCAGACCATCAACAACACTGCAATATCAAAAAGAATCCTCTATGCATAGAAGCGATCCAGAGTCTCGGGCAAGTTACTCTGTAGGCCGTAGGCGCTAATGGAGTGGAAGTGGGATTACAATTCTCCATACTAACTCAGATGCAAAAGACCAAGAGAATATTTGCGTTGAGTCAGCATCATGCCCTCAGAATTGTAAGATGCCTCAAGGCCAATAAAGTACTACAATACGCCAAGATCCTTAATAGGAAATGTGTCGAAGAGAGAGTGCATGAGCCGCTCGACTGCAGTAGAGCTAGTCCAGCAATAACTATATGATCAACGTAGACCAACATATACATGTGAACATCACCTTGCATGAAGACGAAGAGAGACGTGCGTCCTTGGACGAGACAAATCCCAGCTGATGAATAAGAGCACTCAAACGAGCATACCATGCACGTGGAGACTACTTGAGACTATAGGTAGCAAGCTGCAACTTATAGACATGAGAAGGATTCCAAGCATCCTCATAACCAGGCGGATGATTCATGTAGACATCCTCAGATAAATAACCGTGAAGGAAGGCATTACTGACATCAACTTGACGAAGTGCCCAACCACGAGACACTACAAGAGAAATAGCCAAACGAATGGTTGCCGACTTGACAATTAGACTGAAAGTATCATTGTAGTCAATGTCATGCTGCTGAGTGAAGCCGCATGCAACCAGACGAGCCTTGTGTGTGGTCTTGAACACCCATTTGCTGCCAACAATGTTGATGTCGGGAGGGCGCGGAACAAGAGTCCACGTTTGTGTCTGATAGAGTGTGGAGAACTCATATGCCATGGCGGATCTCCAGGCTGGTTCACGAAGAGCATCATGATGGGATGATGGAGCAGCAAAGAATGCACGGCAACTTGGTTTATAGCGCATGCCGTCGGTGTAGGTCTTGTCGCACTGGATTTAATCACGTTTGTGTGGCCATCGGATGAGCAGCCTCGCGAGTGCAGCAGCCAGAGACATCGCGACTAAATAGGAATCATCAAGGCGATGTTGGATGCTTTAGTGGCTCATGGGCCGGATGGAACGAGCGAGGTGGGCTGCCCGGGTTGGGCCAAGCGACTCGAAAGGTGACAGACCAGGAGACACGGGCGAGCCGCGTGGAGGCGAGGAGGGTGAGGTCGTGGTGGGCAACCCAGGTACTTTGGGTGTTGTGTCATGACCATGCACGTCGATCACAGGAGGAGGAGAAGTAGCGACGACATCCTGGACAATGGAAACATCAACTAAACCAGTAGAGTCTACAGACAGGTACGATAAGTCACATTTGCACATAGTGGTCTTCGATGTCGGTTTGATCGAAGGGGAAGTTGTGGCTTCACGTAAAGCGGGGAGATCGGTTTGAACACCAAGGTGACTCGTAGGGAAAGACAAACTCGTTGAAAACAACATCCCGAGAAATGTAAATCTGCGTCGTGGACCGATCTAGACACTTGTACCCCTTATGCATGGCACTGTAACCTAGGAACACACAAAGTTTAAGCAAAAATCTAACTTGTATGCATTGTACTTGCGGAGACTAGGTCGGCTAATAGCTCCAAATATTGACACTTTTTATCGAGGATTTTTCATTGATTTTCATCAGGTTTCGTAGATTTGGATCTTTCAACTAATGATAATCTACATCTACATCTACATCTTGTTGGGATTTTGGCCCAAATAGTCTAGCCCATTTTCCATTTCAATAATTCCTGAAAATCCTAGAGGCCCATGTGGCCCATTCATGCAAGGCAAGAGCTGGGACAAATGTTTAGTCCCACATTGCTAGTTGAGTGGAAGTTGGACCAGCTTATAAGGTGAGCTCTCCTACCACTTGGTAAAAGGATGAGAAGGAGAAGGAGAGAGTTCCACACGCGCGCTCCTCCTCCTCCTCGCTCGCCTCGCCTCGTCACGACACGACACGACGCGGGTTGCGGGTTGCGGTTTCATCTTCTGCACTGTCTGCCTTCCCCTCTGCGCCTATAAGAGAGAGAGGTCGCGCCTCCTCTTAGTTACACTGCCACACATCCCTGCGCCTCCAGTTCCAGAGCACTGCGCTACCTCCATCTTCCCCATCCCGTCTTGCGGCGTGCACCGCGAGTCGGGACAGTAGGCCTCCGAGACCCCGCTGCTTCGAGTCCTGTACGGGATAAGGGCGATAAGGTTTTTGGGGAGCACTATCAGCGCGACTACTGGCTTCGTCACGGACTCCCTCACAGATAGCGACGTCTTCCCCGACGAGGACTTCTTCCCCGACATCAGCACCCTCTTCCTCGACGACATGGCCAACGATGGTTCCAACGCCAGCGGTTCCACTTCTGCTACTGCCGTGTACATCTTCTGTCTCACTCTTATTCTGATCATATCTAAAGTTTTATGCCTTGCAGTTTGTTTGACTATATGCCTCAATATGTATTCGCTATTTAACATGATTAGTATATTGCCTATTATTCTAGTCATGTTTTATCTAGCGTTTATTATGGATAATTCGCTTGGTAAATTGCTCTATTACTCAACAATCCAAAAACCTTATTTCAGGCAATTTGCCCCAAGTGGCTTTGTTGCTTCTATGAAGCCACCTGTGTTTGAAGGTGTGAATTACAAACGATGGCGTGCGAGAGCAGTGCTCTGGTTTCAAACCATGAGCTGCTATAACGCCATCTATGGCGCACCTGAGGGGGAACTTAATCCCGCTCAGGAAGAGGCGTTCCAAAAACTTGATACCACTTTCAAGGCTGCCTTGATCAGCATCCTTGGCGACAATATTGTCGATTCATATCTGTCATTTATCAATGGCAAATATATGTGGGATGCGCTCGAGAGAAAATTTGGAGTCTCTGATGCTGGCAGTGAACTGTATGTCATGGAACAATTCTATGACTATAAGATGATTGATGACCGCTCCATTGTGGAGCAGGCTCATGAGATACAGTCACTTGCCAGAGAGCTTGAGCACTTCACTTGTGTGTTACCGGACAAGTTTGTTGCCGGAGGCATCATTGCCAAACTTCCCCAGTCATGGAGGAATTTTGCTACTTCTCTGAAGCACAAGAGACAAGAGTTCTCCGTGACGGATCTCATTGGGACTCTTGATGTGGAAGAGAAGGCGAGAGCAAAAGACACACGTGCTCGAGGTACCGAGGGAGGTTCTAATGCCAACCTGGTATAGAAAAGGAACTTCCAGCCTCACAAGTTCAAGAACAAAGGAAAGTTTGATGACAAAGGAAAGTTCGATGGAAAGAACAAGGCCTCATAGTCCACCAGCTTCAAGAAGAAGACTGATAAGAGGAAAGGTGCTTGTCATGTGTGCGGTGATCCTAATCATTGGGCTCCTGCTTGTCCCAACCGCTTTGACAAGCGCCAGCATGGGAAGAGCAGCAAGACTGCTAATGTTGTCATGGGCGACGTTGAGATGAAAGATGTTGGGTATGGTATATTACCTACTGTTCTTTCATTATGTCATTCTCCTGATTGGTGGATTGACACGGGCGCTAATGTACATGTCTGTTCTGATATTTCCATGTTTTCTTCATATCAGGTCAGAGGGACTCAAACCATGCTAATGGGGAACGGCTCACATGCTTCTGTTCATGGTGTTGGTACGGTCGACCTGAAGTTCACTTCGGGAAAGACTGTGCGTCTGAAGAACGTGCATCATGTTCCCTCAATAAATAAAAATCTTGTTAGCGGATCTCTTCTGTGTCGAGATGGCTACAAGATTGTATTCGAGTCCAATAAATTTGTAATTTCAAAGTATGGAACTTTTATTGGTAAAGGCTATGAATGCGGAGGCTTGTTCCGCTTATCTCTGTCAGACATTTGTAATAAAGTTGTTAATCATATTTACACAAATTTTGAATCAAATGTCTGGCACTCTCGTCTTTGTCATATTAATTTTGGTTGTATGACGCGGCTAGCCAAAATGAATTTAATCCCTGATTTCTCAACTGTTAAGGGATCTAAGTGCCAAGTCTGCGTGCAAGCTAAACAACCTCGCAAGTCACATACTACTGCAGAAGTGAGAATTTAACACCACTAGAGCTCATACATTCTGATCTTTGTGAGATGAATGGTGTGTTAACAAAAGGTGGAAAGAAATATTTCATGACTTTGATCGATGACTCTACGAGATATTGTCATGTGTATCTTCTAAAATCAAAAGATGAGGCTTTGAGTTTCTTCAAAATCTATAAAGCTGAGGCAGAAAATCAACTTGATCGAAAGATCAAGAGGCTTAGGTCTGATCGTGGTGCAGAGTATTTTTCCAACGAGTTTGATTTCTTTTGTGCGGAACATGGCATAATTCATGAGAGGACGCCTCCCTACTCACCCCAGTCAAATGGAGTAGCCGAAAGAAAGAACCGTACTCTAACAGATTTGGTTAACGCCATGTTAGACACATCGGGTCTTCCTAAGGAATGGTGGGGGGAGGCACTATTGACCGCGTGTCATGTCCTAAACCGAGTTCCCACAAAGAACAAAGAAATTACTCCATTCGAAGAATGGGAGAAGAAAAGACTAAAACTCTCTTACTTTCGTACTTGGGGTTGTTTGGCAAAGGTTAATGTACCAATCCCCAAGAAGCGCAAGCTTGGACCAAAAACCATTGATTGTGTTTTTCTGGGCTATGCTTTTCATAGCATTGGTTATAGATTCTTGATAGTAAAATCTGAAGTACCTGACATTCATGTCGGTACAATCATGGAGTCGACTGATGCGACTTTCTTTGAAGATATCTTTCCAATGAAGGATAAACCTAATTCATCAAATCCGGAGATACCTAGTTCATCTGATCAGGAATTTGCTATATTCTCTGAATCTATCATTCCGATTGAACACTCTGAAAGTCCTAAGGAGGATGATAATGAAATTCCTAAAAGGAGCAAGAGACAAAGGACTGCAAAGTATTTTGGTGATGATTTCATTGTGTACCTTGTGGATGACACTCCCACTTCCATTTCAGAAGCTTATGCATCTCCTGATGCTGACTACTGGAAGGAAGCTGTTCATAGTGAGATGAATTCCATCTTAGCTAATGAAACATGGGAGATCACTGATCGTCCTTATGGGTGCAAACCTGTAGGATGTAAATGGGTGTTCAAGAAGAAACTAAGGCCTGATGGTACTATTGAGAAGTACAAGGCAAGGCTAGTGGCCAAGGGTTATACCCAAAAGGAAGGTGAAGACTTCTTTGACACTTACTCACCTGTAGCAAGGTTGACCACCATTCGAGTACTACTTTCTCTGGCTGCCTCACACAGTCTTCTCATTCATCAAATGGACGTTAAGACGGCTTTCCTAAATGGAGAGTTGGATGAGGAAATTTATATGGATCAACCAGATGGTTTTGTAGTAAATGGTCAAGAAAGAAAAGTGTGCAAGCTACTGAAGTCTTTGTATGGTCTTAAACAAGCACCTAAGCAGTGGCACGAAAAATTTGATAAAACCTTAACCGCTGCAGGCTTTGTTGTAAACGAAGCTGACAAGTGTGTATACTATCGCCATGGTGGGGGTGAGGGAGTCATCCTTTGTTTGTATGTTGATGACATACTAATTTTCGGAACCAACCTTAATGCAATTAAGGAGGTCAAAGATTTCTTATCTCATTCCTTTGAGATGAAGGATCTGGGAGTAGCTGATGTCATCCTGAACATTAAGCTATTGAGAGATGATGATGGTGGGATTACACTGCTTCAGTCCCACTATGTGGAAAAGATCTTGAGTCGTTTCGGGTATAGCGACGTCAATTGTTCTCCTACACCGTATGATCCTAGTGTGTTGCTTTGAAAGAATCGAGGAAATGCTAGAGACCAACTAAGATACTCTCAAACCATTGGCTCTCTTATGTATTTAGCTAGTGCCACGAGACCTGACATTTCCTTTGCTATAAGCAAACTCAGTCGATTTGTCTCAAATCCAGGAGATGATCACTGACATGCTCTTGAAAGAGTTATGCGATATCTAAAAGGCACTGCGAGCTATGGCATACACTATACCGGGTATCTGAGGGTACTAGAGGGTTATAGTGATTCAAATTGGATATCTGATGCTGATGAGATAAAGGCCACGAGTGGGTATGTTTTCACACTTGGTGGTGGCGCTGTTTCTTGGAAGTCTTGCAAGCAGACCATCTTAACGAGGTCAACTATGGAAGCAGAACTCACAGCACTAGACACGGCCACTGTTGAAGCAGAGTGGCTTCATGAACTCTTGATGGACTTACCTGTGGTTGAAAAACCTATACCCGCAATTCCAATGAACTGTGATAATCAAACTGTGATTATTAAGGTGAACAGTTCTAAGGATAATATGAAGTCCTCAAGACATGTGAAGAGGAGATTGAAATCTGTTAGGAAAATGAGAAACTCCGGAGTTATTGCATTGGATTATATCCAAACATCTAAAAACTTGGCAGATCCCTTCACAAAGGGTCTATCACGCAACGTGATAGAAAATGCATCGAAGGAGATGGGTATGAGACCCACAATTTGAGCTTTCCACAGTGGTAAACCACTCTATGTGATCGGAGATCCCGTGAATTAGAATTGGGAAACAAGCTGTTGGTTAGCTGAGAGGAAAGTATCCCTACTTTAAACACCACTCCATAAAGATGCAATACTTTCCTATTCTGCATGGCAGGTTGATTTATTATCTTAATGTGTTCTAAGTGGCTTATCCTAAGCAAAGATGTTGTCCTGCAGAACATCTTTTGAAGAACACACCTATATGAGACGTCGCAGTCTATGAGAGTAGGGTGATCTCTAATAAACTCATGAAAGGTCATGGAGTATGACGTATAAGCTCCACCCGCGGGGAAGTCCCACGGTAGCCCAGTATCGGTCAAGACTTCGTGTGAAGCTAGATTGCAGCAAACTTGCAGTTCAAGGCATAGTCCACTGTACAAGTCGCAACCTAGTGTAGCATAGAATTCTAGGTGGAAGTTCAACTTAACAGTCTCCACTATAGTACCGGTATATAAACAGTGTTTTGGAACCAAAGGCAGATTACATGTGCCTCTGGGATCTGGTGGGGGATTGTTGGAATTTTGGCCCAAATAGTCTAGCCCATTTTCCATTTCAATAATTCCTGAAAATCCTAGAGGCCCATGTGGCCCATTCATGCAAGGCAAGAGCTGGGACAAATGTTTAGTCCCACATTGCTAGTTGAGTGGAAGTTGTACCAGCTTATAAGGTGAGCTCTCCTACCACTTGGTAAATGGATGAGAAGGAGAAGGAGAGAGTTCCACACGCGCGCTCCTCCTCCTCCTCGCTCGCCTCGCCATGCCTCGTCACGTCATGACACGACACGCGCGCGCGCCGCGGGTTGCGGGAATCTCGCCGAGCCGAGCTTTATTTTGCCACGCATGAATGGTATATGAACAGATGTACAGAAGGTGAAACGTTTGCTTTGAATGGACTTTTAATACGAAGGTGAAACGTTTGCTTTGAATGGAATTTTAATACGAGTTAAATGCGCCTGTTCGCTTCATCTTCCGTCCATTCGTTTCATCTTCTGCACTGTCTGCCTTCCCCTCTGCGCTTATAAGAGAGAGAGGTCGTGCCTCCTCTCAATTACACTGCCACACATCCCTGCGCCTCCAGTTCCAGAGCACTGCGCTACCTCCATCTTCCCCATCCCGTCTTGCGGCGTCCACCGCGAGTCGGGACAGTAGGCCTCTGAGACCCCGCTGCTTCGAGTCCTGTACGGGAGAAGGGCGATAAGGTTTTTGGGGAGCGCTATCAGCGCGACTACTGGCTTCGTCACGGACTCCCTCACAGATAGCGACGTCTTCCCCGACGAGGACTTCTTCCCCGACATCAGCACCCTCTTCCTCGACGACATGGCCAACGATGGTTCCAACGCCAGCGGTTCCACTTCTGCTACTGCCGTGTACATCTTCTGTCTCACTCTTGTTCTGATCCTATCTAAAGTTTTATGCCTTGCAGTTTGTTTGACTATATGCCTCAATATGTATTCGCTATTTAACATGATTAGTATATTGCCTATTATTCTAGTCATGTTTTATCTAGTGTTTATTATGGATAATTCGCTTGGTAAATTGCTCTATTACTCAACACATCTACACTAATATAAAAAAACCAGAGCAGCAGATCCGAACGATCGTAACTCTCCGATCATCTAAACTACCGGCTCAGATTAGCGTCAAAACATGGTTAGATCTCTAACCATCCCATGCCTAATCCACTCTTGCTCCCAATTGTGGAAAAAGACACAGCATCTCGGCGCGCCCACACAGGGCAACATCCTCGCACCTACGCAATTTTGGGCGGATTAACGCCCCCCTCCCCACGCCTCCCCGCCTCTAACCAAGCCACCACCATCGATGCCCCTGGCGCTGCCACCACCAACGCCTCCTCTAACGCCGACTCTGCACCACACCTAGATGGACCACGACCGGGTGAGTACCACCGAGCCCTTTTTTGTTTCGATCTATCCTTGGTTTTGATCCCCGCCAACACTGAATCCCTGCGCATGAACCCAACGCCACCACCATAGCCCTGCTTGACGAGACCACACAGTTGTCCTACACACCACCGCCGCTTCTTTGACAGGGCTAGACTAGTAATTCAAGACTGTCAAAGATGAACTGAGATGAACAAGAAGAATCAGTGGGAATTTGGGACTAAATTATCACTGAATTTAGAGTCGAATTACAGGAGCTAAGGCCATACCTCAATAGAGGCAGCTAGGGTTTCACCCGAGTGAGATCAAGGCTTAAAAAGCATACAAGGTTCAAAACAATAAACAACATAGTGGTTGAGCCTCCAGCTGTAAAGTTTAACAGCAACGTCTTCAGTCTTTTGGCGCGAAACGGTACACCAGCTTCTTGGGCTGTTAGATGGAGGATCGACGGTCTTGACAACTGCCCCCTTCTTGAGATTCGACTTTCCCTTAAGGCGTGAATTGCGGGAAGACCTTCTGGATGAAGCTAGAGTCCTCCCAGGTAGCTGCCTCGACGGGTAGATTTACCCACTTGATCAACCATCTGACGACTGGAATATTGATATCTCCCTGGACTCTTGGAACCAATTTCCGTTCAAGAATAGACTCAGGAGCTACCAGTATGTTCCCTTGATCATCGATAAGTGGCAGTTGGGGATTTGGGACTATTACGGTTTTGGCTTGATAGAATGCGGAATTAAACTAACGTTTATTTTACAAGCACAAAACCTAAATACACTAGGCTCAACTAAGTGCACCAACAACAAATTAAGCTAAGCAAGATAGCACGAGATAAATATACCACAAGTGATAAGCAAGATATAAGTACTTCAAGCTCGATGGCTATCACACGGAAAGTAAGCTCGGATATAGAGATAACCGAGGTACGCGAAGACGAAGATGTATTCCCGTGTTCACCACCTTTGGGAAGGGGGATACGTCACGTTGGAGAGGTGTGAGGTTCCACGAAGGATTCCTCACGCGCCACAAAGGCTCACCTTCTTCTCCGAGTCTATCCCACGAAGGAATAGGCCCTTTCCTTATGGCTAGCTTTTCCTCCACTCCGGAGATGGCAAGCTCCACAACCACTTCACAAGCTCCACGAAGGAGAAGCCCGGGTCTCTTCACAATCTTCCACGAAGAGAACACTGCGACACCAACCGCCAAGACAACTAGGAGGTCACCCTCCAAGAGTAACAAGCTCACGGTCTCTCACTCGAACAAATCGTAATGGAGAGCTCAACACTTATGCAAGAATGCAAAGCAAGAACACCAATGGTGCTCAAATCCTTCACTCTCAAATCCCACCAAAGAAACAAGTGTTAGGGAGGAATTAGAGAGGAAGAACAATGGTGGAAGTCAACAAATGACTCCAAGATCTAGATCCAATGAGTTCCCCTCACTTAGAGGAGGAATTGGTTGGTGGGGATTGTAGATCTAGATCTCCTTTTCCAAAGCCCTCAAAAAGATGCAAGAATCATAGGAGGGAAGGGGGAGGAAGCAAGCTCAAGAGGTTCAACAATGGAGGTCAATTTCGTGGTCAAGAACACCCTAAAACGTTGGGGGAAGAACCCCCTTTTATAGTGGAAAGCAAATATGGCCGTTGGAAGAAATCTGTGCAAACTCGGTTGAAAGTTCGGTTGGACCGGCTCCAGAACCGGACGGTCCGGTTCCTGGACCGGAAAACCGAACTTAAAACCAGAATTAGGGTCAGTACACAGTCTCGGATAGACTCGGTGTAGAAAAACCAAAAATCCCGGTTTCAGGTCCTGGCACCGGACCACCCAGTCTGGGAGCCGGTTGAACCGAATCCACAACCGGGATGAAACAGGCTTCACGAAAAACGCAATAACTTTTGCATACGGACTCCGATTTCGATGATCTTGGTCTTGTTTTGACGAGGAAAACAAGCTTTACAAGATTGTGCAGATAAACATCAGAGCCCAACAAAGGAGGATAGAACCAAATGAAGAAAGGTAAGAAGCCTCCCTAAATAAGAACCAATAAAACCTTCAAACTCGAAAACGCCATAGAAGATGCATACGAATTCGGTTTTCGATGAACTTGGGCTTGTTGAAGAGCTAGCAACAAACTCAAGAACCTCACATGGAGAAACACCAAGAAGAAACAAAATAGGAAGATGCAAAATATGCAAAGGATTGAGCTTCCTATGACGATGTTATCAAGTTACACAACTGAAAGCCCCTCTTGATAGTGCGGCTATCTATCCTATAACCCGGTCTCCCAACAACCACCCTGAGACTGGTAAAAGGAAAACCTAGCAAGGCCATACCTTTGCCTTGCGCAAACCGCTTGATCTTGATGACAACGCTTCAAGCTCCACCCAAGCCGGAATGCAACACTTGATCATTGTTGCTTCGTGAAGACTCCTAATTTGCTCCCCCATACACCACTATGGGATAGCTTCATTAATACATGTATTCACATGTCCATTATCACCAATATGGATGGCAATCTTCAAGCAAATGATCTTCTCGATATGCTTATCTTGAACTTGCCCTTCTCAACCTTGATGACGATCACCACTTGATGTCATCCTCTCATGGTCTATATAATATCTTCATTTTGAAGCATGCCCATGGAAAGATACCTGTCCCATATAGAAAACACAAAGGCAAATATATAATGGGTTAGTTCATGATGCATAATTGACAAGGCTTACCATACTACAAGACAATGTGGTACATTCTTTATGCTTCATGTGTTGACCAACTTGAAATCACTCTTCACTCTTTGTATTGGTCAACCAAGTATCTTCTCGTGCTCCATCTTAATATCTTGAGGTACATAAGGAACTCTTCATTTGATTACATGCTCTAAATATTAGTCAACCATAGCTCAACTAATGAGGCTATCATGACACCGACTTAGAGCCATATCTTGAATTCTTCTATTGAGATCACACTCTCAAGATCTTGATCATATCATATTCTTCTCTTCAACTCGATGATTTTGATGCCAATACTCAAGGTATATCTTTATCTTCATGGCATCCATAATTGAATCCAACACATGGACTACAAGCATGACCTATGGAATATACCTTCATATAAAACTCAGTGAAAACATTAGTCCATAGGGATTGTCATTAATCACCAAAACCACACATAGGGGCAATTACCCTTTCAATCTCCCCCATTTTGGTAATTGATGACAATCATAACAAGAGGGTTTATATAATGAATATTAGAAACAAGTACGCAGCTTATCCAAGAATAAGTTGTATACAAGAGGTTGTATTTGATATGGTTAAGTAACACAAAGATACTAGCCCATATCAAAACCGATTCTACTCACATAAACTACAACTAATGTAGGAGATATGAGTAGAACCAACATATATAGAGAAAACTCCCCCACAATATATGCACGTGTGATGATCTTGAATTTCATTGCATACATTGTCAAGCATAACCTTTGGGAGAGTTTCCACTATATATACAACCATGCAAAACATAATAAAGATGAAATGCATGAAAGGCAAATACTTAAGAACAAACCAATCTTAAGTAGAAAACCATTTCCCTTAAAACCCTCTAAACTTCTCCCCCATTGACAACAAGTGCCAAAATGGATAACAAGGTTAGAAGGACAATATAGTATGAGTTCCTACACAAGGTGTGCATTACTCGTAATATGAGTGAAATCACATGCACATATCCAATGACGAACACTTGGAGGAAATCAAACTATATTGAGGATCAAGGATTGCTAAAAGGATAACAAGGTGAAGGAACTTCAATGGATGACGCAAGCAATCAAAAGATCCAAATAATCAAATGGACAAATAGTGCTCTAAGTGAAATAAGGAAGCTCCCCAAGGTTCGTGCATAAATTAGTTGTTTCATTTGAATACAATTTGCACAAACATGGAATCCTCACTCCCTCTATATTATTTAGAACACAACAAAGATACAAGTATTAGATATAAACAAATACACTTTTCAATACAAGATTAAGTCCAAAAGAAACCAAATATGAGATATGAGTGTGTGAAGATGCAATAAAATTAAACCAAGCACTCATAAATAAAGACCTTACCAAAACCATTAAAAATCAAGAGTGTAAGAGTGATGGTCAGAGAAGAGCGACAATATCAAGGGGAGATATTAACACTCTCGTGTATATAAGTTTCTAAGGGGAAAACATGAGAATAATCCACAAAGAAACATCCACACATAAGAGGTTAATAAAAAGAATACATGATATCCAAGCGGAAGTCATGAGATATACCAAAAAGTATAATTTGCTTAAGTGCATATATAGCCCATGGCTCTATTTTATCTTATGGTATATCAATGAACTTCACCAAAGAATAAACAAAAAAATCTCAAAATCATCACAACTAACACTAAGGGAACTAATGCTAGTTGGGATACTTTGAGAAAGGAAACAAGTATCAAAAGGAATGATTCAATGCAATTTCAACAATATTGCACGTGAGAGTACCTTGAGGAGTTGATATGCAATAAATTGCTAGAAGGCATATTTGGAATTGGTGAATCATGAACATGATTTTACATACTCCCCATTATATGCATCATCTCAAATTACTCACATAAGCAATAAGGATACAGAAGTCTTTTAAAGATAATTGCAAGAATCAAACATTTACAACCAAATAAATTCATGCCAAGATGCAACCTACAAGAGATTGGATGGAATAATAGTATGCATGAATAAGATAACTGTTACCAAGATAGAAATGGTATGATGTAGTAGATAAGAATTTTTAGATCATCCTAGATTGGCTCCAATTATCATGTGGTGACAACTTTCTTTATAGACGAGACAAGCATCCATTGCATCTTCAGTGTACCTAAAACAACATTCAAGTACATATTGGTCCCCAAACTTATTGGGTCCAAAGTGGTTAGAATAACCACAACACATAGGATACACTCCATAAAAATATGTGCATATTTAGAGATGAAATTTGAATTTCATGCACATCTTAGCCGTTTAAGGATTTGATGGAGTATACCCTATATATTGGATCAAAGAAAGCAAAACATGACATAATATATACATTTATTAAACATGCATGCGCAAGAATTTCAAGATCCAACGAAGATATACTTTGGACAAATCACCAAAAATATTCAAGAAGGCATACAAGGTGTGACAAAACACATTTGTTGTCCAAACTATATGAAAGAATCAAATCAACACAAGATTTGTTCAACAAAGTTCAACAAATGAACCGAGCAAAAACTATTAAGCATGAAAGATGAATTAAAAACACAAATGCTCAAAGATTTATCTCATTCAAGAAAATAAAATAGAGAATAAAGAATGAGATAGCAAACTCCCAAAAGAGCAAGGTTTCAACAAATAAACCAAACCCTTAACACTTTTCACAATGGCACAAGGTTCCGAGAAGAAAAGGTTTGTCTTCCACTAAAACACATTTGATAATAATCAAAAACATCATCAGAGATATGTTCAAAAGCCAAGGAAGACAATGGGAGCCACACAATTTTTTTCTGGAAAGAAAGTAAGGCAATAAGAGGTTAACTCCAAAGTGAAGATGATCCACAAATGCTACCACACACAAGTATATCAATTGTCGAAGACAATGAGTGTATTGGAATAGATTTTCGGTGGTATATTGAACGGATATTAAAGATAAATCTTCACAATAAAAAGCATAGGATAGAAATAAAAAGATTAAGCACTATGCAAACATAGAGATTCTTGATAGCTTCAACTAGTCACACAATCATGCAAAACAATGATTAGAATAACTTGAAGCAAATGGTATCCCAAATAAGATATAGAGATATGTATTTGAGAAAGACCGCACCAAGAATTTCTTACTCAAACAAAGACCGAAAAGACGAGCAATAAAAGCTTCTAACAAAAATAGGACCATGTTTGAGCCAACATTCCACCTAGAAACAAGATAATCAACTATATCAACCCTAAGTGGCACTACCTCATATGTTCACAATTCCTAGGATTGTGATATGCAAAAGAAGCATATCACTCCCTCATAATGTGATATTCATTTTTTTAATAAGAGGCAAAACAACCTCAACTAGAGATAATTAATGGACATTTAGAATTTGAATTTCTCATCAGTATGATACACCATATAGTGACTAGATAAGCTTGCAATATCAATACTAAGTGGTAGTACTCATGTACACATATTTTAAGGTTTGAGATATGCGCGAGGCATGTCACTCCCCCAAAATGGGATGTTCCATTAACCACTCTAAAAGAGCCAAATAAGATATCATCAAGATGCATTAGAGGCTCAAAATAAAACACATGAGTAAATGATGTGCCAAACACCTAGACATACTTGAATACACAAAATAATCAAGCATGAGGCACACCAAATACAAACACATACTTGGTACAAAACCAAAACATGTAAAGGGGCAAGTAACTTACAATATAAATGAGTTAAGTACAAGTTACCGCGAAGAGGCACATTGGATATAAGATAGGGAAATAATAATCCAAAGGACTTGGCTTGATCAAATATAACATATGAAGATCCCTTAATTCTTCATGAGTTAGCCAAGTCTCCAATGCCCTCATAAACACCTGTTGATCAAGTTTGAGCTAGTTGGTCCCCAACCAAGTTGGGTCCTAAGAGGTTAGTCACAATAGGCTTGGCAACCCAAATGGTTCTTTTCTTGACACCACTTTGAGTTCCAACAAACTTGGCAAACACATTGCCATCCTTATCCTTCCTAAGAGAATAATCATCATCAACAATGATAGGGTTAGATAAGGTACCGTTTAAACATGAAGAGGCAAAGTGCCCCTTCACACGACATATGTAGCAACAAGTGCTCCCCTTTCTATTCTTTATTGATTTCTTAGCTTGGGGAGCATTATCTTGATTCTTCTTCAGAAGTGGCTTAACTTCAACTTGGCCTTGAACATGAACTTGTGGCCGCTTCCCTTGTTGCTTCTCACTCAAGTGCTTTTTCTTCAATGGACAAGATCTTACATGATGTCCTTCAACCTTGCACTTGAAGCAAATAATATTGGCCGAATTCTTGACTTGGTTTTGGCCCTTCTTCTTGTTTATATTGGACTTGTTCTTGTTATTGGAGTTGAATCCAAGTCCACTTTTATCATTAGGGGATTTTTGCACACTCAAGATATTATCGAGTGTGGATTTCCCTTCATGACTCTTTTCCAAGTCATTCCTCAAGGAACTGACTTGAGCCTTGAACTCTTTGATTTCCTCTACATGGTTAGTATAAATACAAGTACTAGAGGAAGTAGAAGCTTCATTGTTAGAGCAACAAGGCAAAGCAATTAATCCAACACAAGGTTTATCAATAGTATGGCTAGATGAATTACTAGGACTAGCACATGGCAAAATAGCATTTTGAGTAGAAGTTATGCTAATGTCCAAAAGAGGCTCACAAGATGTTACCTTAGTAATACTTGACTCACGAGCTAACTTTATCCCATCATAAGAGATTAGAAGATCATTATGAGAGCCCAAGAGCTTTTCGTGACTTTCTTCCAATTTCCTATACTTGCTAGTTAGCAACTCAAGTTGAGCCCTTAGCTCAACATTCTCCTTTAGGATAGATGCTTCACAAGAAGTAGAGTTAGTAGCACAAGCATCATTAATGGAATTTTTCCTTTTCAATCTCATAAGATTCAATTTTTTGTGTGAGGAGACAATTAGTGTGCTTCTCCTCGGCAAGATCTTGCTTAAGGAGATTGAATCTCCGACTCACATCATTAAGTTGGAAATCCAACTCCTCTATGGTTCCCGTTTGTTTAGTTATGGTGTCCATAACATGTTTGAGACAAGTAACGACCTTATTATTACCACGAAGAGAGGTACACAAAAAAGTCAACTCAAGCAAGAGAGCACTAGTATCCTCATCAATGTCATCATCACTATCATCATTATCATTGCTATTATCTTTACAAGATATATTAGGATCCAAAGTAGGAGATACCTTTGATCCTCTTGTCATAAGGCACATGTGAGCATGGGAGAATGAAGATGAGGATATTCCTGAATCTTCATTCATGATCATGTCTTGCTTCATAGAATGTTTGATTTCCTCTTGTGTCTTGCCACACGTTGGTGAAGTGGGTGAGGATGAGAACTCATCGCGGTCGGAGGTGGAAGCAACCTGGAGCTCTTCATGATATGAAGGAAAAGAGATCTCCTCGGAGAAACCATCGACAATATTAGAAATGGAACCACCAAATATTTCTTTAAGCTTGGTCCACTTCTCATGAGATGACTTGCGCTTTACAATCGTCAAGAACAAATTAACTGTGGGGCTCAAAGAGAAAATAAGCTCATTAGATACTTGAGCTTCGAGATGTAAATTTTTCTCATCCTCTAAAGATAGATTTTGAGGATCCATAGGAGGAGAAAAACCTACATCTAGAAATCGCTCAATATTTGGACACAAGGTCCGAAGATTACAAAGCAAGCAATTTCTCCACAAAGCATAATTTGTGCCATCAAAGATAATTGTGTCATTGTGCACTATACCACTAGCCGACATCTTTACACTCTAGGCGGTGAAGCCTAAACAAGGAGAGACCTTGCTCTGATACCAATTGAAAGGATATAGATGTCGCCTAGAGGGGGGTGAATAGGCAATTTCAAAACTATTACAGTTTTGGCTTGATAGAATGCGGAATTAAACTAACGTTTATTTGACAAGCACAAAACCTAAATACACTAGGCTCAACTAAGTGCACCAACAACAAATTAAGCTAAGCAAGAAAGCACAAGATAAATATACCACAAGTGATACGCAAGATATAAGTACTTCAAGCTCGATGGCTATCACAAGGAAAGTAAGCTCGGATATAGAGATAACCGAGGCACGCGAAGACGAAGATGTATTCCCGTGTTCACCACCTTTGGGAAGGGGGCTACGTCACGTTGGAGAGGTGTGAGGTTCCACGAAGGATTCCTCACGCTCCACAAAGGCTCAGCTTCTTCTCCGAGTCTATCTCACGAAGGAATAGGCCCTTTCCTTATGGCTAGCTTTTCCTCCACTCCGGAGATGGCAAGCTCCACAACCACTTCACAAGCTCCACGAAGGAGAAGCCCGGGTCTCTTCACAATCTTCCACGAAGAGAACACCGCGGCACCAACTGCCAAGACAACTAGGAGGTCACCCTCCAAGAGTAACAAGCTCACGGTCTCTCACTCGAACAAATCGTAATGGAGAGCTCAACACTTATGCAAGAATGCAAAGCAAGAACACCAAGGGTGCTCAAATCCTTCACTCTCAAATCCCACCAAAGAAACAAGTGTTAGGGAGGAATTAGAGAGGAAGAACAATGGTGGAAGTCAACAAATGACTCCAAGATCTAGATCCAATGAGTTCCCCTCACTTAGAGGAGGAATTGGTTGATGGGGATTGTAGATCTAGATCTCCTCTTCCAAAGCCCTCAAAAAGATGCAAGAATCATAGGAGGGAAGGGGGAGGAAGCAAGCTCATGAGGTTCAACAATGGAGGTCAATTTCGTGGTCAAGAACACCCTAAAACGTTGGGGGAAGAACCCCCTTTTATAGGGGAAAGCAAATATGGCCGTTGGAAGAAATCTGTGCGAACTCGGTTGAAAGTTCGGTTGGACCGGCTCTAGAACCGGACGGTCCGGTTCCTGGACCGAAAAACCGAACTTAAAACCAGAATTAGGGTCAGTACACAGTCTCGGATAGACTCGGTATAGAAAAACCAAAAATCCCGGTTTCTGATCCGGTTTTCCGGTCCTGGCACCGGACCACCCAGTCTGGGAGCCGGTTGAACCGAATCCACAACCGGGATGAAACAGGCTTCACGAAAAACGCAATAACTTTTGCATCCAGAATCCGATTTCGATGATCTTGGGCTTGTTTTGACGAGGACAACAAGCTTTACAAGATTGTGCAGAGAAACATCATAGCCCAACAAAGGAGGATAGAACCAAATGAAGAAAGGTAAGAAGCCTCCCTAAATAAGAACCGATAAAACCTTCAAACTCGAAAACGCCATAGAAGATGCATACGAATTCCGTTTTCGATGAACTTGGACTTGTTGAAGAGCTAGCAACAAGCTAAAGAACCTCACATGGAGAAACACCAAGAAGCAACAAAATAGGAAGATGCAAAATATGCAAAGGATTGAGCTCCCTATGACGATGTTATCAAGTTACACAACCGAAAGCCCCTCTTGATAGTGCGGCTATCTATCCTATAACCTGGTCTCCCAACAACCACCTGAGACCGGTAGAAGGAAAACCTAGAAAGGCCATACCTTTGCCTTGCGCAAACCGCTTGATCTTGATGACAACGCTTCAAGCTCCACCCAAGCCGAAATGCAACACTTGATCATTGTTTCTTCGTGAAGACTCCTAATTTGCTCCCCATACACCACTATGGGATAGCTTAATTAATACATGTATTCACATGTCCATTATGACCAATATGGACGGCAAGCTTCAAGCAAATGATCTTCTCGATATGCTTATCTTGAACTTGCCCTTCTCAACCTTGATGACGATCACCACTTGATGTCATCCTCTCATGGTCTATATAATATCTTCATTTTGAAGCATGCCCATGGAAAGATACCTGTCCCATATAGAAAACACAAAAGCAAATATATAATGGGCTAGTTCATGATGCATAATTGATAAGGCTTACCATACCACAAGACCATGTGGTACATTCTTTATGCTTCATGTGTTGACCAACTTGAAATCACTCTTCACTCTTTGTATTGGTCAACCAAGTATCTTCTCGTGCTCCATCTTAATATCTTGAGGTACATAAGGAACTCTTCAGTTGATTACATGCTCTAAATCTTAGTCAACCATAGCTCAACTAATGAGGCTATCATGACACCGACTTAGAGCCATATCTTGAATTCTTCTATTGAGATCACACTCTCAAGATCTTGATCATATCATATTCTTCTCTTCAACTCGATGATTTTGATGCCAATACTCAAGGTATATCTTTATCTTCATGGCATCCATACTTGAATCCAACACATGGACTACAAGCATGACCTATGGAATATACCTTCATATAAAACTCAGTGAATACATTAGTCCATAGGGATTGTCATTAATCACCAAAACCACACATAGGGGCAATTACCCTTTCAGTAGTGGAGGAGCTCTGCCATACGATTCTTGAAATGGTGTCATTTGCAGGGATCTATGAAAACTGGTGTTTTACCACCATTCAGCCATACACAACCAGCTATGCAACTTCTTTGGTTGCAGAAAGTCCATGTTCCTTAAATAATTCTCCAAGCATTGGTTCACCCTCTCTATTTGACCATCTGTTTGTGGGTGGTAAGAAGTACTGAAATGGAGTTTCACTCCCATGGCCTGAAACAAGCTCTGCCACAAATTTCCTGTAAAGATTCTGTCCCTATCAGTAACAGTGACTGTAGGTAGCCCATGGTATTTGAATACATTGTCAGTGAATGATCTTGCTACTGTCTTCACTGTAATAGGGTGCTTCATGGAGATAAAGTTGGAGTATTTAGTGAATCTTTCCACTACCACCGGTATCATATCCTTGTTTACAGAAAGTGGGAGTCCTTCAGTAAAATCCATGCTAATGTGAGTCCAAGCAAAATCTGGTGCTAGCAATGGTTGTAGAAGGCTAGGATACATGGAATGTTCAGGTTTGTTGAGCTGGCACACAGGACATGCTTTCACAAAGAATTGTACTGCAGATTTTAGACCAGGCCAAGCAAAGAGAATTTTGATCCTTTGATAAGTTGCCTTTTCTCCAGAGTGGCCTCCCAACTCAGAGTTGTGCATGGATTGGAGCGACTTCTCTCTTATGGCACTGCCTTTACCAATGTATATCTTGTGCTTATACCTTAGAACTCCACTGGTGAGTGTAAAATGTGGGATGGCATTTGGGTCCAATGTTAATTTGGTGATGTATTCCTGACATTTTTCATCCTGCTTATAACCGTCAGTGACCTCTTGTATCCAAGTGGGGATAGCAGTGCTAGAAAAGAGCTGGCTTAGTTGATGTTAACTCTGGACAGAGCATCAGCTACTTTGTTTTCTCTGCCTTTTTTGTATTCTAGTGTATACTGATAACCAAGAAGTTTAATCAAGAGATTGTGCTGGACTCCTTCTATGAGTTTTTGTTCCTGGATATGTTTTAAATGTAGGGGTTCGTAGCATGGAAAACAAAATTTTTCTATCGCATACAAACAAACAAGCCAAGATCTATCTACTAGATTGTAGCAACGAGTCGATAGAGGAACTCACCCTCGAAGATTCCAAAGCGGTTAACGAGAGCAGATTCTCGTGGGTGATGTAGTCGTACTCTTTCCGATCTCAAGATCGCGTAGACGATCCTTCCGGCGCCACGTTCCGGCAGCGCTCCCGCAGTCGGTCACATGTTCGGTACTCGAAGAAGACCTTCCTCTCCCTTGTTCCAGCAGGCAGCGGAGGTTGTAGCACTCTCCTCGCGATTCCGGCAGCACAACGGCGTGGTACCAGAAGTAGAGGGGAGATCCCGCAGGGCTTCGCCTTAAGCCGGAGCGAGTATGGTGGAGTATGAGAGAGGGCTATTAGTGGTCTAGAGATTAGACACACCAATTAGAAGGCTCTAAACCGCAGGCTAAAGCAATTAGAAGCTCTAAACCAAAACGGCTCTAAACCGGAGATTAGAGGATAGGAACTTGTGTGTAGAGGAGGAGGCCCTGCCCCTCCTTTTATAGGTGGAGGGGCTGGCGCGCCAGGGAAGGGGAGGGGAGTCCCTCCCCAACTCGGCCTAGGCTGCCCGCCGGCTTGGAGGAGAGGGACTCCTCCTCCAAGTTGGTTTCAACCTCCTCTTGCTTGTTTCCCACAGTTTCTTGTTTTAGCCGTTTGACTTTCAAACTGGACATTTGACTTTTCTGTTTTAGGATTCAATTTAATCATTTATTTGGAACAGCAAGAACACTTAGTACATGATGCAATCATTCCAATATGTAATGACACATTCACGTACCCCTTCCCCCCCCCCGGAGTGCCGGACATTCCGGAACCTTCTAGAACATTCCCGATGAAAACACCGGAATCATTCCCGAACTCCGAAACGGGACTTTCATTATATGAATCTTATTCTCCGGACCATTCCGGATCACCTCGTGATATCCCGGATCCCATCCGAGACTCCGAACAACATTCGGTCTCTTTCTCATAATACCATAACTACTCAAACAACGTCGAATCCTTAAGTGTGTCTCCCTACGGTTCGTGAATTATGCGGACATGATCGAGACACTTCTCCGAAAAATAACCAATAGAGGAATCTGGAAATTCATATGGCTCCCACATATTTCTACGATTACTTTGCGATCGAATGAACCACTTACATACGATACCAATTTCCCTTTGTCTCACGATAGTTTACTTATCCGAGGTTATGATCGTCGGTATCTCTGCATACCTAGTTCAACCTCGTTACCGATAAGTACTCTTTTCTTGTTCCCGTGATATGTGATCCCTTGTGACCCAGTCACATGCTTGCAAGCTAATTGGATGACATTCCACCGAGAGGGCCCAGAGTATATCTATCCGTCATATGGATGGACAAATCCCACTCTTGATCCATGTGTTTCAACCAATACTTTCCGAACACTCAATGCCACCTTTATAGCCACCCAGTTACGGTGTGGTGTTTGATGTCATAAAAGCATCCATCCGGTAAAGGTGATATGCATGATCTCATGGTCGAAGGAATTAGGTTACTATGTATCAGAAAGCATATAGCAATTGAACTAATGAAATGACTTGATCTTTATGCTACGCTTATCTATAGGAGTATGTCCATCACATCATTCTCCTAATGATATGACCCTGTTGTTAATAACATCTCTATGTTCATGATCAGGAAACCATGATCATATATTAACCAACAAGCTAGTTTAACAAGAGGCTTTACTAGGGACTCTTATTTTAGTTTACAAATCACACAAGTATTAATGTTTTCGGTTAATACAATTATAGCATGGTATGTAAACATTTATCATAAGTATGAAGATATGATAATAACCCACTTTATTATTGCCTCTTGGGCATATCTCCAACAGTCTCCCACTTACACTAGAGTCAATAATCTAGTTTCAAACCTTTGTGTATTCAACACCTATGGCTTTCCGGTGTTGTATGTACACGATTGCTAGTGGTCAACTGATCTCCGGATCTGACACTTCCAGGTCCGTGTGTAATTGCATGTCTTTGCGTCTCTACGCATCACTCATTCTCTAATGAGATGGCTTTGTATAAATTTGGTCTTTCGGTGTGACCTTTAGCTCTTTGGGGTTAAAACATGTTGATAATATTGTCGCACAATATATCTTCATAGTATTATCCCACTGTGAACTACACCTAGTTTGATAACAAACGACTTGACACAAATGCCCACTTTTGCTGCTAAAATAGCAGTCATATACTTAGCCTTTTGTTATAGTATCTGTCACAATGTCTTAACTTTGGAACTCATCCAAATCCATTATGGAACTTACTTTCCATTATATTGTGCCACCCTTAGTTTAGATTGAGATAAACTTAATTTGCACTTTGTGACAAAACTAGTATCAATGTAGTACTTTTACAATGAACTAACCATCTATTTGTCACTTCTACAAACAATATATTCTTAGTTCTTCCAAAAGATCATAAGAATATCCTTACTATTGTCCAATGATCATCTTACGAATCATTCTGGTATATGCTCACAACATTTAGAGCATAGGACATATCTGGATTTGTACATATCACAGTATGATTGATATAAATACTCTTTGTGATTTCATACATCAAGTATCAATCTATACTTGATTATTTGTTTCACTTTACCAAATGTCAATACACTTGAATATATCATCAATATTGAACTCATTCAATTCTTTCTGTGCGACAAGAACCTTTCTTGTAGTTTCTATATTGAACTCATTCAATATCTTATCTATGTACTTTTGGCACAACCATATTAGCGTCTATTGATGCCTAATATTTGGGTTTTGCCTAAGTCTTTCATCGAGATGAAATTCTTATCTTGTGTTAATAAAAAGATACATCACTTCCAATCAACAATATGTCTCCTACATAATGTATTAGAAATATGTCTTAGCGCTCCCACTTAATTTCTTGCAAATGCAAGCATCTTCATTGTCTCTGATGAATTTAAACTCTTTTAACAATTTCATCATTGTGAAGATTCCAACTCCGCGATGCTCACTTCAACCATTGAAGTTTGCATATGCTTTTAGCATCCTTTGAATTAACAAAACCCTATGGACCGTGTTATGCACATGTCCTAGGTAACGATTCTATTAGAAAAACTTGTTTTGTTTATTCAACTACCATATAACAAAATTATATGTAGTGATTGCTACATTTATCCGTCTAGACTAAATATCGCTATGAAAGATCAAATCTTGTCATAGTCAACCCTTTGAACATTGTTGTGAACTCTTTCCCAACATGTCGACCATTTCATAGATGTGCAACATCCATGTCTATTTATTTATAGATCCAAACACAACTGTAAGGTCTTACACCTTTCTCGAGGGTCCTTCAAGTTCAAAACTTGATTTCTCTTGTATGGAACTATCACGGATTTTATGGCTTCATGCCATTTTACGGAGTCAGGGTCCATCATCGCTTCTTTGCATGTAGTCGGTTCATTATTCTTAAATAATGATTTAACCCTCAAATCTTGGTATTTGACTGTTTACCCGACCTACTTGTTTCAATAGGAACTTAGATCTCTGTGACCACAACCTTTGAGGCACGTGAGCCATGAGCATTGTTGCTGCCTCCGGAACACTTTTCGGCGCTGCGCAACTTTGCACATATAGCTAAGGTTCTTTTAACCTTATCAAAGTTCTATTGTCCTCCCACTTAACTTTTCACGAAAAATTCCTTCTCAAAGAAACTTGACGTTCTAAGCGACAAACACTTTTGTCTCCGGTGTTATGGAGGAATACTTAACAAAGACAGGTTCATCCGACTTTGGTTGCAAACATCTTTCTTATGTATAGCATACCAATGTTTAAGAAAGGACTACTTGGGTTTTATCCCAAACCATAACTTTATATGGTGTCATTTCAACGGATTATGATGAAGCTCTTTTCAGTGGAAAAACGGTAATCTCTCAAGCTTTTAATCTTTAAAATATAATGGCAGTTTTATGAATTACACCTTCGATCTTACCATGTCAAACAAGGTTTAATTACATATCTCGAACACTCCGTACTCTTATGGTGTTTCGGGAAATGCAAATCCACGGAACGATTCCATAAATCTTAGGTATTATGCTAAACTTTGTAACTCAAATATCTTCCTTTATGATCTTATCATAAACTATTTATATTCTTGTTACAATGATTTTGCACTTCATCTTGAAAGTCTTTGAACTTTTCAAATGTTTCATACTTCATCCTTATTAAGTAAATATTCATATATTCACTCAAATTTTCGGAGAAAGCATATGAAGTTGAAATCCATCGCTTTTGACTACACATGATGGACTTTGTACAACAATATGTACAATTTTCAATAAGCTAGTCTTTCGTTCCCTTTTGGCCTATGAACGAAGTTTCAATTATCTCTAGGAAAGTTTCACAAGTGTCATTTGATCAAAAATCAAAAGACTCTAAAATTCCATCCATATGGAGTTTCTTCATGTTTTCTTTCCAATATAATTTAAACGGCGATGTCACTTCCTAAGTGATCTTTCAATCAATTTATCTTTCGACATCTTTAGCACTAGTTTTATGGATGTGATGTTTCCAACGAGATTTGCGAATCCATCTTTTATGGATTACGACAATTATTTGAACAACCCTTTTGTTCTCATAATACCCGATAAAACAAATCTTTGAAGGCAAGCTTTGATGTTTAACGAGCAACACAATAACCCTTTATTTGTTCTCGATGAACATCATTCACATATTCTTTTGCTAGTTACTTAAGCCATTGTAGTTCATGAATTGTGTTGTTTCGTATGACGATTCACACCAACAAATTCGGTATCAAATACTTAAGAACCACATTGTTTAATAAGCAAAGAATATAGCCATAACATGTATATCATCTATATACTTAAACTGAACAATTCTAGTCTTTTCTTTTCTGCCATATATTTATGAGATTCTCTTTCAGTATTTCCTTTTCTGTTTGAAAGAATCTATCAATATCAATAGTGGAGTCATACATATGACACATAGTCCAAAGCGTGTATAATTAAATACCAATGTCTTTGGACTTGCACTTTGAAGTAGATCACCATCATCAAATGGTTGGTGTTCTTTCAAATTCCTTTCTTTAGTAATCTCTTGGTGTAGTAAACATTTTACCTACATCAAACATTCACCTTTATCATGGAATTATCCAAGATCAAGCTACTTTTAGCTTGTAATGGTGAATCGCGAGTATAATGTTGCTCTCCAAAACCCTTTTGTAGGATTAGGACAACTAGTGTCTCCAACCTTTTGCAAATTCTCATCAAATATGAGAACATGACTTTTGCCATATTATACTCTATCATGTCGCAACCAAAACTTCGTTTCAGATATCACAATATCTTCCACACATCATGGTTTCTGAAACAACTCTTTCAGATCCTTAGATAACCTTGATATTAGGAGAATCCTTTGAATATCAAGAATCATGGAGACAAACATGATACTTATATACTAACATTGGAATTGTTACTCTTGATTTTAATACCAATTATTAAACTTCATGGAGTAACCGGAACTTACTGAAAGTTTGCAATAGGACTTTTAAACTTTAGATTAACACTTCAAAACAATACGATACCAGTTCGTAAAGTAACTAACCAGAATTCTATAGTTCTATCATCTCAATTATAACTAAGCGTAAGGTGGTAAACGGATACCAATGACTACAACAACTATGCAAATTCACTTTGATTTAGTTTATGATAAATTGAGTTCTAATTAACAATTAAATTAATCTAGGTGAACTCCCACTCAAAACAATATCCCTCACATTGTTTTAGTGATCACACGAACCAAATCCACCACATCAAAACCGATCATCACGAGAGTTGACATAGCTTCAATGGCGAACAATCAACATGTTCATCATATCTCCTATATGACTCATGCTTTACCTTTCGGTGATCCGTGTTCCTGAGACCATGTCTGTACATGCTAGGCTCGTCAAGATCAAACCTTAGCTTCCGCATGAGCAAATCTGGCTTGCCCACGTTGTATACACTTGCGGAATCTAACACACCCGATCATCACGTGGTGCTTCGAAACAACAAGCTTTAGCAACGGTGCTAACTAAGGGTGAACACTTTATGACTTGAAATTCATGTGTATGAGGGATCATCTTATAATGCTATCGTCGTCTACTAAGCAATACAAGATGCATAAAGGATTAACATCACATGCAATTCATAATATGTGATATGATATGGCCTTTCTTCTTGTGCTTCCGATCTCCATCTTCAAGCACGAACATGATCTCCATCATCACCGACATTGCATCAAGGTCAATGACGCTGCTCCATGGTTGTCGTCCACCGGCTTCAACTATTACAACTACTTTGAATAGACACGCGGGTCTTAACAGAAATTAAAGACAACCATATGGCTCCTGCCGGTTGCCGACTTACAATAAGGAACATTGCATACATCATATATAGTCACAATCATGGCCATATCACATCACTGCACACCCCTGCAAAACAAAGTTAGACGCCTCTACTTTCTTTGCATATTTTACGTGGTTTGGGGCTTTCAATAAGTGTCGTTCTAACTTACGAACAAGAACCACAACATTGATACTAGTATCGTTAATCACCCGTTGTAAATTGGATCTTAACTATCCTAGGAGAAACAGGCACCCGCAAAGCCACTTATGCAATACAAGTTGCATGTCAAGCGTGGAGCAAGTCTCATGAACGATGTCATGTAAGGTTAGCCCGGGCCGCTTCATCCCAACATACCGCAAGATGCAAAGTACACAAGAAGCAATCGACAATAAAAGCATCAACGCCCACAATGACCATTGTGTTCTACTCGTGCAACAGATCTACATATAGACACGGCTCTGATACCACTGTAGGGGTTCGCAGCATGGAAAACAAAATTTTTCTATCGCATACAAACAAACAAGCCAAGATCTATCTACTAGATTGTAGCAACGAGTCGATAGAGGAACTCACCCTCGAAGATTCCAAAGCGGTTAACGAGAGCAGATTCTCGTGGGTGATGTAGTCGTACTCTTTCCGATCTCAAGATCGCGTAGACGATCCTTCCGGCGCCACGTTCCGGCAGCGCTCCCGCAGTCGGTCACACGTTCGGTACTCGACGAAGACCTTCCTCTCCCTTGTTCCAGCAGGCAGCGGAGGTTGTAGCACTCTCCTCGCGATTCCGGCAGCACAACGGCGTGGTACCGGAAGTAGAGGGGAGATCCCGCAGGGCTTCGCCTTAAGCCGGAGCGAGTATGGTGGAGTATGAGAGAGGGCTATTAGTGGTCTAGAGATTAGACACACCAATTAGAAGGCTCTAAACCGCAGGCTAAAGCAATTAGAAGCTCTAAACCAAAACGGCTCTAAACCGGAGATTAGAGGATAGGAACTTGTGTGTAGAGGAGGAGGCCGTGCCCCTCCTTTTATAGGTGGAGGGGATGGCGCGCCAGGGAAGGGGAGGGGAGTCCCTCCCCAACTCGGCCTAGGCTGCCCGCCGGCTTGGAGGAGAGGGACTCCTCCTCCAAGTTGGTTTCAACCTCCTCTTGCTTGTTTCCCACAGTTTCTTGTTTTAGCCGTTTGACTTCCAAACTGGACATTTGACTTTTCTGTTTTAGGATTCAATTTAATCCTTTATTTGGAACAGCAAGAACACTTAGTACATGATGCAATCATTCCAATATGTAATGACACATTCATGTACCCCTTCCTCCCCGGAGTGCCGGACATTCCGGAACCTTCTAGAACATTCCCGATGAAAACACCGGAATCATTCCCGAACTCCGAAACGGGACTTTCCTTATATGAATCTTATTCTCCGGACCATTCCGGATCACCTCGTGATATCCCGGATCCCATCCGAGACTCCGAACAACATTCGGTCTCTTTCTCATAATACCATAACTACTCAAACAACGTCGAATCCTTAAGTGTATCTCCCTACGGTTCGTGAATTATGCGGACATGATCGAGACACTTCTCCGAACAATAACCAATAGAGGAATCTGGAAATTCATATGGCTCCCACATATTTCTACGATTACTTTGCGATCGAATGAACCACTTACATACGATACCAATTTCCCTTTGTCTCACGATAGTTTACTTATCCGAGGTTATGATCGTCGGTATCTCTGCATACCTAGTTCAACCTCGTTACCGATAAGTACTCTTTTCTCGTTCCCGTGATATGTGATCCCTTGTGACCCAGTCACATGCTTGCAAGCTAATTGGATGACATTCCCCCGAGAGGGCCCAGAGTATATCTATCCGTCATATGGATGGACAAATCCCACTCTTGATCCATGTGTTTCAACCAATACTTTCCAAACACTCAATGCCACCTTTATAGCCACCCAGTTACGGTGTGGTGTTTGATGTCATCAAAGCATCCATCCGGTAAAGGTGATATGCATGATCTCATGGTCGAAGGAATTAGGTTACTATGTATCATAAAGCATATAGCAATTGAACTAATGAAATGACTTGATCTTTATGCTACGCTTATCTATAGGAGTATGTCCATCACATCATTCTCCTAATGATATGACCCTGTTGTTAATAACATCTCTATGTTCATGATCAGGAAACCATGATCATATATTAACCAACAAGCTAGTTTAACAAGAGGCTTTACTAGGGACTCTTATTTTAGTTTACAAATCACACAAGTATTAATGTTTCCGGTTAATACAATTATAGCATGGTATGTAAACATTTATCATAAGTATGAAGATATGATAATAACCCACTTTATTATTGCCTCTTGGGCATATCTCCAACATTAAACTTTGTTGGTCAGTCCGGATAATTAATGAGCTTGCTGCAAAGTAATGTTTCCATTTCTTTAATGCTTCAATGATTGCCATTACTTCTTTGTCATAAGTGGAGAGAGCTGCAGCTTTAGGTCCAATTGGCCTACTCATGAATGAAATTGGTCTGCCTTGCTGCATTAGGACAACTCCTATTCCATATCCACTTGCATATGTTTCTAGTATAAAAGGTTGTGAAAATTTTGGCATTTCTAGGACAGGAGTAGTTGTCATCTTCTGCTTGAGTTCTTGGAAAGCAGCCTCTTGATCATCTATCCAAGAAAAACCTTCTTTCTTCAAAGACGAGAAGAGTGGTTTGCAAATGATGAGTTCTGTTACAGTAGTTGGTTTTGGCCATTTAAGAATGGCTTCAAATTTTATTGGGTGTGTAGCAACTGCTTGTCCAGTAATTATATGGCCAAGATATTCTACTTTGTGCTGAGCAAAAGTGCATTTCTTCCTCTTTGCAAACAGCTTGTGTTCCCTGAGAGTGTTAAATATCTGCTTTAGATGTGTTATGTGTTCCTCCAAGGATTTGCTGTAGATCAGTATATCATCAAAGAATACTAAGGCAAATTTCCTGAAGTACTTTGCCAATATGGTATTCATCAATTGCTGAAAGTTGCAGGTGCATTTGTGAACCCAGAGAGCATTACCACATATTCATAATGACCTTGATGGGTGTTGAAAGCAGTTTTGTCAATATCCTTTTCATTCATCCTAATTTGGTGGTATCCACTCCTAAGGTCAATCTTGGAGAAGATTTGATCCCCATTGAGTTCATCCAACAAATCTTCAATAATAGGGATAGGGAACTTGTTTTTGATAGTGTGGGCATTCAGTTTCCTAAAGTCAATGCAAAGCCTCCAATCAAAGTCCTTCTTTTTGACCACTTGTGCTGGAGAAGAATATGGGTTGTTGCTCAATTTAATAATGTTGTTCTTGAGAAATTCAATTACTAGCTTCTCCATGATGTTCTTTTGGTGGTGGGTGATATGTTGTAAACGTATCTATAATTTTTTATGTTCCATGCTTGTTTAGTATCAACTTCGCGATGCTTTATCTACACTTTGAGGTATTTTTATACATTTTCTGGGACTAACCTATTAACAAGATGCCGCAGTGCCAGTTGCCTATTTTCTGCTATTTTTGGTTTCAGAAAAGCTAGTAAGAAAATATTCTCGGAATTGGACGCGACAAAATCCAAAGTCAACATTTTACCGAAGAAAACACAAAGTCCGGAGGGGAGACGAAGTGGAGCCACGAGGCCGCCACACACTAGGGCCGCGCGGCCCCCCTAGGGCGTGCCGCCCTATGGTGTGTACGCCTTGGACGGCCCCCTGTCTCGCCTCTTCGCCTATAAATTCCCCCCGATGCAGAAACCCTAAGCACCTGATCAGATCTCCACGAAATAGTCCGTAGCCGCCGCCACCATCGTCCCTAGATTGGGGGGATCTGAAGCTCTTCCTGGCACCCTGCCAGAGGGGAGAGATCATCCTGGAGGCCTTCTTCATCACTATGCCAGCCTTCGGTATGATGCGTGAGTAGTTCACCCTTGGACTATGGGTCCATATAGTAGCTAGATGGTTGTTTCTCCTCCTTTGTGCTATCATGTTTAGATCTTGCGATCCCGTTCATGATCAAGATCATCTATTTGTAATCATACATGTTGTGTTTGCGGGGATCCGATGGATATTGAGATACTATGTCAGATTGATTATTGATTCTACCATGTCAGATTGATTATTGATTCTATCAAGTGTGTGTTATTTGTGATCTTGCATGCTCTCTGTTGCTAGTAGCTATCTTGGCCAATTAGATGCCTGTGACTCCAAGAGGGAGTATTTATGCTCGATAGTGGGTTCATGCCTCTAGTAATCTGGGGAAGTGACAATAATCTCTAAGGTTGTAGATGTGTTGTTGCCACTAGGGAGAAAACAAAAATCTTTTGTTCATGGAACAATTGTATTGTTTACTTTACACATATTGCTTAATGCAATTATCCGTTGCTTGCAACTTAATACTGGAAGGGGTTCGATGATAACCTGAAGGTGGATTATTAGTCATAGATGCAGTTGGATTATGGTTTATGTATATTGTTGTAATTCCCAATCAAATCTTATAGTAATCATGATGTATAGTATATGCATTGTTATGCTTTCTGAACCTGTCAATTGCCCCACTATAATTTGTTCACCCAGCATGTTATATATCTTAAGGAAAACACCTCTAGTGAACTGTGGACCCCGGTCCAATCTTTATCATTGATACATCATCTATTGTTACCATTTACTTTATACAAGCAACAATTACCTTCCATACTATACGTTTAATCCTTTGTTTTCAGCAAACCAGTGAGATTGACAACCTCACTGTAAGTTGGGGCAAAGTCTTGAGTTTGTGTTGTGCAGGATTCCAAGTTGTTAGCAACACCTTCGAGTTATTTCCTTGCTCCTACTGGTTCGATAACCTTGGTTTCATAACTGAGGGAAGACTTGATGTTGTGCTCATCATACCTTGCTCTTGGGGTCTCCCAACGAAGCTCTACAATTGACTGAGCCAACTTCAAGATTTTCTAGCGCCGTTGCCGGGGAGTTAAGGACAACTTTACAAGGGGAGTCTTTCACAACCACTCTCTTTACTTTGTTTTTGTTTTGCTTAGTTTCTTTTGCTTTGTTTTGCTTGCTTCTTTTTATCAAACATTACAAAAAAAGTATTGTTTGGTTTGCTTTTTCTTATCAAAAACACACAAAAATTTAGTTCCTACTCTAGTTGCTACTGCTGTTGGCTTGCTCCACTTTTGCAAAAATGAACACTGCTGAGAACACTGTCATGGTAATTCTTCACTGTAGAGGACAACTTCTGCAAAGGCTGCTTCTCCAATCTCTCAGTCCCTTGCCTTGGTAAAGCTTCCGGATAATGTGATGATGCCGTTTGGTCTGGGTATCTTGAGCTTGTTGTAGACAAAGCATGGTTTGGCCATAAAGGCGTGGAAGATGTCGCGTCCGAAGATGACATGGTACACGCTCTTAAAGGGGACCACCTCAAAGGTCATGCGTTATTGGTGGTAATTATTAACATCGCCAAAAGAGACCTGAAGCATGATGCAACCAAGGGATCCAGCCTCCTGGCCAAGAACTACGCCATGGAACACGATGTTGGTCTGCCTTAGGTTGGCCTCCGTCAAGTTCATCTTGTGCAGCATATCCAGGTACATGATGTTGATGCTCCTTCCACTGTCCACTGATGTCTACGCACTTCTATTCTTGTAGACAGTTGTTGGGCCTCCAAGTGCAGAGGTTTGTAGAACAACAGCAAGTTTCCCTTAAGTGGATTACCCAAGGTTTATCAAACTCAGGGAGAAAGTGGTCAAAGGTATCCCTCTCAAGCAACCCTACAATCAAGATACAAGAAGTCTCTTGTGTCCCCAACACACCCAATACACTTTTCAGATGTATAGGTGCACTAGTTCAGCGAAGAGATAGTGAAATACAAGTGGTAATGATGCCAGAAAATAGCTTTGATGGAGCTTGACGTAGAGAAACTAAAGGCAAACTGAAATAAAGATGGAAGCAAGCAAACATGCAACAGATCTAGATGTAAACGGTATTTCAATGTTTAGAAACAACGCCTAGGGATCATAATTTCACTAGTGAACACTCTCTCATATAAATATCCTCTCTTCATGATACTACTCTTAACTACTCTCAGGTTGGACACTCTAATCCATGGTAGGGCCTTCTCCAATATAGATAACCCCACATTGTCACCTTGAGCGCTAGACGGTTCCAACAAACACCACAATTTCATAGAGACAACCAACTCAAAATATAACTCATGAATATATATGTAATCTAGCTTAAGTGCCACACACGGTGCGCATGCTATCACTGTCACACATGTGGGGAAAAGCATAGACATATTAAAGCACAATGAGTATTTATGTAGACTCAAGCCTAAGTACCACCATGGCATGCAAGCTGTCACTTTCACACACATAGGAAGAGCAGAGATCTATTGAAGCACTTGAGTAGCAAGGTAGATTTACTAGATTACAAAGCTCATGACCACAACAAGATCTTGCATAGAGAGAGATGAACACATAGCTACCGGTAGAGCCCTTAGCCTCGAGAGAGAACTACTCCCTCCTCATCATGGGAATCAGCAACGGTGATGAAGATGGTGGTGAAGATCGATGGAGATGGCTCCGGGGGCACTTCCCCGTCCCGGCAGGGTGCCGGAACAGAGAATTTCTGTCCCCCGAATCTCCCCTTCGGTGGTGGCAGCGCTACAGAGGTTTTCGTGGCTTTCTGGTCGATGATCTAGGGTTTTCTCCCCGGGAGGCTTTTATAGGCGAAGGAGGCAAGGCGAGGAAGCACCCAGGGGACCCACACCCCCTGTGGGCTCCACCAGGGCTAGCCCGCGCCTAGGGGGTGCGGCCACCCTGGTGTCCTCCCTCCACCTCTGCTTCGTGGTTCTGTGTTGATCCGGGAAAATAGGAAGATTAGCTTTTGTCCCGTACAAATCCGAGAATATTGATTTTCTGCCTTTTCTGGAACCAAAAATAGAAGAAAACATGCAACTGGCACTGTGGCATCTTGTCAATAGGTTAGTTACAGAAAGTGTATAAAAATACCTCAAAGTGTAGACAAAACATAAGACAAATGATATAAAACAAGCATGGAGCATCAAAAATTATAGATACGTTTACGACGTATCAAGCATCCCCAAGCTTAACTCCTGCTCGTCCTCGAGTAGGTAAGTGATAAAAAGAATAATTTTTGAGGTGACATGCACCATCACAATCAAGATCAAACCACTTGCAAGCATTAAAATCTGGGATCAAAGAACTATAAACATGAGCATGAAAGATGGAGTTCTAACAATAAGACATAACAACTATTGTTGCAACATGAAAGGATACAAACAAATATCATGAATAACATGCATTGAAAAACGTTTGTTTGTTTCACATACAGAAAACATAGCATAGTGGTATTCAGCTTGTCCCTCATGGAGTAGCAAATAGATGCATAGGACACCTTCAAAGTTCATAAGAGTGACTAGATACAAATAGCACAAGAACAAGTAATACAACAATATGCATCAATCAATAAGTTTTGGGACACTTCACATAGAACTAAGAATGGCAACTATGCTATTTTAACTGGTGCCTAAAGGTAGAAGGTGGAGACTCAATATAAAAGTGGAAGAAAGGCCCTTAATAAAAGGGAAGCAGGGATTTCAAGTTTCAAAAAGAGCTTCCAAAAATTATGGTACTCGTTAGCTTTCAGCCCTCATTTCCCCTATCATAAGCATCTTGAAGTGATTAAGGTTAAAGTGAACAAACTATGGAGTATATGCTTGACAAAGTATAAGTTGGAAATCTCATGTCCCTTGAATATGAGGGTCGCACCTCATGCTTCTCAACTTTAGTCACCTGTAAGTTCTTGTCATAGTAAGTACATGCATATCATAGAGAACCGCCAACGGGGTACCCCTTGCACATGGTACAGGAGCTTTCCCGTAACCAAAATGACAAGGCAAGCAGACAATGAGCATCTCAGCGATATTTTTATTTGCTATTTGCATAGGTTTTTATTAAGGATGCTTCATAGATTGCTCATTATGGTGATACTGCAAGTTTCCACCATGATTAGGCATGGCTTAGGCTAGTGGCCCAGACGTTTCTCTAACACAAAATACATAACTCCATGGACTTACAAGCTCCCTTTTTATTTCACACCGGCTACATCCATAGACAAAAGAGCATGATATCAAATGTGTACAAAGTACAAGTGCAATGTTGAAAACGTTCTCCATGACAACATGGTTCTGCTAATTCCAACGTATAAGTGCAAGCATATACATTATAGATGACAGAATGGTTCAAGTTTATGTCACATCCCAAATTTTAGATTTGGTCTTGCATATCATTCATAGCATTGCATCATATCTTTCCATGCAAAACCGTCGAGTAGAAAGGTTCGGCGAAACGCCTTAAAACCCTATTTTGTTTCGATCCAAGTTTCCTGCGGGGAGCTCTAGTAAGGCTTGCGACAACCACCCCTGTAGGTTCGAGCTTTCGCGCAAACTTTGACTGAAGGTTGTGCCCCTCGACGATACGAACCCGTAGGCGCGAGAATCGCTCCAATCGGAGTTCGTATGCAAAAGACTCGGACGTTTTAGTAAACCGCCGGAAAACGGTCCGAAAATCCGGACCGATTTCCGAAACGGAGTCCAACCGCGGACCGATTCTGTTTCAGTTTTTTTTCTTTTCTTCTTTTCTTTTCTCACGTGAAGGACCAATTAAAATAGGGCCCGCTGCCCTCGGGATCCGTGCCACACCCGCCGCCTCCCAGACTCCTCCCTGGCGCGACTCCTCCCTGGCGCCGCCATCGCCCAGGCGCCCGCCGCCGCCACCACTTCTCCTCGTCGCCGCCGGCCACTCCTCCGCCGCCGGGCATCGCCGCGTCTGTTGCCGGGTTCGCCTCGATCTCCTCTTTCCGTTCCCGTGCTCCGCGTCTCCATCCGCCGCCGCCATCTGCGCCCTGCAGATCGCCGTGTATGCGCGCGCGTTTATTGTTCCGGGAGCCGTAGTTGACCGTGTGTGTACGTGTAGGTAGAACCACGACGCCGGAACCGATCGTCGCCGCCGTCCGGAGTTCGCCGGAGTTCGATTCGCCCTCCGATTCTGGTAAGACAGCAGCCACCGTCAGATCTCAGATCAGCGGCTTAGATCGTTCGTTGACTGGTTAGCACTCCAGACATTGACTAGTCAGACGCCCCAGACGTTGACTAGTCAGACGTCCAGTCAGTGCCCAGTCATCAGACACAGTTGACTGGGTCAATTTCGTTAATCCTATTAGTTGGCAGATTTCGGTAGAATCTTGTAAATTGCATAGAAATTAAACCGCTTGGCCAAAAATTGCAAATAAAATATGCACGAGTTCAGTGAGTCGTGTAGAATCTCTCTGTACCTTTGGTTCAGACTTTTACCGTCAGGTTTAGTACAGTTTAATCAAACTAGTTAGTGGCCTTTTCGGAGTAATAAATTCGTAGTAAAAGTTTCGTAGCTCCAAAAATCGCGTGTGATATGTCCCTGAACTCGTATAAACGAGGGGAATCTCATCGTGAAATAAAAAGATAGGCTTACAGTAAAAACTTCTGCAGTATTTGTCTAATGGCTTTCTGCAGTGTTTTAATTACTTGGGATGTTTTATAACTCCTTTTTGAGTAATTCCAATTGGTACTGTTTCTTATCAGCGATGCCTTTGCGGTAGAATTTTTCCAGGATTTTACAAACTGTATACTACCGGTAGTGAATTATTTAAGTTCTAGCTCTAGTTGTGAGCATTACTTTTGTCTATTGGTTTTCCTAGCGCCAAATCTATTTTCCATGCATGTATTCAGTAGTGTTATGGATTATAATTATGTGGTGCAGCTGTAGTACCAATTCACTTGCCGTTCTTGCATTCATGCATCATATTTGTTGCATATGTTGTGGATTGCTTGTTTATGAATGCAATTGTGTCGTGTAGATTGTGCTGAGTGCAACGCTTGTTCGTGTGAGGATTGTGCTCCAGACCGCTACAACCAAGGCAAGTAGATGCTAATTTGTTCATGATATCGTCCTACTATTTTCAATGCATTGTCGTGTATTTTGTAGATGCATGTGTAGGATGATATTATCGCTATGCTATGTCCTATTATGTGGTAGGGCTTTCCTTGTAGATGAACCACCGTTGTAGATGTGCTTAGCCAAGCTATGTTGAACGAGGGTTGGGTTACATCATTGATACTTGTTTTCTCAAAGTATTGGTTTGTGAAAACTAAAACAACTTAATCAATGAACCCCCTGGGTGTGATGGTATTGATAAATTTTGGTGGTTTCATTGCGGAAAGGCACCCAGGTATCAAGAGAGGATGATTGGCTTCTTTATTGTGTAACTTACGTGTACAACCATGTGCCAATAATGAAATGGGCGGTTGGTTGGACTTAGTAGGTTGTGGTAACTCGAACCCGCGTATCCAGAGATGTAGAATTTTGGTAGGTTGGACCGGTGCGCGTCGGGATTGAGGAGCTACTTCCCGAACAGTCTCTTCTTGGTCTTCTCCCTATCATCACCCAAAATGAGGGTGATGGTACGAGCTGGGCTGGCCAAGTCACATGGGTAAAGTGTACTAACCTCTGCAGAGTGTTCAATCTAATCGATTAGCCGTGTCCCCGGTTATGGACATCTGAGTTACTAGATATTGATTCCATGACATGTTTCTCGCTCATTCTAATTTCATAATTGCTTTAACATTGTTGGGTTAACTTAATTGGGATCTTTTCAAAGAAAATTCAAAACTGTTTATGAAAGTAGGACAAAGTTATTTGCAAATGCCAGCCAGACACAGCTCCACTTGCCAAATATGCATGTAGATGTTAGTACTATTGTCTCCATTACTAGCTCTACTTGCCATACATTCCATGTATTGACCCTTCGGGGCTGTTGCGTTTTATGCTGCAGGTTATTCCGATTCTGATTGATCGTTATAGGCCACGGTACTCCACTCGACACTTGTTCACTTGTGGGCAATTTGAAGATTGGAGGATTTACTCGCTTTTGTTGCTACCTGAACAATTTGAGCTAGCTTATGCTAAGCTTTTATATTGTAATAATGGTACTCTGGATCTTGTAGATCATGATACACGGTTATTTGCTATGATTATCTATCTTACTCTATTGTGGGCCAATGAACCGATCCAGGGATTGGCATGTCACATAGAGGCCACGGTCTTATCAGAACCGGGGTGCCACAGTTTATTAGGGGCAAGAAATATAAAGTGTGCCATCAAGTTCGTGAGAGCTTTAATCACTAAGTTTTCACATAACAAAATAATTTTTAATCGGAAGATAGCTGAAAACAAGAATATACTTGGAATGGTGTAACACACCATGCATAAGAGTTTATAGTGGACACTTTGGAATAACTTTCTTTCTTGGGAGTTGGAAGCATGGGTAGAGCTTACTCATACAAGTGGAGGCTAGCAAAAGACTAGGAGTAACCAACTAAGAGAGCAATAATGGTCATAATCATGCAGAGCGATAAAACATTACTAATCAAAGCATAGAGTGGTACTACAAGTCAAGGAATAAATGATCATAAAGGCTATGGTGACTTGTTCATAGTCATAACATGGTGTGAGCATGTGCCAAGTCAACCCAAACAAAGCATCAAAGGAGAATACCACAATACTATGCTTTTGTATGCTAAAACAACGCATGATTCTTTCAAGGCACACTAAGCAATCCCAATTGTTTGGAAGAAGCCATGCTACAGTAATAATGACTAAGCATAAGGTCAAAATAACATCTAGCATGACATGATAAAGTCTAAGCCACAGTCAAAGCAAGCTCCTCGTGTACTATTCAAGCAAGAACTTTCTACTCTTTTCCAACACCAATCGACTTATTTGAAACAACTCACAAAGATAATAATCAACAAAGATCAGTGAGATTGTCTCACAAATCCACAAAGAAGAACTAAAAAGTTCTAAGCTGAAAGCACAAGAAAACTAAGGCTAAACACAGTGCTAGCAAAAGAGAACACTCACAGAACAATAAGAATGAAAACTAGAGTGTTCTAGGCAATGAAAACATAGTGTGTCTCTCTCTCCAAAAGAAGTGTGCTGGGATCCAACCAACTTATTCAAGCAAACTAAGCAAATGAAAACTAAAAAGAAAACTAAGACGCTCCAAGAACAACACAATAGTGCATGAAACAATAAAAACGAAGTGTCTAGAAAGACCTGAGCTTTTTATTGATGAAGAAGGGTATGCCTTGGGCATCCCCAAGCTTTGACACTTGTACCTCTTGGTTATTTCTTGGGGTGACACGGGGTGGCATCCCCAAGCTTGAGCTTTTGTCCATTCTTCATCTGATTACATCATTCTCTCTCTACACCTGAAATTTTTCCTTCATACAAAACTGCACACAATCTTCATTAGCAACATTAGTGTATTCAAAATATAATAGACCTTTGGGTTTAGCTTTTGAACAACAAAACTTTCACTAAAAACACAAGCTACTGTAGCAATTCCCTCAAAAAGCTCAATTTCCCAAAAAAGAACCCAAAAAGGAATCAATAAGAAGAAAATGCAAATAATGGCAGAAATGTGTCAAAACAGACCAGCAGGTAGAAACCGATTTTTTCGAAGACCTTGTGTTGCTCAAATCAAAAGTGCTGAAATAAAGAAAGTTATCTAACATACTGGGGGATTTATTCGTAAATTTCTAGCTCAATCCGACTTACAGAGATTCCTCATGATTTTTTATGGTGGAGCATAAAAAACTGTTTTGGGACAACAACTCCCCAAATCTTACTTCCCTCTCATTAGAGATCATTCTTGGCACAAAAAGCAAACAAAAATGATAAGGAGAGGTAATTACAGAAGTAATAACTTCCAAGACTCAAGAAAAACTCTTGGGTTATCTCCCAACAAGTACTTTTCTTTACCGCCTTTAAGTTAGGCTTGATAGTTTGAGAAGATGCTCACATAAGAAATATCAATTGAAGTAAAAGAGAGCATCAAGAAGCAAATTCAAAACACATTTAAGTCTAACTCACTTCCTATGCATAGGAATCTTGTAAAGAAACAAGTCATGAAAGAACAAAGCAACAAGCATAGGAAAGCAAAACAAGTGCAACTTCAAGATTTTCAACATAAAGAGGGGAAACTTAATATTGTTGAGATGCATAAAAGCATGTTTCCCTCTCACATAATAAATTTCTGTAGCAACATGAATAAAATTAACAATATAACTATCACATAAAACATTCTTATCATGAGCTACATGCATAAAATGATTATTACTCTCCACATAAGCATAGTCATTCTTATTAATTGTAGTGGGAGCAAATTCAAAAAAATAGCTATCATTATTATTCTCATCACCATAATCATCAAATATAGGAGACATATTTAATCATAGTTAATTTTCTCCTCAATAGTAGGTGGACTGAAAATATCATAATCATCATTGTAATCATCATATATTGGAGGTATAATATCATCGAAGTAATTTTTCTCCTCCATGATTGGGGGACTAAAAATTTCATGCTCATCAAAACTAGCCTCCCCAAGCTTAGACTTTCCCATAGCATTAGCAAAAATGGTGTTCAAAGAATTCATACTAATAACATTGATATTAGCATGCAAATGAAGTTCCATAGGTTTTTTAATTTTCTCTTCAAACACTTCATGTCCTAACTCAAGATAAATACTATAAAGCTCTCTAATTTATTTTTCCATTAAGCCTAACTAGTGAAAACAAGAAACAAAAAGACAAAATTGCAGAATGTGAGTAACTTTTACCTTACCTCCCCAGCAACGGCGCCAGAAAATAGCTTGATGTCTACACACTTCTATTCTTGTAGACAATTGTTGGGCCTCCAAGTGCAGAGGTTTGTAGAACAGCAGCAAGTTTCCCTTAAGTGGATAACCCAAGGTTTATCGAACTCAGGGAGGAAGTGGTCAAAGGTATCCCTCTATAGCAACCCTGCAATCAAGATACAAGAAGTCTCTTGTGTCCCCAACACACCCAATACACTTTTTAGATGTATAGGTGCACTAGTTCGGCGAAGAGATAGTGAAATACAAGTGGTAACGATGCCAGGAAATAGCTTTGATGGAGCTTGACGTGGAAAACCAAAGGCAAACTGAAATAAAGATGGAAGCAAGTAAACATGCAACAGATCTAGATGCAAACGGTGTTTCAATGTTTAGAAACAAGGCCTAGGGATCATACTTTCACTAGTGAACACTATCTCATATAAATATCCTCTCTTCATGATACTACTCTTAACTACTCTCTGGTTGGACACTCTAATCCACGGTAGGTTCTTCCCCAATCTAGATAAACCCACATTGTCACCTTGAGCGCTAGATGGTTACAACAAACACCACAATTTCATAGAGACAACCAACTCAAAATATAACTCATGAATATATATGTGACCTAGCTTAAGTGCCACACACGGCGCGCACGCTATCACTGTCACACACGTGGGGAAAAGCATAGATCTATTAAAGCACAATGAGTATTTATGTAGACTCAAGCCTAAGTGCCACCATGGCGTGCACACTGTCACTTTCACACACATGGGGAGAGCCGGTATCTATTGAAGCACTTGAGTAGCAAGGTAGATTTACTAGATTACAAAGCTCATGACCACAACAAGATCATGCATAGAGAGAGAGAGAGATCACATAGCTACCGGTAGAGCCCTTAGCCTCGAGAGAGAACTACTCCCTCCTCAACATGGGAATCAGCAACGGTGATGAAGATGGCGGCGAAGATCGATGGAGATGGCTCCGGGGGCACTTCCCCGTCCCGGCAGGGTGCCAGAATAGAGACTTTCTGTCCCTCAAATCTCTCCTTCGGTGGTGGCGGCAGTATAGAGGTTTTCGTGGCTTTCTGGTCGATGATCTAGGGTTTTCTCCCCGGGAGGCTTTTATTGGCGAAGGAGGCAAGGTGAGGAGGCAGCCAGGGGGCCCACACCACCTGTGGGCGCCACCAGGGCTAGCCCACGCCTAGGGGTGTGTGTGGCCACCTCGGTTTCCTCCTCCACCTCTGCTTTGTGGTTCCGTGTTGCTCCGGGGAAAAATAGGAAGATTGGCTTTTGTCTTGTCAAAATACGAGAATATTGATTTTCTGCCTTTTCTAGAACCAAAAACAGAAGAAAACAGGAAACTGGCACTATGGCATCTTGTCAATAGGTTAGTTCTAGAAAGTGTATAAAAATACCTCAAAGTATAGACAAAACATAAGACAAATGATATAAAACAAGCATAGAACATCAAAAATTATAGATACGTTTACGACGTATCAATCAATTATCATCCACCATGCATTTGGTGAACTCGTTGCCGTCAATCAGGGGGTTGATGACCATAGCGTACTGGTTCTCCGTAGGGATGAGGTCTGGGTGATCCTTTCTGTCCCAAGTGATTGGAATCTCCGAACAACACAGGTACTGGGGAACTGGGGGTAGGGTGGCCATCAGTATCTTCACGGAGGTTTTCTGTTGCCGGACAGTAGGGGTGCCAAGGAAAGTGTGGTAGACGGCAGGCTTCTTCTCGAATGGGTTCTTTCCCTTGCCATCGCTCTTGTCGGCGTGCTTGGGGTCAACATCCTTGTCCATGTCACTTGAATCCTTGGACTCCTCTTCCTTCTTCTTTCCTTTGCCCTTGCCTCGCGGTTTGTTCTTCCAACTTTGCTTGTAGCCGGACTCTGGGTCCTCCTTGAGGTCGTTGACGTACTTGCAATGGAGATTGGTGTGAGTGGCTTTGCCGTTGGCGTCGAGGTGTACGAGGCATGGCATATCATGGTATTCCTCGTACGTTTGGGGAACGCAGAGCACTGCCGGGGTAGTTTCACTACCTCGCTGTTGCCCACGACCAGCCCCCGTCCTCGGCCACGCTGTCCGCCATCACCTCATCCTGCAAAGTTCATGGCGACCATGTCGTAGGTTTGGTTTTCTTCTGGCGGGTTCTTCCGCTTGGTGTTGTTGTTGCTCTTAGCTTGGGTTGGAATGGCTATTGCCGGCAAGGAGTCGCGAGCATCGTCATCGGCGGTTGCGAACTCACTAGCCAACTGGATCATCTGGTTGAGATCGAGCATGTGATTGTCCTGCAGACGCTTCAACTTATGTCGGAGCAACGTACCTTTTTCCAACCCATCGATGAAGGCGGCCATGGCGATCTGATCGTGCACTCCTGCGTAGGAATTCTTCGTATCCAGCCAGCGGGAGAGGTAGGCGCGAGATGACTCGTCTTTCTCTTGCACGCACCGCTGTAGATCGCCAACAGTGCAGGGACGCTTATACGTACCCTCGAAGTTTTTGGTGAACACTTCTTGCATGTCCAACTACTTGCACATGGACTTCTCCGGTAAGTCATCGATCCATTCGCGGGTCGTTCTTGTCAACATCAGTGGGAGGTACTTGACGACAACGTTGGGGTTAACCCCAGTGATATCCACCGCACTGCCGTAATCCTGTAACCACGTAGCTGGCTTGACGGTGCCGTCATAGGGCTTGATGGTCTAGTCTATCCGGAAACCCTTGGGGTAAGCTGCGGTCCGTATCACAGGTCCAAAGCAACGTGGTCCCAGGTATGGTCTTTCCCGGGCCTCGTGAATCTTGTCCAGGTGTGAACATGTAACATACCACTCTTTTGTGTAATATTAATAAGATATGTCTGAGCATTGCATGCATGCATAACACTTGCACTTTGATTCAACCAAAGAAGAGCAAGCAAAACTCTAATTATTTCCCCCTTTCAAACTATTCAATGGTTCTATATTTTGATAACTACCAAAACAAGAGGATATCAAATAGTTATAAGTGCCCCTCAGTGTTTTCAGATATTAAACAAAAGTTTCAGTAAATTTAAAATCATTCAAAACAGAATTGAATTCAAAATACAAAAGGGAAAATCAGAAAATAGAAAATAAAAAGGTTTCTGGAAATAAAACAGTTCCTAATCCTATCTGGGCCGAGCCCATCTCCCCCTCTCATCTTTCTGCCGCCAGCAGCGCCAATAGCCAGCCCACCCGGGGCCCAAGCCTGGCCCATCAGCAGCCCGTCCCCGGCCCCGTACCGCTTCAGCCTTCTGTTTCGCATCTTCTTTGTCGACGACGAGCAAGTAGCTCGCTGTTGACACCGTCACCGTCCCTCGTCGTTGGCGTGCGCCAGGATTCGTGCCGCCGCTCTGGTCGTCTATAAACCTCCACCGTAGCCGCCGACGAACCCTAACCTGCCATTTTCCCCCTCTCCCTACCTCTCCAGCGCCATGGCCGAACCCTAGCTCGCTAGGTCCTCCTCGTCCCCGCCGTCTCCGAGCACCACTCGCCCAGCCGAGGTGACCAGGAGCATCGCTCGCCGCCCTCTTCCTCCTCCCCAAAGTACGCGAGCCCGGACGACCTCCTTTGGCCGGAATCGAGCAAGAAGCACCGTCAGTCGCCGCCGTCGTCATCGTCGATTACTCCTTCGTCCGTGCTCGCCTCGCCTCTCCACCACCACCATCGTGCTCCTGGTGAGCTTGTGGTGCTCAAGCACCCCTCTGTTTGACCCCTCCTCCTATGTGTTGTCTCCCCCGCGAGAGCGCGACGCCGTCGCCGCTGCTCGTCGTTGCGCCGCCGTCTCCGGTGACCTCCCGCAAGCGGCGCCGCTAGTTTCTGGCTCCCCGCGACGCCCTCTCTCTAACGCGCCCATCCGCGCATCCAGGAGCGCTCGGGATTGTTGGATCCTTGCTCGATCTGAGGGTGAGCTCCATTGCTGATGTCATGCTGACATCAGCATGAGGCAATAATCCATTTCTTCTATTTTAATTGTTTTGTAATTATTTCTGTAAATAGAAAATCCTTGACAGGTGGGCCATACATGTAAGGATTTTAATCATTTCTGTAAATGTTTTCTGAAAATAATAAAAGTCTGACATGTGGGCCCAAGTTTGGAAATTAATTTAAATATTCCAAAAATGTTTAAAATGAATTAAATTTTGTGAAATTCATAACTAATTCATTTTAAGTCAGAAAAATACAAATAATATACCAAATTGTTCAGAAAAATGAAACCTATCTAACTAAGATATAATCATACATTGTTAATCAACTTTGATAGCAAGTTTAATTAGAAGAACCAATTGAACCCCACAGGTGATTTCGATGATCCCCCTAGTCTAGGGTTTGGACTTTCGGAACCCCCTTTAAAGTGACCAAGCATGCTCTAGGGTTCAATTCAACACTATTTAACTTGTCATATCATCCATATTGTATGAGCATTACACATGCCATGTGTTGAGTGTTGCTCTCTCTTTTCCGGTGATTGGTTCTCGCGAATAGGAACCGAACCCGAAGCTGAAGTCAACGCCACCGAAGAGCAGTACCAGTCCAACAACGGACAAGGCAAGCGAAGCCCCACTCATACATATGAATCATATGATTACAAAGTATTTCATTCTCATCATATGCATTCGGTTCAAACTGTCTTTTATCAGTAGACAGAGTAATCCTACCTGATGCATGTTATCATTTGTGAACTATATTACCTGATCCACCGCTCCTAGCATAACTAGGGTTTAGCTTATGAGCATCGCTAGTGCCATAGTTCATTCAAGCTTAGCCATGCTTAGTGGTCCGGTGCTGATTATTCAGGTGATGCACCGGAGGTGCGAATGAATCTAGTATGGTAGGTTGTAGTGATGTGATCAGAGATGAATGATAAACATTCTACGACTTGTATGGGAGGCCACGTGGGTTGTGGTTTTTGTAGTCCCATACTTTCTACCCATAGGACCCGGCGTTCTTGCCTCTTGAACCAAGACGAGCGTACAACCACACGGGGGCCTGGAAACCCCCTCGACCAACTAACTTGCCTAGACAGCCTAGTAGATTCCATGAGTCACATAGTTTGGGCTTTCCATTCGACATACACATCTTGGTTGTTCTTGAATGGAAGTGAAGGAGGTGCATTCATAACAGGTAGGTAAGCATGGCAGGAACAAGAGATGCCCGGCATCCGTCATCTTGAACCCTGCGCACATCATTAGGGACCGGCTTCGGGACTTGACCCGTTATGGCGGCACCTACCTAGTGCGTGACTCATGGTCTCGGCGAAAGCAAGGTAAAGGTCGTGGTCAACCACTCTCTGCCAGCCTTCCAAGGAAGAGGGCTAATAATTTGGCATTAAGAATCGGTTGGTACTTGTGGGTAAAGTTGTGCACCCCTGCAGGGTTATTAATCTTTTCGAAAATCCGTGTCCACGGTTATGGATGACTTGGGAATGGACGTGAAGATCATAGAGAACTATAACCTAATGTTAAAACTTGTCAACTAAAGTGAGATCCGGAATACTTCCTCGGGGTTGTTGAGGGGGTAGTCCGGGAAGAGTGGTCCAGTTGATGATGATGATTGGTGGATATCAAAGATGAATTTAAGAGCTAGAGTTGTAGTTTTCTTATCCCCTTTTGAAAAGGATCTAACTAGACGAGTTTCTTCTCCCTCTTGTTTTGAAAACAAAAGATGGCTTTTTGCAAAATAACTCCACTAGCCATAAGTCTTGCGGAGTACACCCTGTACTCAGCCTTGCTTTGTTGATGTTTTCTACAGATGATGCTACCCCAACTGAAGGTGGTTTCTACGTCGAAGTCGATGAATAGTCGGGGTTCCCGGGCAGCAGCCTAGGATCTATGGAAGGGTCGCTACTTTTGTTATGGCCTCTTAGGCCCTTTGCTAAGTTTGTTGTTTAGAACAACTTGTTTTCTTCCGTTGTTTATGGGTCTGTGACCCTTGGCTTGTACGACTAGGTCGTAACTCTCTTAAGAGATTACCTTATTAATGTATGGTTTGTATGTTCTGTAATGTTACCGATCTTTCCCTGCGTGTTTCAGAATTTAGGTTAGGCTTGTATCAGATGAGGATCTGGTATTTGTCTAGCCCTGATCCCGGGTCATGACAGATTTTGGTATCAGAGCAGGACTACCTGTAGGAAACCCTTCTAGCTGGTCGATGTTGAGTCTAGAGTTTGAGAAAATTATTTGAAAGCTAAAAACTATTTGAAAAACTCTGAATATGACTCTTTTTACTCCTTATCCAAGGTTGTTCTATTGCTGAGTTATCTTACCTCGTTTGCTTTGAAAAGTTTTCACTTCTTGTCTATCATTTCAAACTCTTAGGATAAACGGGTTTGGGTTGTTTTTTTCCTAAGTACTCCGTACTTGGTCGCAAGGCTCAGAGTTTCCAAGACAGATCTGTGCAACTAAAGCATTGTTTTTTAACTTTGCTAAGGAAGCCTCTAACCCCGCTCTCAACTATTTTGTGACTTGTTGGTACAATATCATGCGTGCATTCCATTGTTATGGTTTGTATCTAAGTTGGTAGCGTATACGTTTTGTATGCTTGTTCTACTGCCATACTTAATGCATTGATATAGTTTTCATCCACATGTTCACCTCTACCATGATCTTTTGATATGGTTTTGCCATCCTTTGTTGTACCCTTTTTGGTGAATCCATTCTCATGGTTTCTGTTTTATCCTCAGGATGCCGGCTGGTACTCGTGGTTCTGTTGGCCGTCGAGGAAACAACGATGCTGACCAGGAACTTCCGCCACCTCCCACAATGGTCGAGGTTCTCAATAACATTGAGACCAACCGTCTATGGAATGAACGCCTTCTGGAGCGTGTGGCGCAGAACACTAAAAGTCGTCCTGATGACTGTGTCACACTTGGAGATTTCATTCGCTCTTTTCCTCCAATCTTCACCCACTCCATGGAGCCCCTTGAAGCTGATGATTAGCTCTGCACCATAGAGCGCAAGTTCAGTGTTCTTCGTGTCCGTCCCGCTGATCGTGTTAACTTCGCCACCTATCAACTGGAAGGTGAGGCTGGTGTTTGGTGGGAAGGTTTTCAAAATCTACAAGCTCAGGGACATGTCGTTACCTGGGAGGAGTTTGTTGCAGCATTTCGTGCCTCATATATCCCTAAGCTCGTCATGGATCTCAAAAGGAGAGAGTTTCTGGATCTGACTCAGGGGCGCAGGGATATTGAAACCTATGGGCATGAGTTTACTCGCTTGTCTCGTTATGCAACCAGGAATGTGACCAGTGATGAATATAAGCAAGAGTTGTTTCATAAGGGACTTAATCCTGCACTTCGCTATGAGTTGCTGCCCTTCAAGTTCCAGTCTTTCCAGGACCTGCACAACCAGGCTCTTACTCTGGAGCATGGAAGGAAGGATATGGAAGTATCTCAGAAGCATGAAGAAGGAAATTCTCGTGCTTCTTCCTCTGGTAACAAGAAGCGTCGTGTCTTTGTTCCATACAGTGTTGTGCCTCGTGCTCCTTATGCACCCAAGTCTTCTGGCAATAATTCCCGTCAGCCACAGTCAAATACTGGTGGATCAAACTATCATCCTCCTGCTGGTTCTCACACTGGGGTTACCTGTTACTCCTGTGGTCAGCCTGGTCACTACTCAAGGGAGTGTTCTCAAAGGGTTGCTAGACGCAATGATCAACAGTCAAAGAAGAATGATAAATCTCAAGGTGCTAGACGTGGTCGTCTGACCCATGTCACTGTTGAGGAAGCCCAGGAAGATCCACGCGTCATTCTGGGTACGCTCCGTGTCAATTCAATTCTCGCAACAGTTTTGTTCGATTCTGGAGCATCGCATACATTCATATCACAAGAGTTTGCTCGGGAGCATGGTATACCTTTTGAAGCAATGCCTTCCCCTGTAGAGATTAGTACTCCTGGGTCTCGTTGGCAGACCATCTCGGTTACTCATGGGGTTGAGATAGATATAGCGTATCAGAAGTTTCCCACTTCTCTAATTGCACTCAAGTCAACTAACATAGATGTCATTCTGGGCATGGACTGGTTAACCAAGTATCAAGCCGTCATTGACTGTGCACTTAGAACAGTTTCTGTGACCTCTCCTGCTGGCATAACTGTCAAGTATTGGACTAATGGTTCAAAGTCTCCGTCAGCAGTTCTTAAACGTTTCTCGGAGTTGTATGCCATGGATTTCCTACCTACTCTCGAGGTCCAAGATGTCCATGTAGTTTGCGATTTCCCGGATGTTTTTCTTGAAGAGTTGCCTGGCATTCCACCTGATCGAAGTGTGGAGTTTGTCACAGAGCTAGTTCCTGGAACTGCTCCTATCTCCAAAAGACCTTACCGCATGCCTCCTCATGAGTTGGTTGAGTTGAAGAAGCAACTTGAAGAGTTAGAGGGTCTAGGATACATCCAACCTAGCACATACTCTTGGGGTTTCCCTACCATCTTTGTCAAGAAGCGGGATACAAATATTCCAAGATTGGTGGTTGATTACCGTCCACTCAACACGGTGACAATCAAGAATAAGTACCCACTTCCCCGGATAAATGACCTCTTTGATCAATTAAGTGGTGCCACTGTCTTCTCCAAAATGGACTTAAGATCAGGGTATCATCAAATCAAGATCAGAAAGGAACATATCCCAAAGACAGCATTCACAACTTGTTATGGTCTTTACGAGTATACAGTGATGTCCTTCGGGTTAACCAATGCCCCTGCCACATTTATGAGGCTCATGAACTTTGTATTCATGGATTATCTTGACAAGTTTGTCGTGGTATACATTGATGACATTCTAATCTACTCCAAGACTGAAGAAGAGCATGCCGAACATCTACGTTTGGTACTGACTAAACTTCGTGAACATCATCTCTACGCCAAGTTTTACAAATGTGAGTTCTGGTTACAAGAGCTCGTCTTCCTTGGTCATGTTGTGTCTGTAAGTGGTGTCGCTGTCATACCGAATAAGGTTCAGACCACTCTGGAATGGAAGTCACCTACTTCAGTCAAGGAAGTCCGAAGTTTTCTCGGAATGGCTGGATATTACCGCCGATTCATCAAGAACTTCTCCAAGATAGCCAAGCCTATGACGGACCTTCTTAAGAAAGATAAGAAGTTTGAATGGTCAGAAAAGGCAGAAGAAAGCTTCCAAGCTTTGAAAAATAAGCTAACCACCGCACATGTGCTTGTTCTTCCGGACACAGGCAAGGATTCCGTCATCTATTGTGATGCTTCTCTCCAAGGGCTCGGTTGTGTGTTGATGCAAGATGGTCATGTAGTGGCCTATGCTTCTCGGCAGTTGAAGCCACATGAGAACAGTTATCCAACCCATTATCTTGAACTCGCTGCTGTTGTTCATGCTCTTAAGCAATGGCAACATTACCTCATCGGTAACCGTTGTGAGCTTTACTCGGATCATCAAAGTTTGAAGTACCTCTTCACCCAACCAGATCTGATTCTCAGGCAAAGTCGATGATTGGAACTCATCAAAGATTATGATTTGGGTCTCAACTATCAACCCGGCAAAGCCAATGTCATAGCTGCCGCGCTAAGTCGGAAGTCTTATTGCAACAATCTGATGATTTCACAAGCCCAACCCATTCTCTACGAGGAAATCAAGCGTCTTAACCTTGAAGTAGTTCCTTGTGGATTCCTAGCTAACCTTGAAATAAAATCTTCTCTAGAGGACCAAATCAAGAAATCTCAAAAGCAAGATGATGAAGTTACCAAGATCAAAGAACGTGTGGTAAGCGGTGAAGCTAAATATTTCTCCGTCAATGATCAAGGTATTCTATACTTCAGTAATCGGCTAGTGGTTCAAAACAGCCAGAAAAAGCAAAGATCTAATTCTTTTGGAAGCTCATGAATCCCCTCTATCTATCCATCCTGGTGGTACCAAAATGTACCGATATCTCCGTCAAAGATTCTGGTGGAGTGGAATGAAACCAGAAATCGCTCGCTTTGTTGTAGAGTGCGATGTTTGTCGTCGTGTAAAGGCTGAACACCAAAGGCCTGCTGGACTACTGCAACCATTGAAAATTCCTGAGTGGAAATGGGATGAAATTGGTATGGATTTTATCACTGAACTCCCAAGGACACAAGCAGGAAATGATGCCATATGGGTAATAGTTGATCGGTTATCTAAAGTCGCTCATTTCCTTCCAGTTCGTGAAACTATCTATGCTAGTCAATTGGCTAACCTATACATCTCTCGGATCTTCGTTCTTCATGGTGTTCCCAAGAAGATCATCTCTGATCGTGGAAGTTTGTTTACCTCCAAATTCTGGCAAAGTTTGCAAGAAGCAATGGGAACCCATGTCTCCTTCAGCACAGCCTATCATCCTAAAACCGATGGTCAAACTGAAAGAGTGAATCAAATTCTTGAAGACATGCTCCGAGCGTGTGTCATATCCTTTGGAAAGAACTGGGAGAAATATCTTCCTTTTGCGGAGTTCTCTTATAACAACAGTTTTCAATCCAGTTTGGGCATGGCACCTTTCCAATTCCTGTATGGGAGAACATGTCGAACACCGCTGAACTGGACAGAAACCGGCGAAAGACAATTCTTTGGTCCGGACATGATCCAAGAAGCAGAAGATCAAGTTCGCATAATCCAAGAGCGCTTGAAGTCCGCTCAATCCCGTCAGAAGGCCAACTACGATCGTCATCATCTTGATGTTCATTATGATGTTGGTGATCAAGTTTACCCCCGGGTCACTCCTCTGAAGGGTGTCCATCGATTCGGTATCAAAGGCAAATTGGCACCTCGCTACGTTGGTCCATTTCGCATTCTCTCCAAGCGGGGTGAGCTTGCCTACCAATTGGATCTACCTTCAACTTTTCCAGAGGTTCATGATGTTTTCCATGTGTCTCAAGTCAAGCGTTGCTTCAAAGATCCCATTCGTGGTGTGGACCATGAAACTTTGGATCTCCAAGATGATCTAACCTACCGAGAATACCCTGTTCGTATTCTTGATGAAACCGCACAAGACTCGTTGCCAAACCATCAAGTTCCTGAAAGTTCAATGGTCTCATCACTCTGAGTCATAAGCAACCTGGGAGCGCGAAGATCGTCTTCGATCTGAGTACCCTGCCTTCTTTTTTAAAACCTAGGAATCTCGGGTCGAGATTCTTGTAAGTGGAGTAGAGATGTAACATACCACTCTTTTGTGTAATATTAATAAGATATGTTTGAGCATTGCATGCATGCATAACACTTGCACTTTGATTCAACCAAAGAAGAGCAAGCAAAACTCTAATTATTTCCCCCTTTCAAACTATTCAAATGGTTCTATATTTTGATAACTACCAAAACAAGAGGATCTCAAATAGTTATAAGTGCCCCTCGGTGTTTTCAGATATTAAACAAAAGTTTCTGTAAATTTAAAATCATTCAAAACAGAATTGAATTCAAAATACAAAAGGGAAAATCAGAAAATAGAAAATAAAAAGGTTTCTGGAAATAAAATAGTTCCTAATCCTATCTGGGTCGAGCCCATATCCCCCTCTCCTCTTTCTGCCGCCAGCAGCCAGCCCACCCGGGGTCCAAGCCTGGCCCAGCAGCAGCTCGTCCCCGGCCCCGTGCCGCTTCAGCCTTCTGTTTTGCGTCGTCTTTGTTGACGACAAGAAAGTAGCTCGCTGTCGACACCGCCGCCGTCCCTCGTCGCTGGCGTGCGCCAGGATTCGTGCCACCGCTCTGGTCGTCTATAAACCGCCACCGTAGCCACCGACGAACCCTAACCCGCCATTTTCCCCCTCTCCCTAGCTCTCAAGCGCCATGGTCGAACCCTAGCTCGCCAGGTCCTCCTCGTCCCCGCCGTATTTGAGCACCCCTCGCCCAGCCGAGGTGACCAAGAGCATCGCCTCGCCGCCCTCGTCCTCCTCCCCGAAGTACGCGAGCCGGGACAACCTCCTTTGGCCGGAATCGAGCAAGAAGCACCGTCGGTCGCCGCCGTCGTCATCGTCAATTACTCCTTCGTCTCTCCTCGCCTCGCCACCACCACCATCGTGCTCCTGGTGAGCTTGTGGTGCTCAAGCAACCCTCCGTTTGCCCCTTCCCCTCTGTGTTGTCTCCCCCGCAAGATCCCGACGTCGCCGCCGCTTCTCGTCGTTGCGCCGCCGTCTCCGGTGACCTCCCGCAAGCGACGCCGCCAGTTTCTGGCTCCCCGCGACACCCTCTCTCTAACGCGCCCATCCGCGCGTCCAGGCGCGCTCGGGATTGTTGGATCCTTGCTTGATCTGAGGGTGAGCTCCATTGCTGATTTCATGCCGACATCAGCATGAGGCAATAATCTATTTCTTCTATTTTAATTGTTTTTTAATTATTTCTGTAAATAGAAAATCCCTGACAGGTGGGCCATACATGTAAGGATTTTAATCATTTCTGTAAATAATAAAAGTCTAACATGTGGGCCCAAGTTTGGAAATTAATTTAAATATTACAAAAATGTTTAAAATGAATTAAATTTTGTGAAAATCATAACTAATTCATTTTAAGTCAGAAAAATACAAATAATATACCAAAATATTCAGAAAAATGAAACCTATCTAACTAAGATATAATCATACATTGTTAATCAACTTTGATAGCAAGTTTAATTAGAAGAACAAATTGAACCCCACAGGTGATTCCGATGATCCCCCTAGTCTAGGGTTTGGACTTTCGGAACCCCCTTTAAAGTGACCAAGCATGCTCTAGGGTTCAATTCAACACTATTTAACTTGTCATATCATCCATATTGTATGAGCATTGCACATGCCATGTGTTGAGTGTTGCTCTCTCTTTTTCGGTGATTGTTTCTCGCGAATAGGAACCGAACCCGAAGCTAAAGTCAACGCCACCGAAGAGCAGTACCAGTCCAACAACAGACAAGGCAAGCGAAGCCCCACTCATACATATGAATCCTATGATTACAAAGTATTTCATTCTCGTCATATGCATTCGGTTCAAACAGTCTTTTATCAGTAGACAGAGTAATCCTACCTGATGCATGTTATCATTTGTGAACTATATTACCTGATCCACCGCTCCTAGCATAATTAGGGTTTGGCTTATGAGCGTCGCTAGTGCCACAATTCAGTCAAGATTATCCATGCTTAGTGGTCCGGTGCTGATTATTCAGGTGATGCACCGGAGGTGCGAATGAATCTAGTATGGTAGGTTGTGGTGATGTGATCAGAGATGAATGATAAACATGATACGACTTGTATGGGAGGCCACGTGGGTTGTGGTTTTTGTAGTCCCATACTTGCCACCCCTAGGACCCGATGTTCTTGCCTCTTGAACCAAGACGAGCGTACAACCACACGGGGGCCTGAAACCCCCCTCGACCAACTAACTTGCCTAGTAGATTCCATGAGTCACATAGTTTGGGCTTTCCATTCGACATAGCATCTTGGTTGTTCTTGAATGGAGGTGAAGGAGGTGCATTCATAACAGGTAGGTAAGCGTGATCGGGAACAAGAGATGCACGAGATCCATAATCTTGAACCCTGCATACATCATTAGGGACCGGCTTCGGTACTTGACCCGTTATGGTGGCACCTCCCTAGTGCGTGACTCATGGTCTCGGCGAAAGCAAGGTAAAGGTCATGGTCAACCACTCTCTTCCGGCCTTCCAAGGAAGAGGGCTAATAATTTGGCATTAAGAATCAGTTGGTACATGTGGGTAAATTTGTGCACCCCTGCAGGGTTATTAATCTTTTCGAAAAGCCATGTCCACGGTTATGGATGACTTGGGAATGGATGTGAAGATCATAGAGAACTATAACTGAATGTTAAAACTTGTCAACTAAAGTGAGATCCGGAATACTTCCTCGGGGTTGTTGAGGGGGTAGTCCAGGAAGAGTGGTCCAGTTGATGATGATGCTTGGTGGATATCAAAGATGAATTTAAGAGCTAGAGTTGTAGTTTTCTTATCCCCTTTTGAAAAGGATCTAACTAGACGAGTTTCTTCTCTCTCTTGTTTTGAAAACAAAAGATGGCTTTGTGCAAAATAACTCCACTAGCCATAAGTCTTACGGAGTACACCCTGTACTCAGCCTTGCTTCGTTGATGTTTTCTACAGATGATGCTACCCCAACTGAAGGTGGTTTCTACGTTGAAGTCGATGAATAGTCGGGGTTCCCGGGCAGCAGCCTAGGATCTATGGAAGGGTCGCTACTTTTGTTATGGCCTCTTGGGCCCTTTGCTAAGTTTGTTGTTTAGAACAACTTGTTTGCTTCCATTGTTTGATGTAATGATGGGTCTGTGACCCTTGGCTTGTACGACTGGGTTGTAACTCTCTTAAGAGATTACCTTATTAATGTATGGTTTGTATGTTCTGTAATGTTACCGATCTTTCCCTACGTGTTTAGGAATTTAGGTTAGGCGTGTATCAGATGAGGATCTGGTATTTGTCTAGCCCTGATCCCGGGTCATGACAGAACGTGCGTCGTATGGCTCCGGGCTTGCTCTTTTCTTCTTGCCGTCAGGGATTATTGTCACTTCCTTTGGAAACTAGAGGCATGAACCCAATATGATAGCTACTAAAAATGGAGAGCATGCAAGATCACTAAAAACATAGACATGATAGAATCATAAAGACAAAACCATTAATCAAACCAACATAATAATCTCAATATCCATTGGATCCCCGTAAACACAACATGCATGATTACAAATAGATTAGATCTTGATCATGAGCGGAGCTCACAAGATCTATACATGAAAGCACAAGGAGGAGATACAACCATCTAGCTACTACATGGACCCATAGTCCAAGGTGGAACTACTCACGCATCATACCAGAGAGAAGGCCTCCGGGATGATCTCCCCTCCGGCAGGGTGCCGGGAAGAACTTTAGATCCCCCCGATCTAGGGACGACGATGGCGGCGGCTACAGACGGTTTCGTGGAGATTTGATCGGGTTTCTTAGGGTTTCTGCATCAGGGGCTTCTTATAGGCGAAGGGGAGGCCGAGGCGGTGTCTAGGGGCCACACACCCCTCCCAGGCGTGGGGCAGGGCCTACCCGCGTCTAGGGTGGGTCTGGCCGCCTTGGCCGGCCTCTCCGGCTCCCCTCTGGACTTCTTGTTCCCCACGGAAAGTAATTGACTTTGACGTTTGTCCCATCCAATTCCGAGAATATTTCTTTACTATCTTTTCTAAAACCAAAAACAGCAGAAAACAGGCATCTGGCACTGTTGCAACTTGTTAGTAGGTTAGTACCATAAAACATGTAAAAAACACCTCAAAGTGTAGACAAAGCAAAGTAGATACTAAACAAGCATGGAGCATCAAAAATTATAGATACGTTTCCAACGTATCAACCGCATATCTGAATTCTTGACTCATGGAGTCGCTGTTGTATATATATGTTCTGTGGGCTCTATCATGGACTATTGTAATGATATTACTTCGTTTTCCACCCGCACACAAGTGCCTGGTGGGCACCTTTGAATCGTTTCTATTCAGGTTTGGCAGAAATCGCTGAAACTTGCATAGGGCTGATCCGAGGGCATTACATTTATCCACATACTCGATGATTTTAGGATTTATCTCAATTGTACACATAGTGTAAGTCGCAATGGATGTCAGAATTGCATTTGCATAAACAATTTTCCCAGCGTGAGACATTAAAAGAGTGGCAGTGGTTACTTTCCTCTCAATCCTATCAACCAAAGGCATGGGATCTGTAACAGATGGTTTTGTAGTTCCCGTAGGAAATTCCAAATAGGTAAAGGGCATTGAGGCAACAGAACAACCAAAAATTGCAGCTAAATTCCGAGTTCTTTGCTCAAAAATATTTATGGGAATTAGATTTGATTTATGAAAGTTTATTTTGAGTCCAGTGGATGTTGCATAATCCAACAGAATGGATTTCAAATGAGTTACTTCAGCCTCATTTGCTTGCATCACTAAGATTGTATCATCTGCATATTGTATAACAGGGAATTTATCACCATTAGGTAATGGTAAATGAAGTCTACCTTCCCGAAGTTCTTTGTTGATGATGGCCTGAAATAATTCTGCCCCTGCCATAAACAATAAAGGGGACAATGGATCTCCTTGCCTCACACCCCTCTTCATTTGAAAATTTTACCTGGTACTCCATTTAATAAAATAGATGAATGTCCTGAGGATAAAATACTTGCAATCCATCCCAGCCAGATATTATCAAAACCCATGTGTTTTAAAATGTCCAGAATTGTGCCATGTTCTATCATGTCAAATGCCTTCTCAAAATCCAGTTTCAAAACAATAATTTCTCTTTTAGAAGCTTGACATTGGTAGATATACTCAAAGGCCCAAGCTAAGCAGTCTTGAATTGTCCTTCCTCTAATGAAACCATATTGGTTTTTACTTACCACTTGCAAAATCCACTCCTGCATTCTATCTGCCAATAACTTGGTTAATAACTTTAGAGAGGTGTTCAACAATGATATTGGTCTATAATCATTAACTATCAAAGGTGAAGGCTTCTTGGGAATCAGAGTAATCAAAGAGTTGTTTATATTGTCTAATGTAGCATTTCCTACAGCAAAGGAGTGACACAGGCTATAAAAATCAGTGGACAAAATGTCCCAACATGTCTTAATGAAACAACCATTAAAACCATCTGGTCCTGGGGCTTTGTCGATAGGTAGTTTCTGAACTGCTTTGTCAATTTCATCCTTTGTAAACGGCACTGATAAGGCATTCAAACCCTGAATTGGATTAAAAAGAATCCGCAGGTCAAAAAGCATAGTACACTGTTCAGAAACCCCCAGCCTATCTCTATAAGTTGAAAGAGAGCCTGTGCCATTGCAGCATGATCCAATAAGGAAGTACCATCTGACATAGTAATCGAAGATATTGCATTTCTTCTATGTCTCTCAGTTGCAACTCTATGAAAAAACTTAGTGTTTTCATCCACATACTTGATCCATCTTTCAGTGCAGCATTTTTTCCAATACTGTTGCTTATAAGAGTGTAGTCTTGCAATGTGTCTCTTGAGAATTACTCTAAAGTTCCATTCTGGTCTTGTCAAGTTTCTCGGTTGCTCTAAATCATCCATTTGCTGTAACACTACTTGGCATTTATCAATGAGCATGGATAATTTAGAAATAGACTTACTCCATTGATTTAGTGCTCTTCGAAAATTCTTTAATTTAGCATTAACCAAAGAAGCTTGGTTGGAATATCTTATTGGCAGTAGCCAAGCATTAGCAATAGTTTCTTTGAAACCAGGGTGCTGAATCCAAAAGTTTTCAAACCGAAACAACTTACTTCTATGAATGGATGTCTAGATTGAAATCAAACAAGGCACATGATATGAAACTGGCCTAGATAAGGCTCTAACCGTAGTGTTTGGGAAAATAGAAGTCCAATTGGTAGAGGTGAAAAACCAATCTAAGCGTTCAAGCAATGGTTGCATCTGCATATTGCTCCAAGTAAAGGCAGCTCCTTGTAAAGGCAAGTCAACTAAGTTTTGTGCTCTTATAATGAGCATATCATTAATGTTCCCTCCCTAAATGTTTTTGTCATTTTCCGATCTATAAAAATTATAATCACCAATTAAAATCCAATTCTCATTATCTGCAATATTTAGTTCATGTAACCATTGAACAAAATCATTTCTGGAATCCCCATCACAAGGACCATAAATATTAACCAAGAACCAAGAACTACTGGAAGAAGTAGATGTAAATTTGATTGTTGTTTCCCATGAAATATTCTCAATGACATCCCCAGAAAAAGCTGAACTATTCTAAATGACAATGAGCCCCCTAAAGTTTCCTTCAGATGGAAAGTGTGCAAATTTATCAAACCTTCCTGGGCAAAACTTCCTGATGTAAGGGTGATCAAATTGTTCCCTCTTGGTCTCTTGCAAACATATGATAGCACAGCTAGAAGAATCAATGTGGGTGCGAAGAGCATTATGTTTATCATCAAAACTTATACCTCTCACATTCCAACATAATACATGTCACTGCCTAAGTGTATAATTCATGAATGAAAATTGCAACAAAGATGTTCACAACAGAGAGGTTCACAACACAGCTAAGCAGAACCAACAGATCCATAAGACAAACAAATAAAGACTTATGACAAGGAACTAACAAATAAACATAAATTATCATTATTATTATTATCCAGAAGCTCTCAGTCTTCATCTTCTTGAACTGCATTCTCCAACTTGTCATCCTCCAAATCCTGAGGTGGGATGCCACAAACCTCAGTGCCAATCCTCTGAAGAACAGATATAGGAGTCGGTGGTGGAATTGGAGAGTTGGGATGCCACAAACCACAGTGCCAGTTGCCTATTTTCTGCTGTTTTGGTTCCAGAAAAGCTAAAAAAATGAATATTCTCGGAATTGGACGGGACAAAAGCCAAAGTTACTATTTTCCCGGAACGATACAAAAAATCGAAGCAAAGACGGAGTGGGGCACCAAGGTGGCGTAGTCCCACCTAGGTCGCGCCACCAGGGGGTGTGGCCCCCCTGGCTGCCTCCTCGCCTTTCCCCTTCGCCTATAAGAAGCCCCCGGAGAGAAAACCCTAGGTCATCCATCATACAGCCACGGAAAGTTTCACAGCGCCGTCACCATCGAAGGGGAGATTCGGGGGATAGAAGTCTCTGTTCCAGCACCCTGCCGGGATAGGGAAGTGCCACTGGAGCCATCTCCATCGATCTCCACCACCATCTCCATCGCCGTTGCTAATTCCCATGATGAAGAGGGAGTAGTTCTTCCTCGAGGCTAAGGGCTCTACCGGTAGCTATGTGTTCATCTCTCTCTATGCGTGATCTTATTGTGATCATGAGCTTTGTAATCAAGTAGATCTGCTCTGCTACGCAAGTGCTTTAATAGATCTCGGCTCTCCCGACGTGTGTGAAAGTGATAGCGTGCACGCCGTGGTGGCACTTAGGCTAGAGTCTACATAAATACTCAAGTGCTTTAATATATCTCTGGCTCTCCCCACGTGTGTGAAAGTGACAGCATGCACGTCGTGGTGGCACTTAGGCTAGATTTTATAAATACTTGTCATGAGTTATATTTGGAGTTGGATGTCTTTATGAAATTGTGGTGTTTGTTGGAACCATCTAGCGCTCAAGGTGACAGTGTGGGGTTTTCTAGATGGAGAAGGCGGACTTTAAGGAGTGCTGTTATAGCCCTACCATGGGTTAGAGTGTCCAACCGGAGAGTAGTTCAGAGTAGTATCATTAAGAGAAGATATTTATATGAGAGTGTTCACTAGTGAAAGTATGATCACTAGGCCTTGTTTATAAACATTGAAACACCATTCACAACTAGATCTGTTACATGTTTGCTTGCTTCCATCTTTTTGCCTTTAGTCTTTCCCTCCCCATAAGAAGCTCTTTTCTGGCACTGTTACCAATTATATCATCCATACCCCTTGTATTTCACTATCTCTTCGCCGAACTAGTGCACCTATACACCTGACAAGTGTATTGGGTGTGTTGGGGACACAAGAGACTTCTTGTATCTTGATTGCAAGGTTGCTTAAGAGGGATACCTTTGACCACTTCCTCCCTGAGTTCGATAAACCTTGGGTAATCCACTTAAGGGAAACTTGCTGCTGTTCTACAAACCTCTACACTTGGAGGCCCAACAACTGTCTATAAGAATAGAAGTGCGTAAACATCATCCACCCGTACAACTCTTCATCGCCTCTATTATATCAATACAAGCAATTTCCATGAAGGAGAACACAACCGCCACAAACCATCCTAAAAGAGAGGAAATCATATCTGAAGAAGGATAAGAAACTCACCTCTTCCTTCGAAGATCCCTAGCCTCTTGATCATCATAATTCCACACTTGTACTGAGAGACGGATAGATTCATACTTGTAAAATTAGGGTTTGAACCTCTATTCCTACTTTGGTTTGTATTTGATTTGATCTTTGATGTTATTGTGGTTTTCTACGGTAAATTTGAGATGATTTCTATTTGCAATATGATTATATCTTTGATCTATTATCCTCTCATGTGTGAGTAAACCCCCATAGCGGTGGGAGATCTAGGGAATTGGTGAGATGTGATGTGCCTCTTTTATTTCCATACATTTGTGATTGTTGTCGTGATTATTATTTTGCGAGAATGATTATCTATGTTTGCCTAATGCTTGTTATCCAATTTAAGGGCACGAGTAACATGATCCTGAAATCTCATAGATATGAACTTGTTTACAAGCGAATCAACGACCCCCGAGTGACACGACCGATATCAAAGAGAAGTTAGTAAAACTCGAGGACAACAAGGAACCACCAAGTTTAAAGTCTTGATCTGGTCGAAAGACCTTTATTGATGTGCTGACCATGGTTTTGGTAATAGATAGAAGGATCATTGGGATTGAGAAGAAGCTACCAATAGGACTCTTGATTGGTATATAGGTTGCTTGCCTACTCACGTATGAATAAGAAGTATTACGATCGCTTATCCATTTTATTCACCTGGCGCATTCACTATCACCATGAACCATTTCTCTCCATGCATAACCTTTCATCTGTAGGAACCTCAGACACTTTCGTACTTTTACTTTTATATTATTTACTTTAAGTACCATTCAATACTCAAATCTACTTCCTTTTCACTCACCCATTTCTATCTCAACACTTGCAGTCAATTCACTCGATACAAAGTGATACCTTGAGTCTGACAGAAACATCGTAGATAAACATTTTCCTAGACTCCTTATTAGGATCGATATAAAAACTAAAACTAATACTTCCACGAAAACATGCTCTGACGAATTTGTGCTCTTGCAGGCTATCAACCTATTTTCTGGTGCCGTTGCCGGGGAGCTAAGGGCATATGCACCAGGCCGACCCATCCGGTCACCCCAAACTACATGTTTATGTCCGTTTGGGCCGTGCGGCGGTCGCTTTTGGGTCGGTATCCGGCCTATTCGGCCGACCGCGCTTGGCGGTGCGACCTATTTGTCCGCGTTTGACCATCACCAACGTCGGCGTATTTCCAGTGTCTTCCCGCCGCCACGCCGTATCCCGCCTTTTTTCCTGCCGCTTCCCGCGAGTTTTGGGCATTTCCCGCCGCGTCCATGCGCCGCCATAAAAAGGGGAGGTAGCTGAGATATCTTCGACTGGACCCGCTCCACCCCTAGCAAAAAACACGATGCCTGGCCGTCGTCGTACCGACGAGGTACGTGGCAACCCTGACGCTAGTAGAGAAGAGGTTCCCGAGCGCCCGTTGCCCTCGTGGTGGCCGAACCCGCCGAAGTTACTGGATGTGGTGCCTCCTCCGATTCCGAGGCGCCCGCAGATTTACACGCTGCGCCCCGGGCCACGTATCCCTTTCTACAATAGTCACGTGACCACGGGCGAGACTTTTGTGTTGGAGGTGGGGGAATGCGTCTTTCTGACGGAGTACTGGCGATGGGACCAGCTTGCATTGGTGCGCGCAGACCTCCGGGAAGTGTTGCGGGCCAATCCCTACGATGCTTTCCTGCGTGCCCGCCTCGACCGAGCTGAAGAGGAGGTGCAAACGCATCGAGCGATCATCGTGTCTCTCAATGATGAATGTTGTATCTGACCCGTCGCAGCCGCCGCCCCTAGCACTGGAGGCGACACGTAGTTTTAGGTGTGTGGTGTGCTTGTAACAGATGTTCTAGGGCTTGAATAAATATTTTCATTGCAAATGGCAAATGCCTACAATGATACATCGTACATAGCGCGCGCACAACCTAGCGTACTCATCGGAGTCGTAGGAGGAGTCGGAGTGGTAGCAGCGATGGCACATGCTGTCGAAGACGCTAACACCGAACCTTCCTTCGCTGTCGTACGTGAAGATGATGATGTTGCCCGCTTCGATCTGGTGCGAGAGAGCAAAGCATTCCCAACCGTTGCCGAGGTACAACTGGCCGAGGTGGTCGAACTGCAGATCGACCAAACTCTCTTTCATTTCCTTTTGACTAAGGATAAGGGAACTGAGAAAAAAAAAGCTGGCTTGGCCCATGAGTGGTATGGAAATCTAGATTTCCGGCTGAGTGGGAGTGACTTCTGTCCAATCGGTGTAGCATCGGGCTCATAGACTATGCGCTCGCAAAAGACTGAATTGGCCTGCCTGATAGAGGTATCTTGTAAACGTGCACCATGGTTTGAAAACCTATTCCGCAATCCTAAAGACTAAAAAGGTATAGTCTAGCCCAGTGCTAAAGCTAAGGGCTACATAGGGCGGGCTCACTCACTCATAAAACGACTCTAGTAAGTAGCGCCAAAGCGCGTAATAGACTGACTTATAAGCAATTACACGCAATCAACGGATGTTCATGCATTGGCCCTCGATAATGCTTCAATCGATAGTTGACGACCATCGATGTATGATTACTAGCCTCTATTCCTTCCTTTTGAGGTTTGAAAGACTTTTCACGCAGGGGAGTAGGCCCCTGCGCACGTCCGGATTCGAGGTTTTCACAACCAAGCAAGCCACTTCTCCAAGGCCATTGCACCGGGTACCTGGTGGTCCTGAAGCCGTTCGCTCTCACCATCACAAGCGGGGGCGGCGTGTCGCCGATCAGTGCCACGAATCTGCGGGCAGGAGCATCCCATCACTCGGCATGCGAAGTGGATGGCCACGGCGAACTGGATGCCTAGGTCGACCTCGTCGGGTGACGATGACATTGAGGGAGAGCGTGGCGGCACGCTGATTTGGTCGCGTCCTCCGCGCCTTCCTCAACGTCCACGGCCGACACGCCCTCCCCTCGATCCATCGCCGCCGATCATGGCTAGCTATAGGTAGTGGAGAACAGAAAGGAGAAGGAGGAAAGAACGGTGTTCTGTGGGAGAAGATGGTTGTGGGCGACCAGTTAAAAATGACCTCCATCGGATACCGGCGCGGATACCGAAGAGATGGGCATTGAAGTGTCCAATCAAGAGGGCATGCATCGGGCGGCGTCTGTGGCGGCGGTGGAGAGCATGGCGTCCAGTTAGTCAGTGGGTCATCTCGTCACCATTGATGGCGCAGGCTGCCATGGTCAGCCTTCCACCAACGCCTCTGAATCACTGCCATAGTTGCGTCTGAATCGTTGCCGTTGCGCGAATCAACACCGTGGTGGCTGACGGGTGGGCCAGCGACACCAACGGGCAAGACACGACCTCTGACCGCGTGCGTCTAGGCTGACGCAACCGTTGCCCAGATTTGGTGCACGGATGGGTCATGCCGTTGGAGCGCCGTGCACGACCCGCGCGTCCGCGCGGACGAGTTCGGACACGCTCAGACGGGTTGGATCGACCTGGTGAAGATGCCCTAAGAGCTAAGTGTTTGTTTCTTGACATTCATAAGTGTTGACACCATCCATGATCTCTATAAAAAATAGAGGTACTACAGGTTCTGGAAGAACTTAATCACCGTGTACCAACTAAAAGAAACCTATAATTTATTAATTTTTTTCAATGCATGCTCTGTATATGTGAACAGTTTGATTCTTTTGATAGTAGATTTGACCATCACCCAATGAGCGAAAGAGCATGAGAAATCGTCGGGAGATTATGGGAATCCTTCTAGTCATCTTAGAAAAATACATATTCTCTATCCCAATCTTGAAAGCATAGAATTTGAAATAGATTCTGAATTAATCTATATAATGTTAGAAATTGCTTTTGCAGAAAGAGAAGATGAAGATCCAAATGATTATTTGACGAAGGTCTATGACCTTTGTGATACTCTTAAACCAACTGGGCTAGAGTTTGTACTGCTTAAACTTTCTTGCTGGTTATTAAAAGATAAAGCTTTTACTTGATTACAATTTTTGCCTAATCACACTATAAAAAGCTATGCGGATTGCATCCGAGAATTTAGTCTCATTTACTAATATTATGTAGATCAAGCGCGACATATCAAATTTTCTTTTAAAAAAATTAGAGAAAGTTTCTCACAAGCATGGAAAATATTTTATGGGATAATTATGAAAATCTCAAATCACGTTTTTCAGGAGCATTTAATCATACAATACTTTTATAATGGGTCCACTAATGATTCAAAACAAATAATTGATTTAACTTCGGGAGGATTTTTGAGGAACTTGACGCCACTTGAATACATAGATCTTCTTGAGATAAGACCCTTTAATGATGAATAGTATAATTTTGTTGAAGATGTGAAACCAAGGAAAGGTATGCTTCATGTATCTCCAGAACTTGTATCGGAAGTCAAGAAGTCCATGAAAGAAAAATGAATAGCAGCAGAACTCATAAAGAAAAATCTAGTGGATGCATGTTTTCCAAACTTGAAGGTGAACCAAGCCATGGGTGTTTTGAAAGGGTTGGATACGGGAGAAAAAAGGGGTAGGGGCAGGTAGATCTAGGATAGGGCACGAGGAGGGCCCGGGATGGCGTGCCTATTACTTTCCCGATATCTTTTTTGCCACTTGTCCCGCTTTTTTTTTGGTAAGATAGCCACTTGGTTAGAACGACCGATGTAGCGTAAAAGTAGGCCAACCTGGTGTAGTCGCGTCGCTAAAAAAACACTCATCGATTTATATTAATGTTTTTAATTTTATTTAAATAAAAATGCATGTAATCTAAATAGTTAATTAAATACATATAAATATATAGTTAAAGTCAAGAACGATAGACGTATTTCTCTCCCCAGTATCGAAAAAAAAAGTAGCAACACCGCCCGTGCCTGCACGCCTCGGTCCTCGGGCCACTGCCCCGTCCCGTCCTGTCCTCTACAAGTACCCCTCCTCTCCCAGTCACAAACCCCTCACGTCACCACTCACCACCCTCTCCCCTTCCTCTCTTTCTCCCCATCTCACGCGCGCGCGCACACCGCAAACGACACCACCGTACAGCCAAGATGGTGAGTTCTCCTCTCCTACCCCGCTCCGTCCCTGCGCCGCCGGCCAGCGCGTGCTAACCGGAGTACGCCGTTGTTCCCCGTGGATGCAGGTGATGGCTCAGAAGACCAAGGAGGCGGAGATCACGGAGCAGGACTCGCTGCTTCTAGTAAGTCCCTCGCCCTCGCCCTCGCCCTCGCCCTCGCCCCTCCGTCTCCGGTCGGATTCCGCTCGGTTCGAGTTGGTTCCCTCGAGGGTTTCGTGCCGGTAGATCGAGTTTTCCTCTTGCGATTCCTGAGAAACGCTTTACCCTGGGATTTGGTTGGTCGGCGTGAACTGGAAGTAGCGATTGGGTGGCTTGAACTGGAACTCGAGCGTCGGGTCGGGTATCGTTTTTTTTTCCGAGTGTTTTGGGGTTGGATTTTGGGTGCTGCTCCGAGGATTTCACCGATTTCGTGCGGGTTTTGGGGGCTTGTAAGGATGCTAAGCGGTGGGGGTTTTGTGGGGGGGTTTCTCCTCCAGTGTTGCTACTTGCTAGTGGAGCCACCGCCTCGAATTCTCGGTAGATTCCGTGTCGCTCGAATGTAGTAGGTTCCTAGTTTTATCCCGCGAAGCACATCCGCCTCTCGGATGCTCTTGGGTGTACTGGAACGAGCCGTTGCGCTAGAACCGGTGGATTTGTTGATGGTTTCCCCTTCTTGCTACTTGCTTGCTCGAATTCGTTCGCTGATTTTGAACCATCGAATCTCCCTTCAGGAGGTTTGCCTGGACGATTCTCTCGATTTCGCAGCGAACTGGCGTGGAAATCCTCCTTTGTGGTTTGAACAATGGGTTTTTCTACTCCACTGGTTGTTCGCTCTTACGGAAAATCGTGGAGGCGCTAGTTGGTAGCTAATCCCGTCTCGATTTAGGGTTCTTCGCTGTGCCCGAAGTATGCTTCTAATTTTCGCTTTTAGATTTGATCTGCTAGAAATGTGGATGCTATTAGTTCTGATAGAGGCGTCTAGAAATTTTCGGTGCTTCGAATTATTCTCCTGTACGTGTGGATTTAGTTTAGTATCAGCCGATTGTTGTCTTGTTGATCGTACCTTCATGTCCCTTTCAATATGTTTTGTCGGTTGTGGAGGTAGTCAATGTTTACTGACTTGCATATCTCGCTTGGGACAGTTGGGAGAGCAGCACAGACTTCTTTCATCTGAGTTTCACTTGGACTATACTAGTCTCTATAGGAGCAAGATCTTCTGTTGTTTAAACACACTTCAAGTGCTGTAGTAAACGTCTCTATTTGAGTTTCTTCCGTAGTTTTGAATCGGTTGTTTTCTTCTATGCTGTGCAATTTTGAATCTATGTTCTGCCTTCAGGAATAATCTGAGTTGAGCAAACCTGTCTTGGCATGTTTGTAAACCACCCCAAGAATTGTGGTCTCCCTTGTGTTAGATATTACTCCACTAGTTTTAAGTAACTGGACAGTGTTTTGACAAAACTTTGCAGGATTATTGGTTGATTATCAAGTTCTGGTAGCTTTTCCTTCGAAATTCTGGCTGGCTTATCCACTATAAAATATCTCCATTGCATTTCTCGTGTACCTGTTCATGTTCAGTTACAATGTTTTGTTCTATGCTCAGTTGAAAATTTTGATGATCAATGGTCATACTGTTCTCAAATTTTTATTGGTGCTATATATGACATGATCCATCGGTCCACCCTTGTTGTAAACTCTGTGCTTAACTCTGAGATTGTCTGTCAGTAACACAATTTTGTGATGAATTGAGCTGTTCCCTTAAATCTGTACTAAATGTATCTATTTGAGTTTCTTCTGTAGTTTCGAATCAGTTTTTTTCTGCTATGCTGTGAAATATATGTTCTGCCTTCAGGAATTATGTGAGTTCAGCAAAACTGTCTTGGCATGTTTGTAAACCACCCCAAGAACTGTGGTCTCCCTCGTGTTAGATATTGCTAGTTTCAAGTAATTGGGGAGTGTTTTGAAATTTTTTTGCAGGATTATTGGTTGATTATCAAGTTCTGGTAGCTTTTCCTTCGAAATTTTGGCTGGCTTATCCACTACAAAATATTTTCATTGCATTTCTCGTGTAGCTGTTCGTGCTCAGTTGCAACGTTTTGGTCTATGCTAAGTTGAAAATTTTGATGATCAATGGTCATACTGCTCTCAAATTTTAATTGTTGCAATATATGACATGATCCATCAGTCCACTCTTATTGTAAACTCTGAGATTGTCTGTCAGTAACACAATTTTGTGATGAACTGAGCTGTTTCCTTAACTCTGTAGTAAACGTCTCTATTTGAGTTTATTCTGTAGTTTCGAATCAGTTGTTTTCTGCTATGCTGTGAAATTATGAATCTATGTTCTGCCTTCAGGAATTATGTGAGTTCAGCAAACCTGCCTTGGCATGTTTGTAAACCACCCCAAGAAGTGTGCTCTCCCTTGTGTTAGATATTGCTAGTTTCAAGTAATTGGACAGTGTTTTGACAAAACTTTGTAGGATTATAGGTTGATTATCAAGTTCTGGTAGCTTTTCCTTGGAAATTATGGCTGGCTTATCCACTATAAAATATCCTCATTGCATTTTATTGGTGCTATATATTACATGATCCATCATTCCACCCTCATTGTAAACTCTGCTTAACTCTGAGATTGTCTGTCAGTAACACAATTTTGTGATGAATTGAGCTGTTTCCTTACGTATCTATATCATCTGATGCAAGTCATAGCATATTGCATAGATTCAAGTTATTCATATGGCTATTTCAATTGATATTGGTGATCTGTTTAACCAAACAGACAAGGAATTTGCTCCGGATTGCTATATACAACATCAGCTACATCAGAGGCCTATTTCCTGAGAAGTACTTCAATGATAAGTCTGTTCCGGCACTAGGTCAGGATCAAACCCATTATTTTATGCAAAATCTGCAAGTAAATGTGATACTTATAATCTCCAAGCCTCAAACGACCTTTTGTTTGTTGCAGAGATGAAGATTAAGAAGCTGATGCCCATGGATGCTGAGTCGAGGAGATTGATTGATTGGATGGAGAAAGGTGAAATATGTTCCTATACAACTTTTGTGCATTCGTTGAATTAACTGTTCTGTTCTACTCCCTCCGTCCTAAAATAGATGTCTTAAATTTGTCAAAATTTGGATGAATCTAGACACTATTTAGTATATAGATTCATCCAAATTTTGAAAAATCTAAGACATCTATTTTAGGACGGAGGGCGTATATGTTATAGATGTGAATGTGTGATTTTATATTTGTTTATTTGATTAACTTTGTGATGACATTTAGGTGTGTATGATGCTTTACAAAAGAAATATCTCAAGACCCTTCTGTTTTGCATATGTGAGAAGGAAGAAGGCCCAATGATTGAGGAGTATGCCTGTGAGTCTCACTATTGTGGAGTTTGGCTGTTTTGTGGCATATTAAGTTTTGTTCACATTTCTGATGGATTATCTGTCCTGCCTTTGCTTATTATGTGTCATAATGAACATGCAGTCGCATTTAGCTACCCCAATATGAAGGGTGAGGAAGTTTCAATGAACATGAGTCGCACAGGGAGCAAGAAGAATAGTGCCACATTCAAATCAAACGCAGCAGAGGTCACTCCTGATCAGATGAGGTGATATCTTGCATATCCCTTTTGGATGCCTTGATTTTTTTTTGTAATTAGTCTTTTGTGGTCCTTAGCATCTAGTGTGTTCTTCAGTGTAGCTGTAGTATTTGTGCAGAAGTAACGTTGTCATGGATTGCTGTTTATTGGTCCATATGTGCATGCTATTTTCAAAGTAAAAAAAACGTCAGTTGTAACTTGTAACCATCAAGGGTAAACTGGCTATTTCCTGACATTGCAATGGTTTTCCTTTCAGAAGCTCAGCTTGTAAGATGATCAGAACGCTGGTTTCACTTATGAGGACCTTGGACCAAATGCCAGACGAGGTAGTTTTGGCATGCTGTAATTTGGCTAGAGTACATTGCGCAGAGCTGACTCTATTACTTGTTTGTTGTTCAGCGAACCATTCTAATGAAGCTGCTATACTATGATGATGTGACGGTGAGTGCCTTTGGTTCTAGTTATTCATTGAAACGTGCTGCAATGTATATAATCTAATTATTACTTTGCTCTTTATGAGAAATGATTTATCCTTTCTTGGTTGAAGCTTAGACATTTTATTATGTTGCCAGCCTGAGGATTATGAGCCTCCCTTTTTCAAGGGCTGTGGTGACAATGAGGCTATAAATATATGGAACAAGAACCCCTTGAAGATGGAAGTGGGGAGTGTCAATAGCAAGCATCTTGTGTTAGCTTTGAAGGTAGTGAAGAACTGCAGGCATTTGGCCAGAACTTTTTGTCGTGTTATTCAATTGAATTTCTCAGGTTTTGTTATATTATGCAGGTTAAGAGTGTCCTTGACCCATGTGATAACAATGTCAACAGTGAAGATGACAACATGAGCTTGGGTCATGAGTCTGACCATGATGATGATGACTTTTCTGACACTGAGGTATAGGCCAGTCAAATCACATAATGACATAATAACTGATATCTCCTAATATAAACTATGTGTTTGAGAAAAAGATCATGGTCCTGAACTGCTGATAGGTTTCAGTGAAATTATCTTAAAATTGCTCTCTATTGTGTTATGCACTTATGGATGCAAATGCTAATGCTTCTACATATTTCATTTTGTTTTTATCCATGCACTCCTGGCATTACATAATCCCTGATTCTATTAGGTTCGCCCGTCTGAAGTGGATCGTTATGTTGTTGCTCCTAATGGTAACATTTATTAAATGATTCTCTTGTTGTATCTATTGTTTTTGGTGCTAATATACGTACTAAAACAGATGCAAATTGCAAAGGACAAAGTGGTTCAGTTTCAGAAGGTCGGTTGATTTTGTTCAGAAGAGTTTTATTTGCACATGCATATATATACAATTTTCATACAAAACCAGACTGTCAATTTGTTTGCTCTTCTCTAATCTTGTATATTTGCAGAGGATACTCAAGATCCTGCTCACGAGGAAGCAATAACAGCTCAAGTAAGAGAATGGATATGCTCAATAGACATCAGTAATGTCCATGCTTCAGATGTCCTTTCTAACTTCCCTGACATATCAATGGTAATTGTTGCTGCCATTTCCTTTTTCAATGATTATTTATATTTTGCACCGGTTAATGTTCTATTCTAGTCGCTGAACTTTCATGCATGTGCCAAATTATACATGTTATGCACTGGTGCATAACAGACCGTGCCTTGATTGATACACTTTGTAGACTGCTGCTAACATCTGCTTGTCTAATGTTTTGCAGGAAATGGTGGAAGGTAATGCAGGGGAAAACAGTTCTGTGTGCTTGCCAGCTTGATTGTGTTCTTGTGACAGGCATTCTTTCTACATTTACATGGAATTATTAGACTAATGGGTCACTTTTCAGATATTCTGGAGAAACTACTTAAAGATGGTTTACTTTCCAGGGCAAGCAAGGATAGTTATGCTGTTAACAAGGTCAACCTAAGTAGCATTATTGTTTACCATGTGCTATATTGACTTCACCAACATGAATACATGATCATTTTATGATTTCAGATTACTGATCCCAAAACTCCACATATAAAGAAAGAGGTCCTGGTGCAAAATGTTTCACCTCCTGAAGGAACTAAAAGCAACAATGTTGATCCGATGTATATGAAGGTGACCTTCCTCTTGCCCTTGACTTATTAATGTGGACCTTCCTTTTACCCTTGACTTGTTAATGCATCTCATTTCCCTTACATATTTTTGTTGTTACAGGCATTGTACCATGCACTTCCGATGGATTATGTGACCGTAGCCAAGCTTCAGGGAAAGCTAGATGGGGAAGCCAACCAGAACACAGTCCGGAAGTTAATTGACAAAATGGTGCAAGATGGATACATTAAGAGTTCAGGAAACCGAAGATTAGGTAACTACTTAAACTTATCTGCCTTTCCTGGATTCTAGCATCTGTGTTTCTGGATGGTTCACATGCTAAATGTTATTATTGTGAGTTGGCCAGCAAGTGAAGAAGAATAAATCAATAAACCAGTCCTCCTAATCACAGTTCCTGAATGTTTTTTCTGAAGCTCAAGCGATCACTTTATGCATGTTGACCCTTATCTTTTCAAACTGTTGAACAGCTCCTTTGAAGGAGAACCATTTCTTCATGAAAATTCCTTTTAGCACTAATAATTGCTTGTGGATCTTTCTTGGATATGCATCAGCTGGAATGCTTCATAAGTCGTTTTGATTCATTGCTACTACAATTGATCTTTAGGATAACTGTTCATTTCGTTTTACTGTCCCCAGTGAAATTGATGAGCTTGATTATGCTAGTTTGATCTGTTATGTGGTTTACTAGGTTAGTCTTTTACGAAATACATGTTACTTTGTGTTACAGGCAAAGCTGTGATTCACTCTGAAGCCTCCAACAGAAAGCTTCTTGAGGTAAAAAGGATACTGGAAGCCGACTTAAATGAAGAAATGGTATGCTGTAATTTCTCACATAACTGTCTGACCACCAGATCCAAGCTTTGTGCGCTATTTGTGTAGTAATTCTACCACTCATGTATATATATATTGGTTGATCTGAGACTCTGCTGCATCATGTAGCCCACTGATACCATCCCAGGAGCTGCTGAGTTTGAACGCAGAGACCACCACCCTATGACTGGTAAGTGGCAAGTAACCACATCTCCATGTCCCTTGTACCTTGGATTTGGCAGCAGTCTCTGCTGCAGCAACACCGCGGCATTACCCAACTTTGTCTTCTCAACAGACCAAGAAATGAAAGATGGCTCGACAAACGGCTGCTTCCACTCAGTCGGATCTGATCTTACACGCACTCGGGAGCTACCAGAGGGAGAGCAGAATATGTCGATTCAGAAGGACCCCAGCAGGACTCCTACCAGCATGCGCGAGGTAGGACCCAAGCCTGATCCCCAAGTAGTCAACAACCCTTGCACCGCTAAGAATTTTGAGCTTGAACCTGATGAACTGTACCGCTAAGAATTTTGAGCTTGAACCTGATGAACTGTGATGCCTTTTTGCAGCCTGTTACGTCCCTGGAGAGCGGGGTGCTCGGGCAGAGGATCAGAAAGTCCTTGGGTAGCGGGGAAAGACAGTGCACCCAACAAGGCAAGAGAGCCAGGAAGGCCAGCATGGTAAGAACTTTCGTCCACTAGGCTTTCTCTCTTGGAATGAGCTAAAATTGTAGTATGATCCATAAATGTAGTGTATTTGGCATGTTGGTCACCCGATGCAATCGATTAGCAGTTTGGTGCTCTGCATGGATATTGATCCTTGGTTTCTGTGAAATGATAACGCAGGCGAAGGAGCCGATCCTCCAGTACGTGAAGCGCCAGAAGCCCCCCCTGGTTCAGTGAGGGGCGGGAACCCAGCAGCGCAACTAACCTTGTAGCTCATGTGAAGAAGCAGACACCCCTAGTTCAGTGAAGAAGAAGCAGACAGCCCTAGTTCAGTTAGTTCGGGTGCTTACAGCTTGTGAAGATAGTGAGAGAGATGTACATCCTTTGCCCTGCGCTTGGTAGTGAAACGAGAGAGAGAGAGAGCGAGTGACCTGTCCATTGAGATCTTGTCCATGATTTTGTTTCGCGCGAGATTGTACTGATAATCACTTTGCCTGCTGCTGAAACGTGACAGTAGCCATCTTATACACATTGGTTGGATCATTATATGCATCCTTTGCCCTGAGCAAGTTTCTCTACTCCTGGTACTGATTGTTTGCTGTAGCTACTGTTCTGAGATGTGTACGCTGGCGGGCAATCGCTGCCTAGCTTTGCCGTATGACAAGGTTTTCTGGCCTGGGTCAACAATGGCGGCGTGTCACCGGTGAGTTTATATCTGGCACAGACACATTTTTCTGTCATGTTAACAAAACGTACTTACTGTACTTGGAATTCAGCTCAATTACTGAGACGTGACTAGGACCTGGTGTCCCTCGCATAGCTCCATCACAAAAATGGTTTCTACATTAAGAGCGATGAACACTCAAAGTAGCTCAATGTCTAGCGGCCTTGGCTAGAAATCCAGACGAACAAGATTTGTGCTGAAATGTGGAGACCATGTCTTGTTTTTTATAACACAAGCCAACATGTGACCCAGTCTGGAATCGCGTCGGTATGTTAAGTCTCCAACCACAGAATTTCCTAGAGAAAGAAAACACAAACTTGAATTTTCCCTTTTCGAAACTAAAACCCAGATTCAGTTTCCTTTCTGAAAACTTGAACACACTTTCGAGACAGAGTTTCCCCTGAATATCCCCCTCCACACTACCAGGGACCAGGCCACCACCGTTGGCCGCCCAGACCCCGGCCCCGCGACCGCGATGCCGCCGAAGCGGGACAAGAACCCGCCCGCCGCCGGCGGAAGTTTCGAGTACTGCGAGTTGTGCCGCCGCAACCACGACCAGGGCCGGCGCCACCGTTACTTCCCCGCCCACCGCGCCTCCCTCGCGGCCGCGCTCTCCGGGTTCCGCTCCAAGCTCTCCGACCTCCGCCGCGCCCTCCTCCGCCCCTCCACGCCTCCCGCCCGCTCCCGCCTCTGGTGCCCCTTCTGCTCCGCCGACCTCGTCGACCTCGACAGCCGCTTCGCCTGGTAGCTTCTGCCTATTCCTCCTCGTAGCCGTCCCCACACACCTAGGGTTCTGATTTACACATGCTGGTTCTGGTTACACTAGTTTTGGACTTTGGACAGCCAAATCGAACAGGCACTAGCAGTACATTCATATCTGGGTGTTGTTGCAAGCTGCAAGCATATTAAATGTTTTAGAAATATAAATACTGCAGACATTACTGAGTTTATGTGAAAAGTTAAGCCCAACATTATTACTCTATTGCAGTAGCAATGCGATTTACCATCTCGCGAGCGAGGAGCACCTGAAGGGCGTCAAGGGTTTCCTGCGGAAGCATGGGGGCGGGATGGATCAGGCGGATTCATTTCGGATTTCAGATGATGAGCTCGCAAAGGTGTGGTGCTTATCTGTTCTGTGCTTGCATTTTTGCGTGAGAATTAAATGCTGTAGTTCTTTCTGCATTGCTGATCTGTTGTCTTCTTGCAATTTCAGTGGGAGAAGGGCTGCGAGTCCTCGAGTAAAGCACAGACATTGACCGAGGGGATGATCATCGGACCATCTCTGGGGCCGCTGAAAGATATCCACAATGAATCTACCTCTAAAATTATGGATAATTTTGCTGAAACTGACATCCCATCTTTTAGTAATACTGCATCCTGTGTTGTTATGCCTTTACAAAGTCCTACCAATGGGGCCTTTCACCCCACTAGTACAGCATGTTATGGATCTTCAGCTTCTGGAAGTGCTGCTTATTCTGCCCCATTTGGTGCTTCCGGACTGGTCATCAAACCCTGGGCCACAACACACGAACATCAGGGTATACCGAGTACAAACATGTTCCATAAGTCTGATGTGCAAATGAAAGGTGAGCAATAGTTTTGAAATTCTCTTTTGCTCTATGCTTTTGTAATCGTAAAAGTGTGCAGCTTAGTTTGTACTTGTCTGATTTTTCTAACCCTTTACAGGTGCTCAAACTACTTTCATCGGAAATGGACAAAACCCACCAGGTTCTTCTTCTGTACATGTAAGTATGTAATCTGTGCATGCACTCATGTGCGTGTTAAAAGCACACATTTGTTATGTAAAAAAATGCAAGCAGCCGTGTATATTTTTGTCCATTATTTAGCGGTCGCTATGTAAATAAGATTAGATAGGAAATTTGAAGTGCTGGTAAGTGATAACAACAAAGGGAGTATTCATTTATGCAAAGAAAAGAAAGCTTAGTCAATCTTATTCAAAGTAGTATCGCAATGTTTGTGTATCTTGAATCTGATGAATAGCAGAAGGGCTAATCGAGGGGAAGTTGTCATACAAACTCAGGAAGTTAGACCATGTGCTGTCTTTAGTGATGTGATTTTTTTTGTGCAGCCTTTCTTGTAGATTTTCGTTTGCACTTATATTTGTGTGGATCAGTTCTTGATCTATATGTTGTTAATCAGAAGCATGTGTAATTTATCCTCTTACTATGGTAAAGGAGTGAGTACATCAGACATGTCACATGTGCTATTGAATTTATGTTCTGATCTGTCACCCGCCTTTACTCATAGTCCTCCGCTGTTCCTCCATATCTTAAGACATGTGTTTACCTTCCTTAGTAACGTTATTGCTATGCTGTCATATGTTAGCACAACTTGCACAATATTAATATCAAACAAAATGTAACGACATATCTTTTCTTGTAATACTAGTGTTTTATTGTTAGTTCTTGTTTCCTAAAAGAAGCAACTACGCATAGATGTTTTTCTAAATGTTCATTTGTAATGGTTTCTATACACATCACTGTTCTGTGTGCATGATTGGCATCTGCTTTATATTGTCTTTTTTAGTACTTTTTGGGTTTATTTTGTCATGAAATATTTGCCCTTGCAGGTCCAACAGAGTCACTATGGAGGGAATTTGAATCAGGGTATTGGACACTGCACTTTCTGTAGTATATATTTCCTTACACTAATCTGAATGTGATACTGCTGCAGCTTTAGAAAACAAAAGATATATCTAGTAAAATCTTGATCCGCACATGAATTTTCATACAATATTACTGTGTTATGAAGGTCTGAAAGCAAATGTGCATACTGGCGCTCCTCCTCCTTGGTTAGAAGCTAGTGAGCATGACCCAAAGAGTGGTTTACTCGCCAGCCATGCTTTTCCATCTTCTGGGAAAGGAAAATCAAGAAAACTTAACCCAAAGCGTGTTGGAGCTGCATGGGCAGAGAGAAGAAGAGCTGAAATAGAAATGGAAAAGCGTGGTGAAGTTATTCCAGAAACGTCTGATTCTAGTTGGCTCCCTAACTTTGGCAGTGTCTGGCAATCTGGTTCGCGCAAGGAATCGAGGAAAGACTTTGAGAAAAGTCATAAGCTTCACGAGAAGAACAGTCCTGAGTTATCCCCTGAGATAAAACCATATATCAGCAAAAGGATGGTAAATGTGTTTTCTCATTTTCTCCTACGGCCTTTTCTGCACGTTTAGGTTGGTGTTCAGGATTTTGGTGTGTTAGCAAGTAATCTCTGACCTTCTGTTATTCTTCAGTCGATGGTGTTCCACCATTAAGATTAGAACATCGATTTTCTTCTGATCTCCTTAAGTATTGGGTAAAAAAAGAACTTCATTATCTTCTTGACACTTGGAAATATGAAAATTTCCGCTGTTTGGTAATATTAACTTATCTAGTATTGATAGACCAAAAATGCTCTAATTGCTTTGTTACCCGTTTGATTTCTCCTGATTCCTAATAGAAGCAACATATGTGCCATAACTGCATAATTCATCCATGCAACCAGACCTATGTTGTTTATTGAGGCTTATGACTACAGTAACAGTTAAGATGAACTTATCCACCTTTGTGCAGTTGTAATGCAATTTGCAGTGAAGTTTCATTATATGGTTTTATGCTAGATGGAAATATGTGGTGCATTGAGGGATTAGTAGTAGTCTTACCGTTTGGTGGAGAAATCAAGATGAACTGTAGATAATTCTTGTCCCATTTGTATTTCGCACTATTATATGGTTTCCGCAAACATGCCTTGGATGATATTCATGCTATACATTTATACTTCTCTTTATTCTTTGTATACATGGATTATGCATTCGGGCAGTTCTCTGAAATGCTTGTCTGTGAACTCTTGCAGCGTGCAGGTCCTAATAAAGGTGGACAACCTGACAGTACTGTAGAATAGTGAGGAGACGTACAATTTCGTGCCAGACGCTTTTATGGTATGACTGTATGAATCTAACTAAATTTAGCACAGGATGATTTCGAACTTTTGACTTGTATTCCAAGTAGTGGACTTTGTATTTCCGTTGAGCAATTAATGGAAAGGGGGTTAGCCCGGTTGGGAAAAAAACCAAGACTATGTGTAATTACAGCAAGTAGCTAGATTATGTTTGAAAACTATGGGCAGATGCATTCTCTTGCCTTCACATAACACATTATGTAGATTCTCAAGAGAGAAATATGTAGGTGATGCTTTCTGATAACAGAAATCACAGATGCTACAGTAAACGTCTGGCACATGCAATTGAGTGTGAAATTGGGCACCTGTACATGGTCCTGCTATATTGTTTCAAACGCAGTTGAACAACTACTAACTGTTTCTGACTTTCCATTACTGTTTGGCGTATGCAGATTGTGGCCACAATTTCCTGTACAACTCCTGCTTGGGTGCAGGAGAGTGCTTTTTCTTTTCTTTTCTGTCCAACACCCGTTGATGAAAGGTCGATGTTTTTGGCACATGATTGAAGAGATCATGTGTGGGCTGACAACAACATGTGCAGAGGCCAATCAACCCTAGTAGTAAGCAAAAGGTGGAACCCTTTACGAGAAGAGTTGTCCGGTAAAGTCATTTGAGCCTGTTGGTTGGTGCTGCTGCAACGTTGGTGGCTTCTTTAGTCCTTGATTGAACATGATCAGCTGACATAGGGAGCCTGAGACATGGATACGTGATGCTCCTAGCTGTGACTTGTATAGGTGATGCCCTGTCTGATTTGGCTCTTTGGTTTCCTAGCTTCGGGGATTCAGTTTGAGTGAAACCGAGAGTGCAGTAGGTCCTGGGTTTGCTTCTCTTTATGATGACATCTACAGGAACCACGCCAACTCACTAACATTATTGCTGCGCAGAGGTTGCCATTGGCCTATATATAATTTTTATGACCAAATGGGTCTTCTTTATTGGGCTTTTGTTAGTTCGTCAGCGAGTCGAGTCGGTCGACGGCGCCGTCGCCGAGCCATTAGGTCTGTGACGCGCCAATATCTCGGCAAGATCTGAGTGTGATTTAGGAAACGCTTGCTTTCATAGCTTCGTTGTCGCGAATGACTTGCTGTGTTGCCTCGCTACCACAGTGAAGTTAGTGAACACATCATATCACCAACAGAGTTATAAACAAGGAAAAAGGCAATCGATCAGTGGGTTACGAGGCTAGTACTTGTGTGGTCCTGGGCGTGATGCTGTCACCAGCGCGTCCAATGACGATGGCGATAACATTCAACGAGTTTTGAGATCTCTCTCACGCCATCACATGCTCGCCGTGTTATTGGACGCCTGCACATGGGCTTTTTCCCTTCGAGTTCGGTCACGTTCCTGTTTACGCGATTCGACCGCGCGCCGATAACAAGGCATGATGAAGATTCAAAACAAGAACAGTCTCCAGACCTGCACAACACGGAGAGAGGGACGTGAGTGACTCCCCCAGTTGGTTCCCTGCGTCCAACGAAACAGTACAGAGGTTCTCGGCCGTGTTCTGCGGTACAAAAAAGGAGTAGTAATTAAATGCTAACCTACAGCAGAGAAACTCGATACTAGTTGGACGCAACGAGTACGTACCCGTGGTAAATGGCAATAACTAACCTAACAGTCCCACTAAAACTCAGTGTGATTTTTTTCTGTGTTCCGTTTAGCCCCATGGGGTATTTTTCTTTTGCAAAACATAATGACTTTTGCAAAGCTCATCTTCGATGCTTGGAGCAAAGATCCCAGATGGATCTAGCATATTCTAGCTACAACTAGCTTGGAGGAAAGACATGCTTTTCATGTACTCCCTCTGTTTGGAAATATAAGACGTTTTAGGTTTGTGAAGGGACGTTTTAGGTTTGTGAAGGAGATGTATCTAGACACCTTTTAGTGTCTAGATTCATTTGAACCTATACACTAAAAGGTGTCTAGATACATCTTTTTCACAAACCTAAAATGTCTTATATTTCCAAATGGAGGGAGTAGAAGAAAGGGCAAAGTAACTTCTAGTTATGAGAGTACTTTGCTGGTACGGAGGCACATCCACGTACTATCCGATATGTACATATGGTGCGATAAAATGATGCATAAAGCCCACGGCCAAGCCAGACACCAACCAACCGTGTCCTGAGGTCGCGCGCGTAGCAGTACGTGCAGATTTCCATTTTTCGCAAGTTTCAGCTGATCATTGGGCCGTTTCCCATGTCCCGTCATCTAACGGAATCAATACGCACATCCTCTCTTTGCCCAATCCATAGGCAACAGAGCCCCATGTAGTAATACTTAATGGAGTTGGAGATTATTATTATTTTTTTGCTATTTTCTAAACCTTGAACTGTATCTAGTACTACGATAGTAGTAATTCAGAGTCGAGCTCTTTTGACCGATCGAAAGGAAAACGAGCCGGATCTCATTGGATTCTCCTAGAGCTCTGCACTCACAATACCTACCGTCTTGACAAGCGACATCAACCTCACCCGTACGGCTTGCCTGTTTCTTCGGATGCGTTCCTGGACATGCTTTGTGGCTAATCATCGGCTGACCAGAGCGACAATACGTTTTACATGTCGATGCGCCACAATATTTTGCAATCGATTTACATGTCGAACCGAAGAACATGAAGAGAAAACGAGGCGATCAGCACATTGAATACGGTTTGCGTTCCGACAGTTGTCCGATATGCTTGTTTTGTGAACTCTTGTAGCGCGCGTGCTGGTCCTAATTAATAAAGATGGACAACCTGACAATACCGTAGAATAGCAAGGAGATATACAATGTTATAAAAAATCACAGATGTTACAAATAACGTCTGGCGCAAGCAATTGACTGTTTAATTGGTACTCCCACATGGTTCTGCTATGCTGTTTCAAATGCACCAGCATTATTATCGTTTTCCTTGTTAGAGGTGTTGCTTAGTTTACGACGCTTCCGAGTACTAGGGGGTGGTGGAAATTCTTCGAAGAAAGCAACGGTTGCGAGTCATTTTCGTTTTTGTCGAACCGCCTGCGTCGGCTTTGTTTCCTTTTTTCTTGTTTCTTTTAGGATTGAATTGTGTTGTTGGCCCAGCACTGATCTCACACTTGTATCAGGTAGTTGCTATATTAATATAGCGGGGCATGGATCTGTTTCGAGAAGGAGGAGAAGAAGAATATGTAGGTGGTGCTTTCTGATAACAAAAATCAGAGATGCTACAATAAACGTTTGGCACCAGCAACTGAATGTGAAATTGGTTACCCCATAGATGGTGCTATGCTGTTTCAAATGCAACTGAACAACTATTAACTGTTTCTGACTTTCCAGTACCGTTTGGCGTATGCAGATCGTGGTTATCACGATTTTTCTGTACAACTCCTGCTTGGGTGCAGGAGATTGCTTTTTTCTGCCCAACACTCTGGATCGTGTCGCGGTTCAGAACATGATTGAAAAGTCGATGTTTTGAACATATCACCTGTGGGTCGACAACATGTGCAAATGCCAATCAACCACATTAGTGAACAGAACCACAAAAGGTGGAAACCCTTTCCGAGAAGTCTCTTGCCAAGTCTTTTCAGCATGTTGGTTGGTGCCGCAGCTAGCGTTCATGTGTTCCGATTCACTGATTGAACAATGATCAGCTGAGCTTGGGACATGGATAAGTCATGCTTCTAGCTGGACAAGGTTGACCTATAGGCTATAGCCCGTCCAGTGTAGTAGCTTTTCTTCTCGCTAGCTGGGCTCTTCGATTTGGTATTAATCGGGGTGAACCGATATAGTGTGATGCTTGTCTGATGACAACATCAACTCTGAAATTTCACTAACTAAGAGCATCTCTAGCGGACCTTTTATCCATCCTGAAATCTTAAGAAAACCGTCATTTTATGGTGTTGGTCGGAAAAAGTGGTCAAACCAGACCCCTCCAAATACCTAGCCTTTAAACTTTTTTAGGCTTTGTTCGGTTAATCCCCTTCACGAGTGGATTGGAGTGGAATGGAGAGGATTAGGGTGAAATTTGGCTTAGATGGGATCCAATCCCCCTCAATCCAAGTCAATCCCATTCGATTTTGGGTGAACCGAACAAGGCCAAGAAAAACACCCCCGGGCCCGTTGATACACGGGTTGCATCTCCGACCCGACGCTTGCCCTTATCGGTAGAAACCCTTGGCGGGAGGAACATTTCAGCTCGTTCCCCCCTTCCGCCAACTGCCGCAGCCGCCACCACACGCCGTTGTTGATTCAGGCAACACCATGCCAATTCCTCCCGTGCAGAAGGTCACTGCCGCCCGCCAACGCAATTCCCGACCTGCCTTCTGACCGAGGGTGCCGTGCTGGATCGCGGCGGAGACAGTGCCCATGGATTCAATAAAGATTCTCTACTCCATTGATTCCTAGAACAAGCTACCATACAATGAAGGCTTAAAGAACCCTAATCCACTATGTCGCTTCCGTTGTCTTCGTCATCGACCTGGTTCTCCGCCTGGACGTCCTCCTCCTCCGCGTCACCATTCGCCTCCTCGTAGTCGGAATCGATCTCGACGATCTCGGCATCGTTCGCCCTCCTTAAGAACTCTTCGCGGTGCGCCGTCTCGATGATGGTGTAGATTGTGCGGCCATGAACAGCCCAAAATCGCTCTCTCCCTTCGTTGTTGCGGATATCCGGATGGACCCGCAGCCTGTGAACAACACACAGGGCAAGCTCCGCCTTTCGCTCCTTCTTGAATCACTTCGTCCAGTACACGCTCCTGGGCGAGTACCGGGCCATTGTCCTCTACATTGCCAATTTGTTTCCGCGCAACATCGGCGCCGCATGCACACCAACATAGCTAAGTTTCTAGCCGGTCGGAAACGTCACGCACGACGGCACGAGGATGTCGTAGTGGGCGAAAATTACAGCCTCGTAGAAGTTTAGGGTGGACCTCTCCATGGCGACGAGGAGGAGAGAGTGTGAGGGTAAGGATGGACCGACCTTCGACGGACAAATATACACGGAGATGACGAAGCGACGCTGGAATCAAATTAAAATATTCGCTTTTACAGATCATAAATATGGGTACAGTTCCACCTCAGCCCTCTCGGAGGAAAAAATATGTTTTTCTCGGCTTTTATACGCGTTTTAAGGACCGAACGGATATGCTAGAGATGCTCTAAGTTTTGTTGTCCACAGGCTGTGCCTTGGCATCTAATATTTGACCGAATGATGGTTTTGTTTGGAGTAGTTGGAACATGAATCATCGCTAACACCTCCTGGGCTCTAGTTTTTTTCGAAACGAAGGTAAAAACTTTGTCTTATCCATTAATTAAAAAGAAGGTGCCTAGTTAATTAGCGGAAAACCAAACGAAAACCATATAAGAACAACAACACCACGGGCAACGCTCACACTCAGCCACCACGGGGCCAAGCCCAAGAAAAAAAAGAGAGAACAAAGCTCCACTCGAAAACACCACTCCGTGAAGATAGACTACCATTCACCTCCGCCGGAGAGAATACGCCGTGACTGCTATGAGAGGAGCAAACACGGGATACTCAAACGAAGATGAAGAAGCCCATCCTCCGAGGAGCCCTTATCAGTGCCATAGTTTCGGGGCCTCCACCCTGACATGCAACCGCTCCGCTACGTCGAGCGAACGCCCTACACCACCTTTCGGGACAACCATCTTGACATGCCACCGCTCGCACTCTGAGCCATGACGTCGCACGATTCAGCTATCCGTAGGCCAAACTGCACGGGGTAAACCGCTCGCGGAACACAACCGCCGTACCAATGTCCGGGCCGCCACCCCGGCCTAAAGTCAAACCGTCTTCTTTGAGACGCGTCGACCGAGTCAAGAACCTCGCCGCACTAGCAACACAAGATTGTCACTCAAGCCGTGGGAGCAACTGCTCCGCCCCGTGAAAAAAAGAGAGAGAACAAAGCTCCACTCGAAAACACCACTCCACCAAGATAGACGACCATTCACCTCCGCCGGAGAGAAAACTCCATGACTGCTATGAGTGGAGCAAACACGGGATACTCAAACGAAGATGAAGAATCCAATCCTCCGATGAGCCCTCATCACTGCCATAGTTTCGGGGCCTCCACCCGGACATCCTACCGCTCCGCTACGTCGAGCGGACGTCCTACACCACCTTCCGGGATCACCATCCCGATATTCCGCGCTATAGCCTGCTGTTTAGAAGCATGGGGAGTAGGGCACCAGGCAGTGTGGTGAGTGTCGGCATGTCAAGGTAACTCAGCCCGCCCATTAGCTTGTGATCCCGTTGTGTATTTTGTTCCGTGTGGCAGCTTGCGGATCTGGTGTGTGGTGTGGACCTAGCTAGCTAGCGGACATGCTATGCTACAGGAAACAGATTCAGCGGCGCATGAGAGCTAGCAGGAGGAAGCAACCAAATTATTTGAACAAAACCAAGTGGGGTGGGGAAGGAACCGAACCGTACTGTTCCAGCACTACAAGGGCGACGAGCTCGGCGTATTGGCTCGTTAGCAGGTCCTGACGAAGTTGGAGTCGGAGATCGCAGGCACGAAATTAGCTTCGCTGCAGCATGCTGCATGCAGCGCCAACCAGGAGAAGCAGCAGCCAGCAGGTGACGACGTGATCCCCCTCGATCGGAAACCCCGTCGCTGTCGTGCGCCCACCCGCCCGGCGCGTGTGAACCGAGAGCGACCGACCGAGCGGGTGATACCCCGGCCCGGCCGTCGCCCTCCCGGCCACTGTTGGGGGCAGCGGAGGCCGCGTAATGTGCGTACGTCGCTGCCGGAACACGGACGGCGAGCGAGATTGACATCCACCGCGCTGACAGCAGCAGGGCGGATGTGAGACTGACTGGCCTTGCTTGCTGGCGGGTTCGGTGACTTGAACAGGATCATCGATCGGCGGCTTGTCTTGGGCGGTAGAGGTCGACGGAGAACGCAGTCGCCGCCAAGCCTGCGCCCAACAACGTGTCGTGTGTTGGTTGGTTACACCCCCCAACACACCCCCCACCTACGTTCGTCCAACAATGGAAAGCCGATGACTCTTACTGCAGTGAGCCGAGTAGTCGGCATACGTGAAGCCTGATCTCAGATAGATGGATCCAGATGTACCTGCCTGCCTGCCTGCCTGCCGATCGAGCTACCAAACAAGAAAGGCCGTGCATTTTGTTTTTTCGAACTAGACTAGATAGGGCAAAGCAGTAAATCCTTTCCTCTTCCTTGTATGGAGATTTTGTGTGAGGGCAGCACCTCGCTTGTACTGAGTACTACCAATGGAGTACTCTCTACTACTCCTATCCGATGGTAACGGCAAAATGATGCATCATGCCCACGGCTTAGCCTCACATCAAGTCGTCATCAAACCAACCCTGAGGTGAGGTGAGGTTTTGCAGTCTCTTGTTGAAGTTGCTCTTACTGTTTGGCGTAAGTTCGAGTTAAGTACATGATTTTTTCATTTTAAGTTTTTATTTTTAATTTACTAGATGATAATAAATCAATAAGAAAAAACTTGCACACATGATAGTAAGATTTCAACATAAAAAAGTTATGTAGTCGTTGAACACATAATTATGCAGAGTCGATGGCGGGTGCAGGAACTATGACACCATCGGATAGAGAGAGGCATGGCCGCACAAGCGAGGAGGTCAGTCGTGGTCAGCGACAACAGTGCGTACGGGGACAGCGACGCGTGAGCTCCCGACCTCGCCGTCATGAGCCGTTCCTCCGCCAAATGCGAGCGGGGCAATGGCACCGTTTGAGCGGGCGAGGCGTTGCCTCGCAAGCGACGCGGACACCGGCGCCGGCTCCCGGAGACATGCTCGACCATAGTCCGGTATGTAACTGTTATCGCCATATTTTGGCCAACGAAGGAGATGGGCCGTGATTAAGATGGGTTTGGAAGATGCGTATATTCAACGTGTTGTTGGATCGGCCTAGTGCGTAGAATTGGGCTAAATTGCCCGTGTATCTTGTATCATAGTAGGTTCCGTTTCAGTTTAGATAAAAATAGAGTTGTAGAGTTATTCCAAAAGTAGAGAGTCTCCGGACTATAAATATGTACCTAAGGTTATCGAGAAAAAGAGGACAATCACGTTCACAACAAACACAATCTCGGCGCATCGCCACCCCTTATTTCTAGGGTTTTTCTCGGGTAAGTGCCATGCTGCCTAGATCGCAAGATGCGATCTAGGCAGTATCTACTTATGCGTTATCTGGTGTTACTCGTACTGAAGCCTTGTTGATGGCGAGTAACACTATTATCATAGATTTGTTGGGGTTAGCATCAGTACTTTTTGCTATGATTGTTTAGTTATGCTACCTCTAGCTATCTCGTCGCCTTTGCACCTTTTCCCGGGGGTAAAGGTGGCATCTTGCTTGATTTTTATTTAAGTCGATTTGATCTGTTATAGTTGTGCCTTGTTCTCCAAGGTTTAGTTTGATATCTACATGATCAGGCCTTGCAAACGGGTTGAACGATCCAGTGATATGTAAGATATGGTTTACCAATCCAAGAGGAGTTGTTCCGGGAATTGACTTTATGTTGGTTTTTAGGCCTTCTCTAGGGTTAGTTTTCCATCATCTTTCATATCTACCAGGCTCAATTGCGTGTAGGACGTTCCAATTATGCAGTGAAAACGTTAAACTATCGTAGATCGATTTAACTTGTATCGATGAAGCAAAACCCCATGTTATCATAGATCTAATGCAGAACCATGGGTTAATCGGCTCTAGGAGCCGATTCACAGGGAAACCTGGGAGCCGGTCACGGCTCGAATTTTACGTATACTTGTTTACCATGCAGGAAACCAATCGGAGCAATCCATCACCTTCCTGATCAGGTATAGGTCAGGTGGCACGCCCTCGAACCAAGCCAGGACGTGTGCCGGAGTTTTGCGGGCCGTTGCCCGAGGGACCAGGGCCCACCAGCAGTTCTGGGAGCCTCCCGGCTCTTCGTGTTGCTCGTCGCTGCTCGCCGGTGAGTTTTGGCAGGCAACACATTCTGGCACGCCCGGTGGGACATTCAACAACGTCTACATCAACATCCGACGCTGCGATGGAGAGCAGACCAGTCACGTACGACGAGCTGCCTGAAGAGCACAAGGCGAAGTATGATGAGATCAGAAATCTCTTCGAAGCCGATCTCATCGGCTCTTTCGAGAGGACCCGTAAGCATGGCATCAAGTGGAGAGGGTTCTCCGCCGAGGGTGCTCTTGACGAGGTGGATCTGTCTGTTCCTTCGGAGGAACGTACCAGAGCTCTGCGACAGGAAGTCAACTACATGGTGGCTCATTCTCTGCACCGCCATTCGGAGAGATTGGTGAACGCTTTCGAACGGGTCGCGGTTCGCGTAGTTCAGGAGATCATGAAACATCAGTATTCTCCGACGGGGCCTACTCTGGGGACTCACCAGGGAGAAAGACCGCTCCAGACCAGGCCACAGCTGCCATTCACACTTGCAGCTCCAGAGCCGCCAGGAGCAGCGGCTTATGTCGTCTACAAGGCTGGAGGCGACCCAGGCGATTGCCAATTCCTGTTTGAGCCACCTAAGGAAATCCCACACGGATACATATGCATCTACGTGCCGGACTGCAATAACCTGACACGCACCAAACAGATTGCAACCGCAGGAGTTTCTGCGGCAGGGGTTCCTGGGGCAGTATCTTCAGGGGCAGGCGTGTCTGGGGCAGCGATGTCTGGGATGGACGCTGACAAACAGGCGTGGCTAGCCAAGTATGCCACTGGAACAAGTCATGAGAATCTAGCCCCTGCAGCTCAAACAGTGGAGCAAATCGGTACCATCCTGAGGGACCAGTTCGGCTTCGTGCCGAAGAGAAGGACGATCGGCTATTCAAAGCCGTACCCCAACGAGTTTGATCTGATTCCGCTGCCACCCAAGTATCGGCTCCCTGAGTTCTCAAGGTTCAGCGGGTCAGAAGGGTCAAGCTCGATCGAGCACATAAGCCGATACCTGGCACAGCTAGGCATGATTTCGGCATCGGATCAGATGCACGTAAGATATTTTGCGCAATCTCTGACAGGACCAGCCTTTGGGTGGTACACCTCGCTGCCACCTGATTCAATTCATACCTGGAAGCAACTGGAAGAGCAGTTCCACATCCAGTACCATTCAGAGGCTACTGAGGCTGGCATTGCAGACCTGGCGCAGGTGCGGCAGAAGCGGGGAGAAACTGTAGCCGAATACATCCAGCGCTTCAGGACCGTCAAGAACCGATGTTACTCAGCTCGTTTAACTGAGAAGGAAGCAGTCGAGCTGGCAGTGTTAGGTCTCTTAGCACCCATCAAGGATCTGGCTTTCCAAGTGGAGTACAACTCATTGGCGCACATGGCCCAGAAACTGACGATGTATGAACAGCGCCACCCTGAGTTGTACCAAGACAAATTCAAACGTCCGATAGGCCTGGTCGATGCGGAAGAAGATGATCCTACACAAGACCAGGAAGTGGCCGTAGCCGAATGGGCTCGAGGGGCAGATCCCGTGTCCTGCAAATGGGTGAAACAGCAAGGGCCTGCAAAAGGGTTCGACTTCGATGTGAGCAAAGCCGAGCAGATATTCGATTTACTGCTGAAGGAGAAACAACTGAGGTTACCCGAAGGCCACAAAATCCCCACGGCTCAGGAAATGCACGGGAGACCATACTGCAAATGGCATCATTCGTTCACCCACACCACCAATGATTGCAAAGAGCTACGTCGCCAAATCCAAACGGCGATAGAACAAGGCCGTCTGATCCTTGGGCAGGTCGCCATGAAAGTGGACACAAACCCATTTCCCGGCGTCAACATGGTAGAGCTCAGTCGCTCCGCGAGGCGTCAGTTGGATTTCTCGTTCGGCGTTAATATGGCAGGGTCTGGGTACCACCATGACTACAAGGAGGAGGGTGGTCGCTCTCGGGGCAAAGAAAGAGAGAAGGCCAGTCCACGCGACCGGCCCAGCCACAATGACAGGCGGTACCTAACAGAGGAACAAGTGAGGAGAGTGCGATATCAGAAGCCACATTCCACGCATCTCCTTAACAAGTATGAGCGTCAGTATGACCAACGCCGCCGGCGCGACAGAAACGACGAAGGATAGGAGCACCTCGCTAGGGGACCGTCAAAAGAAAAGGAAGGCGCAGACAAACATTGGGATTGTCCTTTCTTCAAGTATTGCTGGGACGCGGGAATGAGCCGATTGCCTACAGTCGACAACTGCCCGGAATGTGGTCAGCAGAGGGAGGACACGGAGCCAGTTTCGGTGTTCCAACGTCTAGGGCCCCTCCCACCTCAGAGCCGTTACAAGGAATCCGCTCGAGCAAACGTCCTCGGGAAGCCAAGGGACGACAAAGAAGAAGACAGGTATCACCGCCCAAGGTGGTGTCCCGATGGACTCAGACACACCCAAAAGCGCAGAGTGCAGCGGCTATGTAACTTGGAGGAAGCCGAAGCGCAGTATCTCCATGCTTTAAAGAAAGCACGGCCCGATCTAGCCGTAAAAATTAGGCAGACCTTGGAAACGGGAGACCGCCCGACAAGGAAAGAGTGGCGCCCCAAACCAATAAAAGCCGATGCGAAGACATCGGCTGGCACAAACATGGTGTTCATACTTCCGTCAGAATTCTGCGCACCAAGAACCAACGAGCTACCAGTGGCACAGTTCGACTGCGGCCCACGGCCGATTATTTTCGAGAAGCCGCGTGAGAAGGGTTACAAGCATCTGAAAACCCTGTACCTACGAGGTTACATCAATGGGCAACCTGTCACCAAGATGTTGGTGGACACCGGAGCGGCAGTCAATATCATGCCATACTCCATGCTACGGCGTTTGGGACGCTCCACTGCAGATCTGATCAAAACCAACGTCACGTTAAGCGACTTCAACGGTCAGTCTTCGGAAACGCAAGGCGTACTGAACGTGGATCTGACAGTGGGCAGGAAAACCATACCCACGTCATTTTTCGTCGTGGACAGCAAAAGTACCTACGCTGTCTTGCTAGGAAGAGATTGGATTCACGCTAATTGCTGCATTCCATCCACGATGCACCAGTGCCTAATACAGTGGGACGGAGATGAAGTGGAGGTCATCCATGCAGACGATTCTATCGAGATTTCCATAGCTGGCATGAACGTCTGGGAAGCAGAAGACCAAGAGCCGATCTCTGGAATCAGTTTAGACGGCTGTGAGCGCATTGAAGCTACAAAAAACGGGGTGAGGCTGGTCTTATCCACTGGCCTGGCAGAATAGAAAATTCCACGATCATACGTGGTACGGCCGATCCTCGCGATCGGCCACAAAAAACAAAACTCAGCAATCTTACGACAAGCAGATCATGTAGTCGTAGCAGGGAGATTCCCTGCCATTGTAAAACCATAAGGTGTAAACCGTCCTTGACTAATGCAACAAAAAAGGGGGCCGATTCAGGCAATCGGCCCAAATTATTTTTGTCAACCTCACCTACTGTTTGCCCTGTGCTTAGCATCGACTTGACAGGTGACGGAAAGCTAGGGTATGGGTTTACATCGGCTGATGAACTAGAAGAGATCGACATTGGTCCTGGGGATAAGCCACGACCAACTTTTATCAGCAAAAGGTTGGACCCGAGTCTGCGGGATCCGATGATAGCCCTGTTAAAACAATATCCAGACTGCTTCGCCTGGGACTATACAGAGATGCCCGGGTTAGACAGGAGCATCATTGAGCATCGACTCCCGCTTAAAAAAGGATTCCGGCCGTTCCAGCAGCGGGCACGACAGATGAAGGCCGAAATTCTGGAAAAAGTCAAGAAGGAGATCGAGAAAATGTTGGCAGCCGATTTAATCAGGCCATGCAGGTATGCTGAATGGATTTCTAGTATCGTACCTGTAGAGAAAAAGGATGGCCGTTGGCGTGTCGCCATAGATTTTCGGGACCTCAATAGAGCTACCCCAAAGGATGAGTACCCAATGCCGGTGGCAGAAACGTTAATCAACGCAGCGGCTGGCCATAAGATCTTGAGCTTTATGGATGGAAATGCCGGTTACAACCAAATTTTTATGGCTCCAGAAGACATGCACAAGACTGCGTTCAGAGTACCAGGCTCGGTGGGGTTGTTTGAATACGTTGTCATGACGTTTGGACTGAAAAATGCTGGTGCCACGTACCAAAGAGCCATGAACTACATTTTCCATGATCTGATTGGCAAACTGGTGGAAATTTATATCGATGACGTGGTGGTCAAGTCTGCCTCAGTAGAAGGACACTTGGGCGATCTGCAACGCGTACTGGACCGAACGAGAAAATTCGGATTACGGATTAACCCAAAGAAATGCGCCTTCGGGGTAACGGCCGGTCAGTTCTTGGGTTTCTTGGTCCATGAACGCGGGATTGAGATCGGCCTGAAAAGTCAGGAGGCAGTGCGAACAATGAAGCCACCCACCACAAAGAGAGAACTGCAGTCTCTCATCGGCAAGATCAACTTCGTCAGAAGATTCATCTCCAATCTGTCAGGAAGGATAGAGCCGTTCATGGGACTAGTAAAAATTAAATCTGACGAGGAATTCCGCTGGGGGGCAGAACAACAGCGAGCCTTTGACGAGATCAAAGAATATCTGACGAAGCCGCCAGTGTTGGTTCCACCCCAGCCGGACAGACCGTTCTACATTTACCTGTCAGTAGCTGACACGTCCATCGCCTCGGTGGTGGTGCAGGTTTATGATGGGCTGGAGCGAGTCGTATTTTACATAAGCAGGAGGATGCTGGACGCAGAGACAAGGTATCCTGATATTGAGAAGTTATGCCTCTGCCTGTTTTTCACCTGCACCAAGCTGCGCCATATTTTGCTATCAGCAGAGATCATCATCATATGCAAATCAGACGTCATAAAGCACATGCTGTCGGCTCCTATGCTAAAAGGCCGACTGGGCAAATGGATGTTTGCATTATCAGACTTTGACATCCGGTATCAACCCGCGAAAGCAGTTAAGGGACAGGCGTTGGCCGATCTTATTGCTGAAAGGATCAACACCAACATAGCAGCACTGTCCATAAGAGCGTGGGCTATGTTTTTCGACGGATCAGTTTGTGACGATGGCTGCGGCATCGGCATTTTACTCGTGTCGCCCCGGGGGGCAACATTTTCCTTCTCCATCAGATTGTCTACCTCTCGCACCAACCATGTAGCTGAGTATGAGGCGATACGCAAGGGAATGGAGTTGTTCATCGAAGCTGGAGCGGAAGCAGTGGAAATTTTTGGAGACTCCAAGCTGGTGATTTATCAACTCACGGAGGAATATAAGTGTGAGAGTGAATCGCTCTTCCCATTATGGATGCAATGCCGTGAGCTGATGGCACAGTTCCGATACATAAACTTCACCTGGATCCCGCGATCGCAGAATACCGAAGCAAACGATCTTGCACAAATGGCTTCAGGCTACAAGGACGTAGCAGAGGGAGCCGATGTTCAGGTGCAATTCCTGGACGTAGACGACTGGAGAGCCGATATCTTCAATTACTTGAAGGATTCGGCTCGGGGGGCACCTAAACGGATAAGGTACAAGGCCATGAAGTATGTGCTTATTGGGGATGACATGTTTTACAGGACTCTTGAAGGGTTATTGCTCAAATGCCTGGGGACAGCCGAGGCCAATCGGCTCCTACATGAGGTACACGAAGGCGCCTGTGGAACTCACCAATCGGCTCATAAGATGAAGTGGTTGATCAGGCGATCAGGGTTTTATTGGCCTACCATGCTCGAGGACTGTTTTAAGTACTACAAAGGGTGTCAAGCATGTCAGAGATTTGGAAAAATCCAGATGGTACCCGCGTCAGCAATGAATCCCATCATCAAGCCTTGGCCATTCCGAGGTTGGGGCATGGATATGGTCGGCAAGATCAATCCTCCGTCAAGCAAGGGCCACATGTGGATTTTGGCCATCACGGATTATTTCACCAAGTGGGTGGAAGCCGTCCCTATGAAGTCAGTAAGTTCAAAGGATGTTGTCGATTTTGTGAAAGAGCACGTCATTCATAGGTTCGGGATTCCCCAGACTATCACGACCGATGGAGGTTCGGTTTTCACTTCTCACGAGTTCAGGAAGTTCTGTGAGGACACAGGGATTAAGCTGATTCGGTCATCTCCGTACTATGCTCAAGCAAATGGGCAAGCTGAAGCGTCCAACCAGAGCCTTATCAAACTGATCAAGAGGAAAATCGATGAGCACCCTAGGCGTTGGCATGAGGTTTTATCAGAGGCTTTATGGGCTTACCGCATGTCATGTCATGGAGCGATAAAAACCTCGCCGTACCATCTGGTCTATGGACAAGAAGCCGTATTGCCTTGGGAAATTACGGCTGGATCAAGACGCGTCACCTTTCAGAACGATCTAACGGCTGAAGAATATGCAGCTTTGATGAGTGACAGTGTCGAAGATGTGACTGAGCTTAGGCTGTGGTCACTGGAGAAAATCAAAGAGAACAAGGCCAAGGTAGCTCGTGCATACAACAAGAAAGTGAGGCCAAAGGAATTCCACGTTGGTGATCTGGTATGGCAAGCGGTGTTGCCGTTAGGGACTAAGGATGCAGCATATGGCAAATGGTCTCCAAATTGGCACGGGCCATACAGGGTCGATCAGGTTTTAAGAGGGAACGGGTACATGCTGGAGGAGCTAGACGGCGTGAAATTCCCAGTGGCGGTCAACGGTCAACATCTCAAGAAATATTTCCCAAGCATGTGGGATGTTGGACAGTAAAACTTGAGGGGCCGATACATGAAATCGGCTAAGTAAAAGCACGTGAGACGATGGACAGTAAAAATGTGGGGGGCCGATGCTGAAAATCGGCCGAATAAAAGCAAAATGTATAGCCGATGCACGGTCATCGACTTTAGAGGTTCACACATGTTACAAACAGGTGCCAGTTCGCACATACAAGCTACTGAAGAAATGCTTCGAAGGCGTGGAGGGCATCAGCACAGACACGATCCACCTCGGCGATCTCAGCTTCGTTATCTTCATCCTTGCCCGTCACCAGCTGCTTGCTCAGGGCACGTATCTCTGCCAGATCGGTCTTCAGTTGGGCGTTGAGGCTTTCCGCCTCATCTTGGGAGCGGGCGATGGATTCTTCCTTGTCGCGGATAAGCTGTTTAGTCGCCCGGACCTTCTCTTCAAGATCTTCCAACTCCCTTTTCAGGGATGCGAGCTCGGCGGTACTGACGGAGGTGTCAGTTTTAGCATCCAGAGACGCCTTTTTCTCGTTGAGTTGCTGACATCTGTCTGCAATATCGGCTTTCAATGGAAGTTGGGCGTGGCGCAGGTTGATCCTTTCACGAGCTAACTTCACCCGCGGCCCGAAAAAGGACAGATTTGCAACTGACCAAAGCTTCACCTGCAATGCTACTGGAAGATGGTCCTGGATTTCGGCAAGAACGCTCTTCACTTCCTCAGAACCCTCGATCAACTCCTCGATTGGGGAGGACAGCAAGGTTTTAAGACGCTGAGAATGAGGAAGAGCAACCCTGGCTTGTGGTTCAGTGTGGGCAACAGAGGGAGTTGGTTCGATGGATTCAGGATCGAACGACAGCAAACCTGAAAGATCACAACTCTGGCAGCCAGGAAAGCGTCAGTATACATCCAAACGTGTAAGGATGAGCCGGAAGGACCTAAACGTACCTCTCCTAAGATTGAAGGGATAGCCGATGAGGAGGCAATCGGTTTGTGTGTGGTCGTTGGAGGCTTGGCCAGGGTGGTAGCCGTCTCATCTGCACCTTCGGGGATTCCCAGATCCGGCGTCGGCACTGCCCCGGCATCCCCACTGAAAACGTCCGTCGTCTGCATGAAAGGTGTTCTTAGCCGATGTAAGTAATGATGAATCGGCAGACAAAAGGGCACAAGTGGTAAGAATATGTAGGGTGGTGATTTTCGAAACCTCCTGGCTCGACGAAGAAGCTTGTGGTCCTTTGCGAGCTCTCTTGGGACCCGCAGTTGGCCCCGCCTCGACTGACGCTCGGGGGGCAGCAGGTTCAGGAGCCGACCTTTTCCTAGAAGCCGATGGTGGTGAATCTGGCTGGTTCGGTGTGATGGTCCTCTCAGAATCCGTTGGGCCTAATTCTCCTCGATTGGTCTGGGTATCCTCACTGGAGGTGTCTTCGACGGAAGCCTGTAAAGGAGGAGAATCAGTAATCGCGAGCATGTTTGCAAGAATGGAAGAATGACCAGGATCGACCAAGGCCTGAATTAGCTTACATGCGAGCTGTCTGGAGAAGGGCTCCGGCGCCTCAAAGCCTTCCTAGCAGCTACCTTCCTCACCATCGTTCTGGTTTTAGTCGGAACTCGAGGGGCAGCTGACTTAGGAGCTGCTGGTTTCTTGGAAGCCGATTGTGGGGTTATCGGCTGTTTCTGCATTATGACCTTTTTCAGAGGTGGCGAGTCTTTGCAGAAAAGAACCACAGGAGCTGGCGGGAAGAACTCGAAGGGAGAGCCATCGCTGTGCGTAGGCTCAGGGCCATCTTGTTGCTGCAAAGAGAAAGAGTGGATTAATAAAAGGATCAATTGCAGGCTGCATCAAGAAAATTTGCAAGTAGTGGTACCTGGTCCACGGGGATGTCATAGTCAGCATCGAGCTGTTTCAGCAACGGTCCCAGAGCTCTCCTGAAGACGTGAGTCTTCCACATCGACCACCAGTCTCCAAAGCCATCGGTTGATAAGGCAAAGGTGAGGTCGTTGGGGATTGGGATGGTCAGAGCATCAAAGAAGGAGTAACACCTTTGGCTGGTGAGAGGATCAGGCAGGTCGGCTCTGCTCTCCGTAAGATGATGGAGAAAGAAGTGGGGAGCTACTTGTCCAAGACCAAATTGGCGAGCCACAAAGACTGGCTGGTAGAATTCATACCCAGGTTTGATTATTCTGTTGGACGTACTCATGCCAACTGGAAGGAAACAGGGACGAATCACGGTGGAAAAGAGCTGCCGAGTGCTGGTATCATCGGCAAAATTATCCAGCCTGAAGGAGAGTGGATTTTCAAAGTGTTCTGATTCCTCCATGTAAGGGAAGAAGGTAGGGTTGTCCAGGCCTTGGAAGAAAATGCTGAACCACTTAGACGCCTCCTGAGAGGCCAGTTTACTGCCTGGCAGCCTATACAGAGCTTGGCCGTAACTAGTGCATCGGATCTGTTTCCCTTTGACATCTGGGAAGGTGCAAATCACCAAAAGGGGGAAGTTTGGGATGTGATTTTGGAAATACAGCTGAGCCCATAGCTGAATAAACCACCAAGGACCACCTGTTTTAACTGCTATGCCAGAGAACAGCTTGACAGACATCAATTGGAGGTATCGATAGACTTCTCCAAGAAACAATTTGCCGAGGCCAAGTTGAGTACCTTTGGCCAGTTCATGGGCTAAGGGGAGGTAGTTTTTGGTTGAAGCAAGGGAAGGGCCACAGAAGATGAAATGCTCTAGCCAGAAGTTGAGAAAGGCTGTATGTTCTTTCTCTGAAACAGGGCCCTTTGTTTTCATATGGCGTTGGAGATAAGCACCCCAACTTGTACAGTCTGTTTTGGAAGACAGTTTGTAGGGGACTTTGGTCAGTTTGAAAGCAGAGGGGCTGGGTGATGTAACATCCAGACCAGTGATCATCACCACGTCTAGCAAGGTTGGTGACATAGGGCCATGGCCGAACATAAAGCAGTTCAGAGCATCAGACCAGAAATAGCCGATGGTTTTGAGAAGATTCTCGTGTTTCTCAAGAGGAGACAACGATAGATGCAAGGCATCGGCTATTCCCAAAGTTTCCCATTGGGATTGGTAAGCTCTAGCTACCCTACTGAACCAAGAAACCCAATGTTCGGGGGGATTAGGCCAGGCTCGCAAGCAGTCAGCCCAAGAGTTCAGATCTAGATCTTGGCTTACGAAGGGGATTCTATTTGCTTCGCAAGAAATCAGATGGGCAGGACTAGAATCTGTACGAGGACCAAGACAAAGGGAATTTGGGAGAGAAGGATGCGACAGCAGGATGTCTGAAACCTAGAAAGTTTAATGGTGGAATAAAGGCATTAATTCAGGTGTTTGCCATTAAATTCGAATATCGCGTTCAGACTGTGAGGAGTAAGTGTACCTTCAGACCGAAGACCTCTGGATTGGTGTTGGACGATTCTGCCATCTAGTTTGCCGGCGGAGATGGATCTATGCAAGTTGAGGATTGGGGGTTCTTGTTGCTGTGAGCTCGATCTGGTCGATGGGCAATTGGGGATCTAGGTCGCCCTTTTTGAAAAGGGTCGCAGGTTACCGTTTGAAACTAAGAAGTGGCCGTTTTGATTTGCCTAAATGTGCGACCAAGTTTTGACCCTGTCGACGTTTTTTGGGGAAAGCCGATGCGTGGTCATCGGCTCTTTGCGATTTGACTTGTTTGACTGTATGAGTGCAGCATGATGAAAGCCGATACAGTATCATCGGCTTCTGGGACATCGACTTATTATAGTTATCGGCAAAATCAGGGGCGAACAAAGCAATCTTCGGGAAATAGATTTTCATTCATTCAAAAGATGATTGCTTACAAAAGGACGATTGATTACAAAAGGGAGCTTATTACTACTACTACTACTATTGGTTCCTAATCTAGGCCGAGGTCGTCGTCGCTGTCATCGCCGCCGTCTTGTGCGCTATCCTCAGCGCTGCTACCGGCGTCGTCTTCGCTGCTGCTGCTGAAGAAGCCAGCAGGAGCCTCCTCGTCCTCGTCATCGTCTTCGGTGTCTTCGTCTGACCCGGCGCGGAAGTACTTCACCGGCTGGTACTCCTCGGAGGAGGTGTCCTCCTCTTCCTCCTCCTCGTCGGAGGAGTCGACACCGTCCCAGGACATGGCGTCGTCGATGCTGTCTGCCTCCAGTTCCCCATCAGCAAGGAACTGCAGGTCTTCTTCGCCGTCGGTTAAGGACGCGTCGTCCTCCGACCAAACGGCGAAATCCCAACCCCTCTCGTCCCACCATTGTGGGGCGAGAGTGTTGTACGCCGCCATTGGCGGGTGCTCCGGCGTTGGCTCTCGGTCACTCATTGAGTTGGAGGCGTGGGAGGACAGGCCAGAGGAAGCAGAGGAGTCCATGGCGAAGAAACAGGGTTTTTTTTTCGGCGGAGGAAGAAGGGTTTTCTGGCTACTGGAGGAAGATGGGGACTGCGAACTGCTCAGACGGATTTAAATAAGGGGAATATTGGAGAGACGGTTCAATGCCATAGCGGTTTCCCAGATTGCACTGCCAAAATCGTCAAATCATGCAGTGCGGAGGAAGTGAGAAGACAGGGCATCATGATGAAGGGGTAGCGTGACGATTCTGTTCTGCCACGCATTCTGTCAACGCGCAACCCGATACAAAAAAAAACCCAGGAGAGGAGAAGAAAAAACACAGAGTGGTTTTGGAATTATCATTGCCAAAACCAGGGGGCATGTGTTATCGCCATATTTTGGCCAACGAAGGAGATGGGCCGTGATCAAGATGGGCTTGGAAGATGCGTATATTCAACGTGTTGTTGGATCGGCCTAGTGCGTAGAATTGGGCTAAATTGCCCGTGTATCTTGTATCATAGTAGGTTCCGTTTCAGTTTAGGTAAAAATAGAGTTGTAGAGTTATTCCAAAAGTAGAGAGTCTCCGGACTATAAATATGTACCTAAGGTTATCGAGAAAAAGAGGACAATCACGTTCACAACAAACACAATCTCGGCGCATCGCCACCCCTTATTTCTAGGGTTTTTCTCGGGTAAGTGCCATGCTGCCTAGATCGCATCTTGCGATCTAGGCAGTATCTACTTATGCGTTATCTGGTGTTACTCGTACTGAAGCCTTGTTGATGGCGAGTAACACTATTATCATAGATTTGTTGGGGTTAGCATCAGTACTTTTTGCTATGATTGTTTAGTTATGCTACCTCTAGCTATCTCGCCGCCTTTGCACCTTTTCCCGGGCGTAAGGGTGGCATCTTGCTTGATCTTTATTTAAGTCGATTTGATCTGTTATAGTTGTGCCTTGTTCTCCAAGGTTTAGTTTGATATCTACATGATCAGGCCTTGCAAACGGGTTGAACGATCCAGTGATATGTAAGATATGGTTTACCAATCCAAGAGGAGTTGTTCCGGGAATTGACTTTATGTTGGTTTTTAGGCCTTCTCTAGGGTTAGTTTTCCATCATCTTTCATATCTACCAGGCTCAATTGCGTGTAGGACGTTCCAATTATGCAGTGAAAACGTTAAACTATCGTAGATCGATTTAACTTGTATCGATGAAGCAAAACCCTATGTTATCATAGATCTAATGCAGAACTATGGGTTAATCGGCTCTAGGAGCCGATTCACAGGGAAACCTGGGAGCCGGTCACGGCTCGAATTTTACGTATACTTGTTTACCATGCAGGAAACCAATCGGAGCAATCCATCACCTTCCTGACCAGGTATAGGTCAGGTGGCACGCCCTCGAACCAAGCCAGGACGTGTGCCGGAGTTTTGCGGGCCGTTGCCCGAGGGACCAGGGCCCACCAGCAGTTCTGGGAGCCTCCCGGCTCTTCGTGTTGCTCGTCGCTGCTCGCCGGTGAGTTTTGGCAGGCAACAGTAACGGGTACCTGCGACAACGCCTGGAGCTCCTACGTGGCCATCTGCGACGACGCCCGGATATGTGCTTCAATAACGATGTAGTGAACCATGTATGTGTTGGGTTATTAGGCAATTTTCGGTAGAGTTTAATTAGCAAAATAAGTATCACATGTGCACTAGCTAGTAAACTTAACCATATGCATAGTTAGTCATTACTATAAGTGACGATGTTTAAATATCAAGTACTTAGAACGCATGCATTGCGGGTTATCATTGAACAAAATATAGCTTGTAACACACATTTGACCAAAAAACAGGTAGAGAGTCAAGTTAATGGTTCAATTTATATATAATCTAGAAGTATCTATAAATTTGCTTAGTGATGGTACGCTCAAAATCGCTATTAAGATACTAGTTAGAATGTAGCATTAGATTTGTATACCAAAATATTGAAGATATTTAAACATTATAGTGCAGACGCAGAGATAGGAGGCGTACAATCTAGTTAATTTATAGACAATGTATATACAATATAAAACTCACATACTTTTTGTTAAATTTTTTTTAAGCACACATTAAGTCCATTTTCTAATCTACGTTAAAACAAAAAAAAATGCTAAAATTTACTACTAGTAGTTTTTCATATTCAGATACACTCAGACTATAGTATAATAAACAAACTATAAGAAAGTATAAAATTTTAGTGTAAAATATATTTATGTAATTTTACTTTAGATACACTCAGACTATAGTATAATTTAACTTACTCGGCACTATAGTTTAACCCATTAAGCACCATTTGATTCCACACTTTAGATGAAATTGTTAAGCACTCGTATGATTCAACACATCAGATAAATACATTCAGTGCCCCGGTTGAAATTACTCGAAACCAAGAAATACATTTGGTACCACTTAAAAGAAATTTATTCGGCACACTGGTGTTGTAACCTCGAAACAAATGCATTCGGTACCCCAGTCAAAATTACTTGGCACCAAAGAAATACATGATTAAGCACCACGCCACTAAACATTAAGCACTTTACAAGACACCTCAGACATCTCAAATGTACTAGTCCTGTACCTCGGTATGATGCATTACGAAAGAAAATAGCAAGTATGCCTGAAAAGTAACAATATCCCACCGGTGCACAATGACTAGGTAAAGCATAATAAACATTTAAGTTCTTCGAGCCACACAAAAGGGAAGTTAGGAATACATGTAAACGACCATCCTCACCAACTCATGGTCTGGACCATACGATGGAAGTGGCCTCCTACATATCTCTAAGCCTGCTCTGCAAGCTTAGCAATGTACACATTCTCCTCACTAGAAAGCTTAGAAGACTACGACATTTTCACTCTCTGTGGTTTACCGATGGTTGAATCTGGAGTACTGTAAGACATTCATTTGCTCAATATTGGGTAACATCTCATTACAACCACCACGAGAAGCATGAATCTAGCTTTGTAAACACAACCAAGTCTTGATCCATTTATTCAGTACCTAAAAGAAACTTTTGTCTAATTAATCCCAGCAACATCCCACATAAACCACGCATGTCCATGCAGCTTATAGCAGTATTCAACTCCCACATGAAACTTGTTAAGCACCCAAATAATTTAGTACCTCAAGGAAAATTGTTAAGCACCCAAATGATACAACACTTCTAGGAAAAGTCTTAAGCACCCAAATAATTCAGCACCTCAGGGAAACTTGCTAAGCACTTCAGGGAAACTTCCTCTACTTGCGGTACCGAATGGACTGGGCAATGGAGGGAAATAAAATCTACCTCTACATGTGAACAAAGTTCGGATAACTTGCTATAAACAGAAATTGACACAAAGTTCAGAATACAACCACCATACTACTGACATACACTTCTACTGAAAGTCTTACTATTAGTTACCTCAGGTTCCTAGTGACTGATTCAGTGATCAATGCCCCCTGTAGAGCGTCACGTACAACTGTTGTTGTTGCATATCTCCGTTCAGTAGCTTTGTGTAAAACAATAAGAAACACAGAGAGGATGCATTAGATGAACCATGAATGGATATTGTTAGCAAAAAGGAAATTAGACCCCATACATTTTTTTAACATTCTTGACACCATCCAGTACTGTGTGCAAGACGGTTTAGTATGTAGAAATTCAGTCATAAAAAACACACACATTCAGTGCTCAAGTACCCAAGGGTGCATGTTCTAGTACTAGCAACATCAATCTGACTATTCATTAAAAAATAAGTGTCTAACTAGTAACTAGCTAGGACTTAGTCTATGTCTCCTGAACTTACGGGCTCACAAGGAGTATCAGTGCGGTAGTACCTGATGAGTATGCACTTGGCGCTAAGATTAGAAAGATCTAGTACCTGGTAAAAAATATAAAAAACAATCTGCAATAAGTTGAAGCCAATAGGGAAGCAACTGAGTAAATGGAATCAATAGGAAGGAAAAGCACCCCTAGTGAAAAAAAACAAGCACCTAGGTCGAGATCTTCTCGGGGTTAATACTAGCTAAGTCAAAGATTATTCATTATTCAATACAAAAGTAGGCATGAGTAAGAAGCACATTCAGTCCATATGGTGTCCTCCGCAAGTCCCTATTGAACTAAGCACTCTACCCTAACTAACAGACTGTAAGCTTATCTTTTTTTGTCTTCACCTTCATGATGTCGTCCACAGCAAGCTCGTATCTGGTTTTGCCACCAAGGTTCAGAACCCCGCTTCATGCACAACTCCTGCTTGGGTGCAGGAGGTTGCCTTTTCATGCCCAACACTCTGGATCGTGTGTGTGTTGCGGTTGATGAAAGGTGTCGATGTTTTCCGGCGCATGGTTGAATAGATCACCTGTGGGTTTGACAACATGTGCAAATGCCAATCAACCACATTATAGTGAACAGAGCTACAAAAGGTGGAACCACCCTTTCCGAGAAGGAAGTCTCTTGCCAAGTCTTTTCAGCAGGCATGTTGGTTGGTGCCGCAGCTAGCGTTCATGCGTTCCGTGGGAGCCCCACTGATTGAACAATGATCGGCTGACATGCATAGGGAGCCTGCTGGGACATGGATGATGAGCGACGCTCCTAGTAGCTGTAGAACCGTACTGTTCCGGCACGAGGACGACGAGCTCGATCGGCGGATTTGCACGTTAGCAGGTCCCGACGAAGTTGGAGGTCAGGCACAAAATTAGCTTCGCTGCAGCAGCAGAAGCAGCGGGTGACGTGCGGGCGCGTGTGCACCGAGAGCGACCCAGCGGTGATACCCCGTCGCCGTCCCGGCCACTATTCCGGCAGCGGAGGCCGTGTAATGTGTGTACGTCGCTGCCGGACACGGACGGCGAGCGAGATCGCCAGATCGGTATCCATCGCTGACAGCAGCAGGGCGAATGTGAAACGCACTGGCCTGGCAAAGATCACCACACGCTGACTCGGTTGTCACGACTGACTTGCTGAGTTGCATCTCCTCTCCTGTGCGATGCACAGCTAGCGCGCAGCGCCAAACTCCACCCCACACGACCCGCCCCCCATTTCCATGAGTTCTCGCTACGTCTCACATCATCATCACATGCTCGCCGCGTTATTGGACGCCCCTGCGCGTGGTCTTTCCCTTCTCGTCCAGTCACGTTCCTGTTAACGCGATGGTTTCAAACAAAAAACAGTTCTAGCTACGGAAGGATCGGAGTAGAAAGGTCTTAACCTCACAACCGGAATCGCTCTCTTAAAATCCTGTAAAAACATTACCCCCTCCATCCCGAAAATAATATCGTAGATTTGTCTAAATTCGATCCAATTAATCCTGTTTAAAAAGAACAAAGTGGGTGTAAAAATGCCCGAGAGCCTGTTTAATTTTTTTTCCTTTCTTGGAACCTTAGAGCTTCTCCACTTGCTGGAGGCCCCAAGGCCGAAATCCGGCAGATTTTTTCGCCGCATGGATGCAGTTTTCAACCTAGGGGGCAAAAGATTTTCAACCGTGTAGACCCCCATGCCGCCGACAACTCGTCCTTCGCTCCCGTGCCACTAGGACCAGCGTCGCGCTCCGCCGCGCGGCCACACACGCTTGACCTTTGCCGCGCATGCCCAGTTGTTCCAGAGGGGTGGGCGACGGCCAAGAAGGGGAGAGGAAAGGAAGAGAGAGGGGATCAGCGGGTGGGGTAGAGAAAAAGGAGGAGAGAGAATGTGGATAGAGGCTGACAGTCGGCGGTTTTGCATGGAAAAATAAATCAGGAACCCCCGGCTGCCCCTCGGTGCGCCCAGGTTGGCCTAAGATCGCCGGCATATTTTAGTCCAAAATCCGGATAAAAAAGAGATTTTGGGGGTGCGACTGGGACTTTTTCGGCCTAGGGGGGGCCAAAAATATCGTATTTTGGGCCCGGGGTATGCTCGTGGCAGATGGGTGGAGATGCTCTTAAAATGAACTCCTTAAACAGTGAAAATCACATGACTATTGGAACCAGATCATCTAGCCATAGCAACCAAACAAGAAAGAACACGCTTTTTTTCCCAACTAGAAAGGTGAAAAAAGATTTAATACTCCCTCCATCTCAAAATAAATATCTTAAATTTATTTAATAAATCTAGACACTATTTAGTATAGATTCATTCAACTTTTGAAAAGACTAAGACATCTATTTTAGAACCGAGGCGGTATGAGAGTACTTCTCGATAGTGAGGAGTACAGTACTCTAATTCGGTAGTTACATATGCATCATGCCCACGCCTTAGAGCATCTCCACTCGCCTATCCAGGAGGCTGATTCGGACGCCGAATTTTAGTCCGGACGCTAAAAACTGGCCCAGTCGAGTATCCAAGGACCTGTTTTCGGCTGGATTTGGGTCATTTTTGGTCCGGACTACCCAGGCCAAACCCAGGTTTTCAGGTACGCCCTGGGAACGCCGGCCTCAGTGAAATCGGCCATAACTGCCCGTCGCGTCGGCCACGCGTCGCCGCCTCGGCTCCCGCGACGGACCGGCGGTCACTAAGTTCCAGCCGTTTCCACTTTTCCCGCCCTCGCCGCTACACCCCTCCCGCCCTCGCTGCTCACCTCGGCCTTTATAAGCCGTACTCCTCGCCGGAGATCTTCGCACTCTCTCACATCTCCTCCCACCCACAAGCCCAACTCCGGCGAACCTTCTCTCACCTTTCCCCCTTCTCTCACCATGGGCGAACGCTACCCCGACGACGGCGCTGCGGCGAACGGCTTCGGCCGGCGCACCGTCCAGACTTGGGAGGCGCACATGCTGTACGAGGCGGGGTACATGGCGCCGCCGGACACGCGGATGCCTCCGGGGTGGACGCTGAGCTCCGGCGGCATCCCAATCCCGCCGAGGCCGACGCCGGAGGAGCTGCTGTACAATTTACAAGAGTACATAGCCCGCATGGACAACCCCGCCGAAGCGGAAAGCGCCGACAACCTCCAGTACTGGGGGAACTTCTTCGCGGAGCGGCGCCAATAGGAGCTCGTCCGCCACGAGGGGCCGTTGAACGATTCCCCGCCGACGCGCAAAAACTCGGCGGGGCGCCGGCGTTGGTGGAGCGCACCAGGGCGGACGCTCGCCGCCGTGCTGGAGCACATCAACCACGGGAACACTCCGCGGCTCGGCTTCCCGCGCAACCCGACGCCGACGGCCAGGACAGGTCGGCGTGCTCCGGCGAACTGGGCGCCGAGGAGGATGGCGAGCATGAGCTCGTCCTCCACCGCTTCGGCGTCCCACTCTTCGCCGAGGAGGATGGTGAGCATGATCTCGTTCTACGACAACTTCGGCATGTAGGACGGCGAAGGCACCGGCGACGGCCTTTTAAGTTTTTTTATGTACTAGTTTCGTTTAAATTTGATGTAATCCGCCTATATTTCGCCCAACTTAATGAAAATCGCCTAAATTTGATGAATTTTAGCCGACCCGCGGGTGGAAAAATGGGCGTATCCAAGCCAAAAACAATTCAGTCCAGCCGAAAATTTTTCCAAATTTCGCCCTGGGTTCGGCCAACGAGTAGAGATGCTCTTAGCTAGACAACAACCAACCCGGCCCACCTCAGTACCTGCAGATTTCTATTTCCTGCAGGTTTTAGCTGATCATTGGGCCGTTCCACACGTCCCGTCATCCGACGGAATCGACACGTCCTCTCTTTGCCCAACCCATAGGCAACAGAGCCCCATCAGCACCAACAAGAAGAACTCGTTAACCTTGAAGTGCCTCTATGACAATTCAGAGTCGAGAAAACAAACTGGATCCCGTTGGATTCTGCAAGAGCTATCCCCGGCTTGGCTGTTTCTATATTAAGCAATTTAGGGTTTAGAGTTTAATTAACGAAATCAGTATCACATGTGTGCACTAGTAAAGTTAACCATATGCATAGTTAGTACATAGAATGCATGCATTGTCGGGTTATCATTGAACAAGATATACTCCCTCTGTTTAAAAATATAAAATGTGTTAGGTTTGTAAAGAAAATGAATCTAGACTTGTTTTAGTATGTAGATTCACTCGATTTTGGGATGAATCTACACACTGAAACAAGTCTAGATTCATTTTCTTCACAAACCTAAAACATCTTATTTTGAAACGGAGGGAGTAGCTTGTAACAGAGATTTGTCGACAAAAAACGGGTAGAGAGTCATGCTAATGGTTCAATTTATAATCTGGAAGTATCTATAAATCTTCTTACTTGAAGGCACACTCAAAATCACTATTAAGATACTAGTTGAATGTAGCATTAGATATGTATACCAAAATATTGAAGATATTTAAATATTAATGCGGATGCAGAGATAGGAGGCGCACAATTCAGTTAATTTATACCCAATGTATATACAATATAAAACTAAGATAGTGTTCGTTAAAGGTTATATTTGCTTAGCACACGTTAAGTCCACTTTAATGTACGTTACAATAAAAAGAATGCTACAATGTACTATTAGTAGTTTTCATATTCGGTTAATTGTGTTAACTGAGTAACGGGAAGATACACTCACTAGGACTTTAATAAAATAAAATAAATATAATAAAGTATAAAATTTTAGTGTAAAATATATTTATTTAATTTGACCCTAGACCAAAAAAGTTTTTGCACTCGCCCTCTATTTATAGCCATGTCCAATTTGACTATTTGATTTGCTAGCTAAGTTAGTTGCATCACAATTGAAACGAGCCAAGAGCACTGGCGGAGCTATGTTGTGGCCCAACTGGGCCACGGACCGCCCAGGATTTTACAGAAAAATTACCTATACATATATGATTTATCCAAATCGAGTCTACTATCAGTCCCCGACCAGCAAGCCCACATACCCCATTTTATTTCCATAAAGCCTTAACTTCTAAAGATGTGAGTCATCTGCTATTCATGTGTGGTAGTGTCACGTGTGTTAGATTCCCACATACGACATATTTGATTTTTTTTCTAATAATAAAAGAGGAAGGTGCTTGCAATGGTAATACTCTTTCTTTTTTACAACTCTTTTTTATTTGCGAAATAAATAGGGGATACTTAAATTGAAATCACATGCTCAATTCTACTAATATACAACCTGTTTTTGTATTTTTTCTTTCTATGGTTTATTTCTCTTTCATTTATTTTTTGTTGTTCAAAAATGCAACACACCGTATGTGTGTGCTTCTACGGCTCGCATTCGTCGACTAGCTTGAGCAGGTTTTTGTCTCGAGTTTTTTCTTAATATAGCCAAATGGTTCCTAATGGTCTTGTTTCTTCTTATATTAAAAATCATGCAACACATTCAGATAAAAAAATAGAACCTTAATCTATAGTAAACGTTCCTTCGGGAACTTCTGGCGCGACTAGCATAATGAAGTCGTCATGAAAAATCGGTGGTGAGCCCATGCAACTTTCAGTTATTTTTCAAAATTGCGTTCCACCGTTCACTCGAAGATCTAACGGTTGTCAATGCTGTTTCTCTCTATGAGATTAAAATTCTCACGTGCGCTCTCTATAATTTGAAAAAAAATGTGCTCTGATTTAGCTTAGCACGCCCAACTATTTCTCTCAAGCTCTGCCACTGGCCAAGATACAATTCCTTTCACTTTGGAGGAGCCAAAAATGAAGAATATCATCCGCAATGGAACCGAAGTCATCATCAAGCATGGGCCACAAGAGCATGAGCCACAAACCGGGGTGGAGTTCCGGAGAACAAAGTGATGAGATGCTTGTGCGGTTGAGGACAGGTTCTGAAACGCCGGGGACGCACTTCAAGAGATTACGTTGACCTGTGCCAGAACCTATCCCGTGTTTTGGATGGATTTGTAGTGTTCAATATCTAAAGGGTTGGGTTGAAACTAATTGTAGTTGATAGTTGAGCATACTTTTAAAAAAGTTGGTTGTAAAGAGATGGACACTGTCACTCTTGTTTGAAACTGAGTCGTTTTAATATGTCACTGGTAGTAATGAGAGAAAATAGTACCGCGAATCAATATGAATTATGTGGACAATTTTTACTAGTGTCACTTTGGTTTGCTACTTGCTTGCTCGATTTCGTTGACTGACTGGAACTCTTTCTCTTTGGCACAACCTTTGATCTCTGTGATTCTACTTCAATAGATCTAGGTTGGCGGTAGCATCTTATACATATTGGTTAAATCCTTGTTTTTTATTCCCACCAATCGGTTTGTTGATGCATTCGTGTACTGAGATTTTATACATCGTATACATTAAGCTTGTGCAACAGCACAATTTCATACAGAAACTTAAACACATATATTTCTGTAAATAGTATGTGTGCTGAAAAACACCGGAAAAGTTAACAAGATCATGGTTAACTTTCCAGACATCGCGTGTTACATTTCTCCTTGAGAGAAGCTAGCGTGGCATAGATGAGAGTATGAGATAGACGGGCTTGTGGAATTTAGCGAGTCTAGAAGATGTAGTTTGTAAAATGTATGACCAGCCCGACCTCCTAACAGGATCATAGCCCTCCATTTACAATCCAAAGGTGCATGTTCTTGCTAGGGGTGCAGCGGGTGCATAAATTCAATCGTTTCACTCATTCACTGGGTACGTTGCCCCTAGTAGCAGAGGCTCGGGCTAGTACTACTAGTTGCGCGGTCCTGCCTGCGTGACCCTGTCCATCTCGTCTCGGTGTCACCAGCAGAAGAAAATGACGCAAAACTATCACATTTGAGACACTCTTGTTAAAAATCTACCAACTTAGGGAATTTTGACACATAAAAACCATTTTTGGGGTAGGGGTGTGACAAAAAAACTCTAATTCGATGTGTTTAATCGTTTAACAAACTTTCTGACAGGTGGGGGCCGCTGTCAGTGCAAACGTGGCACAAGATTAACGTTTTAATTGGTTTTCTGACAGCCTGGAGTCTACCAAACTGAAAGAGGAGAAAAAAAAGTCTCACCATTCACCCGTCCCACTGCGCTCGCCCATGCTCACCGGCGCCGCCTGCGCCCGTGTACTTCCATCACCGCGACGTTGCTCCCGTGCCCGCAACACGCGCCAGAGCTGGCCGCGTCGCCGCTGCCCGGGCACGCGCACTCCTGCCGCCACGCTCGCCCAGCAGCACTCGTCGGAGCTGGTCACGCCACCGCTGCCCGCGCACGCGCACTCCTGCCTCCGCGCTCGTCCCGCAGCACCCGTCGGAGCTGGCGGCGCCGCTGGTTTAGGCTACAGTGCAGGATGGAGCAGCGCTAGCTCTGGCACGAGTGTGGCCAGCAGAAGCTCAGCGAGCTCCGGCGCAGGCACGGCTGAGCTCCGCCACCTCCGGTAGGACGACGACAGCAAGCTCCAATCATCGAGCTCCGGCGAGTTCCATCACGCGCCCCTACACCTTCTCCGCGTGGACCCCTGCATCTACGGTCGCCGCGCTCGTGGGCATAGGAGAGCTCCGTCGGGTGAGCTCCGCCACGAGCCCGTGCACCTCCATGGCACCGACAAGCGCGGGGACATGGGGTTCCGAAGCAGTCGCGGGCGAGCTTCGCCGGCGAGCACTGCTAGTGGCCGGAGCAGGCGTGGGCATGACCGAGCTCCGCCGTGCGCCCCTTCACCTCCGCGACATCGGCGAGCGCAGGGACAGGAAGTTTTGAGGCAGTCGCGGGCGACCGCCGCCAGTGGCCGGAGCGGGTGCGACCGAGCTCCACCGTGTGCCCCTACACCTCCGCCTTGCGCGCCCCTGCACCTTCGGCTGCCACGCGCCCCTGCAACTCGACAGCGCCAGCAAGCGCGGTGATGGGGAGTTCCGAAGCAGTCCCGGGCGAGCGCAGTTAGGGCCGTCTGCGACGCCGGCGAGCATGGCCGTCCGCGGTCTACTCGGGCTCGCGCACAGATCGCCGGCGACAGGAAGTGGATTCCTACATGGGCGCGGCGAGAGCAGGGTCAACAAAAAGAAATAAAGAAAAAGAAAATTTTATTTTTTGTTATTTTATCAGGCACGTAGACCTGTTAGGTAGACCCAGTCTGTCAGAAAACCAATTAAAACGTCAACCTTGTGCCACGTCTGCACTGACAGCGGTTCCCACCTGCCAGGAAGTTTGTTAAACGATTAAACACACCGAATTAGAGTTTTTTGTCACACCCCTACCCCAAAAGTGGTTTTTATGTGTCAAAAATCCCTAAATTGGTAGATTTTTAACAAGAGTGTCTCAGATGAGGTAGTTTTGCTGTCATTTTCTCCACCAGCAGGGTCCAATGACTCTGGACGCGTACATTGATGGACGGGAAGCCCCTGCACGTGGGATTTCCCTTCTCGTTCAGTCACATTCATGTGTACGCGATTCGACCGCGCCGATAAAGATGGCGCGCGGGGCCGGAAAGATTCAAAGCAACAACAGTTTTAGACCCTGCAGAGAACAGAGGGATCGACGTGGACTCCCCGGCCGGTTCCCTTGGTCGAACGAAACCATATACAGAATGTAATGTATGGTTCTTGGGGTTTGCAGTATTCCAAAAAGATCGATAAAAAGGTAGCCTACCAGAGGAATGTACATGTAATCAGTCCTGGTAGTAGTAGAACTCGTGGTGTGATTTCTCTACGTTCCACTTAGCTCCAATTGGGGTATATATTCGTTGCGATCAACTCCTTTGCTCAACCTCTTACTACACTAGACAAGAATATCGCTCTCTGATCAATGAAGCCCACGTATATATGCCAATGAAGAAGAAACTGAATGACCGTTTTTGGACACCGGGAACCCAGTGACTCTCTCGCAGGTGAATCTTTGATACCTGGGAGGAGCCTGATCACAGATGGATCTACGTACCTAGCTACTTGTCGAGCTAAGTACTCTAAAGATAGTTACCTATATATGGCGCGGCAAAATTAAAGGATGCATAATGCCCACGGCTTAGCTTCAGTCCAACCAACCAGACCCTGCCCCGAGGCACGTAGCAGTGTACGTACGTGCAGATTTCCATTTCCTGCTGGTCTTTAACGTACGGTATCATCAAGCATAATTCAGAGTCCGAGATCTCCATCGAAAATAAAAACAAACTGGGTCTCGTTGGATTCTCCTAGAGCTCCACTATGACAATACCTGCCTTCTTGACAAGTGACATCAATTGCACCGGTATGGCTTGGCTGTTTCCTCGGTTGATGCGTATCTGTGGGCATGCTTTGTTGCCAATCATCAGTGGACCAGACTAACAGTGTGTTATTCTATACCCTCTTTTTATTACTCGTGGGGTAGGAGCGAGGTGGGCAAAGTGTGGAATTATGCAATGATGAAATGAACTATATATATATATATATATATGTGTGTGTGTGTGTGTGTGTGTGTGTGTGTGTGTGTGTGTGGTCTTTGGTCATGATCGAAATATACAGGGGACGACAGAAACCAGAAAGACCGCTTATTTAGAAGTGAAGTTTGTCGAATTCAAGCTAGAGTCTTCAGGATCAAGAGTGAGAACAATATTATTGCTCACAGTACATGAGCTTGTGCTTACGGTTGTACAAGAACTACTGGACAACTCTCTGACCTTTGCCCTGTTAAAGCGCGACCTAAAAGTGCAATCTTGCACATTATTGTCTCTAACTTGTCAATGAACTAAATGAATAAAATTATGAGCTGTCTAAAAAAGAAAAAGAAAAAAAAAGACTTGCAAGACGTGGTTTTCGTTTTCTTGAAACTGATAATTTGCGTGTTTGCCTTGGGAACATATTCAGATTTCAAGCCGTAGTTCCGATAATTTGTCCGCAAATCTTGGCTTCCATAACATTCTCCGCACACTGACTTCACCATGGAACTAAAGACATGTTCCATGACCACAACAGACTGCAGAGCTTCGCCTCGCTCCCTCTAAAACCAAATGGTCAGAAAAAATAGTTGCGCGATATCGAATCCCATCCATTCCGGCATGAATCGTCCATGGGAGTTCGCCGACGGAGCCTTCCGAAACACGACACTGCCACCAGTCAATGGAAACAGGCTGAAGGCAGATCTTCGTCTTGGCGTGAAACCCTAGGACTGCGCCCCTGCCAGCAGATGCGACCCGCACCACCATCTGCCGAGGGAGGACCACCATCAAAGCCCGAGGCCGCCGTCCCGGCTTCTATACACAGTCGCCATCAGATCTCCATCGGGGCAACAACCTTCAAGCGCCCAAGGGGCTCCCTGCGGGGGAGAGGCCACCATGCGAGGAAGCAGCCCCGCCACCACCATCGAATGGCTGGGCTTTGCCTGCCGGCGTCCTCCGGTGGCAGCGGGGGGAGAAGAAGGAGGAGGAGTCAGGGGCGGCGGCGGCTTAGGGTTCTGCATGTGCCACCTCTCCCGAGAACGACGCATGCGGGAGGAGGAGTCACATGCACTAGTAAATTAGCCACATGCATATAGTTAGTCATTAGTATAAGACTATAAGTAATGATATTTTAATAGCAGGTACATATAATACATGCATTATCGGATTATCATTGAACAAAATATGGCTTGTAACACACACTTGACCAAAAAAAAACCCGGGTAGAGAGTCAAGCTAATGGTTCAAATTTATAATCTAGAAGTATCTATAAATTTGCTTACATGATGGTACACTCAAAATCTGTATCAAGATACTAGTTAGAATGTAGCATTGGATATTTATACCAAAATATTGATGATATTTAAAAATTAATGCAAATGCAGAGATAGGAGGCACACAATTCAGTTAATTTATAGCCAATGTATATACAATATAAAATTAAGATAATTTTCGTTAAAGGTTATATTTGCTTAGCACACGTTAAGTCCATTTTGAATGTATGTTACAATAAAAAGAATGCTACAATGTACTATTAGTAGTTTCATATTCGGTTAATTGTATTAACTGAGTAATGGGAAGATACACTCACTAAGACTGTAATAAAATAAATATAAGAAAGTATAAAATTTTAGTGTAAAATATATTTATTTAATTTGACCCTAGACCAAAATTTGTTTGCACTCGCCCTAGTTATAGCCATGTCCAATTTGGCAATTTGATTTGCTAGCTCAGTTAGTTGCAACACAATTGAAGCGAGCCAAGAGTTAGTTTTTTTTACTTTGGTGGCAGCCAAGAAAGAAGAATATCATCCGCAATGGAACTGAAGCCATCATCGAGCATGAGCCACAAACCGGGGTGGAGTTCTGGAGAACAAGTGATGAGGTGCTTGGATGGTTGAGGACAAGTGAATCGTCGGCGACACACTTCAAAAGAATATGTTGACCTGTGTCAGTACATATCCCGTATTTTGGATGGATTTGTAGTGTTCAATATCTAAAGGGTTCGGTTGAAACTAGTTGTAGTTGATAATTGAGCATAGTTTTAAAAAGTTGGTTGTAGAGAGATGGACAATGTCACTCTTGTTTGAAACTGAGACGTTTTAATATTTCACCGGTAGTAATGAGAGCAAATAGTATCATGGATCAATCTGAATTATGTGGACCATTTTTACTAGTGTCGCTTTGGTTCGCTACTTGCTTGCTCGATCTCGTTGACTGACTGGAACTCTTTCTCTTTGACACAACCTTTGATCTTTGTGATTCTTTGCCCCATGAAGCTAGCGTGACATAGATGAGGGTATGGAAAAGACGGGCTTGTGGAATTTAGTGAGTCTAGAAGATGAAGTAGTTTGTAAAAGGTACCACACCAGCCCGCCTCCTAAGTCCTAACAGGATCATATCCCTCTATTTCCAATCCAAAGGTGCATGTTCTTGCTAGGGGTGCAGCGGGTCCATAAAATGGATCGTTTCACTCGTTCAAATGATACGTTGCCCTACCCGAGGTTCGGGCTAGCAGTGGCGTGGTCCTGCCTGCGTGACTATACGCGTACATTGATGGACGGGAAGCAGCGGTCTCACCAGCAGTGTGTACTCTCATGTGCGCGCCATGCACAGCGGGCAGCAGCGGCACTCGCTCCACGGCTCCCGGAGAAAATGACGCAAAACTACCATATTTATGACCAAAAAAGCTATCAAAAACATGTATTTTGGTGGGGTTTTAGTCACTTTGGCTTAACCGTGGTGGTTTTGGTTGATGAGTTCTCGCACATCATCGATCACATGCTCGCCGTGTTATTGGACGCCCCTGCACGTGGGCTTTCCCTTCTCGTTCAGTCACGTTCCTGTGTACGCGATTCGACCGCGCCGATAAAGATGGCGGGGCCGGAAAGATTCAAAGCAACAACAGTTTCAGCCCCTGCAGAGAACAGAGGGACGGACATGGACGTGACTCCCCGGTTCCCTTCGTCGAACGAAACCATACAGAATGTAATGCTTCTTGGGGTTTGCAGTACTCCAAAAAGATTGATAAAATCTAGCCTACCAGAGAAACATGTAACAGTCCTGGTACTTAGCTTCATTGGGTATACTTGTTGCGATCAGCTCCTTGGCTCAACCTCTTAGAGCATCCTGGTTGGGCGTTTTCAGGCCGAAATTCGGACCAAAATATGTCCGGACAAAGCTCGTTTTCGGCCTGAGACGCCAAGTTTCCACTCGCGTTTCCAGACCAAGTTTTCAGGACGCCCTTTTCCGCCCAAATTCGGTTCAAATTCGTCTAGATTTCGGCATAGTTCGGCATGTGCTCTGCATTTTCGGCGACAACGGCGTTCTCCTCCAGCAACACGGCGAGCATCTCCTCGTCGTCGGAGCTCGCAACGAAGCCGAGCTACGGCGAAGGTTGGGCGGCGAAAGCGGCGGCACAAGGGGCGGCGACTACAGCGGGCCTATCTAGAGGCGTTGGCATGTCTCGGCATGAAGGAGCTTCGCCGGCGAAGCCATGGCGACAGAGGCAGCTGGGGAGCTCTTCGCCGCAGCCTGGGCGAGTGGATGCGAGGGATCTGGCCTTTTGTCGACGACAGAGCTGACCCACGCCCTTTTTCGCTTCGTCCGGCATTTTCAGAGCGTTTCAGGAATTCTAGGAATGGCCTGAAAAGTCCAGACCAAAGTTCGCCAAAATCCGGACTAAAACGGGGTCCTGAAAACGCGTCTCAACCGATTTTTTATGTCCGGGCCTAAATTTCACCCTGGGATTGGCGTCCTATGAAAGCCGAGTGAAGATGCTCTTACTACTAGACAAGGATATCCTCCTCTGATCAATGAAGCCCACGTAAGCCAATGCTGAACTGGATATTTTTTGGACAATGGGAACCCACTGACTCTTCTAGGGTGAATCTTTGATACTTGGGAGGAGCTTGATGCCAGATGGACCTAGCAAGCTCCTTGTCGAGAGTACTTATATTTTTTTCTAAATTGTACCCGAATGCGCATCGCTTTAGCCTAAACTACCCGAATGCTCGTCGCTTTAGCCGCACATACAATTTGGAAAATGGCCTCCTCGGCTCACATATTTGCACGATCGCGACATCGACTCGCAAAATCCACCTTCCACCGCCGCACCGCCCTTTCCCGCCGGCGGCCACCATAAGCCGCCGCCGACATGCATCCCTGAGCCTCATCCACTCTCCTCCCACACTCCCCCTCTTTCGCCGGTGCTTTCCATCGCAGAAATCGGGCTAGAGGGCCGCCGCGTCAAGTTCGATTTCGCCACCGATCCGAGCTCGATACCGGCATTTGCGACCTCATTTCTTCGAAAACGGGGCCTGAATTTCGGTTAGAAAGATTTGACTTGCAACAATTTTTTTTTGTTGCTAATTTAAAGTATAGGAGTTCGGCTTAGGTGCTGCTTCTCATTAGATGCCCAAATATGGGAGTAAAAGGATGGAGTCCGATATACGAGGCGTCCCGTCAGATGACGGAGTCGATAGGCCGACAACAGCCCTAGTTGAGTTTCTTAATCTCTAACGGTATAAATGATGATTCAGAGTTGAGATTTCCATGGAAAATAAAAAGAAGCTGGATCTCGTTGGATTCTCCTAGAGCTCCACTCCACGGTGACAATACCTGCCTTCTGGACAAGTGACATCAATCTCATCAGCACGGCTTGGCTGTTTCTTTGGTTGCGTTCGTGGACATGCTTAGTTGCCAATCATTGGTGGACCAGGCCGACGGTGCGTTGTTCTGGGCCCTCTTTTTGTTAGTGGGGGAGGAGATGGGCAAAATGTGGAATTGTGCAATGACGGAGCGAATATGTATCTGTGTGTGGTCTCTGGCTATGAACATCCATACAAAGTTTTCGAAATACTCCCTCCGTTTCAAATTACTCTATACGCACATTTATCTAGGTGGGTTAGTACTCTTTTATTTTTTACCCAAAAATTCCTTCGATTTTTAATACACATTACATACTATCTATTTCAAAAAAATTAGGATGTTTTTGAATAAAAAATGAGAGATTGCTAATACATCTAGATAAACGTGCGCGCGGAGTAATTTGAAACAGAGGGAGTATAAGGGGGACAACAGAAACCAGAAGGACCGCTCATTTAGAAGTGAAGTTTGTCGAATTCAGCTAGAGTCTTCAAGATCGAGAGGGAGAACAATATTATTGCTCACAGGCATGCACACGAGGCGATCAATTCTCATACTACAGGACCTTGTGCTTACACTTGTACAGGAACTACTAGACAGACCTTTGCCATTTTAAAGTGTTATCACCGACCTAAACGTGCAATGTTGCACATTAATCTCTGGCATTTGCCCTGTTAAAGCATTATCACTGAACCAAATGAATAAAATTTATAAGTTGCCTAAAAAAAACGAAAAGGACTTGCAACCCGTGGTTTTCGTTTCTTTGAAATTGATAATTCAAGCGTTTGCCTTGGGAACATATTCATATTTTCGATAATTTGGGTTCCAGACACCAAAGCGACTTCTAATTCGAAGCCATATTCCAAACCAGCTTTTTGCAAGTTTTAGTGGGTGTTCCTGTGCCCGAGTGCACCACAAGGTCCGATGCACACGATAAACCCTCGGTGGATCGGTGGCAGGGGTACAACTTTTTCCGACCAATGATTATATACACGCAATGTGTTTCTGCAAATCAAAGGTGGCCTATCATGATAGCGCAATCTTTGACCTATCATGTTAGTGCAATCTTTCACCTATCATCTCATCTCACATCCCACTTCCTTTTCCCTTTCTAGAGCTCCTTATCACCTGCGGTCTACACTCCACAACACGGCAAGAACACCTAAAAGGAGCAAACAAACAAGCAAATCAGCCCATGCACAGCATGGCCTCTCAGACAGGTTTCCAGAGGCTTCGCTTCCAAGTTCCAATCAAGCATTCAGACTCTACATGGTACTCCCTCTGGTCCATATTAATAGCCTCAACTTTGTCTAGTATGAATATATTTAGACTAAATACTTAAGTAGATACATACGAATCTAGAGTTAGGACCATTAATATAGATCGGAGGGAGTACAATATTGTCTTTTTCTTGGTGTATTGAACCACCAAAATGTCATCTCTTCGGCTGCTCATGGGACAAGATATTTAAAACTAAATCTCTTGCTTACATGTGTTTTCACTTTTTCATCGTTAGTTGTCATATTGTTGTAGCGTACTTTTTTCGATAAAGGAAATATTTATTAATATTGCGAAGATATCAATTACACCGGCCTCTGAAACAACACAGTGTCCTGCTAACAATAGGGATATACACAATCAAAAAATAAAGAAGAATTATGAAAAATAAAAATCTCACCACAGTGATCTATTCCTTATAACAGCAAACCAGGCACCACCAAGACAATATTAGAAATTCAACCGCTCCAAAGGAGACGCCTTTAAGAAGAAAACAGTACACAAGTGTTATTGTCGTCCGATCATAGATCATATGTTTTTACCCTAGAGTAAAATCAGCGCTCTTAGAACAATATTTTCAACACGTTATGAATCATCAAGTCATGAATCACCCTCAAAGTTAAGACACTGGACTTCTCTTGTGCTATCGCCCCCACTTTCTGATGTCGCTGCTACAAGTCATGAATCACTAAGTCAATTCCTCATCGCCACTAGGACTCGAACCACCATTGCTACTCCTTAGATCTCGACTTCCTGACATTCTCCGAACACTGACATCACCATAGAACTAAAGACATACCACATGGATTGCTAATCGGATTAATGGATTATGAGATAAATTTTGAATTTTCAGATTTTTTCAAGTAGTATGATGATGTCGATGATGAGGTGGTAGATTTTGCATGCATGCACGTGTTCTCTTTTGATATCTTGTTTTAAACCATTGTAGGGGAGGGAGCATCATGCGACGCCTATAGGTTGAATCTTCGATTGATATATATATTTAGTCCTCATTTGATGTCTCGTGTTGGACAATATATAACTTTTATAGGATTATTAGAATTTACATTTTAAATTTGAATTATTGTGTAAACTATGTTATTTGGATATTTTAATTATTATATAATTTATTTGAAGTGTAAAATCTAGTTAGACAAAATTTGTATGTCAAAATGAGCAACATAAAAAAGAGAGGGTTAGACCGGACATGTCTGTGTCCGTTAAGTGTAGCGACATGCCGCATACAATTGCCCACTGTCCTCAAACGGATATATACAGGTTGGAAGCGAAATGTATAGACCGGATATCCGTATCCGTTTGATGTAGAGACAGGCCACATACACTTGTCCACCGTCCTCAAACGGATACAGGTTGGAAGCAAAATAGAGTCTGCCGTTGGAGTTGCCCTAAATATTCTGAACATGGCGAATCGCTAGCAACTACTGTATGTAAATTGGTCTGCAATATTTGGACCGAATGATGATTTTTTTAGGTCATCCAAACGTGAAGAATCTGCAACACCTTCGTGTGAACCGTAACTATACGGATTAGGTAGTTTTCCTGTTAAATCAGGTACTCTGACAACCTCAGGGAGAAGGTTGTTTGTCGGGAAGGCAAAGGTTAAATTCGCCACTCTCTTGTCACTTTTCATGTTTTGCTTCAGAATGCCAACTTAGCTTGCAGCAAATGTCTCGCGCCGCAATATGTACACGCCACGGGAAACACGGTTTCACTAAGAAAGCGGCCGTTAAAAAGCAAGAAAAATGGCATCTGCAGATTTCCGCTATACATTGAAGTGTACACAGTTTTTGCGAACCGTGTGCCAAAAAAGAATTAGGTGTGCTTGGGCAACCCGTGGACAGAAGCATGCATGAATCAATTTTACGCGGCTACATAGATCACTATCGGAAATGGGTCGAACGCAGAAAACACTACAGGAACAGATTGCTAGGCCGACGGCAAAAAGCCCTCGGCGTAGCCCCTTTCGCCGTCGGCGTACGCTACGCCGAGGGCTGCCGTCGGCATAGCTCCCCTCGGCGGAGCAACACTGGCCGTCGGCGTATTGACTCACCGTCGGCGTAGGGCTTTGCCGACGGCCGTTGGCGGCTCGTCGGCGTATTAGCCGTCGGCGCACGGCATCCTCGCCGTTACACGGCCGGCTAACGGCGCGGCACGTACGCCGACGGCCGCGCCCTCGGCGTAGCCTCGACACGTGGCACGCGCTGGCCTTCCCTGGGGGCGACGTACGCCGACGGCCGCGCCCTCGGCGTAGCCTCGACACGTGGCACGCGCTGGGCCTCCCCAGGAGGGGGCTACGCCGACGGCCTCGCCCTCGGCGTATGTGGACGCGTGTCCACCGCCTGAGCCTTCTAGGCTGGCTCTAGGCCGACGGCCTGCCCTCGGCGTAGGAGCAGGTGCTACGCCGACGGTAGTGCCCTCGGCGTAGCCCTGACCATATGGCACATGGCAGAGGGCTACGCCGAGGGCATTGCCGTCGGCGTATCACATACACAGTTTTTTTTTTTGAATTTTTCTCAGCAGCACTCACAGCACCCATACATCATCCATGCGTACATCCATACATCATCCATGCATACATCCATACAGCCATACATCATCCATACATCCATGCAATATATATTCCACACATTAGTCATACATCATCCATACAGCCACACATGTATCAACATCAGTCATACAAGATCATCCATACATTAGTCATACAATATCATCGACATCATCACACATCCCTACAACTCTGGAGGAGACGGGGTGTACCCGAGATCTCCCCTGGTGAAAAGTGGCGACCTCTGCCGAGGGTTGCGTCCAGTAGAAGCAGCAGAAGAGCCACCTGGCGAGGGAGTAGGAGAAGTGTGAAGCTCGGGAGAACCACCTGCAGAATGGCCAGGAGATGGACCATCGTCATGAAGCGGTGTGATCTGACGCCCATCCGGCGAGGCGTGGCCAAAGTGCCGGTTCCCAGAAGCTCCCGTTCCCTACATGTTGCCTACATGTTAGCAACTTGCGAGGCAAAGTAAAGCGATAACCAGTGGGTTCGCAAAGAACTTACCGGTGTCGATGCGTAGTAGGTCCTAGCGAAGCTTTCCTTCGATTGCCAAAATGGCATCGGACCTGGCATGGGAGGCACGGGCCCTAAATCTCTATTCTGGCCAGTTTGAATATTCACCATCATGGCCTGCAAGATAGTTTAGAAGTCAGGCCGTAGTACAACAAACGGGGGGAAGTGGGACTTGTATCTTTTGCAAAAAATAAAGGTTCGGACTTACATTTACGTATTGCATGTAGATCGCATTCGCCTCCTGATGCTGCCGAAAGGCCACCTGATATTCCTCATAAGCGGCTTCGTAGGCCGCGTCTAACTCAGGCTACAATTTCAAATACAAGGAATCTCGTCAGCGGTTAGCCATGCAGGAACAAAAGTCATAAAGATGATGAAAACGAGAAAAACTTACATCCTCGACGGAGCGACGAGGCTGGCCACGAGGCGGGATAGGGGGGCCGTCGGCGGGGTAGGTAGCCTTGAGACGGCTGAAGCTCGTGCTGAGGGTAGGCTTGACCTTCTTATTCAGAATCTTGAGGCGTCCATGCTGCAATCCGTGCCCCGACAGGACCAACGACTCCTCGTCGATCTCCGCGTGAATGGGGTCATCCACATGGGGGTGACGAGCCTTCACCATCGTGCTGTAGTTCCCCAAGTCGTTCTGGGCAGTGCCGAAGTACACGGGCAACGAGGGTTGAGGCTCCGAGTAATTGGGCTTCTTTCGCCGCATCATCTCATAGACGGCGACATCATGAATCACCTCCCCGGGTTGTGCCTCGGCCACCTGTATCGCGAAAAGAAAATATTATACATATGAAGTACAAACATAAGCAGAAATGCACGCAGGTCGTTCCATGTATATACGTACCACCTTCCCCTTGAAGCGGTCAAAGTTGCGGTTTCCCGCGCAGTGCGTTCCACCATCGCCTCGGTTATCCGCGTTCCGCCTCGACAAGGCTGCAAACTCCTCGTCTTCTCTGAGCCACCTCGTCCTAACCAGCTCCTCCCATGCGAGTCGATGCGGCTCGGCCCAATCGGGGATAACCTGAAAATGCAATACTCAACTCCAGAAAATGCAATGGCAACTTAGAAGCAATGTAGAATCTCATTGACATTTTACTCACCGACATGTACTCTTCTGGCGTCATCGAGTACTCAGGATTAGGGTTCCTACCGACAATGTCTTCCTTCCTGACCCTCACGCCCCTGTCAGCCCAGAAGTGGCTAGCGGCCGTGACCTTCTGGTTGTACCACACCTGGGGGGTCAACTTCACACAAGCCCCAAGCAAAGTCCTCTGCGCCTTCTCCTGGTCCTCCTCGGCCACACGGTAAAAGCACTTCAATCATGCATAAGAGTCATGAGTTAGCATGGTGGGGTCATCAAGTATGAACATAACTCGGGAAATATGCCTTACCCAAAACTTGGTGATGACAGCATCAACAGCTGTCGGAAAGCCCGGGACACGGGTAGTCTGGTAGTCCGCCCAAGTGGTAGCTAGCTTCCTGTCACCCTCGTGGGTAATGTGATAGCCCGGCCAGAACTTCCTAATCAGAGCTCCAACAAGGCTGTTAGGAAGGCGAGGCTTCGTCCCCGGAGGAAATGTCCAATTGCTGCACAATAATAAACGTTAGTACACAATAATTATTTATGACCAACATGAAATAAAATGTTTTAAATTGCCAAATTAGTACACTTACTCAAGGCCATCTGGAATAATAAGGGCTTTCGCCTCCTGAGTCCTAGGCTCAAACTTCTCGTCAGGGACTCCCGATTCCCCATGATTCCGCAATTTCTTCGGCCCCACCAACTCGCGGCTAGTGTCCGCCTCTGTATCGGTCCCCGCCTCCCTCTCGGTCCTCGCCTCCCTCTCAGACTCTGCCTCCCTCTCGGCCCTGAAAGGCTGCTCTGTCAGGAACAACTCAGGAGCCATGTCGCCAGAAGCAGAGGGTGGTGGGTCAAAGTCCACGCCTCCTCCCGTGGCACCTCGTCCTCGTCCTCCTCGACCTCGGCCTCGACCCCGTCCTCCGCCAGCAGGAGCAAGATCGGGGTAACGCGGATTGGGATTTGGATGTCTCCCACTCCGTGTAGCACTTTTCTTGCGCTGCTTCAGCGCATTAAGCAAGGACGAACTGGTTGCCTTGCCGCTGCTCATATTGTTCAATCACCTGCATTAAGTAAGAGAAAACAGTTAAGCACAAAGACATAATAAAATGTATACACAAAGAATAAAGGCATAATGCAATTAAGAAAACAGTTAAGCACAAAGACAAAATAAAATGCATTAAAAAATAAATACTCACTATCATTTTCATTCTCATTCTCATTCTCATTCTCACTATCACTATCTTTTGAGTAGAAATCTGGATTCTCATCGAAGGGTGTAGGCTCATCATCGTTGTCATTCTCGGTATGGAGCTTCTCGAGCATACTTATGTCATGTAGATTCACCACTGACTCACCCCGAGTTTCTACATCATTCCCAAGATCCTCAAGATCAACCGGTTCTAAATCAAAGTGTCCGAAGTCCTCTTGCTCTTGATAGAAAATTCCCTCGTACGTTAAAGGGTTAATGTTGTTGTAATCGTCCTCGGAGAGAATCGGTAGGTTACCATGTGGCGATACCTGGAACACGACTTCCCAGCCCTGGAGTTCCGCTTTCTGGCATGGGTAGGGCAAATAATAAACTTGGTTGGCTTGGTGAGCAACAACAAAGACGTCGGCTCCGCTATAGGTGGTTGAAGGCCTAACTTCAACTAACCCAATGGAAGGGGTACTTCTCAGTCCACCCCTTGGGTCAAACCAGTGGCACTTGAACACAACAAGATTGAGTTCGACATTCGTACGATTGAAGGTCAGCTCGTATACATTCTCTAACCTTCCGTAGTAATCAAGGGAATCGACTCCTTTGGTGAACACCCCAGTATTTACCGTTTTTGCATTCGGTCGCCCTTTCTGGTGCGTCTCTGTATGGAAGCGAAACCCATTCACATCATACTTCTCATACTTCATGACGACACTGTTACAACATTGGGAAACACATTTCATCTCATCTGACATCTCAACGTTGGGATCAGCTCCCTACAGGTACAAGAGGAATTTGTTGCGTTCAGTAGTTACGTGGAATAAGAGCGACAAGTCACATATTTCAAGGTAAGAGGGACAGGTTAGAAATTACTTTTTCCATAAACCAGGACACAAAGTTTTTTTATTTCCGGGAGCACCCTCTTTCAGTAGAGTGTCCAACTCCATGGGAGAGGGATCAGTCGGTCCCGACCACTATTCATCCGTGAAATCGCTAAGAAGGAGAAAATAAGCATTAGACGGAGACCGAGTTACTAGCTGCATAGAGAAATAGGGTGTTCGCCATTTTACCTAATGAAATCGACCACTTCCTTCATGTTCATAAGCACATAGAGCATTATGCAATCCTTCTCTTCCTTCGGCAACCTATATTTTAGTCCTTTACCGGCCTTGCCACCGGGAAATTGGAATAGTTCGAGATTGGGGTCATTCTTGGGCAGGTCGACATTGTAACGAGAGACCGGGTTATGCATAGTGGGAACATCATCGGGCCAGTAGGTTGTCGCGGCGTCTGCCATCTCCCGAAGGCATGTTGCTTCAGCTATGCATGCTTCAATCTTGGCTTTGTTTCCAGTTATCTTTCGAATATACTTAAACTCTCTCTCAATACAAAATTGCCAACGAAATTGCACCGGCCCCCCCCAATAGTGCCTCGTTCGCGAGGTGCACAATGAGATGTGCCATCGGAGTAAAGAAGCCTGGCGGAAAGATCATCTCCAAATTGCATAGCAACTCCGGCACCTGAACTTGCAGCTTCTCAATCACCAGAGGACATATCTGCTTAGCACAGAGGGTGCGGAAGAAATGGCTCAACTCCGCAAGCACTCGCCATACTTTTTCGGGGAGATACCCTCGAACCATCACCGACATCAGCCGCTCAATCCATATATGATAGTCGTGACTCTTGAGCCCGTTGACTTGCCCCGTCAAAAGATTGACTCCCTTACTTATATTCGAACAATAACCGTCAGGGAACATCACGACGTATTTGAGCCACCTAAATGACTCCTTCTTTTGGACATTATCAAGGCAGTAGTAGGCATGCGGCTTGAACCAATTCTTTCGACGGACAGTAGGAGGCTGCATGTGTAATCTCTTCCTATCACAAAGCTTCTCAACATCAACTCTAGCCTTGACATTATCCTTTGACTTCCCAGGAATGTTTAGGACTGTGTGAAAAAGGGACTCCCCGACATTCTTTTCGGTGTGCATCACATCGATGTTATGGGGAAGTTCGAGGTCCTTGTAATACACGAGATTCGTTAAGGCTGCCACGTGATTCCAATTATGCGTTACACCTTATCCCGCAAATTGATGGCCAGTTCCCGGCGCCGCGGGCACGAGAGCACGTATCTCGGCATCAACAACTGCACCCTCGAACTTTGGTACCTCTTTTACTTCATGCACAACTTTGCCCTTCTTGAAGTTCTTTCTATCTTCTCTGAACGAATGATTTCTTTTGAGGTACTGTCGATTCGTGTCAAACGCAACATATTTGCGACCCGACTTTAGCCAAAGGAACTCAAGTCGGTGCCTGCACACTGGGCATGGCCACTTACCAGCTGTACACCATCCGCACGTTAGGGCGTACCCGGGCATGTCATGCATAGTATATTGTAACCAAACTTTCATCAAAAAGTTTCTCTTTGATGCTCGGTCGTATGTCAACGTCCCATGTATCTGTAACACCCTCAGAATCGGACCTATGCAAGTTTGAGCAAAATTCGCCAAACCCGCATAGAAACGATTCAAAGGTGCCCACCAGGCACTTTCGTGCGGGTGGAAAACGAAGTAATAACATTACACAACAGTCCTCGATGGGACCCACAGAACAGATATATATAACAGCGACTCAAAGAGTCAAGAATACAGATATAATATACAAGATCCAAATCACCTTGAAAACGATATGGCGTCCAGCTACGGACAAGATGCAAATGGGGCTAAGAGCCCTGAAGAATAACCAATGGCGTCCATAACCCTGCCCAGGCCAAGCCGGAAGGGTAACCCTGCTAACGGCGTCGATCTCAAAACCTGCTTAACAAAAGGGGTGCCGACAAAGGGCAAAGCAGAAAAACAAAGAAGGAGCGTCAGTACTGAGGCCAGTACACGGCGAGGCTAGAATTCGGCGGTCCTCGCCTACATAGGTATGGTGGACTGAAGCGGCAGCGGCAGCATGCACTAAAAAACCTATAGAGACTCGATACAACTGGCGGTGATCAGAGAGGGGTAAGAAGGACCTATGCGGATCCTAACAGGATACTACCACCAAACAAACCCATCCTGGCGTTTCCCCCTCGAGACCAAACGAGGAAGACAAACGAGGAACTCACACAGTTGGCAGTTTTACTTATTCAGTTTTTGTTGCAGCACTTACTAGTCAGGTAGAGATAATCATCCTGATAAAATAAGCAGTGGGCCCTTTTAGTTAATCATTCCGTTGTAGTTGCAGTAATTACTAATCAGATACAGATAGCATGATGTAATTCCAAAACCCAGCAGTTGTTGATACTTTTATTCAGCCATTCCGTTGTAGTTGCAATACTTACTAGTCAGGTACAATTGTCGCAAGCGACAAAGCAAACAAGCAATTGTGGACAGTATTATTTAGTCATTCCATTATAGTGAAGCTGATTACTAGTCATTATAAAGTCAAATTTATAGCAATAAACTTTAGTTGTGCTTGTCTATGATCGAGATACTGTGCTCCAAGTCGTCCATAACCGCGGACACGGCTTTCAGAAAGTTTTAACCCGGCCGGGGTGCACAAATAGCAACACACACACGATCAACCTCGGAAAAACCAAATCAAAACCCAACGAGGTCTCACGACAGAGCAATCACAAGATTCAGAAATATTTCAGGGGGCCACCCCTTTGAGTAGATCCCGCAACGGAGTAAGCAAGCTCCGAGACGGCCTCAAGGTCTACGTCAATGGCTGTAAACGACTGGGAACCCGAAAGTGAGGCTGGGCTTGTCGATACCGCGTAAACATTCCGCTTCCAAAACAGTACAATGTGCAGTACCTCGCACAATCGTAAATAAAGCAGTAAAGCATGGCATAAGTACAGGATAGTAATAAAACCTCAAACTAGTTGTGGCCCCAAGAAATAAGACGGAATCAAGCTCTGGCTAAGGGGGGCCCATACTCCCCATATGTGGATAGCGCGATAAATCAAGGAACAGGTATCAAGTACTCGGGGTCTCACGGGACACAAGTGGGCGTTCGGAAACCAAATATTATCTATCACCCACCGATGCCTCTGCTTATTTCAATTTTAGTTGTTAAACAGAAATTAAAGTGAACAATAAGTAAAACTATGATCATCTCCAACATCAACATGCGGCAATACATCAACAACTGTGGCATTTGACAACATGCAACATCACTTGAGCAAGCGACTACGACGCGCAAGTCCAACTATCTACCAAACAACAGGTAATAGGATGTGTCCGAGGCAATAGAGGGCTGCAAGGGATATCACGGGTACGGAAAACTAGAGCATCGCAACACAGATAGCAATAGATCAACAGGAGGGAAGTAAATACTATAAAAGTAAGATAGGTAGAAAGGGGGAGATGCTCGCCTGAAAACATTGCCGAAGGTTCAGCCGAAGATCGGGGCGAAGCTCACATCAACTCAACGGTCTTATCCGCGAAGAAGCAAAACACTAGAATAAACACCGGATGCAATATTTAATACACGGCAGAAGATCGGCATGATGCATGCATGATGTATTACAAGGCGAAGATGCGGTGCATTTAGGTCATATTAAGCGGAACCGGGGTCCCGACAATTAATTAATGGTTCAAGTTGTTTAGCTACCCCACAAATTTAGATGTTGATTTAACAAGGCAGAATATATTACCGGTTTCGCTACACAAGTTTAAATGAGGCCAATATGAGACTAGATTCGCCCGCATATGGCCCCATTTTTAATTATTAGGTGAATCGGCATAAGGCCCCCAAACCACAGATATGCATGCGAGTAAGACATTTTAATGTGCAATAAATTGATATGTTATAAAATAGGGTTCGAGGAAAAGGGGTCACACATTAGAGGGGCTCGACGATCTTGGGTTCCGGGGTTCGGGGTCGGTCTCAGGGTTTCGGGTCCGGTCTCGGGATCCAGGGTTCGACGGAAGCGTTCTCGGTCATGGGGCAGATCTTGTCGCATCGGGGTCTCGATGTCCGAGGGCAGAACTTGGGTCGGTGTCGGGTCGCATCGGCTTCTTCCGGGTCGGTGCCGTTGCGAGGGTCTTGTCGGGCCCGCGCCATCGAGACGGTCTTGGCGAGGGGAGAAGCACTTGGCGTTCTGCATCGATGTTCTTATCGTCCGGGTTCTCGGGCATCGCATCCGAGAGGGAGTACTTGGCGTCCATCGGTTCCATGTTGACGACCTTGGTCTCCTCGGTGGCGAACTCGGCGCATCCATGGCGTGGTCCTTGTCGGGGTTCTCGGCTCCGGGCGCCGGGGTCGGCTTCGGGGTTTGATTGTTGGGGTCGATCTTGTCTTTGGAAGTGCAATCGCATCGCAACAACACTACCACCCAAACTTCTCGGGCTCGTCTTCATGGTGTCAACACCACCACAGGAACACACCCGGGCCTCGTCTCTAGCACACATCCACAGGGACACGCGAAAGAGGAAGACACGCGCGAGCAGCTGCAGGGCCGACGCGGCTCGGCCGGAGGAGGGCGGAGGCACGGGACGGTGAGCGCCTGCGGTAGAGCCGCGCGGGGTGGAGGCGACACGGGCCCGCTGCCGGCGATGGGGCTCGGCTCGAGGCAGGGCGGGTCCGCGCGGGGCCGGCTTCTGGGTGGCGCGCAGGGAGGCTCTGGTGAAGGCCGGCGGGCGGCGCGGCTCCAGCGGGCGACGACATCGCTGCAGCGGCCAGAGCTGGCGACGGCAGGGGAGCGAGCAGCGAGGCGGGGCGGCGATGGACGGAGGCGCGCCGGCGGCGCTCAGCTGGCCGGAGCGGGCGCGCGGCTTGGCGGGGCCACCGGGCGAAGGCGATGTGCGGACGTGGCCGGGGCAGAGGTGGAGCGGGGCCGCGCGGAGGGGAGCTGCGGTGGACGACGGCGGTGGCGGCGCGGAGGGGAGCTAGGAGGGCCGCGGAGGCCGGATAGAGGAGGCGAGCGGGGCGGTGGGCACCGGCGAGGGCGGCCAGAGGGCGCGGGCGTGGGCTGGCGTCGAGGGGGCCGGAGGGGGAGGGAGAAAGGCGGCGGGGAAGGCAGGGAGGCGGAGCGTGCAGAGAGGGAGGAGCTGGAGCGGCGCGGGGCGAGCAGGGTGCAGGAGGAAGGAGGAGCAACGCCAGCGGGGAAGGGCGGTTGCCGCGGCGGCGCGCCGGGGCGGAGGACGGTGGCGGGGACGGCAGGAGACGCGGGTTGCGGGGATGGGGTCGGGGTCGGGGTTCCTGGGGAAGGGAGCGACGAGAGAGAGGAGGTGGGGAGGAGAGAGACGTGGGCACGCGAGCGTGGGGACAGGTGGGGTCCGCTGGGCTGGGTGGGGCCACGGGGCAGGTGCGTGCGTGTGTGCTTGTGTCTGTGTGGGTGTAACGTGTGGTGTGGGTTGGCTGGGTGAGTTTGCTGAGAGAGAGAGGGAAAGGAGAGAGAGAGGGGCTAGGTGGCGCATGGTGATAGGATGAGAGGGTGAGGGTTGATGAGGTGGCGTCCAGGGATTGGGTGGGGTGATGTGGAGGTGTGTGTGGGTAGATAACTGGGTAGGTCTAGGATTTAGAGGGGCAGATAGGTGGACCGATTGTTGTATACGGGGGTGGTCGTTCGGGTCGGGTTGGCCCGTTCGACTGCCCCTACTAAAATAAATAAATATTTTATTTATTTCAAACAAAGTTTTTGCAAATCGATATCGGGCAAACCAAAATATTCCGGGGACCCGGTTTTGATGTTTGAATAAAGAGAGGCGTTTAGAAAACAACACGGGCTTTGCAAACATAGTTTTATGCGAACAATGCATGATGATGACGATGCAATGCACAAATTCAACGCGATTTTCTAGTAGTGGTAATAAACACCGGATGCAATATTTAATACACGGCAGAAGATCGGCATGATGCATGCATGATGTATTACAAGGCGAAGATGCGGTGCATTTAGGTCATATTAAGCGGAACCGGGGTCCCGACAATTAATTAATGGTTCAAGTTGTTTAGCTACCCCACAAATTTAGATGTTGATTTAACAAGGCAGAATATATTACCGGTTTCGCTACACAAGTTTAAATGAGGCCAATATGAGACTAGATTCGCCCGCATATGGCCCCATTTTTAATTATTAGGTGAATCGGCATAAGGCCCCCAAACCACAGATATGCATGCGAGTAAGACATTTTAATGTGCAATAAATTGATATGTTATAAAATAGGGTTCGAGGAAAAGGGGTCACACATCAGAGGGGCTCGACGATCTTGGGTTCCGGGGTTCGGGGTCGGTCTCAGGGTTTCGGGTCCGGTCTCGGGATCCAGGGTTCGACGGAAGCGTTCTCGGTCACGGGGCAGATCTTGTCGCATCGGGGTCTCGATGTCCGAGGGCAAAACTTGGGTCGGTGTCGGGTCGCATCGGCTTCTTCCGGGTCGGTGCCGTTGCGAGGGTCTTGTCGGGCCCGCGCCATCGAGACGGTCTTGGCGAGGGGAGAAGCACTTGGCGTTCTGCATCGATGTTCTTATCGTCCGGGTTCTCGGGCATCGCATCCGAGAGGGAGTACTTGGCGTCCATCGGTTCCATGTTGACGACCTTGGTCTCCTCGGTGGCGAACTCGGCGCATCCATGGCGTGGTCCTTGTCGGGGTTCTCGGCTCCGGGCGCCGGGGTCGGCTTCGGGGTTTGATTGTTGGGGTCGATCTTGTCTTTGGAAGTGCAATCGCATCGCAACAACACTACCACCCAAACTTCTCGGGCTCGTCTTCATGGTGTCAACACCACCACAGGAACACACCCGGGCCTCGTCTCTAGCACACATCCACAGGGACACGCGAAAGAGGAAGACACGCGCGAGCAGCTGCAGGGCCGACGCGGCTCGGCCGGAGGAGGGCGGAGGCACGGGACGGTGAGCGCCTGCGGTAGAGCCGCGCGGGGTGGAGGCGACACGGGCCCGCTGCCGGCGATGGGGCTCGGCTCGAGGCAGGGCGGGTCCGCGCGGGGCCGGCTTCTGGGTGGCGCGCAGGGAGGCTCTGGTGAAGGCCGGCGGGCGGCGCGGCTCCAGCGGGCGACGACGTCGCTGCAGCGGCCAGAGCTGGCGACGGCAGGGGAGCGAGCAGCGAGGCGGGGCGGCGATGGACGGAGGCGCGCCGGCGGCGCTCAGCTGGCCGGAGCGGGCGCGCGGCTTGGCGGGGCCACCGGGCGAAGGCGATGTGCGGACGTGGCCGGGGCAGAGGTGGAGCGGGGCCGCGCGGAGGGGAGCTGCGGTGGACGACGGCGGTGGCGGCGCGGAGGGGAGCTAGGAGGGCCGCGGAGGCCGGATAGAGGAGGCGAGCGGGGCGGTGGGCACCGGCGAGGGCGGCCAGAGGGCGCGGGCGTGGGCTGGCGCCGAGGGGGCCGGAGGGGGAGGGAGAAAGGCGGCGGGGAAGGCAGGGAGGCGGAGCCTGCAGAGGGGGAGGAGCTGGAGCGGCGCGGGGCGAGCAGGGTGCAGGAGGAAGGAGGAGCAACGCCAGCGGGGAAGGGCGGTTGCCGCGGCGGCGCGCCGGGGCGGAGGACGGTGGCGGGGACGGCAGGAGACGCGGGTTGCGGGGATGGGGTCGGGGTCGGGGTTCCTGGGGAAGGGAGCGACGAGAGAGAGGAGGTGGGGAGGAGAGAGACGTGGGCACGTGAGCGTGGGGACAGGTGGGGTCCGCTGGGCTGGGTGGGGCCACGGGGCAGGTGCGTGCGTGTGTGCTTGTGTCTGTGTGGGTGTAACGTGTGGTGTGGGTTGGCTGGGTGAGTTTGCTGAGAGAGAGAGAGGGAAAGGAGAGAGAGAGAGGGGCTAGGTGGCGCATGGTGATAGGATGAGAGGGTGAGGGTTGATGAGGTGGCGTCCAGGGATTGGGTGGGGTGATGTGGAGGTGTGTGTGGGTAGATAACTGGGTAGGTCTAGGATTTAGAGGGGCAGATAGGTGGACCGATTGTTGTATACGGGGGTGGTCGTTCGGGTTGGGTTGGCCCGTTCGACTGCCCCTACTAAAATAAATAAATATTTTATTTATTTCAAACAAAGTTTTTGCAAATCGATATCGGGCAAACCAAAATATTCCGGGGACCCGGTTTTGATGTTTGAATAAAGAGAGGCGTTTAGAAAACAACACGGGCTTTGCAAACATAGTTTTATGCGAACAATGCATGATGATGACGATGCAATGCACAAATTCAACGCGATTTTCTAGTAGTGGTTTTGCGGGATGCCACAATTCGACACCACTAACAAAGGATCTCGCCCTCGAGATCCGCCTCATGGTTCCGGAAGGAAGGTCGGTGATCTGCGTCTTCTCGCTTCGTGTAGATCCTCGCGACACCACTAACAAGAGGTCGTTGTCCCCGTTTGTCAAGAGAACACTCCGGATAAGCACGGGCGAAGTTAAAGGGAAGGCCACCTCTAACTTCCATGGAAGGAGTAAAATTGCATCGATCCACCATTCAATATACATAAGCGAATGATAAGAGTAGTGGTATGGTCGCGACTCCATCCCGCACTCAAAGCATTACTATGTACACGAATAGACAGATTATGCAACCAACCCTCAAGATTCAGACTGAAGATCTCGACAAGCGAGGTTCGGATCAAGGAGTGATGCAGACTCTGCATCGGATCTGGCGTAGATGATGCCGTCGCGTCAGAAAACACCGGAAGGCACAAACAAGGAATAAAGAATGGTACTACGGAAGACGGATTCCTCCGATAGCATGAAGACCGGATGTAGCAACACCGTTACCAAAAGAGGAAGTGAAGCCCTGAAGGTACGACGGAAACCCAACCACGAGAATTCCTGGACTCGAAGAAAGAGATGAGAGCGGATTCAAAACGCGTAGAGATAAGAGGGGAATAGCAGAGGGGTAAGGAGTAAAATCAGACCTAATCAGAACTATCCAACCGATTTTCAAAAATAGTTTTGACACTCTACTTCGGCCGTTAGCTAGGTTATCCTACAGGCTGGACTTGTGGGGTATCGCAACTGCTGAGCTCTGATACCACTCTGTAACACCCTCAGAATCGGACCTATGCAAGTTTGAGCAAAATTCGCCAAACCCGCATAGAAACGATTCAAAGGTGCCCACCAGGCACTTTCGTGCGGGTGGAAAACGAAGTAATAACATTACACAACAGTCCTCGATGGGACCCACAGAACAGATATATATAACAGCGACTCAAAGAGTCAAGAATACAGATATAATATACAAGATCCAAATCACCTTGAAAACGATATGGTGTCCAGCTACGGACAAGATGCAAATGGGGCTAAGAGCCCTGAAGAATAACCAATGGCGTCCATAACCCTGCCCAGGCCAAGCCGGAAGGGTAACCCTGCTAACGGCATCGATCTCAAAACCTGCTTAACAAAAGGGGTGCCGACAAAGGGCAAAGCAGAAAAACAAAGAAGGAGCGTCAGTACTGAGGCCAGTACACGGCGAGGCTAGAATTCGGCGGTCCTCGCCTACATAGGTATGGTGGACTGAAGCGGCAGCGGCAGCATGCACTAAACAACCTATAGAGACTCGATACAACTGGCGGTGATCAGAGAGGGGTAAGAAGGACCTATGCGGATCCTAACAGGATACTACCACCAAACAAACCCATCCTGGCGTTTCCCCCTCGAGACCAAACGAGGAAGTCAACCGAGGAACTCACACAGTTGGCAGTTTTACTTATTCAGTTTTTGTTGCAGCACTTACTAGTCAGGTAGAGATAATCATCCTGATAAAATAAGCAGTGGGCCCTTTTAGTTAATCATTCCGTTGTAGTTGCAGTAATTACTAATCAGATACAGATAGCATGATGTAATTCCAAAACCCAGCAGTTGTTGATACTTTTATTCAGCCATTCCGTTGTAGTTGCAATACTTACTAGTCAGGTACAATTGTCGCAAGCGACAAAGCAAACAAGCAATTGTGGACAGTATTATTTAGTCATTCCATTATAGTGAAGCTGATTACTAGTCATTATAAAGTCAAATTTATAGCAATAAACTTTAGTTGTGCTTGTCTATGATCGAGATACTGTGCTCCAAGTCGTCCATAACCGCGGACACGGCTTTCAGAAAGTTTTAACCCGGCCGGGGTGCACAAATAGCAACACACACACGATCAACCTCGGAAAAACCAAATCAAAACCCAACGAGGTCTCACGACAGAGCAATCACAAGATTCAGAAATATTTCAGGGGGCCACCCCTTTGAGTAGATCCCGCAACGGAGTAAGCAAGCTCCGAGACGGCCTCAAGGTCTGCGTCAATGGCTGTAAACGACTGGGAACCCGAAAGTGTGGCTGGGCTTGTCGATACCGCGTAAACATTCCGCTTCCAAAACAGTACAGTGTGTAGTACCTCGCACAATCGTAAATAAAGCAGTAAAGCATGGCATAAGTACAGGATAGTAATAAAACCTCAAACTAGTTGTGGCCCCAAGAAATAAGACGGAATCAAGCTCTGGCTAAGGGGGGCCCATACTCCCCATATGTGGATAGCGCGATAAATCAAGGAACAGGTATCAAGTACTCGGGGTCTCACGGGACACAAGTGGGCGTTCGGAAACCAAATATTATCTATCACCCACCGATGCCTCTGCTTATTTCAATTTTAGTTGTTAAACAGAAATTAAAGTGAACAATAAGTAAAACTATGATCATCTCCAACATCAACATGCGGCAATACATCAACAACTGTGTCATTTGACAACATGCAACATCACTTGAGCAAGCGACTACGACGCGCAAGTCCAACTATCTACCAAACAACAGGTAATAGGATGTGTCCGAGGCAATAGAGGGCTGCAAGGGATATCACGGGTACGAAAAACTAGAGCATCGCAACACAGATAGCAATAGATCAACAGGAGGGAAGTAAATACTATAAAAGTAAGATAGGTAGAAAGGGGGAGATGCTCGCCTGAAAACATTGCCGAAGGTTCAGCCGAAGATCGGGGCGAAGCTCACATCAACTCAACGGTCTTATCCGCGAAGAAGCAAAACACTAGAATAAACACCGGATGCAATATTTAATACACGGCAGAAGATCGGCATGATGCATGCATGATGTATTACAAGGCGAAGATGCGGTGCATTTAGGTCATATTAAGCGGAACCGGGGTCCCGACAATTAATTAATGGTTCAAGTTGTTTAGCTACCCCACAAATTTAGATGTTGATTTAACAAGGCAGAATATATTACCGGTTTCGCTACACAAGTTTAAATGAGGCCAATATGAGACTAGATTCGCCCGCATATGGCCCCATTTTTAATTATTAGGTGAATCGGCATAAGGCCCCCAAACCACAGATATGCATGCGAGTAAGACATTTTAATGTGCAATAAATTGATATGTTATAAAATAGGGTTCGAGGAAAAGGGGTCACACATCAGAGGGGATCGACGATCTTGGGTTCCGGGGTTCGGGGTCGGTCTCAGGGTTTCGGGTCCGGTCTCGGGATCCAGGGTTCGACGGAAGCGTTCTCGGTCACGGGGTAGATCTTGTCGCATCGGGGTCTCGATGTCCGAGGGCAGAACTTGGGTCGGTGTCGGGTCGCATCGGCTTCTTCCGGGTCGGTGCCGTTGCGAGGGTCTTGTCGGGCCCGCGCCATCGAGACGGTCTTGGCAAGGGGAGAAGCACTTGGCGTTCTGCATCGATGTTCTTATCGTCCGGGTTCTCGGGCATCGCATCCGAGAGGGAGTACTTGGCGTCCATCGGTTCCATGTTGACGACCTTGGTCTCCTCGGTGGCGAACTCGGCGCATCCATGGCGTGGTCCTTGTCGGGGTTCTCGGCTCCGGGCGCCGGGGTCGGCTTCGGGGTTTAATTGTTGGGGTCGATCTTGTCTTTGGAAGTGCAATCGCATCGCAACAACACTACCACCCAAACTTCTCGGGCTCGTCTTCATGGTGTCAACACCACCACAGGAACACACCCGGGCCTCGTCTCTAGCACACATCCACAGGGACACGCGAAAGAGGAAGACACGCGCGAGCAGCTGCAGGGCCGACGCGGCTCGGCCGGAGGAGGGCGGAGGCACGGGACGGTGAGCGCCTGCGGTAGAGCCGCGCGGGGTGGAGGCGACACGGGCCCGCTGCCGGCGATGGGGCTCGGCTCGAGGCAGGGCGGGTCCGCGCGGGGCCGGCTTCTGGGTGGCGCGTAGGGAGGCTCTGGTGAAGGCCGGCGGGCGGCGCGGCTCCAGCGGGCGACGACGTCGCTGCAGCGGCCAGAGCTGGCGACAGCAGGGGAGCGAGCAGCGAGGCGGGGCGGCGATGGACGGAGGCGCGCCGGCGGCGCTCAGCTGGCCGGAGCGGGCGCGCGGCTTGGCGGGGCCACCGGGCGAAGGCGATGTGCGGACGTGGCCGGGACAGAGGTGGAGCGGGGCCGCGCGGAGGGGAGCTGCGGTGGACGACGGCGGTGGCGGTGCGGAGGGGAGCTAGGAGGGCCGCGGAGGCCGGATAGAGGAGGCGAGCGGGGCGGTGGGCACCGGCGAGGGCGGCCAGAGGGCGCGGGCGTGGGCTGGCGCCGAGGGGGCCGGAGGGGGAGGGAGAAAGGCGGCGGGGAAGGCAGGGAGGCGGAGCGTGCAGAGAGGGAGGAGCTGGAGCGGCGCGGGGCGAGCAGGGTGCAGGAGGAAGGAGGAGCAACGCCAGCGGGGAAGGGCGGTTGCCGCGGCGGCGCGCCGGGGCGGAGGACGGTGGCGGGGACGGCAGGAGACGCGGGTTGCGGGGATGGGGTCGGGGTCGGGGTTCCTGGGGAAGGGAGCGACGAGAGAGAGGAGGTGGGGAGGAGAGAGACGTGGGCACGCGAGCGTGGGGACAGGTGGGGTCCGCTGGGCTGGGTGGGGCCACGGGGCAGGTGCGTGCGTGTGTGCTTGTGTCTGTGTGGGTGTAACGTGTGGTGTGGGTTGGCTGGGTGAGTTTGCTGAGAGAGAGAGGGAAAGGAGAGAGAGAGGGGCTAGGTGGCGCATGGTGATAGGATGAGAGGGTGAGGGTTGATGAGGTGGCGTCCAGGGATTGGGTGGGGTGATGTGGAGGTGTGTGTGGGTAGATAACTGGGTAGGTCTAGGATTTAGAGGGGCAGATAGGTGGACCGATTGTTGTATACGGGGGTGGTCGTTCGGGTTGGGTTGGCCCGTTCGACTGCCCCTACTAAAATAAATAAATATTTTATTTATTTCAAACAAAGTTTTTGCAAATCGATATCGGGCAAACCAAAATATTCCGGGGACCCGGTTTTGATGTTTGAATAAAGAGAGGCGTTTAGAAAACAACACGGGCTTTGCAAACATAGTTTTATGCGAACAATGCATGATGATGACGATGCAATGCACAAATTCAACGCGATTTTCTAGTAGTGGTTTTGCGGGATGCCACAGTATCCAAGAGTGGTTCAAATCATCCACAATCGGCTGCATGTAGACACTCAAGTTCTTCCCCGGATACTCAGGTCCTGGAATTATCAGCGACAAAAACATGGTCTTCCGTTGCATTAATACTCCGGGAGGGAGATTGAGCGGAATAACATACACCGGCCAGCAGCTGTACGAGGCCGTCGACATACCATATGGGTTGAAGCCATCTGTTGCTATCGCAATTCTAACATTCCGAGCCTCTTCTGCCCACCGGGGGTATTTGTCATCGAAGTTCTTCCATGCCTTACCATCAGATGGATGTCCCATCTTCTTCTGTCCGTGCCCGTCCTCGTATCTTTTCCCCTTCTTGTGCCACGTCATCTGTTTGGCAGTCTCCTCGCTCAAGTAAAGCCGCTGGATTCTTTTTATGAATGGGAGATACCGAAGTATCTTCTTAGCGACCTTCGACTGCCTCACGTGACCATCCTTCCCCTTTGTCTCTTCATATCTAGAGGCCTTACAAATGGAGCAGTACTTGTCACCCTCAAACTGTTTCCAAAACAAAAGGCAGCCTTTTGGACAACAATCTATCTTTTCATAATCCATGTTGAGCTCCTTCATGAGTTTCTTCGTTTCGTGAAAGGTTTTGGGCAGACAATGCCCTTCGGGCAACATGTTACCACATGTTCTCAGATTAGCTTCAAAGTGAGAACGGGTGGCGGAGTACTGGCACTTGTCGGCTAGACACTGAGAGATGGCATCGAGCTGAGAAATCTTTGCACCCTCGTACAGAGGCCTCTTAGCCGCGGCCATCATATCAAGGAAGGCCTTCGTGGTTGGCTCCGGTTCCTCCGGTTCTAGCGGTTCCTCCGGTTCTGGTGATTCCTCCCGTGGAGGTGGCGAATTCGGCTGGTCGGCATCGATAAGATCATCTAGCATGTTTCTAATCCCATCGTGCTCATTGCCATTGAGCCGCTGACGCATCATCACACCTCTGTCACGTTCGTACCGAGCAAAGTCGACTTGCGTGACATAGTTAGACATGTACCCATATTGCAGAAGGTGTTTGTACATGTCATCCTTTCCCTGACGATGACGCTTAGTGCAATGAGCGCAGGGACAAAGTGCCTGAACAATTGCCTTCGAACCACGCGCTAACTCATTCACTAACAAATGAGTGTTCCGTACCCAATCGTCTGTTTTATTAGTCGCACTATTACGGCCACTGTACATCCACCCATTATCAGCCATCCTCTTCTGCTTTGTTGGGAGACAAACAACAAATATAACATTTTATATCAAACAGGAGATTAAATGCTTCATATTTTTACGCATCCATCAACCTACATGTCCAATAGGAAAAGAGGGTCCTACCCAGCCGCCGGATCCGTAGATTGGGTAAGTTCTCCCTGGTTCTACCCCGATCCAAGCAGAATTTCGGCAGCACCTCCCCGCTGCTCTCCCGATACACGTCTCGACAAAAAGCCAAGAGGATGTGCATCCGGAGAACAACGAGGAGGCGCCACCGAAATCCTGTCTCGAATCGAGGTAGAGCCAGGGAGAACCAAACCCAACTACGAATCCGCCGACTGCCCGATAAAAGCCATAAGCGTTACGGTCCAAAATATGCGAGACCACTAATGCATATTAAGTCGCGTAACTCTTACGGTCGGGATGACGCCTAGGTGACGCGACATACTTGGTGATCTAGACACGAAAATAAACCTAGGTACAAGAGAGGCGAACGGATTCTCACCCTCGAAGCGTGATCAAATCGTCGAAGATGATCCGGGACCCCGCCGTCGAAACACTCCCCCGCTCACCCTCCGGTAACTGCAAAAAACATTATAAGATGGTTAAATATGCAACATCTATTTCTAATTCTATTTCTACTACTATTTCTAGCATTTCTAATTCTACTCCTATTTCTAGCAATTCTAGTTCCATTCATATTTCTACTCACATACTACAAACTACTTCTATTTAGGGTTTTCATTCTACTCCTACTTCTTATCCTACATACTACAACTACTCCTACTCCTATTTATCATCACATAAAAAACTACAAAGTAAAAGTAAAAAAAATCGGGCTTCTACACTCACCTCCACTAGCTCGGGGTGGAGGAGCTAGGGACGAGCGGGGCCGGGGTCGGGGGAGGAGCAGCTGGTGGCGGTGGGGTCGGGGCAGAGGTGCGCTGGCCGGAGCTAGCGGCAGGGGCAGGGGCAGGGGCAGGAAGGGACGGGCCGACGTGGTGCTGGGGAAGGGGGTGCTGGGGCAGGGACGGGCCAACGCGGTGCGGGGAGGAGGGGGTGCTGGGGCAGGGACGGGCCAACGCGGGGCGGGGAGGAGGGGGCGGCGTGGTGCTGGGGGAGGAGGCGGCGGCGTGCTGCTAGGGAAGGAGGGGCGGCACGGTACTGGGGAGGAGGGGGCGGCGCGGTGCTAGGGGAGGAGGCGCTAGGGGAGTGGGAGGCGGCGGCGTGGTGCTGGGGGAAGGGGCGGCGCAGTGTTGGGGGAGGAGGCGGCGGCGCGTGCTGGTGTCGGCGGGTCGGGGGTGGGGAGGGGGTTGGGAGGCGGGGGGTGGGGATAGAGGCTGGGAAACGAGTGGCCCGGGGTGGGCCGCGGGTCAAAAAATCGGATTAGGCTACGCCGACGGCCAGGCATACGCCGAGGGCAGCCGTCGGCGTAGCTAGGTTTTTTTTAACTTTTTTTTGAAAGAAGGGTCTTTTGTTTAATATCAAATTTTACAACATACTTTATTTAGTGTCTACTATTATAGAATAAACTATATATTATTAATATATAATTTTTTATTTCGTCTTGTACTCGTTTTCCAAGCAAACCCTAGATGTGGGCTAAACGGGGAGATTCCCCCCTTATTTCGCCTAGACGTTCCTCAAACAGGGGTAGCCCGGCGTAGCTCTCTCTTGTTTTGTGTTTGTTTAGGTCATAGGGTGATGTCAAACCATGTTGGTTCACAAGTTGGGGCACTATCCTACCCGGTTTCACCTCGACGGGGAGATTCCACCCTTATACGGGTACGGAACCTTCGCCTCTAGGTTAGAGGGCATGCATGCGAGGGGGGACACATGCAAGCACCTATATATACCAACCTCTCACCACACCCACACACACATATGCTAGGGGCACATGCAAGTTTTCATCTCATTCCGATGTTCTCGTGGTCTTCCTCCGGCGAAACCCTGATCTCTGTGCACACTCGGATCGTCTACCCCCCTAGACGTTCCTCTGACAGGGGTAGCCCGGCGTAGCTCTCTCTTGTTTTGTGTTTGTTTAGGTCATAGGGTGATGTCAAACCATGTTGGTTCACAAGTTGGGGCACTATCCTACCCAGTTTCACCTCGACGGGGAGATTCCACCCTTATACGGGCCCGGAACCTTCGCCTCTAGGTTAGAGCGCATGCATGCGAGGGGGGACACATGCAAGCACCTATATATACCAACCTGTAACCACACGCACACACACATATGCTAGGGGCACATGCAAGTTTTCATCTCATTCCGATGTTCTCGTGGTCTTCCTCCGGCGAAACCCTGATCTCTATGCACACTCGGATCGTCTACCCCCCTAGACGTTCCTCTGACAGGGGTAGCCCGGCGTAGCTCTCTCTTGTTTTGTGTTTTTTTAGGTCATAGGGTGATGTCAAACCATGTTGGTTCACAAGTTGGGGCACTATCCTACCCGGTTTCACCTCGACGGGGAGATTCCACCCTTATACGGGCCCGGAACCTTCGCCTCTATGTTAGAGCGCATGCATGCGAGGGGGGACACATGCAAGCACCTATATATACCAACCTCTAACCACACCCACACACACATATGCTAGGGGCACATGCAAGTTTTCATCTCATTCCGATGTTCTCGTGGTCTTCCTCCGGTGAAACCCTGATCTCTGTGCACACTCGGATCGTCTACCCCCCTAGACGTTCCTCTGACAGGGGTAGCCCGGCGTAGCTCTCTCTTGTTTTGTGTTTGTTTAGGTCATAGGGTGATGTCAAACCATGTTGGCTCACAAGTTGGGGCACTATCCTACCCGGTTTCACCTCGACGGGGAGATTCCACCCTCATACGGGTCCGGAACCTTCGCCTCTAGGTTAGAGCGCATGCATGCGAGGGGGGACACATGCAAGCACCTATATATACCAACCTCTAACCACACCCACACACACATATGCTAGGGGCACATGCAAGTTTTCATCTCATTCCGATGTTCTCGTGGTCTTCCTCCGGCGAAACCCTGATCTCTGTGCACACTCGGATCGTCTACCCCCCTAGACGTTCCTCTGACAGGGGTAGCCCGGCGTAGCTCTCTCTTGTTTTGTGTTTGTTTAGGTCATAGGGTGATGTCAAACCATGTTGGCTCACAAGTTGGGGCACTATCCTACCCGGTTTCACCTCGACGGGGAGATTCCACCCTCATACGGGCCCGGAACCTTCGCCTCTAGGTTAGAGCGCATGCATGCGAGGGGGGACACATGCAAGCACCTATATATACCAACCTCTAACCACACCCACACACACATATGCTAGGGGCACATGCAAGTTTTCATCTCATTCCGATGTTCTCGTGGTCTTCCTCCGGCGAAACCCTGATCTTTGTGCACACTCGGATCGTCTACCCCCCTAGACGTTCCTCTGACAGGGGTAGCCCGGCGTAGCTCTCTCTTGTTTTGTGTTTGTTTAGGTCATAGGGTGATGTCAAACCATGTTGGTTCACAAGTTGGGGCACTATCCTACCCGGTTTCACCTCGACGGGGAGATTCCACCCTTATACGGGCCCGGAACCTTCGCCTCTAGGTTAGAGCGCATGCATGCGAGGGGGGACACATGCAAGCACCTATATATACCAACCTCTAACCACACCCACACACACATATGCTAGGGGCACATGCAAGTTTTCATCTCATTCCGATGTTCTCGTGGTCTTCCTCCGGCGAAACCCTGATCTCTGTGCACACTCGGATCGTCTACCCCCCTAGACGTTCCTCTGACAGGGGTAGCCCGGCGTAGCTCTCTCTTGTTTTGTGTTTGTTTAGGTCATAGGGTGATGTCAAACCATGTTGGCTCACAAGTTGGGGCACTATCCTACCCGGTTTCACCTCGACGGGGAGATTCCACCCTCATACGGGTCCGGAACCTTCGCCTCTAGGTTAGAGCGCATGCATGCGAGGGGGGACACATGCAAGCACCTATATATACCAACCTCTAACCACACCCACACAAACATATGCTAGGGGCACATGCAAGTTTTCATCTCATTCCGATGTTCTCGTGGTCTTCCTTCGGCGAAACCCTAATCTCTGTGCACACTCGGATCGTCTACCCCCCTAGACGTTCCTCTGACAGGGGTAGCCCGGCGTAGCTCTCTCTTGTTTTGTGTTTGTTTAGGTCATAGGGTGATGTCAAACCATGTTGGCTCACAAGTTGGGGCACTATCCTACCCGGTTTCACCTCGACGGGGAGATTCCACCCTCATACGGGTCCGGAACCTTCGCCTCTAGGTTAGAGCGCATGCATGCGAGGGGGGACACATGCAAGCACCTATATATACCAACCTCTAACCACACCCACACACACATATGCTAGGGGCACATGCAAGTTTTCATCTCATTCCGATGTTCTCGTGGTCTTCCTCCGGCGAAACCCTGATCTCTGTGCACACTCGGATCGTCTACCCCCCTAGACGTTCCTCTGACAGGGGTAGCCCGGCGTAGCTCTCTCTTGTTTTGTGTTTGTTTAGGTCATAGGGTGATGTCAAACCATGTTGGCTCACAAGTTGGGGCACTATCCTACCCGGTTTCACCTCGACGGGGAGATTCCACCCTCATACGGGTCCGGAACCTTCGCCTCTAGGTTAGAGCGCATGCATGCGAGGGGGGACACATGCAAGCACCTATATATACCAACCTCTAACCACACCCACACACACATATGCTAGGGGCACATGCAAGTTTTCATCTCATTCCGATGTTCTCGTGGTCTTCCTCCGGCGAAACCCTGATCTCTGTGCACACTCGGATCGTCTACCCCCCTAGACGTTCCTCTGACAGGGGTAGCCCGGCGTAGCTCTCTCTTGTTTTGTGTTTGTTTAGGTCATAGGGTGATGTCAAACCATGTTGGCTCACAAGTTGGGGCACTATCCTACCCGGTTTCACCTCGACGGGGAGATTCCACCCTCATACGGGTCCGGAACCTTCGCCTCTAGGTTAGAGCGCATGCATGCGAGGGGGGACACATGCAAGCACCTATACCAACCTCTCACCACACCCACACACATATGCTAGGGCACATGCAAGTTTTCATCTCATTCCAATGTTCTCGTGGTCTTCCTCCGGCGAAACCCTGATCTCTGTGCACACTCGGATCGTCTACCCCCCTAGACTTTCCTCTGACAGGGGTAGCCCGGCGTAGCTCTCTCTTGTTTTGTGTTTGTTTAGGTCATAGGGTGATGTCAAACCATGTTGGTTCACAAGTTGGGGCACTATCCTACCCGGTTTCACCTCGACGGGGAGATTCCACCCTTATACGGGCCCGGAACCTTCGCCTCTATGTTAGAGCGCATGCATGCGAGGGGGGACACATGCAAGCACCTATATATACCAACCTCTAACCACACCCACACACACATATGCTAGGGGCACATGCAAGTTTTCATCTCATTCCGATGTTCTCGTGGTCTTCCTCCGGTGAAACCCTGATCTCTGTGCACACTCGGATCGTCTACCCCCCTAGACGTTCCTCTGACAGGGGTAGCCCGGCGTAGCTCTCTCTTGTTTTGTGTTTGTTTAGGTAATAGGGTGATGTCAAACCATGTTGGCTCACAAGTTGGGGCACTATCCTACCCGGTTTCACCTCGACGGGGAGATTCCACCCTCATACGGGTCCGGAACCTTCGCCTCTAGGTTAGAGCGCATGCATGCGAGGGGGGACACATGCAAGCACCTATATATACCAACCTCTAACCACACCCACACACACATATGCTAGGGGCACATGCAAGTTTTCATCTCATTCCGATGTTCTCGTGGTCTTCCTCCGGCGAAACCCTGATCTCTGTGCACACTCGGATCGTCTACCCCCCTAGACGTTCCTCTGACAGGGGTAGCCCGGCGTAGCTCTCTCTTGTTTTGTGTTTGTTTAGGTCATAGGGTGATGTCAAACCATGTTGGCTCACAAGTTGGGGCACTATCCTACCCGGTTTCACCTCGACGGGGAGATTCCACCCTCATACGGGCCCGGAACCTTCGCCTCTAGGTTAGAGCGCATGCATGCGAGGGGGGACACATGCAAGCACCTATATATACCAACCTCTAACCACACCCACACACACATATGCTAGGGTCACATGCAAGTTTTCATCTCATTCCGATGTTCTCGTGGTCTTCCTCCGGCGAAACCCTGATCTTTGTGCACACTCGGATCGTCTACCCCCCTAGACGTTCCTCTGACAGGGGTAGCCCGGTGTAGCTCTCTCTTGTTTTGTGTTTGTTTAGGTCATAGGGTGATGTCAAACCATGTTGGCTCACAAGTTGGGGCACTATCCTACCCGGTTTCACCTCGACGGGGAGATTCCACCCTCATACGGGCCCGGAACCTTCGCCTCTAGGTTAGAGCGCATGCATGCGAGGGGGGACACATGCAAGCACCTATATATACCAACCTCTAACCACACCCACACACACATATGCTAGGGGCACATGCAAGTTTTCATCTCATTCCGATGTTCTCGTGGTCTTCCTTCGGCGAAACCCTGATCTCTGTGCACACTCGGATCGTCTACCCCCCTAGACGTTCCTCTGACAGGGGTAGCCCGGCGTAGCTCTCTCTTGTTTTGTGTTTGTTTAGGTCATAGGGTGATGTCAAACCATGTTGGCTCACAAGTTGGGGCACTATCCTACCCGGTTTCACCTCGACGGGGAGATTCCACCCTCATACGGGCCCGGAACCTTCGCCTCTAGGTTAGAGCGCATGCATGCGAGGGGGGACACATGCAAGCACCTATATATACCAACCTCTAACCACACCCACACACACATATGCTAGGGCCACATGCAAGTTTTCATCTCATTCCGATGTTCTCGTGGTCTTCCTCCGGCGAAACCCTGATCTCTGTGCACACTCGGATCGTCTACCCCCCTAGACGTTCCTCTGACAGGGGTAGCCCGGCGTAGCTCTCTCTTGTTTTGTGTTTGTTTAGGTCATAGGGTGATGTCAAACCTTGTTGGCTCACAAGTTGGGGCACTATCCTACCCGGTTTCACCTCGACGGGGAGATTCCACCCTCATACGGGCCCGGAACCTTCGCCTCTAGGTTAGAGCGCATGCACGCGAGGGGGGACACATGCAAGCACCTATATATACCAACATCTAACCACACCCACACACACATATGCTAGGGGCACATGCAAGTTTTCATCTCATTCCGATGTTCTCGTGGTCTTCCTCCGGCGAGGATCGTCTACCCCCCTAGACGTTGCTCTGACAGGGGTAGCCCGGCGTAGCTCTCTCTTGTTTTGTGTTTGTTTAGGTCATAGGGTGATGTCAAACCATGTTGGCTCACAAGTTGGGGCACTATCCTACCCGGTTTCACCTCGACGGGGAGATTCCACCCTCATACAGGCCCGGAACCTTCGCCTCTAGGTTAGAGCGCATGCATGCGAGGGGGGACACATGCAAGCACCTATATATACCAACCTCTAACCACACCCACACAAACATATGCTAGGGGCACATGCAAGTTTTCATCTCATTCCGATGTTCTCGTGGTCTTCCTTCGGCGAAACCCTAATCTCTGTGCACACTCGGATCGTCTACCCCCCTAGACGTTCCTCTGACAGGGGTAGCCCGGCGTAGCTCTCTCTTGTTTTGTGTTTGTTTAGGTCATAGGGTGATGTCAAACCATGTTGGCTCGCAAGTTGGGGCACTATCCTACCCGGTTTCACCTCGACGGGGAGATTCCACCCTCATACGGGTCCGGAACCTTCGCCTCTAGGTTAGAGCGCATGCATGCGAGGGGGGACACATGCAAGCACCTATATATACCAACCTCTAACCACACCCACACACACATATGCTAGGGGCACATGCAAGTTTTCATCTCATTCCGATGTTCTCGTGGTCTTCCTCCGGCGAAACCCTGATCTCTGTGCACACTCGGATCGTCTACCCCCCTAGACGTTCCTCTGACAGGGGTAGCCCGGCGTAGCTCTCTCTTGTTTTGTGTTTGTTTAGGTCATAGGGTGATGTCAAACCATGTTGGCTCACAAGTTGGGGCACTATCCTACCCGGTTTCACCTCGACGGGGAGATTCCACCCTCATACGGGTCCGGAACCTTCGCCTCTAGGTTAGAGCGCATGCATGCGAGGGGGGACACATGCAAGCACCTATATATACCAACCTCTAACCACACCCACACACACATATGCTAGGGGCACATGCAAGTTTTCATCTCATTCCGATGTTCTCGTGGTCTTCCTCCGGCGAAACCCTGATCTCTGTGCACACTCGGATCGTCTACCCCCCTAGACGTTCCTCTGACAGGGGTAGCCCGGCGTAGCTCTCTCTTGTTTTGTGTTTGTTTAGGTCATAGGGTGATGTCAAACCATGTTGGCTCACAAGTTGGGGCACTATCCTACCCGGTTTCACCTCGACGGGGAGATTCCACCCTCATACGGGTCCGGAACCTTCGCCTCTAGGTTAGAGCGCATGCATGCGAGGGGGGACACATGCAAGCACCTATACCAACCTCTCACCACACCCACACACATATGCTGGGGCACATGCAAGTTTTCATCTCATTCCAATGTTCTCGTGGTCTTCCTCCGGCGAAACCCTGATCTCTGTGCACACTCGGATCGTCTACCCCCCTAGACTTTCCTCTGACAGGGGTAGCCCGGCGTAGCTCTCTCTTGTTTTGTGTTTGTTTAGGTCATAGGGTGATGTCAAACCATGTTGGTTCACAAGTTGGGGCACTATCCTACCCGGTTTCACCTCGACGGGGAGATTCCACCCTTATACGGGCCCGGAACCTTCGCCTCTATGTTAGAGCGCATGCATGCGAGGGGGGACACATGCAAGCACCTATATATACCAACCTCTAACCACACCCACACACACATATGCTAGGGGCACATGCAAGTTTTCATCTCATTCCGATGTTCTCGTGGTCTTCCTCCGGTGAAACCCTGATCTCTGTGCACACTCGGATCGTCTACCCCCCTAGACGTTCCTCTGACAGGGGTAGCCCGGCGTAGCTCTCTCTTGTTTTGTGTTTGTTTAGGTAATAGGGTGATGTCAAACCATGTTGGCTCACAAGTTGGGGCACTATCCTACCCGGTTTCACCTCGACGGGGAGATTCCACCCTCATACGGGTCCGGAACCTTCGCCTCTAGGTTAGAGCGCATGCATGCGAGGGGGGACACATGCAAGCACCTATATATACCAACCTCTAACCACACCCACACACACATATGCTAGGGGCACATGCAAGTTTTCATCTCATTCCGATGTTCTCGTGGTCTTCCTCCGGCGAAACCCTGATCTCTGTGCACACTCGGATCGTCTACCCCCCTAGACGTTCCTCTGACAGGGGTAGCCCGGCGTAGCTCTCTCTTGTTTTGTGTTTGTTTAGGTCATAGGGTGATGTCAAACCATGTTGGCTCACAAGTTGGGGCACTATCCTACCCGGTTTCACCTCGACGGGGAGATTCCACCCTCATACGGGCCCGGAACCTTCGCCTCTAGGTTAGAGCGCATGCATGCGAGGGGGGACACATGCAAGCACCTATATATACCAACCTCTAACCACACCCACACACACATATGCTAGGGTCACATGCAAGTTTTCATCTCATTCCGATGTTCTCGTGGTCTTCCTCTGGCGAAACCCTGATCTTTGTGCACACTCGGATCGTCTACCCCCCCTAGACGTTCCTCTGACAGGGGTAGCCCGGTGTAGCTCTCTCTTGTTTTGTGTTTGTTTAGGTCATAGGGTGATGTCAAACCATGTTGGCTCACAAGTTGGGGCACTATCCTACCCGGTTTCACCTCGACGGGGAGATTCCACCCTCATACGGGCCCGGAACCTTCGCCTCTAGGTTAGAGCGCATGCATGCGAGGGGGGACACATGCAAGCACCTATATATACCAACCTCTAACCACACCCACACACACATATGCTAGGGGCACATGCAAGTTTTCATCTCATTCCGATGTTCTCGTGGTCTTCCTTCGGCGAAACCCTGATCTCTGTGCACACTCGGATCGTCTACCCCCCTAGACGTTCCTCTGACAGGGGTAGCCCGGCGTAGCTCTCTCTTGTTTTGTGTTTGTTTAGGTCATAGGGTGATGTCAAACCATGTTGGCTCACAAGTTGGGGCACTATCCTACCCGGTTTCACCTCGACGGGGAGATTCCACCCTCATACGGGCCCGGAACCTTCGCCTCTAGGTTAGAGCGCATGCATGCGAGGGGGGACACATGCAAGCACCTATATATACCAACCTCTAACCACACCCACACACACATATGCTAGGGGCACATGCAAGTTTTCATCTCATTCCGATGTTCTCGTGGTCTTCCTCCGGCGAAACCCTGATCTCTGTGCACACTCGGATCGTCTACCCCCCTAGACGTTCCTCTGACAGGGGTAGCCCGGCGTAGCTCTCTCTTGTTTTGTGTTTGTTTAGGTCATAGGGTGATGTCAAACCTTGTTGGCTCACAAGTTGGGGCACTATCCTACCCGGTTTCACCTCGACGGGGAGATTCCACCCTCATACGGGCCCGGAACCTTCGCCTCTAGGTTAGAGCGCATGCACGCGAGGGGGGACACATGCAAGCACCTATATATACCAACCTCTAACCACACCCACACACACATATGCTAGGGGCACATGCAAGTTTTCATCTCATTCCGATGTTCTCGTGGTCTTCCTCCGGCGAGGATCGTCTACCCCCCTAGACGTTCCTCTGACAGGGGTAGCCCGGCGTAGCTCTCTCTTGTTTTGTGTTTGTTTAGGTCATAGGGTGATGTCAAACCATGTTGGCTCACAAGTTGGGGCACTATCCTACCCGGTTTCACCTCGACGGGGAGATTCCACCCTCATACAGGCCCGGAACCTTCGCCTCTAGGTTAGAGCGCATGCATGCGAGGGGGGACACATGCAAGCACCTATATATACCAACCTCTAACCACACCCACACAAACATATGCTAGGGGCACATGCAAGTTTTCATCTCATTCCTATGTTCTCGTGGTCTTCCTTCGGCGAAACCCTAATCTCTGTGCACACTCGGATCGTCTACCCCCCTAGACGTTCCTCTGACAGGGGTAGCCCGGCGTAGCTCTCTCTTGTTTTGTGTTTGTTTAGGTCATAGGGTGATGTCAAACCATGTTGGCTCACAAGTTGGGGCACTATCCTACCCGGTTTCACCTCGACGGGGAGATTCCACCCTCATACGGGTCCGGAACCTTCGCCTCTAGGTTAGAGCGCATGCATGCGAGGGGGGACACATGCAAGCACCTATATATACCAACCTCTAACCACACCCACACACACATATGCTAGGGGCACATGCAAGTTTTCATCTCATTCCGATGTTCTCGTGGTCTTCCTCCGGCGAAACCCTGATCTCTGTGCACACTCGGATCGTCTACCCCCTAGACGTTCCTCTGACAGGGGTAGCCCGGCGTAGCTCTCTCTTGTTTTGTGTTTGTTTAGGTCATAGGGTGATGTCAAACCATGTTGGCTCACAAGTTGGGGCACTATCCTACCCGGTTTCACCTCGACGGGGAGATTCCACCCTCATACGGGCCCGGAACCTTCGCCTCTAGGTTAGAGCGCATGCATGCGAGGGGGGACACATGCAAGCACTTCATGTGGTCGTGGTGAGTGCTATTGAGAACCACATGCGATAATAACACTTACAAACATATAGAAATTTCTCGGGGTGTGAGAAGATTCGCAACGACATTTCATGTGGACGTGTAGACTGCTATTCAGAGGGTACGAAATTATCCAATTAATAAAAAAATATATAAATAATTGATGCAAATAAAAAATATATGAAAAATAGAGAATGCTACGCCGAGGGTGACCGTCGGCGTACGTTTCTGGTACGCCGAGCGTGGCCGTCGGCGTATGCTATGCCGAGGGTCGCCGTCGGCCTAACCGACGGCACCGTTAGCGCGTCGTCCGTGCTGCCGGCATGTGCCACGCGTCCGCTAGCTACGCCGAGGGCCGCCGCTACGCCGAGGGTGACCGTCGGTGTAGTGTATGCTACGCCGAGGGCTGGCCAGTTGGGCTGGCCCGGTGCGGTGCTACGCCGACGGCCCCGACGTTTGGCCGTCGGCGTAGCCGGCGGCCGTCGGCGCATCTGGCCATTCCTGTAGTGAAAGCCAAAAGATATCGAGACACACCTTTTTTTCTTCAAAATTCTATCAATCTATTAATAATCATCAACAACAGTATAAAAAGTTCTAAAAGTAATAAAAATTATAAATATGTCTAGCGATAACTACAAACACTAACACGAGCTAAAGGCACGCCGCCGACCTCACACCTCTATCACCGGAGTCAAGCAAAGCTTGTTATAGTAGACAGCAGAAAGTCGTCGTGCTAAAACCCAAAAGGACCAGCGCACCAAAGCAGCACCCTCGCCAAAAATGACAAACGTAGATAGAAAGAGACTGATCTCAAACCAAACCAACCAATACGAAAAACAATCGAATCCCAAGGGATTCATCAGATACACGACTCCACGCGTTCTCTGTCGAATCTAGACGCACCACCAGTGCAAGGATAGGACGGAGAAGACCTTATTCTTACTTCAGGACGTAGCCACCGTCTCATCATCTTGAAGAAGACACTAAAAGCAGCCTAAACAAAACAAGGAGATCTCCTGCCGGCGAGGGGTCGTGGTCTGTTACGCCTCCAAGGCCCTAAAGCCGCCTGAGATGGACAGACCTGTGGCGTCGCCGGCGCAGGGAAGGAACCGTAGATGTGTTTTTAGCCGAGTTCACTCAGAAAGAATACCCGACACACCTCTTATTTTTATGAGCTCCAAGAGGAAGAAATGGAACATCAAGAATGCACTTCACGAAAATGGGTGGGTTGGGAAGATAAAAGTGGAAGAGCCTAGCTTTGCACATCTTGAGCAATTCGTGGTGCTATGGACCAAACTGCAATCATTTGGACCCTCTCGACTAGCGGCCACTATTTGGAGGCCTCAACCTATAATGCCCAATTCTTTAGTGCAATATCTTCTAACATGAAAAAATGGTGTGGAAAATTTTGGCGCCTCCAAAGATCAAGTTTTTCTCTTAGACAACTCTTCAGAATAGAGTCAGACAACGGATAGACTCGAGAAGAGAGGGTAGCCGAATGTTCGCTTTGCCCTTTGTGCAAGTGAACCACAGAGCCGTCGACGCACTTATTCACGCATTGTCGTTGACACCATTATATTTTGGAGCCTCATCAAGGAGTGGCTTGGGAACTATAGGGGCCGATCCAGGATTTGACCATAGGAGGGGCCGAGATGATGGTAACGATAAAATAGGTATCTAACGATAATATATTCGAATCTTCAATATATATGGTTTTATTATACAAACAACATGTTTCTATAATTATAGCTTCATTTTACTTTATATAACATATGAGCATGTGAGGCAAAGAAAAAATTCGACATAAAAGAGATAAACATGAAATATATCAAGTATTCTAGTGTATACCAGGGATATCAAACTATAACATTATATGTTTTGGAATAAAAAGTAAGCTACATTCCACTAGTTTGAGTGTAGGTCTATGGCCAGACTTATCAAATAAATCAGTAACTCAATAATTAGTTAAACACTAAATATTTCATTAAAAATGTTGGTGTATATAATCCGCAATTAATCTGACAAAATAATTTCCATTAGATGGGGTAATCAAACTATCAATTCTAGTAGCCAACATGCAATATATCTTGGATCATACGTTAGGGCAATCAATTAATGAATTGGGCATGACGTACAGCGGCGGCATATGCCATAGTTGATAGTTCCCAGACACATCGGAGTTATGATTTATGCCTTCGCTAACTGGTAATCACGGACACGACGATGTCTGAATAGAAAATATCGATCTTAGCGGCGATGCTCAACCAATGAGACCCTAGCCCTGGGTAGGCGCCTCCATGGCGGAGGCGGAGAATAAAGAAATAAGTCGACTAGATCATATAGGGAAACCAAGTAAAGCATAAACTTAGATGTGTCCCATGGATCAGATGAAGGATATGCGGTCTTGCCGATGCTTCAATAGGTATGTATTATCCTTTGATGGCTAATGTTTTGAGCTTGGACCATAAAGCTTGAGCAATCACATTGCACACATTGGTCTAATCTAATAGACAGAATATTATGATAAGCAGATTAGCATCAAAACTAGTGCTAGCCCCTTCTGCGTATCATTGTGTGTGGGGGGACCATAGGGGGGCATGGCCACCCCTCGCCCCTCCCTGGATCCACCTCTGGGAAACTACTTCATACCCAAAATTGGCCAACCCTCTCTCTCAAAGATTGCTGGCTTCGTATGGCTAGATCTCCATCTCCCAATCGCAAAGCCACGACCTCTCTCACATTGATCGCTACATAGGAGTGTAAGATAGGGGAAACCACACATTATGGTGCCTTGTATTGCTCATTATATAGACTTATAAGGCTAGAGTCCGTACAGTACAATACACGGACAGTTATACATAGACGACACATATACAACCATATATCTATACAAATACAATATGGTTATATATTCTAACACCCTCCCTCAGTCGTAAACAGGCGTCGAAGAATGTTAAGACTGTCCCGAAAATCCAAAAAGAGAGGCGACGGTAGTCCCTTGGTAAAAATGTCCGCAAACTGGGAAGAACACGGAACGTGTAGAACCCGGACCTCGCCGGTGGTGACGCGATCTCGTACAAAATGCAAGTCGATCTCCACATGCTTGGTGCGCTGATGATGTACAGGATTCTATGTCATGTAAACCGAGCTCACATTGTCACGGAAAACCATAGTGGCACCAGTCACCGGTCGATGAAGCTCCTGAAGAAGGTGTCGTAGCCAACAAGTTTCAGCCACCACATTCGCAACCGCCCTGTACTCAGCCTCGGTGCTGGAGAAAGAGACCGTGTGCTGCCGCTTAGCAGACCATGACACCAGATTAGCTCCGAGGAAGACACAGTAGCCTGAGGTAGACCGTCTAGTGTATGGGCAACCTACCCAAGCAGCGCCAGAGTAGGCCGTCAACTTGTTGGAGCTACGCCGAAACAAGGTGAGACCATAGTCGGTGGTGCCGCGGATGTAGCGAAGAACACGCTTGATGAGAAGCAAATGATTAGCCCGAGGATCATGCATATGGAGACAAATCTTCTGCACGGCATAAGAGATGTCTGGACGAGTAAACGTAAGGTACTGAAGACCACCGGCAATACTACGGTACTCGGTCGGGTCTGTAACAAGATCACTAGACTTGGCTGAAATTTTGGAGGCGGTATCAACTAGAGTAGAGATGGATTTGCAATGTAACATACCAGCTCTGTCAAGAAGATCCAATGCATACTTCTCATGTGAGAGGAACAGACTGTCTTTGCTGCGTGTCACAGAGATGCCCAGAAAATAATGAAGATCGCCCATATCTGTCATACTGAACTCTGTACGAAGAGAGGCAATCAAACTGTGCAACAATGTTGAGGAAGACGCGGTCAGAATTATGTCATCCACATAGAGCAGGAGATAGGCCATGTTAGCACCACGCCGATAGACGAACAACAAACTGTCGGACTTGGAGCCAATGAAACCAACCAAAGCAATGAATGAGGCAAACTGCCGAAAACATACTCTAGGCGCCTGCTTCAAACCATAAAGTGATTTGTTGAGACGACAGACCTTATCAGGATAATTCGGATCAGTCAACCCAGAAGACTGACGAGCATAAACAGTTTCTGTGAGAGTGCCATTGAGGAACGCATTCTTGACGTCAATCTGATAAATAGGCCAGTCACTTGTTACCGCAAGAGAGAGCACTGTGCGAATAGTGGTTGGCTTGACGACAAGGCTGAAGGTTTCATCAAAATCAATACCTTCACGTTGAGTAAAATCCTCGGAGCACCCAACGAGCTTTGTATCGTTCTAAGGAACCATCAGACTTCATCTTGTGACGGTAGATCCACTTGCCTGTAACAATATTAGCATTGCGAGGTGGATCAACGAGGTCCCAAGTGTTGTTGGAGAGGAGAGCACCATACTCCTCAACCATGGCAGAGTGCCAATTCGGATCCTTGAGAGCACCACGATAAGTCTTCGGTATTGGAGATAATCCCTCAACATGAAGATCAAAAATTGTCTTGGGTTGCACAATCCCCCGTTTAGCACGAGTGACCACTGAATGAGACAGTGGCGGAGGCGGGTCCCGCTGATGGCAGGGTGGAGGTGGTGGCGGTGTGGGGGCGACCGGCGACGCAGCAGGCGACGGCGCTTCCTGGCCTACCATGGTAGAAAAACTGCCCAAACCGCTGTCGCGGCAGGAGAAGCACTAGAACCGCTGCCGCGGCTGGCAGAGACAGCGGCGGCAGGGCTCGGCGCAGAGCTCAGCGCTGTTGGGGGCGACGTGGTCGCGGCTGGCGTCCTAGGCGGCCGTGGCGGCGTCGAGGGTGGCGCGGTGGAGCCCGCGGACGGTGATGCCGTGCTTGGCACGGTAAATGGCATCGACGACGTCAGCTGCTCAGGTTCCTGCAAAAAATCATACGAGTGCAGGGAGGGAGTTGGGGACGGCGCGGACGGAGTGGAGGCAAAGGGAAACGTGGACTCGTCGAACACAACATGGAGAGAGATGATGATCTTTTGGGTGGAGCGATCAAGGCAGCGATAGCCATGATGCCGGGATGGATAGCCAAGGAACACGCAAGGAACGGAGTGCGGCGCAAGTTTGTGCGGCGCAACGGCGGTGGTGTTGGGGTAGCATAAACATCCGAAGACCCTAAGACCAGTGTAAGCAGGATCTACGCCAAGTAAAGCACGGAAGGGAACACGATCCAAAATTGCCTTGGAAGGAAGCCGATTGTGCAACAGAACGGCTGTGTTGAGGGCCTCAACCCAGAAACGAGGCGACATGCTATCCTGAACAAGAAGTGTGCGAGTAATGTCATTGAGAGTGCGAATAATACGTTCGGCTTTACCATTCTGTTGAGAAGTGTATGGACATGAAAAGCGGAGTATAATTCCATGGTGCTGGGCAAAAGAATGGAGTTGGGAATTTGTTGGAGATATGCCCTAGAGGCAATAATAAATGTAGTTATTATTATATCTTTGGGTTTATAATAAATGTTTACATTCATGCTATAACAGTATGAACCAGGAAACATTAATACTTGTGTGATTTGTAAACTAAATTAGAGTCCCTAGTGATGCCTCTTCATAATACTAGCTTATTGGTTAATAGATGATTGTGGTTTACCTACCATGAACATTGAGATGTTCTTAACAACAAGATCATATCATTAGGAGAATGGTATGATGGACATACTCCTATAGATAAGCGTATCACAAAGATCAAGTCATTTTAATAGTTCAATTGCTATAAGCTTTCTGATACATAGTAACCTAATTCCTTCGACCATGAGATCATGCGTATCACCATCACCGAAAGGATGCTTTGATGATATCAAACACCACACCCTAACTGGGTGGCTATAAAGGTGGCATTGAGTGTTCGGAAAGTATGGGTTGAAACACATGGATCAAGAGTGGGATTTGTCCATCCATATGACGGATAGATATACTCTGGGCCCTCTGGGTGGAATGTCATCCAATTAGCTTGCAAGCATGTGACTGGCTCACAAGGGATCACATACCACGGGAACGAGAAAAGAGTACTTATCGGTAACGAGGTTGAACTAGGTATGTAGAGATACCGATGATCAAAACCTCGGATAAGTAAACTATCGTGAGACAAAGGGAAATTGGTATCGTATGTAAGTGGTTTATTAGATCGCAAAGTAATCGTAGAAATATGTGGGAGCCATATGAATTTCCAGATTCCTCTATTGGTTATTGATCGGAGAAGTGTCTCGATCATGTCCGCATAATTCACGAACCGTAGAGAGACACACTTAAGGATTCGATGTTGTTCAGTAGTTATGGAATGATGAGTAAGAGACCGAATGTTGTTCGGAGTCTCGGATGGGATCCGGGATATCACGAGGAGATCCGGAATGGTCCGGAGAATAAGATTCATATAAGGAAAGTTTTGTTTCGGAGTTGGGGAATGTTTCCGGTGTTTTCATCGGAAATGTTCTAGAAAGGTCCGGAAGGTCCGGCACTCCGGAGGGGGAGGGTACATGAATATGTCATAACAATATGGAATGGTTGCATCATGTACTAGGTCACTTGGCTAGGCAAAATAAAGGGAGAAATCAAATCCTAGTTTGAAAGTCAAACGCCAATTTGAAAAAGTCAAACGGCAAGTTTGCTTGGTGGAGGGAGAGTAGGAAACCTACTTGGGGAGGAGTTACCCTCCCTCCACCCGCCGGCCAAGGAGGACGAGTTGGGGGAGGACTCCCTCCTCTCAACCGGCCACCCTCCACCTATATAAGGAGGGGTAGGGTGCCCCTACCCCTCACACCCAAAACCCTAGCCCCAAGCCGCCGGCGCCACCACCTCCTGCTGTCGCCGCCTAGGGCACCACCAACTCGCCGAGTTGGGGTGTTCCCAAACCCTAGCCGCCGGCCAAGCTTTCCCCCTGGTGCTTATAAACCCTAGATCGCCAAGGCATCTCTCCTGCTTCACCATACTCGCTCCGGCTTAAGGCGAAGCCCTGCGAGATCTCCCCTCTACTTCCAGTACCACGCCGTCGTGCTACCGGAATCACGAGGAGAGTGCTACAACCTCCGCTGCCTGCTGGAACAAGGGAGAGGAAGGTCTTCGTCAAGTACCGAACGTGTGACCGACTGCGGAAACGCTGCCGGAACGCAGTGCCGGAAGGATCGTTTACGCGATCTTGAGATCGGCAAGAGTACGACTACATCACCCACGAAAATCTGCTCTCGTTAACCGCTTTGGAATCTTCAAGGGTGAGTTCCTCTATTGACTCGTTGCTACAATCTAGTAGATAGATCTTGGCTTGTATGTTTGCATGCGGTAGAATTTTTTTGTTTTCCATGCTACGAACCCCTACATTGGTATCTGAGCTGTGTCTATATGTAGATCTGTTGCACGAGGAGAACACAATGGTCATTGTGGGCGGTGGTGCTTTTATTATCAATTGCTTCTTGTGTACTTTGCATCTTGCGGTATGATGGGATGAAGCGGCCCGGGCTAACCTTACATGACATCGTTCATGAGACTTGCTCCACTCTCAACATGCAACTTGTATTGCATAAGTGGCTTTGCGGGTGCCTGTCTCTCCCATCATAGTATAGATCCAATTTACAACATGCACTTGATAGTTCAAGCATCAACGTTGTGGTTCTTGTTCGTAAGTTAGAGCGACACTTATTGAAAGCCCCAAACCACGTAAAATATGCAAATAAAATTAGAGGCATCTAACTTTGTTTTGCAGGGGTGTGCTGTGATGTGATATGGCCATGATTGTGATTATATTTGATGTATGCAATGTTCCTTATTGTAAGTTGGCAACCGGCATGAGCCATATGGTTGTCTTTAAATTCTGTTAAGACCCGCGTGTCTATTCAAAGTAGTTGTAATAGTCGAAGCTGGTGGATGACAACCATGAAACGGCGCCATTGACCTTGACGCTATACCGGTGATGATGGAGATCATGTTCGTGCTTGAAGATGGAGATCGGAAGCACAAGAAGAAAGGCAATATCATATCACATATTATGAATTGCATGTGATAATCCTTTATGCATCTTGTATTGCTTAGTTAAACGACGGTAGCATTATAAGATGATCCCTCAAGCACATAAATTTCAAGTTTTAAAGTGTTCATCCTTAGTAAGCACCGTTGCTAAAGCTCGTTGTTTCGAAGCACCACGTGATGATCGGGTGTGTTATATTCTACGAGTGTATACAACGTGAGCAAGCCAGATTTGCTCATGCGGAAGCTAAGGTTTGATCTTGACGAGCCTAGCATGTACAGACATGGTCTCGGAACACGGATCACCAAAAGGTAAATCATGAGTCATATAGTAGATATGATGAACATGTTGATTGTTCGCCATTGAAGCTACATCAACTCTCGTGATGATCGGTTTTGATGTGGTGGATTTGGTTCGTGTGATCACTAAACCAATGTGAGGGATATTGTTTTGAGTGGGAGTTCACCTAGATTAATTGAATATTAATTAGAACTCAATTTGTCATAAACTTAGTCTAAACTATTGCAAATATGTTGTAGATCAATGGCGGGCCCTACCATCAATTTTAATGCGTTCCTAGAGAAAGAAAAGTTGAAAAACAATGGAAGCAACTTCGCGGATTGGTTCCGTAATTTGAGTATTGTCCTCAGTGCTGGTAATTTGACCTATGTGATGGATGCACCGCTGGGTGACCCGCCTGCAGCAACTGCTACCGATGATGTAAAGAATGTTTACCTCACTCGGAAGAATCAGTACTCCACAGTTCAGTGTGCTATCTTGTATGGTTTGGAATCGGAGCTTCAGAAAAGGTTTGAGAACCATGACCCACATGATATTGTCCGTGAACTCAAAATGATATTTGAGGCTCACGCGGCAGTTGAGAGTTATGAGGCTTCTGAAAAGTTCTTTAACCGCAAGATGGAAGAGGGCAGCTCCGTCAGTGAGCATGTGCTTAAGATGTCTGGGCACACAAACAAACTCCAAAGTTTGGGTATAGTGATTCCTAATTCTTTGGGGATTCACCGTGTCCTCCAATCACTACCACCAAGTTACAAGAACTGTGATGAACTACAATATGCAAAACATAGACAAGACGTTGCCAGAACTCTTCTCCGTGTTGAAATCTGCAGAAGTGGAGATCAAGAAAGAGCACCAAGTGTTGTTGGTCAATAAGACCACCAAATTCAAGAAAGGCAAGTCTAAGCAAAAGGGAAACTTCAAGAAGGGTGGTAAGAAAGTTGTCGCACGAAGAAGACCAAGGCTGGTCCTAAGCCTGATACTGAGTGCTTTTACTGCAAGGGAGAAGGTCACTGGAAGCGGAATTGCCCAAAGTACTTGGCGGATTTGAAGAACGTCAACATCAAGAAGAAAGGTATATCCGATATACATGTTATTGATGTGTATCTCACTAGTACTCGTAGTAGTGCCTGGGTATTTGATACTGGTTCGGTTGCTCATATTTGTAACTCGAAACAGGTGCTGCAGAATAAATGGAAGCTAGCGAAGAACGAGGTGACGATGCGCGTTGGAAATGGATCAAAGGTTGATGTGATCGCGGTCGGCACTCTACCTCTTCATCTACCATCGAGATTAGTTTTATACTTAAATAATTGTTATTTGGTGCCTGCGTTGAGCATGAACATTATATCGGGATCATGTTTATTGCGAGACGGTTACTTGTTTAAGTCCGAGAATAATGGTTGTTCGATTTATATGAGTAATATGTTTTATGCACATGCACCTTTGATAGATTGTAGTAATACACACATAAATAACATTGAGGCTAAACGTTTGAAATTGAGCGATAACTCGACCTATATGTGGCACTGTCGTCTTGGTCATATCGGAGTGAAGCGTATGAAGAAACTCCATTCCAATGGACTTCTTGAATCACTTGATTTCGAATCACTTGAAAGATGCGAAGCATGTCTGATGGGTAAAATGACTAAGACTCCATTTTCTGGTATGATGGAGCGAGCTACGGACTTATTGAAATCATACATACCGATGTGTGTGGACCAATGAGTGTAGCATCGCGCGGTGGTTATCGTTATGTTCTTACTTTCACGGATGACTTGAGTAGATATGGGTATATCTATTTCATGAAACATAAGTCCGAAACTTTTGAGAAGTTTAAGGAATTTCAAAGTGAGGTAGAGAATCAACGTAACAAGAAGATTAAATTTCTATGTTCTGATCATGGAGGTGAATATCTAAGTTACGAGTTTGGCGAGCATTTAAACAAATGTGGAATACTTTCACAATTGACACCGCCGGGAACACCACAGCGTAATGGTGTGTCCGAACATCGTAATCGAACCCTCTTAGATATGGTTCGTTCTATGATGTCACTTACAGATTTACCGCTATCGTTTTGGGGTTATGCATTAGAAACAGCCGCATTCACTTTAAATAGGGCACCATCTAAATCCATTGAAACGACACCGTATGAATTATGGTTTGGAAAGAAACATAAATTGTCGTTTCTTAAAGTTTGGGGTTGCGAAGCCTATGTAAAGAAGTTACAGCCGGACAAGCTTGAACCCAAAGCGGAAAAATGCGTCTTCATAGGATACCCGAAGGAAACTATTGGGTATACCTTCTATCATAGATCTGAGGGCAAAATCTTCGTTGCTAAGAATGGATCCTTTATAGAGAAGGAATTTCTCTAGAAATAAGTGACTGGAAGGAAAGTAGAACTCGACAAGGTTGTTGAACCTTCTCTCGAACTTGCGAGTAGCGCAACACCGAAAGTAGTTCCTGTGGCGCCTACAACAATAAGAGAGGAAGCTAATGATGATGATCATGAAACTTCGGTTGAAGTTGCTACAGAGCCTCGCAGGTCAACAAGAACTCGTATCACTCCTGATTGGTATGATCCTGTTTTGAGTGTCATGTTGGTGGACAACACCGATGACCCTGCGACATATGAGGAAGCGATGATGAGCCCAGATTCCAATAAATGGCAAGAAGCCATGAAATCCGAGATTGGATCCATGTACGAAAACCAAGTATGGACTTTGGTGGACTTACCGGATGGCCGGAAGGCTGTCGAGAACAAATGGATTTTCAAGAAAAAAACAGATGCTGATGGTAATGTTACTGTCTATAAAGCTCGACATGTCGCAAAAGGGTTTCGACAAATTCAAGGAGTTGACTACGATGAGACTTTCTCACCGGTAGCGAAGCTAAAATCTGTGAGGATTATGTTAGCAATCGCTGCATATTATGATTATGAGGTATGGCAGATGGATGTCAAAACAGCGTTCCTCAATGGAGACATTGATGAAGAGTTGTATATGATGCAACCCAAAGGTTTTGTCGATCCTAAAGATGCTAACAAGGTATGCAAACTTCAAAGGTCCATATATGGATTGAAGCAAGCATCCCGAAGTTGGAATCAACGTTTTGATAAGGTAATCAAAAGCTTTGGTTTTATACAAACTTATGGAGAAGCTTGTATTTACAAGAAAGTGAGTGGGAGCTCTTTAGCATTCTTAATACTATATGTATATGACATATTGTTGATTGGGAATGTTGTAGATCTTCTTAATAGTGTCAAGGATTATTTGAATAATAGTTTTTCAATGAAAGATCTTGGCGAAGCAGCTTACATATTAGGCATAAAGATTTATAGGGATAGATCGAGACACCTAATATCATTGTCACAAAGTACATATTTGGACAAAGTTCTAAAGAGGTTTGGAATGGAAGATAGCAAGAAAGGGTTCTTGCCCATGTTTCCCAATACGACCTTGAGTAAAACTCAAAGTCCAGCAACGGCAGAAGATAGAGGAAGGATGAGTAAGACTCCCTATGCCTCAACCATAGGATCTCTAATGTATGACATGCTATGTACTAGACCCGACATTGCATATGCTGTTAGTTTGACTAGCATATATCAAAGTGATCCAGGATTGGATCATTAGACAGCGGTCAAAAACATCCTTAAGTACTTGAGAAGAACTAAGGATATGGTTCTTTCTTATGGAGGTGATGAACAGATCGTTGTTAATGGTTACACTGATGCTAGTTGAAACACCGATCCGGATGATTCTAAATCTCAATCTGGATACGTATTTACTTTGAATGGTGCAGCAGTTAGCTGGAGGAGTGCGAAGCAAAGCGTTGTGGCGAGATCTTCAACTGAATCGGAATACATAGCTGCTTCGGAGGCTTCACAAGAAGCGATATGGATGAAGGAGTTCATTACAGAGCTCGGTGTGGTTCCAAGTGCGCTGGACCCAATGTCTATCTACTATGATAACATGGGCGCCATAGCCAATGCGCAAGAACCAAGGTCACACAAGAAGCTGAAGCACATCAAGCTACGTTTTCACGCTATTCGAGAACATGTCCAAGATGGTGACATAAAGATTTGCAAAGTACACACAGATCTAAATGTGGAAGATCCGTTGACTAAACCTCTCCCGAGGGAAAAACATGACCAACACCAAATTGCCATGGGTGTTCGGTATATTACCATGTAATCTAGATTAGTTGACTCTAGTGCAAGTGGGAGACTGTTGGAGATATGCCCTAGAGGCAATAATAAATGTAGTTATTATTATATCTTTGTGTTTATGATAAATGTTTACATTCATGCTATAACAGTATTAACCAGGAAACATTAATACTTGTGTGATTTGTAAACTAAATTAGAGTCCCTAGTAAAGCCTCTTCATAATACTAGCTTGTTGGTTAATAGATGATTGTGGTTTACCTATCATGAACATTGAGATGTTATTAACAACAATATCATATCATTATGAGAATGGTATGATGGACATACTCCTATAGATAATCATAGCACAAAGATCAAGTCATTTTAATAGTTCAATTGCTATAAGCTTTCTGATACATAGTAACCTAATTCCTTCGACCATGAGATCATGCTTATCACCATCACCGGAAGGATGCTTTGATGACATCAAACACCACACCGTAACTGGGTGGCTATAAAGCTGGCATTGAGTGTTCGGAAAGTATGGGTTGAAACACATGGATCAAGAGTGGGATTTGTCCATCCATATGACGGATAGATATACTCTAGGCCATCTCGGTGGAATGTCATCCAATTAGCTTGAAATCATGTGACTGGCTCACAAGGGATCACATACCATGGGAACGAGAAAAGAGTACTTATCGGTAACGAGGTTGAACTAGGTATGTAGAGATACCGACGATCAAAACCTCGGATAAGTAAACTATCGTGAGACAAAGGGAAATTGGTATCGTATGTAAGTGTTTCATTCGATCGCAAAGTAAACTTAGAAATATGTGGGAGCCATATGAATTTCCAGATTCCTCTATTGGTTATTGATGGGAGAAGTGTCTCGATCATGTCCGCATAATTCACGAACCGTAGGAAGACACACTTAAGGATTTGATGTTGTTGAGTAGTTATGGAATGATGAGTAAGAGAACGAATGTTGTTCGGAGTCTCGGATGGGATCTGGGATATCACGAGGAGATCCGGAATGGTCCGGAGAATAAGATTCATATAAGGAAAGTCCTATTTCGGAGTTGGGGAATGATTCCGGTGTTTTCACCGAGAATGTTCTAGAAAGGTCCGGAAGGTCCGGCACTCCGGAGGGAAGGGTACATGAATATGTCATAACAATATGGAATGGTTTCATCATGTACTAGGTCACTTGGCTGGGCAAAATAAAGGGAGAAATCAAATCCTAGTTTGAAAGTCAAACGCCAATTTGAAAAAGTCAAACGACAAGTTTGCTTGGTGGAGGGAGAGTAGGAAACCTACTTGGGGAGGAGTTCCCCTCCCTCCACCCGCCGGCCAAGGAGGACGAGTTGGGGTAGGACTCCCTCCTCCCAACCGCCCACCCTCCACCTATATAAGGAGGGGTAGGGCGCCCCTACCCCTCACACCTAAAACCCTAGCCCCAAGCCGGCGGCGCCACCACCTCCTGCTGCCGCCGCCTAGGGCACCACCAACTCGCCGAGTTGGGGTGTTCCCAAACCCTAGCCGCCGGCCAAGCTTTCCCCTTGGTGCTTCTAAACCCTAGATCGCCAAGGCATCTCTCTTGCTTCACCATACTCGCTCCGGCTTAAGGCGAAGCCCTGCGAGATCTCCCCTCTACTTCTGATACCATGCCGTCGTGCTGCCGGAATCGCGAGGAGAGTGCTACAACCTCTGTTGCCTGCTGGAACAAGGGATAGGAAGGTCTTCATCGAGTACCGAACGTGTGACCGACTGCGGAAGCGCTGCCGGAACACAGCGCCGGAAGGATCGTCTACGCGATCTTGAGATCGGCAAGAGTACGACTACATCACCCACGAGAATCTGCTCTCGTTAACCACTTTGAAATCTTCGAGGGTGAGTTCCTCTATCGACTCGTTGCTACAATCTAGTAGATAGATCTTGGCTTGTATGTTTGCATGCGGTAGAATTTTTTTTCCATGCTACGAACCCCTACAGAATTATCAAAATCGCGACCGTTGTCACACCGAATAGCCTGCAAGCGCGTACTAAACTGGGTGAGTGCAAGAGCGTGAAGGGACGACAAGTGAGATAAAAGTTCTGACTAGCCCGAAGAGGATAGACCCATGCATACTGAGTAAAATCATCGAGGCACACAAGGTAATACTTAAAGCCAGAAATACTCTCAACAGGAGATGTCCACAAATCACACTGAATTATATGAAACGGAGTAGTAGTTACATGATTGGTAGAAGAGAAAGGAAGACAAATATGACGACCTAACTAACATGCATGACACAAGCTACTTCTATTCTTTTCCCTAGGAATAATAGAAGAGCAAGCTAAAGTCTCCATGACTGGCCGTCCAGGATGCCCAAGCCGGCGGTGCCAAAGTGCAGGATCCACGACGAGGAAGGCAGATGGCTGGCTGGTGGATGAATGGCGGATGGAGTAGAGAGGTCCGAAGCTATTGCGGCGAAGAATCTCGGTCCTGGTTAGAAGGTCCTTCACAGAAAAATCAATAGGGTCAAATTCGATAGAGACACGATTATCAATAGAGAACTGACGAACAGACAAAAGTTTTTTGACAATGGTAGGAGCAACTAAGACATTACGAAGTTAAAAAGGGCGCGGGGAAGTAGAGATAGGGAGACGTGCGTGCCCGGTATCGGTGATCGGAAGGGTGGAACCGTTACCGACAATGACAACCCGTCGAGAGGAAGAAGGAGGAGACACGAAGGTGAGCATACCGGAATCGGAGGCGAAGTGAGAGGAATCGTCGGTGTCCATCACCCACTCCCTGGGTGCTTGCAGTCCCATGGTCTGGAACTGGTTCATCCGCGCGGCCTGATCCCACGAGGCCGACGAAGGTGACATAGACGCCGGGGCACCGAGTCCATGGGCGGGCTGCGAGGGCGCATACCCGTAATTGTGGGCGTAGGGGGCGGGGGCGACGCCGTACGGGTTCTGAGCGTAGAACGCTTGCATCGCCGGAGCGTGCCTCGGCATGTAGCTGGGAGGCGGGGCGTAGGCGGGCTGCTGCCTGCCGAGCACGGCACCCTGGCCGTATGGCCACATCTGGATGACACCGTTCCAGGGATGCTGCGGGGACGACCAAGAAGGAGGGGCGGCGGGCGGCGCAGCTGGGGGCACGGCGTCCTTGGCGGCGTCAGTGGCGTTCTTCTTCTTCTTGTTCTTTCCCTTGCCGGTGCTCTTGCCAGAGTTGCCAGCGTTGGCGAAGAGGGCCGTGTCGGTGTGGCGGGCGCGACGATTCTTCCGCTTCATATCCTGAAGCGAGAGCAACGAGCAGCACTGCGCGAAAGTAATCTCAGGCATGAGGGAGATCATATCGGCGGCGGACTCATACTGCTCGGAGAGGCCATTGAGGCAGTGGATCACCATCTCAGCATCATCAACAGGGGAACCAAGATCCGCAAGTCCATCGGAGAGTGACTTGACCTTCTGAAGATAGTCGGTCATGCTCATCTCGCCCATCTTGACATCGCCTAGCTCGGCCGTGAGGTGGAGTTGGCGATTGATCTTGTGGTCGTTGAAGAGGCCGTTGATGCTGGTCCAAAGCTCGACGGCGAGGGAATCGTTGCCAGGTGTCATGACGGCATCAAGGATACTGAGCGAGACAGATCCATAGAGCCATGAGACGACCGTGGCGTCGAGGAGAGACCACTCCGGGGTCGGCGCGGCAGGGCGGCGTCGAGGTGATCCAGTAGGGCGTACTTGCGCAAAACGCGACGCGGAAGAAGGTGCGCCACTGAGGATGGACGCTGGTGTCAAGTGCGAGATCGACGGGGACGTGCCCCTTGATGGAGGATAGACCGACGGCCTGGGCGTGCAGCGAGGTAAGGGAGAAAGACCCCACGCTCGACCCGGAGCCAGATGCGTGGGCGGCGGAGAGGAGGGCGAGCTTGGCCTTCTCGGCCGTGGCGTCCTTCTCGGCGGCAGCGATCTTCTCGGCGTCAGGTGCGTCCTCGGTCCCCTTGGCCGCAGCGAGGGCCTTGGAGACCCGATCTCCATCGGAGAGAGACATCGGAGGGGTGCGCGGGTGGGGACGGCGCGCTCGGGTCCTTACCCCCTTTATCTGATTAGAGCGGAAAGGACCCGCGGAATTAATCAAACCCTAATTACCAACCACCTTCCATAGAGAGTAAATATTAAATAAAGCATAGAGCAATTCCTTTTTTCTAGAGATTCCAGAGAAAGCGAGACAAAGTGAAGCAATAGAGTTTCTTTTTTAGTTAATAGTTAATTTTTTTGTTACGTAAAAAATATATTGCTAATCTAGGCGAAATTCTTCGAATTTTTTTGAGTCGCTCTTACGGGAGGCAGCAGTGGGGAATTTTCCGCGGATCCTCCAACAGCTGACATATCTTATCTAAACTCCCGGAAACCTGGGCTCATTTTCCTCTTGTTTAAGTAATTTCGCAAGAAGCAACTTGAAAAGCACAAAGACTACATCTAAACAAACCTTACGTCTTCGTTCGGCTCATTCTTGCTTATCTCACCCTATTTTCTTACTTTAGCTTAGAAGTAGGAAATAGCGTTATCTCATCCTATTTTCTTACTTTAGCTTAGAAGTAGGAAATAGCGGAGATTCAGGAAGAAGTATTGCGCTATTTACCAGTGAGTGGGGCAAAGAGGAAGCCTAGAAGAGTACAAGTAACACACAATTGGCAGAAGGCTGGGTCGGAGGTTTGGTCCGGAAAAATTCGGAACAAAATATCTACCCGATTTAAGGATACATAAAGCAGATTTTTTATTTTATTAGACTTTTTCCCAAAACAAACGCGCTACCAAGCTGCGCTACATCCCTTCTCAAAATTGAAGAAAGACAGATGAGCCAACTTGAGATTTTTTGGCCCTATTGAAACCAAGAAATATAGGCCTGCTTGCCAAAAGAAGGGACCTACTGATAGAGCTGGGCGGGGAGGCTTTTGAGGAGCGGGAGAAATTGTTGGAATTCTATGAAAGAGTCCCGGGAGCCAGGATGCATGCCAGTATCATACGAACTTTTATACAACGGTTAGGTTCGGCATTTTTAGAAGAATTTTTTACCGAACAAGAGTTAGTTTTTGGTTCTAGAATCCGTCTATTTTACTAGTCTTCGGAAACAGAAAACCCTGAACCAGGAAGAGAGCCGCCGACTCCAACTATCGTCCATGTAGGATCCCCCGGGGAGAAAGATGCGCAACTCAAAACGGAAGCAGGAAGCGTCCCACTTCTCTTTCAGGAGTATATTTATGCATTTGCCCACGATTAGCCAAAATATAAAAGTATTTCCAAGGTTGCCGGGGTGCGCTGTCTGCGGCGGCGCGCGGTGGTGGCTTCGGCGGCGGCGGAAGGAGGGGGGTCGGCGCAGGTCTAGGGTTTAGGGATTTGCGTCTGATACCATGTAAGATAGGGGAAACCACACATTATGATGCCTTGTATTGCTCATTATATAGATTTACAAGACTAGAGTCCGTACCGTACAATACACAAACAGTTATACATAGACTATATATATACAATTATATATTTATTTAAATACAATATAGTTATATATTCTAACGAGGAGATCTGGAACAAGAGGAACGCGAGGATGCTCCATAACACGTAAGTGCTCTCAATGATTTTTCCCGGAAAAATCAAGACGAGGAGCGAAACTTTGGGTGTCCCTAGCCGGGGCAAAATGTTCGGGTGAAATTATTTCGTGAGAGTAATCAATCCGAGTTGTTTATCATTTTTCTTTTTCTAGCTTTGTACTACTACTTCTCCTTGGCTAATAAATAGGATGTGAAAAGCCGTTGCATCCGTTTCAAAAAAGAAAGTTACGAATTCCTGCAGGCCTCCCTCCCTTGTAGGGAGAGCGCAGGGCCCCGGCCATGAGCATTTGGTTCAGGCAGACAGACTGCGAGCGAACCGTGCATCATCAACACTGACAACTGCTGCATCGTATAATTCCCTCGTTCCCCAAGCAAGCCAACAAAAAGCCTTCCGTCAGCGCTAGGCCGAGGTGACGACTGACGCGCGTACATCCCCTGCCTGCCCGTGCCCGCTGAGAACCATAAAAATTCCCCGGAAAATCCCACCGGCCTGGCCGGGTGTCCCCGTCGTTTTCGCCCAGAGCCCCAGACGCAATTTCCTTTCCTTTCCAAGCGCGCGCATGTGCGGCGAGAGCGACGGACGGAGCGACGATGCCCCGTCCCCCTCCCGCCCACTGTTCCGGCTGCGGGGTGCCGCGCGCGCGCGTTCATTCGCTGGTCGACGGCCGGGGGTGACGCGAGTCGCTGACGGACTAGCGGGCCGCGGGTACAGCGACCGGCGGCTCGGAGGACAGGATCTCTTTGGCGGCCGGCGAAGGTCCGTGGTCCGTGGAAACTAATTGAAGGGGGAAAATGTGGTGCGTGTGAACGCCGATTCCGATGGTTTGTGCGTGCGGATACCAGCGAGCTGCGAGTTGCGTCGCTACAGTGGACACACTACTAGTACAACCAAATTGCTCTCTCCATCCATCTATTCTAGGTGTAGCTAAAGGTTGGACAGATCGCGGTAATCTTCAGCCCCTACTGCCTCTGTTCATGTGTGCACTGCTAGGGCTAGTAGCTAGCTAGCTAGCTAGCTAGTTTCGTGGTCCTGATTACGAGATCGCCGGTGTCCAATGACTCGGCGAGCACATTGATCATTAGAAGATGGCAAGGCCGTGCGTCTACCGCCCTCCATGCACAACGGGAAGGCAAGCTGCAAGCAACCTTCCCTTTCTCATGCGTTTCTCCTCGAGTCACATTCTCGCCGTCTTATTGGAGGCACCGCACGTGGTTCCGGCTCGTTTGGATCACGCTCCCGCCATGTAATTCCACCTCGCCCGTAAAAACTTTGCTACTCCCTCGGTTTTCAAATTAAGTGGTGGTGAGGCATGTGCCTAATAAACTATTGTTCAACATCTTGCCTCGAGTATGACCGTGCATCCATAGGAATGATCATCTTTGAATTGCCTCTGTCCATCAAATGGAAAGTTCTTACACTCTTAGTGCAAGCAATCTGGTTCTAATCATAACTCTCTTTTCTCATGCATAGATAGCAGACGGGCAGTGTCCTCCGTTGTTGGTTCTTATACTCCCTCCGTCCCAAATTACTTTGCATTCTAGGTTTAGTCAAAGTCAAACATGTTAAAACTTGACTAAACATCTTTAACAAAATAATAACATTTATAATATCAATTGTATACAATATAAAAAGTATCTTTTATGGTGAGTCTATCTTTTTTTTTTTAGAAAGGAGCATATATTAATATCAGATGATACCAATTACACCCAGCCTCTGCAACAAAGCATTGCCTTAACGGCCACACAGATGCACACAGCAAAAAAAAAAGAATTACAAACAAGAAAAGTCCCGCTACAGTGGCTCATTCATTGAAACAGCAGTACTACCACCACCAAGACAGCACCAGAAGTCCAACTTCTCCAAAAACGACGCCTCCAAGAAGGGAACAATGCATAAATACCGTCATCGCCCGATCAAAGATCTAGGTTTTCATCCTGAAGAAAGTTCGCACTCTCAAAATAATACCTTCAATAAGACCATTGTCAGGCACAACCAATTAAGGCCAGACCCTGGGTTTTCACCCTGAGAGGTAGGACCATAAACCTCTCCCGTGCAGTCGCCCCCACTTGCATGCCACTGCTCCAATTCACAAGTCACCTAGCCAATTCCTCATCACCACCCAGACTTATTGGAGGCACCGCACGTCGTTCTGGCTCGTTTGGATCACGCTCCCGCCATGTAATTCCACCTCGCCCGTAAAAACTTTGCTACTCCCTCGGTTTTCAAATTAAGTGGCGGTGAGGCATGTGCCTAATAAGTTTACTTACCCCCTCTGTTCCAAATTACACTGCATTCTAGGTTTACTTAAAATCAAACATGTTAAAACTTGACTAAACATCTTCAACAAAATGATAACATTTATAATATCAATTGTATACAATATAAAGGTATCTTTTATGGTGAGTCTAACTATATTTATTACATATTTTAGATATTGATGTTTTCTCTTATATACGTAGTCAAAATTTATGAAATTTGACTTTGACTAAACGTAGAATGCAGAGTAATTTGAGACAGAGGGGGTAAGTAAACTTGGGCAAACACCTGGCATACTGCATGACAAAACATGTACTTGCTCTCCAGGCATGTGGCATCGGATGTACTCATCAATGAGATCGTTGGTAACTCCATACGCAAGTATCTCATCAATGACATCGCTCATGCGCATGTACTCATCATGAGACCTTCACATTCTGAACCGTCGCCGGACTGTACAACACATTGATGTGATGAAAGTAGTTGTAGAGCTGTTCGCGTCCATGGTACCTTTTTTTGATCCAACGCTGGCTCCCGTCCCTTCACCGAACCCTTGTACTTTGGTCGCTCCTCATCGCCTTGCTCATTGATGACCATAGTTGCGGCCATGATCATATCGGCATCATCACCGGATTCATCATCGAAGGTGTCGATGAAATGTGTGTAGAAGAACTCGTCTGAGCTATCCATGTGATCTATACGAGCAATAAACATGACATGGTCACATATGCAAGCCCTAGGCCGTTACAAATTACCCAAAAGAGTCCCCATACCACTACTAGAAAAACGCCTATTCGTGGCGCACTAGCAGCCACGGGCCTCGCGCTACGGCTATCTCTTAGCCGTAGCGCACTGCATGGTGCGCCACGATTATATCGAGATAGGCGTGGCGCACTACCAGGTGCGCCACGGGTAGGGGTACAGGATGCGCCACAGATGTGTTTTTCAAAAAACCAAAAAAAATGCAAAAAACACCCTTGTTTTGAATTGCAAAAGCAATCGGGTCCGTGCATCGCCGCCGCAGTCGTGTCACCTCGCCGGAGCATGGCCGTGGCAGGGAGGTGCGGGAGGGGTCGTGGCCGCTCTAGTCCTTGCCGGCGTCGAGGTGGTAGAAAGGGTGTGGTTGGAGAAAGGAAGGTAGGAAGAGAGGGAGGAAGGAAGAGATGGAGGAAGAGAGGGAGGAAGGAAGATATGGAGGAAGAGAGGAAGGTAGGAAGAGATGGAGGAAGAGAGGGAGGAAGGGAGGTCGGTGAGGAGAAGGATGCCGCCGTCGCCCGTTGTCACTGCGAGGAGGAGGAGAAGGAGGCCACCGTTGCACCGCCGTCGCCCGTTGTCACTACGAGGAGGAGGAGAAGGAGGCCGACATCGCGCCGTCACTGCAAGGAGAGGAGAAGGGGAAGGAGGAGAAGGAAGAAGGGAGAAGGAAGAAGGAAGAAGGAGAAGTTTAAGGGAGAGGAAGAGGGAAAAGGGGAAGGGAAAAGGGGAAAGGAAAGGAAGGAGGGCGGGGTGGGGATTCAAATTTGAATCCCGCCCAAGGTTATCCGTGGCGCACTAGGTGGTGGTGCGCTACGGGTAAGTCGCCCTCTATTTTTTTTCTGCAGGAAAAAACGGTCTTTTGACCGTAACTTTTTACTCTTTTCGAATTTTGAAAATCTAAAAAATCGCTAAACGACCGGAGGTGGTTGCGAGCGGATACGAAATCTCGTTCTCTTCATTTTGGTATATTATACGATTTTTTCGATATCGTATGCAAAAGTTACGGCCTTTTTACCGTGGCATGACTTTTTTTGCAAATAAAATCGAAACTCATTTTTGTTAATTTTACTAGAAGCTATACCACATTACCTACCTAAATATGAAAGGATTTAATTTTTTGAAGTGTTTATCATTTTCTTTTATTTTTTGCAAAGCCTAAAAGGCGATCCACGGGGGGGGGGGGGGGGGGGGGGGGGGGAGTTGGTGCATGCCACTTAGCCGTAGGGCACTAGGGCAGAGTGCCCTACGGCTAAGTTGACTCAGCTGCAGCAGCAAACATGCCCGTAGCGCACTAGGTCAAAGTGCCCTACGGATAAGTGAAACATTCTTAGCGCACCTTGACCTAGTGCGCTACGGGTATGTGTGATGTGGTCACATGTGCCCTGGCCCATGCATAGCCGTGGCGCACCACCTCCATGTGCGCCACGCTTATGACAGTTAGCCGTAAGGCACCTGTGGGCAGTGCGCCACGCCTATTTTACCCGTGGGACACCACTAGCAAGTGTGTCACATAAGTGTGGATTACCTATAGCCGTTTTTCTAGTAGTGTACATACCATCCCTCGGTTGAAAAATTGGCCGGACAGGTGGTGGGTGAGACGGTCGTGCGGGCAAACACAACATGATCCTAGAGCACGACGACACGGACGAAACGGGCCATGTCCACGGCTTGGCTTGCTACCGTGGTGGCAAGCAGGAACAATAGCAGAACCTTTCTTCGGCGCTGATGGACGGCAGTGGCGCGTCCCTAGGTTCCGACAAAGTCCGGGGTTCACCTCTAGCGACAGTAGGAGGGATCCGGCTCCAGGGGCCTTTGTCTTCAGTTGGATGAAACGAGTGGCCAAAAAATGGTCCAATGGCACAGACGGCGTCCATCAGCGGTGCCGCGAGAGGGGTGGAACTTGGGGTCGGGGAGGAGGCAATTGGCAATTGCGCTAACGAGCATGCCTGGCGAGGACAAGTACAGTACGCACGTGGACGCGAACATACCGCAAATCTGTACCAAATTTTGATAGGAAATACGTCGGTTCTTAACCTCTGATCTGTTTGGGTCACCCTGTTGTGGATGGATTTGAGGTCAATGTGTCCGCGAAGGCCTAAATGGATAGTAGATATCAGTTTGGGTCGCTCCATTGGGTATTCCCTAAGTTGTCTTTATTTGTGTCACATGCACGGTGGGAGGCAGAAAGTGAAAATAGTAAATACGTTGGAGAGTACTTCGCTACAATTCGCTACTACTTCCTCTATTTTAAAATATACGATGTTTTAGCTTTGTGAAATAAATGTATCTGATTTTCTTTTAGTATGTAGGTTTACTCGGGTTTAGAGTGAATTTATACACTAAAAAAAGTCTAGATACTTTTTTTCACAAACCTAAAACATCTTATATTTCAGAACGGGAAGAGTAAGTTACATAAGTTGAAGGAAAAGCTTAATGCCCACGGCTTAGACTGTTATACACAAACCTTACGTTAGTGCATTTAGAATTTCATTTCGTAGTTCTAGCTGATTATTACTAATGGGCGGCCATTCCCCATGCCCTGTCATCTAATGGAATATGTACGCCGTTGATTAACTAGCTAGGACCCCCTCTTGCCCAATCCCCCATTGGCCAATACACACAGTGAGTTGAGAATTGCCGAGTTTGCTTATTTTACACTGTGTCAATAATTTAGAGTTGAGATTCCGATTCACAAGAAAACAAATTGGATCCCGTTGCCGTTGGATTCCCCTAGGGCTTTACAGTGACAATACCTACCTTGTTGACAACTGCCATCAATTTCTCTCGTACGGCTTGGCGGTTTCCTCCCATGTGTTGCGGACATGCATTTGTGGGCAATCATCGGCGGACCCGACAACACCTCGTGAGTTACTATCATAGAACGTCTCTTTGCATCTGTGTGAGAGGAAGAAGGAAGACAAAACTCAATGAGCGAGGGCAAAATGAAATGAGTGATCGAGTAAGCTGTATGTGTGTCGTGTGGTATCTCATGACCATACACAATCCACAAAAATAGTGTGTCGATTTCTTTTAGAAGAAATTAGAGGAAATACGGAAGGAATGATCACTTGAAGGGACGCATTTTTGTCCATGCCGAAAAAGACTTGAGGAAAATAAAACACCACTATTTCCTTTTACCAAATATCAGTGTCCTATATATACGTCACCGTATTGTTGGAAACATACATTTTACAAATTGGGATGTTTGTTACGTTTGAGCATATGAGTGCAGCTATTGCACCACAAAACACAGTGCATGGGATACGCCCTACCGGGCAGGACTTTTGGCAACCAATCATTCCACACCAAATGTGTGTTTCTTTTGCAAATTGAAGGCTATATCTACAAGGTGGCCTATCATGATAGTGTAATCCTTCACCTATCATGGTAGTGCAATCTTGCACCCATCATCTCACACCCCATTTTTTCCCTTTCTAGAGTTCTTATCCTCTGCTCTCCAGAACTTGTCCACAACACCTAAAAGTAGCAAACAAACAAGCAAAGCAGCCCATGCATATAGCATGGCCTTGAGAGAGAGCCACATATAAGGTTTTTCCCGGCGGCTCCCTTCCAATCAACCAAGCATCCAAGGGCCAATATTTGTTTTTTTTCTTGGTATATGGAACCACAAAACTCTCAAGTTGGGAATGAAGTGCCTCTCATGTGGCGACAAGGTGCTAACCTATGGTATTTAAAAACTAATAAATAGTGTACTTGTGAGTTGTGATGGATAATTGGACCATCGGCTACTGTTTTTTCAGATCAAACTGGATCAGGGACCTGGGGAGCGGTGCATGCAGGTGGAGGTACTGTATCTTGGTGGCGGGAGATTAAAATAATACTCCGGTGCAAGTGCAAGTTTGCTCAGAGAATATTTTTATTCTGAGTCAGGAATAATCGTGTCGCCTAGTGCCTACGCACAATCCAAAATTAAATACACATGGTTAGTCTAGACTGTGTGAACAAGACTTCTGTCTTAAATTGGTATCCTAGAGTTCTACTATGTCCAAACTTCCAGAGTTACAAGTTCATCGGGCCCAATTTTGGAGATGATCCAAGCTAGTCATGCCAGCCAAAGCTGCATATCTTTGCGGTCACAATTTCGTCATGCTAATTAAGCTCAGTCACAATCCACCGTATGAACACATGACCAGATTTGTCAAGCGGAAGAAACCAGTAGCCTTGCCTGCTGTGCCAAACTATCCTAGTCCTACGGGCTGGTCTACTGTCTAGGACATTGAAACCATATGCCTGCATCCGTCAACATCACAGTATATAATCCAGCAAGGCTTAATTTACACGCCCATTCATGTCAAAAAATAATAATTTACACGCCCATTTCGACATCAATTAATCACACAATTTTTTGAGGTGGAATTAATTAATTAATCACACTTTTAAATAGCAGTAATATTCCGTTTCGAAATGGCGCTAGGTAGTAAAAGTAGACTCTTTTCGAAAAGAGGAGTGTGACCTTGACCTTTGATGCACGCATCCATTTTATTGCGGTGTTTAAGATTCAAAGTCTATACTGTAACTCACATCACAAAGATCATCCAACAGAAAGTAAAGGACATAGATCTTTTAAGCAACATCTAACCCAAAGCGAACTTGGACCGCTCCTCTCTTTGTCTACACTGCAGAGAGGGGATTTATGAGCGCATCCCGTCGACCCACCTCGCACGCCGGCGATTCGTGGATTCCTCCGCCTCTGGCGGCCGCTTCGGCGGCGGGAGGTTGGGGAATCCATGGATCCCGGCCTGTACATAGTATAGGGTTTGGTAGGACTCCAGCCGGCGGCGCCATGGAGGCGGAGGTGCTGCTGGATCGGATTTTGATGTCAGTCTGCTTCCTCTTCGACGACGTCGCTCCCCGAAGCTTCGACGTGAGTGGATCGACTTCCTCGAGATCAGCGTTCTTTGGATTCTTTGGGTTCCTCGTTCCCCTTCCGGTTCTGGCCAGGCGACTGTGTCGGTGTGCAATTCCTGGAGGTGATGTTGCATCCGACCAAGATGGTGTTGTTCTCTGCGGTGGAGGGATGACCGTTTAGCCGAGGAGTGTTGACTTCCTCGTCGTATGGGGAGTCCTCCTAGTCCAAGCTTGCGGAGGAGAAGCGGCAGGTTTCGCCGGCGCAACGCCCTGTTCGGCAGAGACGACGCCAGAGTTCATCATGGACTTCTTTGTATTTTCTCTTGTTGTCTGGACTTTTCTGTAAGAATCTTGGTTTAATGCAATTTGACCCTTCCTCGCAAAAAGCAACATCTAACCCATTCGTATGTTGTCAAGCAACATAGGTGAAGATATCTAATGAAACTGCTCTAGATGGTTGCATTCAATACCCACAGGCTCTCCCGCGTCCCGCCCCCTCTTCGGGGGGGGGGGGGGGGGGGGGGTACCGCATATGGATCCACTAGGGAGTATCCTCAAGTCAGTCTTGTTACATAACAAGTCATTTCTACTACTCTAAAATATACCAAAGTAAAGCACAAAGCTCCCACATAAATTAAGGACTTAGTAATTTTATCAGTTCATTCAACAATTTCTAAACTTAGGATTGCCAAACTAAAGTCCACCGGTCAAGCCAGTATGCCTCTTGGATGGCATCGCCATACTAGTGCATAATCACACATAAACTTATGAAGGGAAGACATTGTAGGAATTATAATGTATGGCTTGCAACATTTATACTACATTATTTATTCCCTGGAATCTCAATATACAATTTCACCATTGTGTTTGAATATTGCTTGTTGTACTTAAATAAATGGAATAATGTTTAAGGAAGCCGGTTACTGATATATATACTGGAACACAGTATTTCTTTATATTGGAATTATACTATGTATAAAGCATGGGCACAGTATTTGTAGGGTTTTGTAGCATGGAAAACAAAAAAATTCTACCGCATACAAACAAACAAGCCAAGATCTATCTACTAGATTGTAGCAACGAGTCGATGGAATAACTCACCCTCGAAGATTCCAAAGTGTTTAACGAGAGCGGATTCTCGTGGGTGATGTAGTCGTACTCTTCCCGATCTCAAGATCGCGTAGACGATCCTTCCGGTGCTGCGTTCCGGCAGCGCTCCCGCAGTCGGTCACACGTTCGGTACTCGACGAAGACCTTCCTCTCCCTTGTTCCAGCAGGCAGCGGAGGTTGTAGCACTCTTCTCGCGATTCCGGCAGCACAACGACGTGGTACCGGAAGTAGAGGGGAGATCTCGCAGGGCTTCGCCTTAAGCCGGAGCGAGTATGGTGGACTATGAGAGAGTTCCTCGACGATCTAGGGTTTATACACACCGAGGAGGGGGCTAGGCCGGCGGCTAGGGTTTGACCTAGGCGGCGGCGAGTGCCATCGGGCCGGCGGCGACTATGGAGGGCGGCGGCGGCTTGGGGCTAGGGTTTAGAGGTAGGGAACTTGTGTACTAGGAGGGGCAGCCCTGCCCCTCCCTTTATAGGTGGGAGGCGCGGCCAAGGGGAGGGGAGTCCCTACCCAACTCGGCTTGGAGGTGGGTCGGTGGTGGAGGGGAGGAACTCCTCCCCAACTCGGTTTCCACCTCCCTCTCCACTTTCCAAAATAGCCGTTTGACTTTCAAATTGGCGTTTGACTTTTTCAAACTAGGATTTGATTAAACCCTTTATTTTGTTCAGCGATGACACCTAGTACATGATGCAATCATACCAACTTGATATAACACATTCATGTAACCTTCCCCTTCGGAGTGTCGGACATTCCGGAACCTTATAGAACATTCCTGATGAAAGCACCGGAACCATTCCCCAACTCCGAAACAAGACTTTCCTTATTTGAATCTTATTCTACGAACCGTTCCAGATCTCCTGGTGATATCCCAAATCCCATCCGAGACTCCGAACAACGTTCGGTCTCTTTCTCATCATTCCATAACTACTCAAACAACGTCGAATCCTTAAGTGTGTCTCCCTACGGTTCGTGAATTATGCGGACATGATCGAGACACTTCTCCGAACAATAACCAATAGAGGAATCTGGAAATTCATATGGCTCCCACATATTTCTACGATTACTTTGCGATCGAATGAACCATTTACATACGATACCAATTTCCCTTTGTCTCACGATAGTTTACTTATCCGAGGTTATGATCGTCGGTATCTCTGCATACCTAGTTCAACCTCATTACCGATAAGTACTCTTTTCTCGTTCCCGTGATATGTGATCCCTTATGAGCCAGTCACATGCTTGCAAGCTAATTGGATGACATTTCACCGAGAGGGCCCAGAGTATATCTATCCGTCATATGGATGGACAAATCCCACTCTTGATCCATGTGTCTCAACCAATACTTTTCGAACACTCAATGCCACCTTTATAGACACCCAGTTACGGTGTGGTGTTTGATGTCATCAAAGCATCCATCCGGTAAAGGTGATATGCATGATCTCATGGTCGAAGGAATTAGGTTACTATGTATCAGAAAGCATATAGCAATTGAACTATTAAAATAACTTGATCTTTATGCTACGCTTTATCTATAGGAGTATGTCCACCATATCATTCTCCTAACGATATGATCTTGTTGTTAATAACATCTCAATGTTCATGATAGGGAAACCACAATCATTTATTAACCAACAAGCTAGTAATATATAGAGGCTTTACTAGGGACTTCAATTTAAGTTTACAAATCACACAAGTATTAATGTTTCCTTGTTAATACTATTATAGCATGAATGTAAACATTTATCATAAACACGAAGATATAATAATAACTACATTTATTATTGCCTCTAGGGCATATCTCCAACAGTATTATCAGGAAAGCCAGGTTGTTCATATGTTGGCTATATGAATTGATTAAAGTCTGTGAATTTGAACTTGATTTTCAAATTCAACATGTGACTCACACACGTGTGCTTGTGGAACTATTTGCAGATTAAGGCTCCTAGATGGTTACTAATGATAGTGGTTGGTTTGGTTAACCCGGAGTCTTTGTTTAAACAGTTTTATCTAGAATTTATCTGTGGAACTACGGTTTAAATAAAACCGGAATTAGCACTATTTAAAGGTCCCTAACCCCTAGCCTCAAATTGATCATTGTGAGCGGCACCATGGAAAAGGATAGAGGAATAGGGGTTAGACCATTGCGCCGAGATCCAACAGACATCGCTGGCAGAAAGGCCAAATTGCTAAGATAGGCACACATGCACACATAAGTCTCCGAACCCATCCAAGGCATACATACCTTGCCGATTGCCGCATTCTAAGGTGTCTTAGAGGAGCTGAACAACAACCACAAAAGTCACGAACTACACATGGTGTCTTGTGCCGCATCCGCTCCGCCAACTATAACTCCCCACTAGAGGCAACAGAAGGTGGCACATGTCGCAACAATATCTAGGTGTCGGACCAGCAAATCTGAGTCGTCGACCACCTAGAATGTAGAAAACCAAGATTGTCCTACAACATAATACAACCCTGGCTGATAGTTACACTCGCCATTGCATCCGCAAGTCACGCAAACGAGAGACCTATGCACCACCATCCGCCATGTGGGTCTCTTTAGGCTTTCTCTAGCAGGGCAAGGGTTGGAGGTGCAATAAATGGTTTGCCGCCATAGCGGCTAGGGTTTTTCCCCCGAGCGAAAGAGAGATATGTGTGGGCCCGTTAGGAAAAACCAGTAACTAACTAGTAAGATCACCTCCTAACTCACTAACTTATTTTTCTTCACACCTTTGTTGCAGCCCCTAGCCTAGGGGCAGAATGGACGAAAATAACCCAAAAAAATAACAATTTCACGAAATGAACTCTGGCCATAAGAAATTCACGGAACTAACCCTTTTTGCAACGCCACACAGCGTGGCGCCGCACCCTGAAGAGCGGCGCCACTATACCTGGCGCCGCGCACCTGCCAGCGTGGAGCCCCGCGGGCCCGGTCCCGATAGTGCGGCGCCTTGTAGCTTGGCGCCGCACTGTGTAGTGCGGCGCTGTTGCGCCTGGCGCCGCACTTTAGGTCATGTACCAGCGCGCGAGCCAGCCCTCCCAGACCCATCTCATTCCTCTCCCAGGCTCGAACAAACATGGCGGCGGCGGCGGCGCTCTCCACGTAATCTCCCCCCCAACCAGGCCAGATTGGTGAATTTCTTCCAAGATTTGTGCTCCCAATCCCCTCCCCCAGGTATTCTCTCTAATCCCTCTCAATTACATCCACAAATTTCTCCTTTTTTCTCCCTTATTTGCAATTTTTGGTCTAACCCTAGATTGGATGGTGAAACCATAGATTGTATGAACCATTGCCATGTTTACTTGATCTTTAGGTTTAGGAATGCTTGTAAGTTGGATCTTGAAACCCTAGATTGCAATATTAGGAATGCATGTAAAACCCTAGCTATTTTGGGATAGTGAAACCCTAGAATTAAGGTAGAGTAGGAGGAAATTTTTGTTCGTGTTAGAATTATAGGTATAGTAGGGTAGAACTAGATGCTAGATGCTAGAACTATATGTGTCAACTATAGTTGGAATAAGATGGACATTTTGTAATTGTTCTTATTCTCTCTATTGTTTTGAATATGTAGATGGCTCTAAACCCCCTTCTAAACAATGCTCACTATGATGTTCAACACCGTGCCTACAAGATGTCGGAGAAGAGACAGGTACTAAAAACTTCAATGCAAGTCGAACAAGATGCCATGTTTGTTTAGATGGAAATCTAACATTTTTCCATTGTATGTTTGCAGGAGCTTCAACCCCTTCGACTTAGGTACCACGAGGTCTCGTCCGGCAAGATGCGTTATGATGCGCGGTACACTCCGTACATCCAGCAGCTAGGACTCCTCCCCTTTATCCACATGGTCACTCGGTCCACACCGGCCTTCAACCCTGCTGCGATCACCGCTCTTGTGGACCGATGGAGGCCGGAGACGCACACGTTTCACCTTAGGACCGGTGAGACTACGATCACCTTGCAGGACATGAGCATGATCCTGGCACTCCCAATCGAGGGAAACCCTGTGTGCATGTCCTCGGATTCAGACGGGTGGCGTGAGGAGATGGTCTCCCTTATAGGGAAGGATCCACCCGAGGCTATAAACTCGAAGGGGGGAAAACTTAGGGTCGCTGCTGGGGCTACTTTTACTTGGATCATCCAGAATTTCAAGATTTGCCCCGAGGATGCCGATGAGGAGACGATCAAGACATACACTCGTGTGTATGTCTGGTACATTATCACGAGGACTCTGTTTCCTGACAGCAGTGGGGATCGTGCTCAGCGGCATTGGCTCAAGTTGCTGGTTTTTTTCGACTCTACCTTCAGTTGGGGTTCTGCGGCGTTGGCCTGGTTGTACCGTCAGGTAATGAGTTATTTACAAATGTTGTTGTATATTTCTGCACTATCTCAAAAAAAAATTGTTCTTACCAAATAGTTGTTCACTTCATCTGCAGCTGGATGACGCTTGCCTTAGGAGCTCCGCCGATTCTTACCAGATGACACATATCTCCCTTTGAGGGGTTAATATCTTGGTTCTCAAAAGATAGAAGAACCACTCCCAATTATCATTGCTTTCTGCCTCCACCAAAGCAAACGCCAAAGGAATCAACCGGTTGTTCGCGTCATTGGCTATTGCAATCAAGATAGTGCCTTTGAATTGTCCGGTCATAAAGGTGCCATCAACAGAGATGACCGGTCTACAATGTTCAAAAGCCCGAACACATTGCTCAAAACCCCAAAATGCACGGCCAAATACTCGCACGGTTTTCCCGTTTATAACCCTTGTCTTGTTCCCATAAGGTTCAACCACATGAACCATGCCGGGGTTAGCATTGGCCATCGCTAACAACAACCTTGGGATTCGGTTATAAGATTCCTCCCAATCACCGTACAACATCTTGAATGCGGCTTGCTTAGCCTTCCATGCCTTCCCGTACTTCACCTCGTAGTGAAAGAGGGCTTTCACAAACTCTATGACCTGCTTGATGGTCATTATTGGAAACGACGCGATGTCATTGGAAAGCCTATAAGCGAGGAACTCGGAGGTGAGTTGCCGGTGCTCGTTCTTCGCATCCTTCCCATCCAACACCGGGCCTCGGCACATGTGAGTTGATACGCAACTAGATATGTGCCATTCAGGACCTCCCTTGAATGGTCTTGCACGCACTATCCAAGGACATCCTTCCTCCTCGCACTTCACCGTGTAACGCTTCTTGATGTCCGAGTGCACGACCGTGTAAGGACGATGATGCTTCACCGAGAAGTCCTTTATCCATTGCTTAAATTCCAACAAGGTCCTGAACCTTGATCCTTTGCAAAAGCCACTATTCACTTCATTGCCATCCCGGTAAGAACTTGTCCTTGGTCCGAGCACAATGCCTTTGCCACCATCAACCGTGGCTTCATCCGCGAGACTGAGATCACGAAACAAAGGCACCCGATGGTCCCGACCCAATACGGTATGGTGGATTTCGGCCTCTCTAGCCGTGAACCCCTCCTCGTCAACTTCTTCTTCGGGACCATCATCATCCGAGTCAGATGCATAGCCTCGAGAATACGGGAGGTCATGGTCCATCTCATCTTGTGTGATATATTTCTCTAAATCTCCAATATTGTTGTCGTGGAGTTCAACATCATCATTGTCATCTTCATCTTCACCCCCACAATCATCATCTTGGTGTCTTGAAATCGGACTCAATGTTTGGGTCAAGGGAGGTTCACGCCTTAGCTCTTGGTCTACGGGTGGAGGACTCATAGTACGCAATGGGGATGCCATACGGTTTAAGTCCAAAGACAATGAACTACCAACTTTCTTGGTGGCAAATAGCTCAAGAGCCTTGTCTAGTGATTCGGCCACCACCTCCTTGTATGCAAGCCAACGGGCCTCGGAGAAGATACGCATGGTCTTCCAACGGACATGCATTCCCAAGCCAACATTATGTCTTCCCTCCAACTCAATATCATCCTTTGGGTCCATCCATTTCAATTCAATCCTCAATTGCTCCAAGACCTCGGCATATGTTGGAGTACGCTCAAACACCAAATCGAGCTCGTCCGGGTCCGGTTCTATGTTACCTCTCAAAAAAGCATCCTTGTCTACATGGTGAACATGAACAATTCTTGCCATGCCTAACATAATCACAACAACAATACCATGGTCAACACACTTAATAGATACCCATGCTAACATTAACACAATACCAACACATATGCCAATACAAGAACATTCTACCATGCATCTTACAAAACAAACTAGGGTTTACAAGATATGGACCAAAAACAAGAAATTAATGGGTCAAATCAAAGATGAAGGGGAAGAATACCTCAAGGCACTTGGGGGGGATCGAACTCCACGGAGAGAGGCTTCCGATTTGGACACTAGGAGGGAGAAGGTGGAGGGGGGAGAAGAGCCGCCGCCGTCTGTTCGAGCCTGGGAGAGGAATGAGATGGGTCTGGGAGGGCTGGCTCGCGCGCTGGTACATGACCTAAAGTGCGGCGTCAGGCGCAACGGCGCCGCACTACACAGTGCGGCGCCAAGCTACAAGGCGCCGCACTATCGGGACCGGGCCCGCGGGGCTCCACGCTGGCAGGTGCGCGGCGCCAGGTATAGTGGCGCCGCTCTTCAGGGTGCGGCGCCACGCTGTGTGGCGTTGCAAAAAGGGTTAGTTCCGTGAATTTCTTCTGGCCAGAGTTCATTTCGTAAAATTGTTATTTTTTTAGGTTATTTTCGTCCAATCTACCTAGCCTAGGAGTGATGTGGTAAGAAAAAGCAAGTGCCAAGCCCCAAACCCCAAGCAAACCAACCCGTCTCCCTCCAATAATTGCAGCACAAGGCTTCCATGCTGGTGTTAAAGGATGAACATGGCACTGAGGCTGAGAGGGCCCCTTCCCCATTCATTGTTCCTGCTTTAGAATCCCTGTCAGGGTTTTGATGGGGATGAGTGGCGTCTAGCAAACAACCAATAGCACCCCCAATACAACAAGGCGCAGGAGGAATGGGAAAATAAAAATAAAAGATGATACGGCCCTTCTCCTCCTCCCTCCCTCCCCAGCCGAGCTGCCTCCTCCTATACCACCCCCACAGCCACTACTAGCTCCATGGCTGTCCCTGCTCCATCGCCCACACCTGCACTTGCCTCTGCGAGCAAGTACTGACTGCTCCCCCCACTCCAGTCCCGGCCCTCGCTATTTTTGTTGTGTTGCGTGCGCGTCCGTGTGTGCTCCTCCCTCTGCTGCTCGTCCCCCATTCCTCCACTATCGGCTTCTCTCTCATCCCTATCAAGATAAGCTGTGCCCCCTCTCTGCGCTTGCTCCCTGCTGATCTGGTGCATTCCCGCTCTTCCCGTGTGTGTCTGCGCTGATGGTGGTGGTCGCCGTGCAATGATTCTTGGTCGCTAGCCGGTTGCCGCCCTCGTCGCGGCATGCCTGTAGCGTGAGAGGGACCGGCCGGAGGAGACGACAAACCGGCGAGCAGTGACCTCACCTGGCCTCGAGGGACAGAGAGAGGCACGCGGGAAGCTCTGCGGTGGTGGCCAAGAAACTCTGCTGCGGGCGAGTACCATGGATTGGGATCTCAAGATGCCCGTTTCCTGGGACCTGGCCGAGCTGGAGCACGACGCGGTGCCCGCCATCGCCGCTCCCGCGCCCGCGGTGGTCGCCTCGAGCATTGTGGCCACCGCGCGCGGCCCGCCGAGCCGCCCGGAGTGCTCCGTCGACCTCAAGCTCGGCGGGCTGGGTGAGTTCGGCCTCGGCGCGGCGCCGGACGGTGGCGCGATGAAGGAGCCGGCGGCGAAGTGTGGTCCGGTCGTGCCGGCGTCGACCGCGGCGGCGGCGGCTGCGGCGGTGGTGCCGTCCGCGAGCCCGCTGAAGCGGCCGCGCCCGGGGGCCGGTGGCGGTTCGGGCCACTGTCCGTCGTGCGCCGTGGACGGCTGCAAGGCCGACCTCAGCAGGTGCCGCGACTACCACCGGCGCCACAAGGTCTGCGAGGCGCACTCCAAGACGCCCCTCGTCCTCGTCGCCGGCCGGGAGATGCGCTTCTGCCAGCAGTGCAGCAGGTAACACACCATCGCCGTGCAAAATTGCAAAATATTCTACTTACTACAATTCCATCCCATATCCATCCTGAATTTTAGCCCATCCACGACATCACTGTCAAATTTCCTAATCGACGCCGCGTTCGCATCGACTTGACCGTGATGACCATTGCCTGAGCTGTAGCAATGGAGAATTTGCCGGTCCAAAGAACTGACCAACTGATTGGCCTTCTATACATCATTTTCTCTTTACTGCTGATTATTCTCTTTGTTAAAAGCGAATATAGGCCAAACCAGTTCTTTCTTAGGCCCTGGCTTTGCCTTTCTCTGGGCTCAAATCAGTTCTTTTCCCATTCCAAACACTGCTGGTAGAATCAGTACCGGGTGAGATGACTATACATCACTCCCTGTCTTGAATCAAGGATGCACAGCTTTACCTTTATCTGGCATTTACTTTTCTGTCTTTCTATATGGATGTACCCCAACTCTTTTTTTACCTGCTACTACCCTCAACTTTGACAACATGTATACCTGAATTATATCACTCCTCTTTTCCTACTTTTGTACTTGGTAACTTTCTAACCCATAGGTGTGAATTATTACCAGTGAAAAGTGGCTGATGCATGCAATCCATGTGCCAAAGATCAGGTGGAGCAGTCTTTTTTATGATTAGCATGCTACATGTTCAAACTTGCCCCATTGGATTGTGCTTTTTTTTTTCTTCCATTGTTCTGGTTTCAAGTTGAAGAATGGACTAGATTTTTTGCATTTTTTTTACATCCACAAAGAAATTACTTTTATTGTGGCAAATAAAAGTGGTTCTTACTCCTGTGATCTTCTGTGGAACCCACCCTAAAATAGCAAGCAAATAGTAGAGAGTAGGGAAGTTAATCTATCTAACACATGGTAAACAATAGTAGTTTCTTACTCTGAGCGGGTGTATGCTCTGAGTGGTAAGCCCCATGGTAAACCATAGTTACTTTAGAATCAATCTAGTTTCTTACTGTGAGCGGGTGTGTATGCTCTGAATGGTAAGCCCCATCTCTGGCATGATTGTCTTCCCTTGCTGAATTAGTAGACCAGATCCATAAGAATTGTTTCACTTTCCTCGTAGATTCTTGTGTGCAGCAGTATTTGTTGTGTGGGACTGTTCACTCTTAAATATGTTTGCTGAACGCATTACCTGCTTTATTTATTTCTTGGCAGAAAACTGGCCTACCACATCTGCCCTAATTGCTTCTTGCTGTTAGCCTTGTTTTTTCCATGTGAGATGCTGGGACCACACATGTGAAGCAAGTGTTTGAAACACCAGTGCTAAATACTACGCTCCACACATTGCATTTTGGTGGAGTCTGTTTTGTCTTGGACTCTTTAGAACGTTTTACTGTTCATCAGCTAGCCGAATTATTAGATTAACCTGTACTTAGGGCTGGCGATCAATGAAAGCAACGTTTACCTTCCAATATCTAACTTGTGTCCTTTTTCAAAGACTAACAAGAATCTTGTTGTTCGATTATTGAACCTAATGAAAATAGTTCTTCTTGGTGTGCTCATCCCTTTCTAGCCAACCTATTCATGTATCTGTTTCGCTTTCGAATTTTTCGTCCTTAGAAACATTTCCATTTTATTTTCTAAACTTGCTGTAAATCCAAATGTTTAGCATTATATCTGATTGATCTTCCATTACAATTTTACTCCACGAAAGGAGAGAGATATTTGTCAGATATATGGGAATTCATACCCTCTGAGCAAATGTGGTGCCTGCAACTGCAATTTCACATGTTTTTAATGTAGTTTTTTCAGGTTTATTGACAACAGTATTAGAGATGGAATCTTTTTAGGTTCAGTTGACTTGAAGTATTTTTAGGTTTAGTTGAGCTGAAAACATTTCTGGTTCAGTTTGAGTTGGCGGTATTTTTTAGACATAGTGAGCAACTAACTCTGCATCCTTTGCCTCTTAAAGTTGAAACTATACAAAATTATCAATCAATCATTTGGTTTTGTTCTCCTACAAATTTTATACTAAGTGGGCGCATTTCCAATGATTGCATACCTTTCAGACACTGAGTGGAGCAAAATTTGGATCACCATACTGCTTTGCAGACTTTATCAGTGTCCCAACAGGCTGGTGCCATACTGCCATAGTCCCCATATACATACCTGTTGGAACCGATACCGTGGTCCAAATGTCCAACAGGAGTTGCACTAATTTTCTGGCGCTTTACAGGCCCAGTACATAAAGCTTTGTGAACTGCATCCCCATGCACTGAGATTGTTATTAACTGACACATTGAAATCTGAATGGTCCAGCTTGTGTACGTAGTACTATTTCCTCAGGGACTCTGTGTGGCATTTTAATATGCAGCAACCAAGTATTTGGATCATTCTGTTTGGCTGAGTAGCATTGTTAGTCCCATGTACTAGTAGCTTTTAATTATTCATGTGCCTTGCCCTTGATTATATCGGACAAGTACGGCGTGATCTTAGTGATGGTCCTGAGTGGATAGCCTTACGATTATTTCTCATGGAATCTCATGCATGCTTTGAGCGTAAAGGTTGTGCACTTGCATGCAAATTGTCTCTGATCCTTTATCCATACTTTATTCCTTACCTGTTTGTTCATGGTATCATTGTTAGAGTGACAAGGTAGCTGGATTCATTTTTCTTTTATCAAGCTTATGCCAGCTCCAACATCTTCAAGTGTGTTATGAGTCTCTCTCTTCCTGTTGCAACAATCATGCTATGTTTAGTGTGTCACTAAAAGTGTCAGTATGCCATTAAGCATGGTACTGGATTATTGGTACAAATTCCTAAATGGGTAGCTCTTCCATTCATATATGTTGGTGTTATAGCGCCATTTTCAGTTATAACTTTTTTATGTTTCTTATCATGAACTTTTGTTTCTGTAGGTTTCACTTGCTTGCGGAGTTTGACGAGGCTAAGCGTAGTTGTAGAAAGCGCCTCGCTGGGCACAACCGACGCCGCAGGAAGCCACAGGTAGATAGCATGAATTCTGGGAGCTTTATGACAACCCAACAAGGTATTTTTTTTTTGTCTAATAACTACATTTTTTCTTACTGATGACTGCTACTTTGACATAGCTGAGATATACAGATTACATAGTAACCTCTCTTGCTATACATAAATTTTAGTTACAAGTAGATTAGATAAAACGCAAACCCTCGCCAAAATGAGGACGGTCTTTGTTTCCATTTGTTTTTTCAATTTTGGTTGTTTGGGCTATCTTAGTAACGCGGACTTGCTCTCGGGTGGTACACACCCCCATACTTGGAAAAATAAAAAAATAATTTAAAAAAGGTTAAAAAGTTCAAACTTTTTTGGAAATCAAAGATGACCAGGTATGCTAATCGTATAAAAATATTTGGAAAGAAAATGATTCGCATGGTCTTCAGGGAGAAAAAAACAGAAAATATGACGAATGAAAGGTGAATAGTACCTGGTCATGGGGTGTTTCGAATTTGTTTTTTTTTACCCAAGATGCAATGAAAGTAATTTCCTAGGAAAATATTTTTATACAAGTAGCATACCTGGTCATCTTTGATTTCCAAAAAGTTCGATTCTTTAAAAACCTTTTTAACTATTTTTTAATTTTTTAAAGTATGGGGGTGTGTAGCATCCGGGAGCCACATTGTAATTCTTCTATCTTAGCTCCTTCTTACCTGGGACATATCTCCTAACTAACTGATAATAAGTTTTTTTTCCAAGGAAAATATGTAGGAGTACTTTGTATGGACATATTATCTCCTAACTAACTGATAATAAGCTTAATATGTACGACATATCTTTTTAACTTAGATATGGATGCTGTTGAGTAACATGGTGTTTTATCCACTAGAATACAATCATGGGTTCATGTTTGGTTGGAAATGAAATCCCAAGGGTACAATTTCTTATTCTTCTGCAGCCGCATGAGCACAGTGAGACTGATTACAAGATATTGCATTTTCAATGTTTTACATTGTTATATTCTCGTGCTTGTTTCATGACGGCCATTCAGGTTTGTTTTCAAATACAGGGACAAGGTTCGCGTCGTTCTCTACTCCAAGACCAGAGGCAAGCTGGTCTGGGATCATCAAATCCGAGGATACCAGTCCATACTACACCCATCAGGTCCTGAGCAACAGGCAGAACTTCGCCGGCTCCACATCGTCCTACTCCAAAGAAGGCCGTCGCTTCCCCTTCCTCCACGAAGTAGACCAAATGAATTTCAGCACAGGCGCGGCGGCGAGCCTCGAGATCCCCGTGTGCCAGCCTCTCCTGAAGGCCCCGGTCGCCCCGCCGCCGCCGCCGCCTGAGAGCAGCAGCAGCAACAAGATGTTCTCCGATGGACAGTTGACACACATGCTCGACTCCGATTGTGCTCTCTCTCTTCTGTCATCCCCGGCCAACTCCTCCAGCGTCGTCGACGTCAGCCGGATGGTCCGCCCCACCGAGCACATCCCCTCCGCCACGGCCCAGCATCACCTGGTCCCCAACCTGCACTTCGGGAGCAGCTCCTCCTGGTTCGCCTGCTCCCAGGCCTCCAGCGGCGTCTCTGCCGCCGCCCCCAGGTTCGCCTTCCCTAGCAGCATGCAGAGCGAGCAGCTCAACAACACTGCCCTGGTCCCAAGCTCCAACGACAATGAGATGAACTGCCAAGGGATCTTCCATGTTGGCGCCGAGGGCTCCTCTGACGGGACGTCGCCGTCCCTCCAGTTCTCGTGGCAGTAGTAGTCTTCAGCAAAGAATAGAAGCTGTTGTTGGGTCCTTTTGTCAGTAGCTAGCTGTGGCCTTTTAGTGTTCAGGTGTCACCTCCCTTCTGTGTTTATTCTCCCTCTCTCTTTCACATTTCTTTATCTTGACTTCATCTCTCAAGCATCAGAGTCAATAACCTTGCACGATTAAGAAGCAAATCTCTGTCGAATACTTCTGAGTCTGTCTGTCCTGATTTCATCTCTTTACATACTGTACCTCGGTTGAGTGCCATGAGCCCGTGACTGTTGGTTGACTCTTTGTTTGAGCAGGTGACTCCTTTGGTGCTGTGCCTTTGTCGCAGTAGCCGGGAAGGAGCCTCCGACATGTAGACTGGAAATGATATTTAGCATGAACTGGGCCAAATAAAGTTAGATCAGATATTTTGTTAGTATTTTTATAGAAAGGCAAGCGCTTCATTTATTTTTGCTAGAGTAGCAAGTGCTCTATTTGGCATGATAGAAAAAGGAAGTCACGATATTCCAAGCCAAGTTTGAGAAGGTGCCCAAATTTTTGTGAGATTTGTGGACTGACCAATAATGCTAGACTAGCTTGGAGCATGGAAGAAAAAGATACAGTTATAGTTCAAGGGATGAAAAAAAAACTAATATTTAGCTTATTATTTCATCAGTATTTTTCAAATTAAGTATTCTTGGGGCTTTTTCGCAAGGAGAAAACACCTAAAATTCGTGTATGCTGCTTATGCACACGGGATTCTTTAGTATAAGACGAAACAATAGTTTAGCTTTGTGCTCACCAGACATCAGTCACCATGCAGCTGCGTGCCTTACACCGGTCACCACCCACACCCAGCCCTGAGAGGCTGAGAGGATCCATGCCTTTCAGTTCACCTACAAATGGAAATGAGCATCATCAGAAGGCTGCAAACCTAACTGTGGAAACACTGAAAATATTCCATCCAATTCTCTTTGGTTCAGGGCAGAAGCCTGAAGTAGTTGTGGTTCATCAGCACCTAAGCATGCAATAGTAGTGATACTATGGTCTCAAAATATTTCATCCGACTAACTTTCCTTCCAATTTATGCCTAGAAAACACTGAAAGAAACAGAACAGACATTCTGACCTGATAGTATCAGTTTCAGAAATTGACAAATTTTGCAGGATATAACAAGCTATATCTTATGCATACAGTCTGATATAGTCTAAGTAACAATAGAATTTGCTAAGAAGGAAGAAAACAGATGTTTAATTTTTACCTTTGCAAGGATGTAATGAGGTCAAGCACGAATTCATCTCACAAGCTCTACTAGTGCTGAGCTCACACTTTGTAAATAATTTCTAGACTTTGAGACGCAACATTGACAGGTACAATCTTGTTAGGTGATTTCCAGAAAATATCCAACAGATCAAAATACTCTAGGATCAGCACCTCAGCAAGAATTGACTACAGCATGTAATAATCCATCATACGTTCAAAAGAAAAGTGACCCTATCTCCATGACTTCATCTCCCAATTCATAATATCTACTTACTGGAGCATGCGTTAACCCACATCATCCATTGCAACAACCTCCAAAAGTGCCTGCAGATGACAGAGAGCAGCCGCAGCAGCACAAAGGTGCTGATTCCCTCAAAACAAGCAAAGGTGCTGATCTCCCTATAAACAAGTAAAGGTGCAGATGTACTGGCCTGTTTCTTCGGATTTGGGTCCTGATGGTCTTGGTCCCAGTAGCACAAATCCTTGAAACGTCAGATTTTTTTTCACTTTACTGCAATTATTGCTATGCTGTGACCATTAAGTCAACCTTGTGTGATGCCAATGATCTGTGTTCCTGTCCATAAATACAGTGATCTATGAGCTATGTCGGTTCTCCAAAACCTGTTCAGGGGTACACCAGATTTATGAGTGATCATTAAGTCACACTCCAAGTTAGCAAAGGCAAATTGCTTTGGCAAACAACATGAATCATGCAATGTCAACCTTCTACGCAACCTGCATCTGGTCCTGGACACAGCTCCAAGCAGGGTTCTTCACTATCCCTTTCCCAGCCATGGTCTCCCTGACCTCAGCAGCACTACCCCAGTGCCCATCACCAGCAAAGGCCTTCGATAACTGAACATGGGCAGACGAGTCACGAGGGTAGAGCTCAATCAGCCGCGTCGACACCCGGATCGCGATCTCGAGGTTGCCATGGATCTGGCAGGCGCTAAGCAGAGCTCTGTACACTGACACACCAGGTTCGATGGGCATGTCATGGACCAGAGACTCGGCTTCTTGGAGATGGCCAGCTCGACCAAGAAGATCAACAATGCACGCGTAGTGCTCTTGTCGTGCCCCTGCGAGAAACCCATCTGTTTTCATCAGGTTGAAGTACTCTAACCCTTTATCGACCAGACCTACGTGGCTGCAAGCTGTGAGCAGCATCAAGAAGGTTGTGTTGTCTGGTTGAACATTCAGTCTCCTCATCTGTTCAAACACCTCAACTACCTCGTGCCCATACCCATGCTGAGCATACCCCGACAGAAGCGAGTTCCAGGAAACCAGGTCAGGCGCTGGCGCCGAGGCGAAAATATCACTGGATTCCCCTATCTTGCCGTGTCTGGCGTACATGGAGATTAAACCGTTCTGGACATTGACATTGGAATCGTGTCCAGTTTTGAGGATCAGTGCATGGACTTGCCTTCCCTCCAGCAATGAGGATGAGTTCCCTATAGACTTCAGCATGCTGGCAAAGGTGAACATATCTGTGTCAGCGCCATTCCTTCTCATCTCCATGAACTGGTGAAACGTCTCGTCGCCTCTTCCCAAGGAGGAGAGTCCCGAGATCACGGAATTGAGCGATACCTGGTCCTGACATGAAACAGCAGTCTGCAACTTCCTGAAATCTTCTAAGCTGCCACACTTGGAGTACATGGTCAGAAGAGTGGACAAGACATACTGATTGTGCTCAAGGCCCTTCTTTACCACTGCACAATGCGCTTGCCTGCCATGATCTAGGTCCTCAGGGCTCGCGAAGGAGCTCAGAAGGCTACTGTATGTCATCATGTTTGGTGCTACCCCGGACCGCTGCATCTCCCTTACCAGCGCCATGGCGTCACGGGGTTTTCTTGCCAAGGCGAACCCACTGACAAGTGCCGTGAAAGTGGCCACATTCTTCTCTTCCATCTCCTCGAGAACCCGCTGGGCAGCCGACACATCGTGGCATTTGGCGTACATGTCCACCAGCACGGTCCCTACGACGACGCTACTAGGACAGACCCCGCACTTGAGGGCGACGCCGTGCAGCATCGCTCCGACGCCCGCGTCCTCCGTCCTCGCGCAGGCGACCATGACGCTGGACATGGCCGAGGCGGTGGGGGAGACGCCTGCCCGAGACATGCGTCCGAAGGCCTCCACGGCGAGGCCGGGCTCGCAGGACCGCGCGTGGCCGTAGATGAGCGAGCTCCAGGTGACGCCGCTCTTCTCCGGCATTTCGTCGAACAGCTGCTGGGCGTCGCGCAGGCAGCGGGAGCGGCAGTACAGGTTGAGCAGGGCGGTGCCAACGAAGACGTTGGCCGCGAAGCCGAGCTTGGTGGATACCACATGGAACTGCGCCGCAGCGGACGGGATCGCCGGCACCTCGGCGGTGAGGAGCTGGACGAAGCCCCGTGGCGTTCGCGCGTGGCGCATGACGCCGCGGGACCGAGGAGACGGCGTGAGCTGGTGGCGTTGCTTCGCGACCGCTCGGGTTCACCGGCTTTGGGCTTTGGGCTATCTTGAACATCCTTCCAGGCCTGGCTGGGAATAGGCCCAGAAACCGAACACAACACCTTTCCTCTAACCCAGAAGGAAAAAAAAAGGTCAACCTTTCCTGGAACATCATCTCGTCTGCACGTATAACAACCTGACGGACGATCACGCCAGAAACAGTTGCTGTAACATGCTGGTAAATACTTTATGGTAGGAGCGGAGGCAAAGCAGTCCAAGGGGAGAAGGTTCAGGCGCCGCGATGCCGATCACTGCTTTGACGGCTAATTTCTGGGCCTCCAATTCTTCCCGAGCGAAGATTAAACATGGTGGATGGTACAAACCTCCACTGAATCATGTGCAGGTCTGCAGGTGAATGTTGGCGCTTCATTTCAAGGATGATTCTCCCATCTAAAAAAAGGATGACCCCCTGGCTCACCCCAGACCCACAAGGATCTACTGCCTTCTCGCAAATTTTGATACTAAATAGTGTCTAAATATACTTAAATTCAGACAAATATGTGACATTCTTTTTAGGATGTAGTCAGTAGTTTTTTTCATTTTGGTTAGAGTGTCTACTGGCTTGTTGAAATGTCTGGTTGCTACAATCGCAGGAGTTTGCATGCATCCCTTGAACATTAGTTTTGCTTGGGCTAAGAAGCTCTGGTTAAACTAAAAACACAATTATTCTCTTCCCTACAAAAAGAAAAATCGTATCATTTTCTAGATCAACATGGACACCCTCCCCCGGTTCCATTGAATCATCAACGAAACCTGATAGTGAGCTCAGGTCTTTACAAACAAACTACTGAGAGGAGTCCAAAACAGAGAAAAAAACCAGTATTAAAGGCAGGGAAGAGCCAAAAGCTAAGTACAAAGCCATAGGGTGCATCCACACCGGCTGAGAGTGCTAGACTAGGGAAGGAAAGGCAGCCGCCTCCAAAGTAGATGTCGGCGTCGCCCAGGTCCCCTGTATGGCAGCTCTCTTGGAAGCTGGAGACAAAGGGTGATCCTAGAGGTCTCTCACATCATCAGGTTGTCCCCTCCTCAGCCACTCATCAGGGTGAAGTTTGAATCCAGGATCTTAGAGAGGTGGTTGCAGAACCTTCCTGCCCCCGCCATCATTTCTTCCTTGAAAATCATCCTCCAGTGCTTTACTGAAGTTAGAATTTTCCTTAAGATCGGGTGCAAGTTAAGCCATGGGAGACCATTAAAGATCATCTCATTTCTAAATTTTCAAAGACACCAGAGAGTAGCAAAACAAACTGAATTCAAAATTGCATGTTTCTTGTTAAAAATACAAAATTTAGCTACAGACATGTAATCATTTCCAACATCAAAAACCTAGAAATGATGATCCAAATTTGTCTAGCAACTAAACATTGGAAAAAGAGATGATCAACGGATTCATTCTCAGCACAGAAAATGCAGTCTTCAGGTTTGATAATGTGTCTCTTCTTCAGGTTATCCCTAGGCATTAGCTTGTTATGAGCAAGTAACCAAAGAAAAATATGCACTCTGGGGGAATATGTAACTGCCAAACAGTAGGAATATAAAAGGGGTCACCCCTCCGTAGTTGATGATAGCATACATAGAAGTAGTGGAATAAACCCCTCTACTCTCATACTTCCAGATTAAGAGATATACCAGAATAAATCTCCTCTAATTCATACCATTGAGCCATTGATGATGCTCGACGTGGCACCTCGTTGGTAACCCTAAGCATAGGGTGCGAAGAGCAAGCAACAAGTTTTCCCTCAGTTGAGACCGAGGTTATCAAACCAGAAGGAGGAAGGAAACGTCGCACAGGTGTTGCAAGCAACGCGGAGACCTGCACAACACAAACTCAAGACTTTGCCCCAACGAATCAGTAAGGTTGTCAAGCTCACCGGTTTGCTATAACAAATGATTAAACATACGGTGTGGAAGGTAATGGTTTGCAGCAAGTAAATAAGTAACAGTGGAAGATGTATCAATGTTAAAGATTGGACCGGGGTCCATAGTTCACTAGAGGTGCTTTCCTTAAATAAACAACATGGCATGAAGGGTAAAAAAATTACAACAGGGTAATTGACAGGAACTGAACAAGGCATAACAATGCAATTACTAGTTAGAAAGATCCTATGAGATTCGATTGGGCAATACAACAAGATACATAGACCGCCATCCAACTGCATCTATGACTAGAAGTCCACCTTCAGGTTATCATCCGACCCCCCTCCAATATTAAGTTGCAAGCAATAGACAACTTCTTTAAACAAAGTGTGTAAAGTAAACAGTCCACACATTCCATGAATAAGAGACCTTTGTTTTCTCCCTAGTGGCAACAACACATCTACAACCGAAGAGATTATTGTCACTTCCCTTGGAAACTAGAGGTATGAACCCACTATCGAGCATAAATATCTTTCTTGGAGTCACTAGCAACTGCTTGCCAAGATAGCTACTAACAACGGAGAGCATGCAAGATCACAAACAACACAGACATGCTAGAATCATAAAGACAAAACCATTAATCAAACCAACATAATAATCTCAATATCCATCGCATCCCCGCAAACACAACATGCATGATTACAAATAGATTAGGTCTTGATCATGAACGGAGATCACAAGATCTATACATGAAAGCACAAAGGAGGAGATACAATCATCTAGCTACTACATGGACCCATAGTCCAAGGTGGAACTACTCACGCATCATATCGGAGAGAAGGCCTCTGGGATGATCTCCCCTCCGGCAGGGTGCCGGGAAGAACTTCAGATCCCCCCGATCTAGGGACGATGGTGGCGGTGGCTACAAACAGTTTCGTGGAGATTTGATCGGGTGCTTAGGGTTTCTACATCGGGGGCTTCTTATATCCGAAGGGGGAGGCCGAGAAGGCGAACAGGGGGGCCAACCCCTAGCTAGGCGCGAGCCCACCCCTAGCCGCGCCTGGGGGGGGGGGGTCTGGCTGCCCTGGCCCGCTTCCTCGTCTCCCCTCTGGACTTCTTGTTTGAAGGGATACCATGACTTCATCTCCCAATTCATACTATCTACTTACTGGAGCATGCGTTAACCCACATCATCCATTGAAACAACCTCCAAAAGTGCCTGCAGATGATAGAGAGCAGCCGCAGCAGCACAAAGGTGCTGATTCCCTCAAAACAAGCAAAGGTGCCGATCTCCCTATAAACAAGTAAAGGTGCAGATGTACTGGCCTGTTTCTTCAGATTTGGGTCCTGATGGTCTTGGTCCCGGTAGCACAAATACTTGAAACGTCAGATTTTTGTCACTTTGCTGCAATTATTGCTATGCTGTGACCATTAAGTCAACCTTGTGTGATGCCAATGATCTGTGTTCCTGTCCATAAATACAGTGAGCTATGAGCTATGTCGGTTCTCCAAAACCTGTTCAGGGGTACATCAGATTTATGAGTGACCATTAAGTCACACTCCAAGTTTCAAAGGAAAATTGCTTTGGCAAACAACATGAATCATGCAATGTCAACTTTCTACACAACCTGCATCTGGTCCTCGACACAGCTCCAAGCAGGGTTCTTCACTATCCCTTTCCTAGCCATGGTCTCCCTGACCTCAGCAGCACTACCCCAGTGCCCATCACCAGCAAAGGCCTTCGATAGCTGAACATGGGCAGACGAGTCACGAGGGTAGAGCTCAATAAGGCGGGTCGACACACGGATCGCGATCTCGAGGTTGCCATGGATCTGGCAGGCGCTAAGCAGAGTTCTGTACACTGACACACCAGGTTCTATGGGCATGTCATGGACCAGAGACTCGGCTTCTTGGAGATGGCCAGCTCGACCAAGAAGATCGACAATGCACGCGTAGTGCTCTTGCTGTGCCTCGGCAAGAAACCCGTTTGTTTTCATCAGGTTGAAGTACTCTAACCCTTTATCGACCAGACCATGGCTGCAAGCTGCGAGCAACATCAAGAAGGTTGTGTTGTCTGGTTGAACATTCAGTCTCCTCATCTGTTCAAACACCTCAACCACCTCTTGCCCATACCCATGCTGAGCATACCCCGACAGAAGCGAGTTCCAGGAAACCAGGTCAGGCACTCGCGCCGAGGCGGAAATATCACTGGATTCCCCTATCTCGCCGTGTCTGGCATACATGGAGATCAAACCATTTTGGACATTGACATTGGAATCGTGTGCACCTTTGAGGATCAGTGCATGGACTTGTCTTCCCTCCAGCAATGAGGATGAGTTCCCTATAGACTTCAGCATGCTGGCAAAGGTGAACATATCTGTGTCAGCGCCATTCCTTCTCATCTCCATGAACTGGGGAAACGTCTCGTCGCCTCTTCCCAAGGAGGGTGTTGCGCTGGCAGCGGGAGCGGCAGTATAGGTTGAGCAGAGCGGTGCCTGCGAAGACATTGGCCGCGAAGCCGAGCTTGGTGGATACCGCATGGAACTACGCCGCGGCGGACGGGCTCGGCGGCACCTCGGCGGTGAGGAGCTGGACGAATCCCCGTGGCGTTCGCGCGTGGCGCATGACGCCGCGGGACCGAGGAGACGGCGTGAGCTCGTGGCGTTGCTTCGCGGCCGGTCGGGTTCACCGGCTTTGGGCTTTGGGCTATCTTGAACATTCTTCCAGGCCTGGCTGGGAAAAGGCCCAGCAAGCAAACGCAACACCTTCTTCTAACCCAGAAGAAAAAAGAAAAAGAAAAACGACACCTATCCCCTGGACGACCATCGTCCGGGTCGCTAACTTCCCGTGAGCGCACGTCTCCTCGTGTTCTCCTTCCCCAACTACTCTTGCCAGATTTTCTAGAGCTCTCGCCGTCGCCGTCCACTCGCCCTCCTCTCCCCTTGCCGCGGACCTCGCTCTCCTTGTCAGTCACTGCTGCCGCGCTCTCGTCGCCCCCTGCTCGATCCTCCTCGCGGAGCTGCCGCCGCTGCGGCCCGTTTGCAGCTCGTCGTGGTTCCTGTGCTGCCGCGGATCTGAATTGCATCCTACGCCGTGGTTCTCGACGCCAAGCACCGGCGCCACCAGCTTCCAGCAGACATACATTACGGAAAGTGGCATTTCTGCAATGAACAACAGCGCTGCTCCCTGCCATGTTTGCAATTTTTGCTACTTGCGGTGGTTAAATTTGCTACGTACGAGATTTTTTTTTGCTACATAGCATGTTTTTACGATAATGTCTGGCGAATTTTTTTAATATATTTTTGTTATTTTTTTGCTATATTTGTTTTCTGATTTTGCTATATTATCGTAAATTTTTTGTTACGTGACATCGCCGATGAGGTCTCCGACGAGGTGTCTAGAAAAGTCTTCGATGATGTTTTCGACAAAGTAGGTTTTTTGCAACATTAGAAAAACTCCGTCTTGTGGTTTTGCTACAATAGTGTCAACTTTTTGCTACAAGGTCTTCGGCGAGAGTTACCGTTGAGTTTTTTCCGACGATGTCTCCGGTGAAGTCGGTTTTGCTACATAGACACCGCAGGAGTGCTCACCCCGAAGGGTGAGAACTAAGAGAGACCATCCGGCAGGCAGGAGATGGTGAAGACCAGGCAGTACCTCCGATCCAAGATCCCCGAGCAGAAGGTCCCAACCATCGATGCCACGTCGACTCGCCTCCTCCCCTTGACACCATTGCCGGGCAGAAGAAGCTTCAAGACGTGACAGTCGCATCTCAAAAAAAGACCATACAAAACCCTAACAAGGAAGGCATTTATACCATCCCCTTCCACTCCCTCGCCACCACGGCCGGCCGATGGAAAGACAACAACAACATCAGCCCTCCGACTCCCGAAGCTCCACGACGGAGTCGAAAAACGACCGCGCCTGGAGAGACCACCACAATTGGCCTTGCCGAGATGGGGATCGAGCACCAGCACCCTTATTCTGGCGCGACGTCGCCTCCGCCATCCCGACGACGTCTCCCAAAACCATAGCAGAGCTCAGGCCATCACCACCGCCGTCGGGGGCAACCGTCGTTCACACTCCGACGCAAGGTCTCCACGCGGCAGAAGCCGCGTCTGCGTGCCCTTCACCGAGCAGGCCGCTCGCCATGGCCACCCGGCCCGCGCCGTCGCCTCCATGAGCGTGGGAAGGGGGGCCCGCCGCCAGCGCCCAGGCTTTGCCTGGCAACGCCATCGGCGGCGGCAGGGAGGAGGAGGGAGAGGGATTGGGGCAAAGAAGCTCCTGTTACACTAAAAACACAAATTATTTCCTTCCCTAATAAAAAAAGAAAAATCGTATAATTGTTTCCATCCCTACAAAATTCATAAGATTATTCCTATTCTCGCAAAAGAAAAATTCTTTTAGAGAAGAAATTGTGATGAAACACCTATATATATATATGTACTACTCTCTCTCGCAACTCAACTACGAGGACTTATATAGCAACGGGAAGAGAGTGGCTACAGCTGAGTTGAGTTCTATAGACATTCGTTTATTTCAGTTCACATCTTTTTTTCTCGTAGAAATAACAAGGTCTCGTAACGCATGCATGCTTGATTTGGTGCTTCTTCCCCCGCACGTCTACCTGTTCAGATCGGACGCGCGGTTCTCAACATTTTCAGCTTAGTAAAAGAAAAGTGATTCGGCACTTGTATGTATAGTATAGTCTGAAATGGCAGGACCGCGAGGAAAACATGTCCGACGTGGAGTCGAATGTGAAGGCCGTAAACTGCACGACATTGCGAAGACGACGCCATCAGCTTTCGATTTTGCGTGCAGCAGCTTAATTAGTGACCATACTTTAGGCCCCAGACGCGCTGAGCCAGGGCTCGGGGGCGCGCACACAAACCAGGCCGGGCCGATCGCTCGGCCCTCCCGTCCCGTGCGCTTGACAGAGACCCGCGCGATGGAGGAGGCAGCCCCGCCGTGCTCTGCTGTCTTCCGGGCCGGAACGATCGTTCTCGTGGAGCTGACACATTTCCGGGTCAGGTCGAAATATAACTCGCGGTCTGATCTGATTGATCTGATTGATTGATTCGCAAGGCAACAAACGAAACAAAGACGACGACAGCGACGCGCCAGCTGCCTGCCTCTTGCCCAGCGGGTCCTTCCCTCCACCTCGCCGGGACGTACCGGGGCGGACGGGACGCGCTGACGGATACACATTTTTACACACGCAGCGCCCTGTCTTGCCCACCGGTCCGTGGGAAGCCACCCCGCGTATCCCTCCTCGATCGACGGGGTCATGACCGACCGAGCGCCGTGGAGTCCGAGGTAAGGTCACACCACCCCGCCACGACGCGACGAGACGTTTCCGTCCGGCCGTCGGATGGCCATCGGCGCCCGGCCCGGCGGTCGACACGTCGTGAGGACCATGATGGCCCTACGACCGCGGCCGAGCCACCAGGCTCCCCACCAATCACCGGCCACCGTCGTCGGCTCGTCGCTAGCGCGACGCAAAATATCTCCCGACGAAACGATCTCCTCGATCGATCGGTCGCCAACGGCCCCGGCCGGCCGTACCCGTACGTACGTCAGGTCGACCGAGCGCGCTCGGTTGAGGCGCCACCGCCCGGCCGGACCGTTGGGCCTCGAGGGCGACGGTCGACGCGGAGGCGTGCGCGCATGGCCTAGCTAGCTACGTTTCTCGCTTGCATATGCACATGCATTGCACGCGCCTGTGCATTTTTACACGCTGCAGCGTTGACGTGTGCTGGACCGGTGGTGGTGTTGTTGTGGGGGACAGGGCCACCGCAGTATCGCAGGCTTGGACACCGGCAACGATCGCACGGCTGCTGCTAATTTGCACCGTACGATACTGGAAAAATCATCTTCGTTTCGACATGAAAAAGGCAAGCAGTACCGGCCTGACACAGCCCGCGACTAGTGGGAGCACTAGTCCCGGGCCGTGAGGCCTCTAACTCAACGGAGTTTAGGCGGACCCTTGCGGTTCTGGAGCTCAAGGAACTCTACCTCAACGGCCGCAGATTCACGTGGACAAATGAACGGGAACGCCCCACTTTAGAGAGACTAGACAGGGTCTTCGCGACAGTGGACTGGGAGGCGCGCTACCCCGACGCTTTCCTCTCGGCTATGTCCTCAGGCCTGTCAGACCACTGCCCCTTGTTGTTGTGCCTTGCCCCGGACCTTCAACGTGGACGACGTTTCCAGTTTCAGTCCTTCTGGCCCAAAGTTGATGGCTTCCTAGAAGTGGTGCAGGAAGCGTGGGCCTCACAACAGTGGGAGCCGAACCCCTTCAAGAGACTCGATGCAAAATTGCGAGTTGTGGCTAAAAGACTTTCTTGTTGGAGCTCCAAATTCATCGGGAATGTTAAGCTACAGATCCTCCTAGCCACAGAGTTGATCCTCCGCTTTGATGTTGCCATGGAGAGTAGACAGCTGTCGCCTCAGGAGCGTGGACTGCGTTGCCTTCTCAAGAAGAAGCTCCTGGGACTAGCTTCCCTTGAGAGGACGCTGGCACGACAAAGATCGAGGATCCTCTGGCTACGAGAGGGAGATGCATGCACTCGCTTCTTTCACACTCATGCCAGCCATCGGAGGCGTAAGAACTTCATAAATCATCTCCTAGTGGACAATGTGCGGATCTCGGACCACGCAGAAAAGGCAGAAGCCGTGGACACTTTCTTCGAGAACCTGCTCGGTGTGGCAGGAGACAGGGCGTTCTCTTTGGACTTGGACTTCTTAGGTGTACAATCGGTTGATCTCCAACACATTGACAGTGCATTCACGGAGGAGGAAGTTTTGGCAGCCATCAGAGGCATGCCGTTGGACAAGTGCCCTGGACCTGATGGATTCTCTGCCCGCTTCTACGTATCTTGTTGGAGCATCATCAAAGAGGATGTTATGGATGCTTTCCACTCACTCTCTAGGCTGGATAGCCGTGGGTTTGGATCGGTAAACAGTGCTTTGGTTACTCTCCTACCCAAGAAGCCAGGTGCCGAAGAAGTGCGAGACTTCCGACCGATCAGTCTGATTCACAGAATCGCTAAGTGGGTGGCAAAGGTGATTGCCAACCGTATTGCCCCGATCCTCCCACAACTAGTGGGGGTGCATCAGAGTGCTTTCGTGCGTGGACGGTGTTTGCACGACAACTTCATGATGGTGCAGGGGACAGCCCGCAAGCTACACACCAGCAAGACTCCAGCGGTGCTACTCAAGCTGGACATCACCAAAGCTTTTGACACTGTGGACTGGGCCTTCCTGTTGGAAGTGCTAAGGAAGTTGGGGTTTGGAGAGTGCCTCCTCACATGCATATGCGCGCTACTCTCCACAGCCTCCACACGCGTCTTGATGAACAGGTGCCCAGGGGCGAAGATGGCCAACAGGCGTGGCCTTCGGCAAGGAGACCTGCTCTCCCCACAGCTTTTCATCCTGATCATGGAGGGTTTCCACCTAATGGTCGTAAAGGCAGAGGCTCAGGAACTGCTCACACGACTTGCAGCCACAGGCCTCCAACACCGCACATCGATTTACGCTGACGATGTGGTCACCTTCCTAAGGCCATCAGCGGTGGATTTCCAGGTGATCTCCGGGATCATCGAGGACTTTGGGGAGGCTTCTGGTCTCCGTACCAACCTCGACAAATGCTCGGCCAACCTGATTAGGTGCTCGGCTCAGGACAGAGACCTGGTGGAGCGGGAGTTGCACTGCCCCATCAAGCAGTTCCCCCTCCGCTATCTAGGGTTACCACTCTCCCTTCGGAAGCCGTCGGCAGCGCAGCTCCAAGCGCTGGTAGATCTGGTGGCCGCCAAATTGCCATCCTGGAAAGCCTCCATGCTCAACAGAATGGGGCGGCTCGAACTCGTCAAGACAACTTTATCCGCCATGCCTATTTTCGCCATGATGTCCCTCGATATTCCCATAGAGATTATCACCACCATCGAGAAGATCATCCGCGGGTTCCTCTGGAAGGGGAGGAAAGACATACACGGCGGGCATTGCCTAGTGGCTTGGGACAGGGTGTGCATGCCGAAAGATCTAGGGGGGCTTGGCATCCCCAACCTGCGCCTCATGAACATCGCTTTGAGAGCCAGATGGCTGTGGTTGAAGCGCGTGGAGGTGGATAGGCCATGGCATGGCCTCGACATCCGTGTCCCAGAGCTCTCGAGGCGTCTCTTCGACATGGCGACTTCCTCGGTGATTGGGGATGGCGCGTCTACTTTCTTTTGGACGGACAAGTGGCTCCCATGCGGGCGGCTCTGTGACGTGGCACCAAGCCTCTTTGCTGCGGTCCCACCAAGCGCAGTATCCACGCGGCGTGTGCGTGAAGGTCTTGCAGGGGGGTGGCTGCATGATATCACCCCGGATCTTGGCGCAGCAGCCATCAGGGAGCTCCTTGAAGTGGCAGACCGTATTGAAGCAATCACCCTGACCGAGGGATCGCAGGACGTCCTCAAGTGGAACCGGGACCCAAGTAACTGCTACACGGCCCGGTCTTGCTACCTGGCCCTCTTTGCCGGGCGGACTTCTATGGCAGGGGCCCTTCAGATCTAGCGCTCCCGAGCCCCTGCTAGTTGCAAGGTGACCCTTTGGTTAGCCGTGAGAAACAGGTGCTGGACCGCCGATCGGCTTAGCCGGCGTGGCCTCCAACATCCAGCGGCCTGCCCCTTTTGCGACCAGTGTGGAGAGACCATCGATCACCTTTTCATGGGTTGCGTCCTGGCCCGTGAGGTTTGGGAAGCCTACCTGGGCTGGTGGAACAAGAGACACTGGATGCCGGAACACGATTCCAAGTTTGTTGCTTGGCTCCAAGATAAGCGGGGCGGCAAGGGCCGCGAGCGCGATCTCTGGACAGGAATCGCTTTGGTTTGCTGGACGCTATGGCGCCACCGGAACGACGTGGTCTTCGAAGGGGCCGCTCCCTCTCCTAGAGAGGTCATCCGTAAGATCACCACGGAGGCAGACATCTGGAGGACTGCTCGGCTTTTCCGCGACTGTCTAGGACAGGTAGATAGGTGGAGATGCCGCGAGTAGTTGTTTAGGTTATGTGTGTGTTGTCTTTAGGATGGCGTGGAGTTGTATCCCTGGCGTCTGTGCCACGGTGCGTTGTAAAACTTGGCCGCTTGGCCCTCCTTCTATGAAAACGATACGTATCCCAGGACGTATCCTTGAAAAAAACGGCTAGAAACGGTCGTAGTCACTAGTCCCGGGCCGGAACATGGACTATTAGTCCCGGGTCGTATAACGGCCCGGAACTAGTTGTCCATCACTATATATTCTGCTTCCTGTCCTGCTGTCCTAAAGCATATGGTGGCCATTTTTCTTAAAGAAGCAAGAGAGTTCATGCCATTTTTTTCTCCAAGATTTGTCAAGATTTAGTTTGCAACACCTAAATCCAAAGATTTAAAAGGTTAGAACTTCATTCTTTCATCTCTTATTGGTACTTTAGCTCTATAATGCTCTACAAGTATAGAGATATGGATCAATGCATGCATGCTCTAGAAGTAGCTAGAAGGATTTTGATATATATATATATATATGTGTGTGTGTGTGTGTAACAAATTTTGATTAGGCACATAGTTACTAAAAATTAAAATGTGTAACTTTAGAGTTTCAGAGCTTAGAATGGAATGAGGTTTTCACTGATAGAACAATAATAAAAAACACCACATTTATCATGTTGATTGTTTTCTCCAATTCACAAATTGGTGCATGTAAATTTTTCAAAATTAATGCTCTAGAAGCTCTCAATATAACTTATAATAATTTTATCATGTTGTGTAATGGTTTTTGATATACTTTTACTATAATGCAGATGGTCCGGGAATGGATGTACGGTACTGACCGACGCTCTGGCGAGTTCATTAATGGCGTGCATGAATTCATCCGTGTTCCTGATGCAAACAAGCGCAATGGTTTTGTATTCTGTCCATGTAATGGATGTAGGAATCAGAAGGATTACTCTGACTTAAAAATCCTTCACAGCCACCTGTTGAAGTCCGGCTTCATGCCCAGTTATAATTGTTGGACCAAGCACGGAGAGAGGGGTTATAATGGAAGACAATGAAGAAGAGGAGGAGGATGACAACTATCATGGTTTCCCTGAGTACGGAGATACTTCCATGGGGGATGCTGAAGGGGAGGATGAAGAAGAGACACATGATGAACCCGCTGATGATCTTGGTCGGACCATTGCCGATGCACGAAGAGATTGTAAAACTGAAAAGGATAGGGAGAAGTTTAATCACATGTTAGAGGATCACAAAAAATTGTTGTACCCAAATTGCGAAAATGGTCTGAAAAAGCTGGGCAGCACACTAGAATTGTTGTGATGGAAGGCTGAGTGTGCTATACCTGACTCCTCATTTGAAAAGTTGCTGAAAATGATGAAGAATATGCTTCCAAAAGTTAACGTATTGCCCGCCAGTACGTATGAAGCAAAGAAGGTTGTCTGCCCTCTAGGTTTAGAGGTTTAGAAGATACATGCATGTCCTAATGACTGCATCCTCTACCGCGGTGAGGAGTATGAGAATTTGGATGCATGCCCGGTATGCACTTCACTTCGGTATAAGATTAGACGAGATGACCCTGGTGACGTTGAGGGCGAGCCCCCCCACCCCCCGAAAGAGGGTTCCTGCCAAGGTGATGTGGTATGCTCCTATAATACCATGGTTGAAACACTTATTCAGAAACAAAGAGCACGCCAAGTTGTTGCGATGGCATAAGGAGGAACGTAAGTCAGACGAGATGTTGAGACACCCCATTGATGGGTCGCGATGGAGAAAAATCGATAGAAAGTACCCGTAATTTGCAGATGACGCAAGGAGTTTAAGGTTTGGTCTAAGTACAGATGGCATGAATCCCTTTGGGGAGCAGAGCTCTAGTCACAGCACCTGGCCCGTGACTCTATGCATCTATAACCTTCCTCCTTGGTTGTGCATGAAGCGGAAGTTCATTATGATGCCAGTGTTGATCCAAGGTCCGAAGCAACCCGGCAACGACATTGATGTGTACCTAAGGCCATTAGTGGAAGAACTTTTACAGTTGTGGCACGAACCCGGGATACGCGTGTGGGATGAGCACAAGCGGGAAGAATTTCACCTCCGAGCATTCCTTTTCGTAACAATCAATGATTGGCCTGCTCTTAGTAACCTTTCAGGACAGTCAAACAAGGGATACAATGCATGCACACACTGTTTAGATGAGACTGAAAGTATATATTTGGAACATTGTATGAAGAATATATACAATGAGCATCGTCGATTTCTTTTGGCCAAGCATCCCCTAAGAAAGAAAGGCAAGCATTTCAACGGTCTGGCATGTCACCAGCCGAAGCCTAAGGAGCGAACTGGTGCTGATATATATTTGATATGGTCAAAGATTTGGATCAAATGGTAACCTTTGGAAAGGGTCCTGGCGAAAAATCTGTTCCGAAGGACGCTGAAGGACACGCACCCATGTGGAAGAAGAAATCTATATTTTGGGAGCTACCATATTGGAAATTCTTAGAGGTCCGCTCTGCAATCGATGTGATGTATATGACGAAGAATCTTTGCGTGAACCTGCTAGGCTTCTTGGGCGTGTATGGGAAGACAAAAGATACACCGGAAGCACGAAAGGACCATCAACGTATGAAAGACCCAGATGGCCTGCATCCAGAATGGTTTCAAGGTCATGCCAGCTATGCTCTTACCAAACAAGAGAAGGAAATATTTTTTGAATGCCTAAGCAGTATTAAGGTCCCGTCTGGCTTCTCGTCGAATATAAAGGGAATAATAAATATGGCAGAAAAGAAGTTCCAAAACCTAAAGTCTCATGACTGCCACGTGATTATGACGTAAATGCTTCTGATTGCATTGAGGGGGCTTCTACAAGATAATGTTCGAGTACCCATTGTGAAGCTATGTGCATTTCTCAATGCAATATCTCAGAAGATAATCAATCCTGAAGATCTACCACGGTTACAGAATGATGTGATCCAATGTCTTGTCAGTTTTGAGTTGGTGTTCCCACCATCCTTCTTCAATATTATGACGCACCTGCTGGTTCACCTAGTCGAAGAGATTTCCATTCGCGGTCATGTATTTCTACACAATATGTTTCATCTTAAAGAAATATGTTCGTAACCATGCTAGGACAGAAGGAAGCATCTCCAAGGGCTATGGAACAGAGGAGGTCGTTGAATTTTGTGTTGACTTCGTTCCTGACCTTAGGCCGATTGGTCTTCCTCAATCGCGGTATGAGGGGAGACTGAGTGGAAAGGGTACTCTAGGAAGGAAATCAATAATATGTAGGGACGAACATTCTTACACCAAAGCACATTACACCGTTCTACAGAATTCTATCTTGGCAGTCCCATATATCGAGGAACACAAGAAAATCTTACGCTCCAACAACCCTGGAAAGCATGACTCTTGGATTAGAGATGAACACATGAAGAGTTTTGACGGTTGGTTGCAACATCTCATCAAAAACAACACTCTTGGAGATCATATATACTTGTTGTCTATGTCACCATCTTCTACTATATCGACTTTCCAAGGGTACGAGATAAATGGGTATACATTTTACACGATAGCCCAAGATAAAAAGAGCACCAACCAAAACAGTGGTGTCCGCTTTGATGCAACAGACAACAATGGGTCAAATACCACATATTATGGTTACATAGAGGAGATATGGGAACTTGACTATGGACCTACTTTTAAGGTCCCCTTGTTTCAGTGCAAATGGGTCAAGCTGACAGGAGGAGGGGTTGAGGTAGACAAGAAATACGGAATAACATCGTTGGATCTCAACAATCTTGGATACTTAGACGAACCATTCGTCCTAGCCAATGATGTGGCTCAGGTTTTCTATGTGAAGGACATGTCTACCAAACCTAGAAAAAAGAAAAAAATAAGAAAAAGAATACATCAGATGATGAGCCAAAGCGCCACATAGTTCTTTTAGGAAAAAGAAACATCGTGGGAGTGGAGGACAAGACAGATATGTCAGAAGATTGTGATAAGTTTCATGAAATTCCGCCCTTTGCGGTGAAGGATGACCCAAGCATCATGTTAATGAATGAAGATGCTCCATGGATACGGCGGGATCAAAAAGGAACACACGCGAATAAATGATGTGTAATAATTATAACATTTCATGAGTGAAGATGCTCCATGTGTCCATTTTTATAGTGTTGTCTGCAAACAATCTTGAGTGACCAGTTTCTTGGAGATGCCTCTATGACTAGTTTCTTGGAGATGCCTCTATGACCAGATTCATACTTACCATTAAGATATAATCTCCAAACGTGTGAGGTCACATATTAGGGAGTGCCTCTATGACCAGTTTCTTGGAGATACCGGAGGACTGGGCTCCGACGGCATCTCCCTGAAACTGGCCGTAGTGGTGCCCCTACTCTCGAAAAACATCTTGCAGCTTGTAACTTCTCTAACTAGATCAATACGCCTAGGAGCTAACTAATTTCACATATTAGGGAGTGCCTTTATGACCAGTTTCTTGGAGATGCCGGAGGACTGGGCTCCGACGGCATCTCCCTGAAACTGGCTGTAGTGGTGTCCATGCTCTCGAAAACCATCTTGGAGATGCCTCAAACTGGCTGGAGGACTGGACTCACAAGGATGCCTATTTATAGTACAAGCAGCTCGACATAATGTCGACACTCACGAAATAATGTTGACACTCACCCCTATTATTAGTGCTAACTCATGTTTTGTCCCGGTTGGTGTCTCCATCCGGGACTAAAGGTTCATCTTTAGTCCCGGTTGGTGACACCATCCGGGACAAGGTACAAGCCGCACGACATAATGTCGACACTCACCCCTATTATTAGTGCTGCCTGGCCCAGTCTGCCGCAATCCCTTCAGTCGCGGTTGGTTTCTCCAACTGGGACTAAAGATGACCCTCTCTTTATAGGCATTTCCCTCTATTTATAGGCTGCTCGATCCAGCCTGCTCTATTTATATGCCTTTTCCTCTAAATACAACATCTTCATATTTAGGTAACACCCAAGACATTTATTAATATTAAAAACCGGGACAAACCGGGACTAGCTAACACTCAGGACTAAAGCCGCCCCCTTTAGTCATAATCATTCCTAGTCCTTAGTACGCAGCTTCAGGGTCTTCTTCGTCATCGTCATCGTCACCTGCCACTCCGGGGATCCTCAGCCCAACCATGGCATATACCAGGGGCCATTCCGGCCTCGGATTCACGGCGGGCAGGGGAGGGGTCTCCTGGAAGATGATGCCACTACCACCGGGCGGGGATGGGGCCTTCTTGTGGCTCTGTGGCGGGTGGACTTGTGGGCACCACAGGCGAGGATGGTCTCCCCTGGCGATGTAGCGCATCACTCTGATGATAGTATGGTTCGCCCACCACAGACGATGGACGGATTCGTTGTGGTTCACCGGGGGCGGGCCATCACCCTCGTACCTGGCGAGCTCCCTTTCCCGCCTATTAGCGAAGAAGGCATTCCAGGTGTCGTAGTTCTCGGGATCCCACTGGGGATCCATCCGCTGCTCCGGCGTGAGCTCGTGGTAGAAGTGGTTCGTGATGGCCGCCTGGCGTGAGGAACCTTGAGGGACAGGAGGGACATGAACCCCTCCAGCGCCCAGCATCCAGCCGGCGGGCAGCTGGTAGCCCGACGGACAAGGGTAGTTAGAGGCGCACAGCGCCTCGGTCTCCTCGAGGGTCAGAATGGCCCAGTAGGCATTGTCCATTGTTTTAAGAGAGGAAGGTGTGGATGTGTGGATAGCCATGGCGCGATCGCCATAGATATAGAGGGAAAGGGCGGGAAAACTTGGCGTGAAGCTTTGGGAAATGGCGGAAAATATCTTTAGTCCCGGCTAGTGACTACAACCAGGACTAGAAGCTCTCGTAGAAAGGAAATGGCGGGAAAACTTGGCGGAAAGCGGTGGGAAATGGCGGGAAATATCTTTAGTCCCGGTTTGTGACTACAACCGGGACTAAATGGATATTATATTAAGACTCTTTATATTTTTCTAATAATAATAGACATATTATTTGTTTTTTTATTTTTACAATAAAAGATATGATTTTCCAAAGTTTTATATTTTATTTGAATTAAAAAAAGAAATTTACAAATGAAATAATTTATAAATGATGCAAACAGATAAATGTATATTATATTAAGATTCTTTATATTTTTCTGATAATAATAGACATATTAGTTGTTTTATTTGGATTTTTACAATAAATGATATGATTTTCCAAAGTTTTATATTTGATTTGAATTAAAAAAAGAAATTTACAAAGGAAATAATTTATAAATGATGAAAACAGATAAATGGATATTATATTAAGATTTTTTATATTTTTCTGATAATAATAGACATATTATTTGTTTTATTTGGATTTTTACAATAAAAGATATGATTTTCCAAAGTTTTATATTTGATTTGAATTAAAAAAAGAAATTTACAAATGAAATAATTTATAAATGATGCAAACAGATAAATGGATATTATATTAAGATTCTTTATATTTTTTGATAATAATAGACATAATATTTGTTTTATTTGGATTTTTACAACAAAAGATATGATTTTCCAAAGTTTTATATTTGATTTGAATTAAAAAAAGAAAATTTACAAAAAAATAATTAGTCGCGGGTCGTGGCTGGTCCGGGACTAAAGGGTGCCTGCGCGCGAAAACGAAGCGGCCAAAAAAACCCTTTAGTCGCGGGCGGTGGCTTAGCCCGGGACTAAAGAGTGTGTCCCTATATATTCTGCGCGCCAAGAGGTGCTTCCCAGCACTTGGCATTCCTCGACGAAGACAAAGCACACGCGCATAGACGAAGACGAACACGCAGGGGAGGTGTTGTCCGCCGCCGTCGTGCCGCTCCGCCGTGCGTGCTCCGGCGTGCCGCCGTGCGCCTCGCCGCCTCGCTGGCGCCGTGCCGCCGCGCGACGCCCTACCGCGCGTCATCACGTGCTGCCGCCGGCGTAGATCGGTGCTCGAGGGAGGGGTACGGGCGGCGGGTGTTTTTTTTGTAATTATTAGTTAGATAGGGTTAGGATTATAGTTTGTGTTATTTAGAATTATAGTTTTTGTTATTAGGATTAGGATTATATTGTTAGCTAGGGTTAGGATTAATTATAATTATTTTGTTATAGTTTTTTCTAGCTAGAGTTAGGATTAATTATAATTATTTTAATTATAATTAGCTAGAGTGTTAGGATTAATTATAATTATTTTGTTATAGTTTTTTCTAATGTTTTTTATAGTTAGGATTATTATAAATAGGATTATTATAATTAGGATTATTAGGGTTTTTTGTTATAGTTTTTCTATAGTTTTTATAGTTTTTTTTATAGTTGGGATTATTATAATTAGGATTATTAGGGTTCTTTGTTATAGTTTTTTCTATAGTTTTTTATAGTTAGGATTATAATTAGGATTATTATAATTAGGATTATTAGGATTTTTTGTTAGAGTTTTTTATATTAGGTTTTTTTTGTTTTAGTTATTAATATTATTGTTTTACCGCATATAATATTAGGGTTATTGTTTTTTTGTTTTAGTTATTAGGGTTATTGTTTTTTCTAACTGTTTAACTCTCTTTTTGTTATAGATAATTAAGTCATGGATCCATCCGAAGATCCTGGTCGCATAGGTGAAGGTTTTCTTCAGGACATGATAAGAGGTGAAATTCTTCTTAATATTAATACCGGTGAAGATATTTTGCTCGAGGAAGAGATATCCTCATATCTGAATCCATCCGGTGATGGACTAGAGGAAAACCTAATGTACCAAGGGGAAGACCGGATGGACGAAGGGCAAACAAATAACAATAATGATGGCCCCTCGACAGGATCCGGCGAGGTACACACATATATATATAAAGTCCCGTGTTACCTCTATTCATTAACTAATCTAGATATATATTAATCACTCTCTCTTCTTCTTTTAGCCCACCGGATCGAAGCAATCGAAAGCTCGAACAAAACGAGGGCCGGACAAAAAGTTGGATGGTAATCAGAGGTTCACCATCAAAGAAATAGATGATGATGGTGAACCGATTGCTCCAGAGAAGCACCAGAGGATGTTTATAAATCAATGCAGGGTGCTTGTTAGGGACAACCTGCCGATCACCATCCAAGAATGGAATCAGTCATAGAAAACCGGTGAAGAATCTAGCTATGTCACCGATGATGCCAAAGATGACCTTTGGCAGAAGCTCATGGCGCATTTCATACTACCTCCAGAGTATGAAGAATTTGAGGTAGATGGTATTACCCCAAGGCCGGGTGGGCTTGAAAATAGAGCGAAAGTGAAGGAGTGGGCTCTGAGCAAGATGGCTGAACTATACCGGAACCACAAGAAAAGTTTATACGCGAAATATGTCGCGAAAAATAAAACTCCAGACTTCAAAGGAGTAAACGAGAAGTTGAGAGAACAGTGGCCCAATTTTGTACAGTACAAGCAATCTGATAAAACAAAGGCAAAGTCAGCAAAGAACGCGTTAAATGCTGCCAACAATAAATACCATCATAAAATGGGGATAGGTGGCTACAAGAGTGTCGTCCCTAAGTGGGAAACTATGGAGAAGAACATGAGGGCTAGAGGCGTCACTCCTGGTACAGATGGATGGCCTGAGAGGTCAAAGCACTAGTGGTACGGGCACGGGAGATCCTTGGACCCAGAAACAGGGAAGACATTATTTCATGATAAAATTCTAAAACCCTCCCAAGACCTTATTCAAGCAATGAACGATGCTCAATTGGGATTGTTCCGCCCTGAGAGAGAGAACGACGAGCTGACACGTGCCCTAGGGAATCCTGAAAAGGGAGGACGAACACGAGGCAAAGGCGCCGGTGTCTGGTGGAAGAAAGGGTTTCCTCAGTACGATGCCAGTTACAGAAGCCGTAAGAGAAAGAAGGACCGGGAGGCAGACCGGATCTCCAGGGTAGAGCAGGACCTAGCTGATATGAAGAACCCCATGCATGAAATTAGCCAAACGCCGCCGTCGTCAACTCACCCGCGGGCTGATGATCCTGCATTGGATCTTAGCCAACGGAGAAGCAGCATGGCTTCCACGGAGGTCCGGGCTGATGATCAAGCACTGCTGGATGATGCACCGGCTCCTCACTACCCCGTGGATGATGTCAGAGACATGGCATAATGTGAGCTACATCAGCCAATGAACAACCTGTCCTTCAAGGTGGCGATCGACACTGCTTTACCTTGTCTACCTGGAGCACTCCACCATTCACTTCCGATTCCACCAGGCTATGCTCGTGTCACGATGGATGACATAGTGGAGGATTTTGCGGACCTAGAGATTGAAATTGCTACGCCTGAAGGCCTTACGAAACTAGGAGATGTCAAGCGCAACATCATTCTATGGAATAAGAAGTACATCAACTTTCCAGGCTCGGCGCCAAGGCCACCGACTCCGAGGAAACCAAGTCCACCCCGCATCGAATATCGTCAACTTCCAAGTCCACCCCAACCCGATTATCGCCAACCTCCAAGTCCACCCCGCCCCGCTGACGATCGCCGCAGGAGGAGTACATCAACTCAATATTCGCCTCCGTGCAATACTCGATCTCCGCCTCCGCCTCAGTGCAATACTACTACCTCGTCGAAGAAATGGAAGTTCAATGGTCCCCTGCACCCCACATCGAAGAAAGGTCAAACGGCGAAGATAGTCGACATCCCGCCGGCTCTTCCAAAGAGACCTTATGACAAGACCGATGAGGAAACTAACGCGGATGTGGCTGCCCAAGTTAAGGCGCATTTTGCACCCAAAAAGCCCGAGCCAAAGCCGGTATATAATGAAAAAACCAAAAAGTGGGCTAAGTCCTTTCTTGAGCAACCATCCCAGATATCGATGAATCTGGAATCAGACTATGACCGGGAGATTATTAAGCACGCACAGAAGAAAAAAATCACAAGTGCAAAAAGCGGGAAGCAAGTTGCCCAGCTCGGAGCACAGAAGAATCAATCGGTCGCCCCTCTCAAAGTCATTTCAGACCTCGACAAGGCCTTCAGAGCTGAAATGGATATGGAGATGCAAATAATGGACCCCAGAGCCCGTAATAATGTTGCACTTATGGGAATCACTGTATCGCAGACCAAAGCACTTGCTACCGAAGCAAATATGTCTCTTGGTCAATATTTAGGCTATGAAGATACGCCGGTGGGTCAGATAGTACGGCAGTACGTCCAAGGGGATCCTCTAGTCAGTAATGAGGAGCTCGCGCGTCTATCCACACATATGCGAAATCTGTAAGAATGGAACATGTCGCAAGCAGAAAAAAGCATCAGAAAGATTGCTTTCCGATGGACGTTAAAAGGAGCATCACTTCAAACCATACTCGATACAGGTTCAAATGACCGAACTGTTTCAGTTATACAACCGGCGCACCCTCGACAAATCTATCATTGGTTGCTACTGTCTATAAGTGATTTATTTCTATAATTAAGTTTGTAGCTCTGCTCGTTCATTGCATTTAATATATTATCCTAACTATTGATATTATATTCTGCAGAATGAAGATGCTTGAATGCAAAAGAGTTAGAAGATACGACGTTGGGTTCATTGACCCATATATTGTTAATGAATATACGTTAAAGAATCACCCCAAGGACGTGGAGGAAGACCTGTGCAGGTTCTTAACCGAGATTAATTTTGTTAAGGAAATACTATTTCCTTACAACTTCAAGTGAGTGTTTATATCTTGTACATATTTTATTTTTGCTGACTGGATGAGCTATGCATGTATGCTTATGTAAACGTCCGCAAATTCAACTGGATCTTGCTAAACACTCAAGTTGACAACTCCCTAATTGAAGTCCACGACTCATTAAGTTGGGACCAAGAGCAGTGGAGCGACATGAAAGCAATGCTCCATAAGTAATTTCAATCATTATCGTATTATATCGTCCTCTTTTATTCATTTCCTGATATCAAGTAACTAATAACTCCTTTGTTCATTTTTTTTGCCGAGCAGGTGTTGGACACGGTTCAGACAGAAAATACCAGGTCCATTCAAAGAGGAGTTAACTTATAAAATGGTGAAGTTTACAGCAGCCACCGGGAACTCATTTATGTGGATACTACGTCTGCGAGTACATCCGTGAGTTGACCAGTGAGCGGAAAGCTGACTCACATTATATTTATGATTTGCGAGAGAAACTAGAGCTAGACCAGCGCATAAGAGCAATTCAAGAGGAGCTGGCGGGATTTATGATGAAGAAAGTACTTGATGTACATGGAGAGCATTATGCGGATGACGTTGAACTCGATTTGCCTTAGTCATCTCCATGTAGCTGATATGATATATATATTCACCAATGACCATGTAATTTCAAAACATTTCTTCCTTTTGATATGATTGATTATATGTATGCTTGCAAGAGATCGATTAATTATATAAATGCATCGACGTGTAGTGTGTATGTAGTAGCGTATAATATGTATACTGAAATATATGTTTGAATTATAGTGAAACACAAAACGAAAAAGGAACGAAATGGCAAAAAAAAGGAAATACATAATCTCTGCCTCGGTAGAGAAACACACAATTCTCTGCCGCGGCAGGAAACCTTATAGTCCCGGGTGATGTTACGGCCCGGTACTAGAGGGTTTCCGCCCTCCGCGGCGCTGAAACAGCCACGTGGCTGTTATCAGTCGCGAGCCGTAGCGAGCTGGGACTAGGGGGGGGGGATCTAGTCCTGTTTTCGCAGTCCCGGGCCCAAAACCGGGACTAAAGCCAGTTGCAGCCCGGGACTGTAGGCCCTTTTTCCACCAGTGGTAAAAAACCATATAAGGTATACATTGCAATGCTTGGTTTATAGGAAAACTGTTGGAATTATGCCCTAGAGGTAATAATAAAGATGTTATTATTATAATTCATGTTCATGATAAAGTTTATATTCCATGCTAGAATTGTATTAAGCGGAAACTTTAATACTTGTGTGGTTTTTGAACAACACCGTGTCCCTAGTACGCCTCTATGGACTAGCTCATTGATCAATGATGGTTAAGGTTTCCTAACCATAGACATGAGTTGTCAATTGATAATGAGATCATATCATTGGAGAATGATATGATGGACAGACCCAAACTAAGCAAAGCAATTAGATCGTTTCATCGTGTTCATCTTTGCGAAGCTTTTCCTATGTCAAATATTGTATTCCTTAGACCATGAGATAATACAACTCCCTGGTATCGGAAGAAAGCTTTGAGGTCATCAAACGTCATCCTATGAGAGGGTGATCATAAAGGTGTCTCTCAGGTGATCGAAAAGTATCTGTTGGATTGTATGTATCGAGATGGAATTTGTCCCTCCCAAGTCGGAGAGATATACTTCGGGCCCACTCGGTAATCGATATCAACACCGCTTGCAAGCATGTGGTTAAGGAGTTAATCACAAAGTGATATCGGATTACGGAACGAGTAAAGTACTTGCTGTGAACGAGATTGAACTAGGTATGACGGTACCGACGATCGAATCTCGGGCAAGTAAAATATCGCGAGACGAAGGGAATATATATATGGGATTGTTTGAATCCTGGCATCGTGGTTCATCCGATATGATCATCGATGAATGTGTGGGAGTCAATATGGGTGCCCAGACCCCGCTGTTGATTATTGATAGAAGATCATGTCTGCATATTCTCGAACCCGCAGGGTCACACACTTAACGTATCTCGACGCTAGGATAGATTGGATAATTGGTTTATGAATTTTTGTTCGGAGTCTCGGATGGGATCCGGGATATCACGAGAGGTTCCGGAATGGTCCGGAGAATAAGATTCATATAAGGCAGTGCAGTTTTTGGAGTTCGGAATTGTTCCGGGTTAATCGGTATTGTACCGGAAGCTTCTAGAACCTTCCGGAAGGGGACCAACGTGGCCCCACCTTCCGGGAGGGGGCATGGGCCTATGAGGGAGTGTCCTGGCCGCATTGGGCCAGGGGCACAAGGCCCCATAGGGCCCAGCCGATCCTAGAGAGTTTAAATCGTTTAAACTAGAGATAGGGTTTTTAGAGGAGGGGGGAATCCATGCCCCCCACTCCTTATCCTTTAGGCTTGGGGGAGGGGCTAGGGCTGCGCCCCCTCTATATAAAGAGGGGTGGGGGCGCACCAACCACACACACCTCTCCTCCAAACCCTAGCCGCCTTGCTAGCTTTCCTCTCTCCCTCCCGACTGTTTGTAGGCGAAGCCCTGCTGCAGAAATTCTCCACCATATACACCACGCCGTCGTGTTGTAGATCCAATCTATATCTCCACCATACTTGCTGGTCCGAGGAAGGAGGAGACGTCGAGGTGCTGCACGTGTGCATCTCACGGAGGCACCGCCACTTGTGGTTCTAGATCGGATCGGATCGCGAGGAGGAGAAGCGAGTACGACTACATCACCCACGTTCCGACGAACGTTCCGCTGTGCGAATCTTCAAGGGTATGAAGATCTAATCCAATCTCTCTCGTTGTTTGCATCTCCTAGATTAGATCTTGGCTTTTCCTCTGTTCGCTCCGTAGAAAATTTTAATTTACTATGCCGCGAAACCCTTCAGTGGTATCAGAGCTAGATCTATGCGTAGATGTGTTTCACGAGTAGAACGCAACATGGTTGTTGCGGGTGTTGATGTTTTCTGTTGCAAGCCTCTTGTTTGTGTTCTTCTTATGACGCGGGATAGTGAGATTGAAGCGGTCCAGGCCAACCTTACGCGACGTCGTTCGCGAGACCGGCTCCGCACTTGACGTGTGGCTTGTTCCACACATGCGGCTGGTGGATGTCAGTTTCTCTCACTATAGTTGTCATGGGATTAACACCGGAGTTTGGCAACCATAATATCACCGTTGTTGGTTTTCGTAGGTAAGAATCGTTCTTAGCATCTACTCCCATAAGCCACGTAAAACATGCAACAACAAAGTAGAGGCGTCTAACTTGTTTTTGCATGGAGTGTTTTCTGTGATATGGTATGGCCCAAGATGTGATGTGTATATTGTATGCGATGATCATGTTTTGTAATGTTTCACGACTTGCATGTCGATGAGTACACAACCGGCAGGAGCCATATGGTTGTCTTTATAATTGTGTATGACCTGCGAGTCAACTTCTTATACGCCATGTAATAGCTTTACTTTATCGCTAAGTAGTTAGCAATAGTTGTAGTTGCTATTCGTGGTGGAGGCAATCATGGTGGAGTGATGGAGATCATGCCGGAACGCACAAGATGGAGATCATTGCGCGAAGATTGGCTATACCATGTCACATAAAGTTATATGCATGTGATGTTTATCCCTCTATGTATCTTATTATGCTTAGATCGCGACGGTAGCATTATAAGATGATTCCTCACTTAAAGATCAAGATAAAAATTGTGTTCTCCCCAAGTATGCACCGTTGCGAAAGTTCGTCGTTTCCAAGCATCACGTGATGATCGGGTGCTATAGACTCTACGCTCACATACAACGGGTGCAAGCCAGTTTTGCACACGCGGAAATACTTGGGTCTAACTTGACGAGCCTAGCATGTACAGACATGGCCTCAGAACACAAGAACCGAAATGTTAAGCATGAGTCATATGAATGATATGATCGACACTTTGTTGTCCACCATTGAAACCACATCTCTTCTCGTGATGATCGGATTAGGTGTGGTGAATTTGGATTGTGTTCACTAAACAACTTGAGGGATGTTGAATTTAGTGGGAGTTCATCTAGTAATTTGATTAAGTTGAACTATTTATCATGAACATAGTCTAAATTGTACTTGCAAATACTGTAGATCACATGGCCAAATCCAACTTCAACTTCAACGTTTTTGCTGAGAAGGAAAAGCTTAGAAACAATGGGTCTAACTTCACCAATTGGTTCCGCAATCTAAGAATCATTCTGTCTGGCGGACAAAAGGACTATGTCCTTGGGAAATCGTTAGGTGACCCCCCTGCTGCAACTGCGCCGACTGATGAGAAAGCTGTCTATCGGTCGCGCAAAGATGATTATGGTGTGATTAAGAGCACCATGTTGTTTGCTATGGAACCGGAACTTCAAAATTGTTTTGAAACCTATCCCGGGCCCTTTGAGATTCTCGAGGAGCTGAAAACCATGTTTCAGACTCAAGCCCGTTCTGAGAGATATGAGATCTCTGAGAAGTTCTTTAACTGCAAGATGGAGGAAGGGAGTTTCGTTAGTGAGCACGCCATAAAGATGTCGGGCTACACTCAACGCCTTGAGCAACTGGAATGCACGATTCCAGAGGAGCTCAAGATTGACAGGGTTCTGCAATCACTCCCTCCCAGCTACAAAAGTTTTGTAGTGACTCATAATCAGATTGGCTCCACTGATACGATCACCGAGCTCTTCGCAAAGCTGAAGGCTGCGGAGGTGGACATCAAAAAGGATAATCATGTGTTGATGGTCAACAAGTCCTCCTTTAAGAAAGGTAAGGGAGCAAAGAAGCCCTTCAAGAAGGGTGGCGGCAAGCGCAATGCCCCTGCTGAGAAGAAGGTCAAGTCTGGTCCTAAGCCCGACACTGAGTGCTTCTATTGCAAGGACAAGGGTCACTGAAAGCGCAACTGTCCGAAGTACTTAGCGGACAAGAAGGCTGGCACCATCAAAGGTATATTTGATATACATGTTATTGATGTTTTCCTTACTAGCCCTCGTGGTAGTGCCTGGGTATTTGATACCGGTTCAGTTGCTAATATTTGTAACTCGAAACAGGAGCTACGGAATAAACGGCGGCTTGCGAGGGATGAGGTGACGATGCGCGTTGGCAACGGATCAAGAGTTGATGTGATGGCCGTCGGCACGCTCTCCTTAGTTTTACCTTCGGGATTAGTTTTAAACCTTAATAAGTGTTATTATGTGCCTGCGTTGAGCATGAACATTATTTCTGGATCGTGTTTATTGCAAGACGGTTATTCATTTAAATCGGAGAATAATGGTTGTTCTATTTATATGAGTAACATCTTTTATGGTCATGCACCTCTTGTAAATGGTTTATTTCTTCTGAATCTCGAAAGGGATGAAACACACATCCATAACATTGAGGCTAATAGATGCAAAGTAGATAGTGATAATACTACTTATTTGTGGCACTGTCGTCTAGGTCATATTGGTGTAAAGCGCATGAAGAAACTCCATTCTGATGGACTTTTGGAGTCTCTTGATTTTGAATCATTTGACACATGCGAACCATGCCTCATGGGCAAGATGATCAAAACCCCGTTCTCCGGTATGATGGAGCGAGCAACGGACTTGTTGGAAATCATACATACCGATGTATGCGGACCGATGAGTGTTTCGACGCGCGGTGGATATCGCTATTTCCTCACTTTTACCGATGACTTAAGTAGATATGGGTATATCTATTTAATGAAACATAAATCTGAAACATTTGAAAAGTTCAAGGAATTTCAGAATGAAGTGGAGAACCATCGTAACAGAAACATTAAGTTTCTACGATCCGATCGTGGAGGTGAATATTTGAGTTATGATTTTCTCACGCATCTTAAAGCAAGTGGAATCGTTTCACAACTCACGCCACCCGGAACACCACAGCGCAATGGTGTGTCTGAACGCCGAAATCGAACCCTATTAGATATGGTCCGATCAATGATGTCTCTTACTGATTTTCCGTTATCATTTTGGGGTTATGCATTAGAAACCGCTGCATTCACTTTAAATAGGGCTCCATCTAAATCCGTTGAGACGACACCGTATGAACTGTGGTTTGGTGCTAAACCTAAGTTGTCGTTTCTTAAAGTTTGGGGATGCGAAGCTTACGTCAAGAAGTTGATGCCGGACAAGCTCGAACCCAAAGCGGAGAAATGCGTCTTCATAGGATACCCTAAGGAAACTATTGGGTATACCTTCTATCATAGAACCGAAGGCAAAGTGTTTGTCGCAAAGAACGGTTCCTTTATTGAGAAGGAGTTTCTCTCGAAAGAAGTGAGTGGGAGGAAAGTAGAGCTAGACGAGGTTATTGAACCTTCTCTTGAATTGGAGAGTAGCGCAGCACCTGAAATTGTTCCAGTGCCGCCTGCACCAACAATAGAGGAAGCTAATGACAAGGATCATGAAGCTTCGGACGATGCTGCTACTGAACGTCGCATGTCGACAAGGTCGCGTGCCCCTCCTGAGTGGTACGGCAACCCTGTCTTGACTGTCTTGTTAGTAGAAGACAGTGAACCTACGAACTATGAGGAAGCGATGATGAGCCCAGACTTTGAGAAATGGCTAGAAGCCATGAAATCCGAATTGGGATCCATGAGCGAAAACCATGTATGGACTTTGGTGGACCCTCCTAGCGACCGAAAGGCCGTTGAGTGCAAATGGATATTCAAGAAGAAAACGGACGCGGATGGTAATGTTACCGTCTATAAAGCACGACTTGTCGCGAAAGGTTTTCGACAAGTTCAAGGTGTTGACTACGATGAGACTTTTTCTCCCGTAGCGATGTTTAAGTCCATTCGGATTTTATTAGCAATTGCTACGTTTCATGATTATGAAATATGGCAGATGGATGTCAAGACTGCTTTCCTCAATGGCAACATTGATGAAGAGTTGTATATGATGCAACCCGAAGGTTTTGTCGATCCTAAGGATGCTAGTAAAGTATGCAAACTTCAGCGTTCCATTTATGGACTGAAGCAAGCATCTCGGAGTTGGAACCTTCGTTTTGATCAAGTGATCAAGAGCTTCGGATTTGTTCCAAATTGCTATGAAACTTGTATCTACAAGAAAGTGAGTGGGAGCTCGGTGACATTTCTGGTACTATATGTGGATGACATATTGATTATCGGAAATGACATCAACATGCTTAACAATGTGAAGAGTTATTTGAACAAATGTTTTTCAATGAAAGACCTAGGTGAAGCTGCTTATATATTGGGCATCAAGATCTATAGAGATAGACAAAGACGCCTGATAGCTTTAAGCCAGAGTACATACCTAGACAAAGTTCTGAAAAGGTTCAGAATGGATAAGGCAAAGAAAGGTTCAGTGCCTATGTTATCAGGTAAGATATTGAGCAAGGCTCAGTGTCCAGCTACGGTAAATGATAGGGAAGCTATGAGCAAAGTGCCTTATGCCTCGGCCATAGGTTCTATCATGTATGCCATGCTGTGTACTAGACCGGATGTGTCCAATGCTCTTAGTTTGACGAGCAGATATCAAAGTGATCCAGGAGTGGAACACTGGATAGCCGTGAAGAACATCCTAAAGTACCTAAATAGGACTAAAGAAATGTTCTTAGTCTATGGGGGTGATGAACAACTTGTCGTAAAAGGTTACGTCGATGCTAGTTTTGACACCGACAAGGATGATTCCAAATCTCAGACAGGATACGTTTATATTTTGAATGGAGGAGCTGTGAGCTGGAGAAGCTGCAAGCAAAGCGTGATTGCGGGATCTACAGTGGAAGCGGAATACATGGCTGCTGCAGAAGCGTCAAGTGAAGGAGTTTGGATCAGAAACTTCATCACTGAGCTTGGCGTGGTTCCAAGTGCATTGGACCCACTGGAGATATTGTGTGACAACACTGGCGCCATAGCACTCGCTAAGGAACCAAGATATCATCCAAAGACCAAGCATATCAACCGCAAGTTTCATATAATCCGAGATTATATTGCAGATGGAGATCTGAAGATTAGCAAAGTACATACAGATCTGAATGTCGCAGATCCATTGACTAAACCTCTTCCACGTGTAAAACATGATCAACACCTCAGTGCCATGGGTGTGAGATTGTTACCAGATGTAAACTAGATTATTGACTCTAGTGCAAGTGGGAGACTGTTGGAATTATGCCCTAGAGGCAATAATAAAGATGTTATTATTATAATTCATGTTCATGATAAAGTTTATATTCCATGCTAGAATTGTATTAAGCGGAAACTTTAATACTTGTGTGGTTTGTGAACAACACCGTGTCCCTAGTACGCCTCTATGGACTAGCTCATTGATCAATGATGGTTAAGGTTTCCTAACCATAGACATGAGTTGTCAATTGATAATGAGATCATATCATTGGAGAATGATATGATGGACAGACCCAAACTAAGCAAAGCAATTAGATCGTTTCATCGTGTTCATCTTTGCGAAGCTTTTCCTATGTCAAATATTGTATTCCTTAGACCATGAGATAATACAACTCCCTGGTATCGGAAGAAAGCTTTGAGGTCATCAAACGTCATCCTATGAGAGGGTGATCATAAAGGTGTCTCTCAGGTGATCGAAAAGTATCTGTTGGGTTGTATGTATCGAGATGGAATTTGTCCCTCCCAAGTCGGAGAGATATACTTCGGGCCCACTCGGTAATCGATATCAACACCGCTTGCAAGCATCTGGTTAAGGAGTTAATCACAAAGTGATATCGGATTACGGAACGAGTAAAGTACTTGCTGTGAACGAGATTGAACTAGGTATGACGGTACCGACGATCAAATCTCGGGCAAGTAAAATATCGCGAGACGAAGGGAATATATATGGGATTGTTTGAATCCTGGCATCGTGGTTCATCCGATATGATCATCGATGAATGTGTGGGAGTCAATATGGGTGCCCAGACCCCGCTGTTGATTATTGATAGAAGATCATGTCTGCATATTCTCGAACCCGCAGGGTCACACACTTAACGTATCTCGACGCTAGGATAGATTGGATAATTGGTTTATGAATTTTTGTTCGGAGTCTCGGATGGGATCCGGGATATCACGAGAGGTTCCGGAATGGTCCGGAGAATAAGATTCATATAAGGCAATGCAGTTTTTGGAGTTCGGAATTGTTCCGGGTTAATCGGTATTGTACCGGAAGCTTCTAGAACCTTCCGGAAGGGGACCAACGTGGCCCCACCTTCCAGGAGGGGGCATGGGCCTATGAGGGAGTGTCCTGGCGCATTGGGCCAGGGGCACAAGGCCCCATAGGGCCCAGCCGATCCTAGAGAGTTTAAATCGTTTAAACTAGAGATAGGGTTTTTAGAAGAGGGGGGAGTCCATGCCCCCCACTCCTTATCCTTTAGGCTTGGGGGAGGGGCTAGGGCTGCGCCCCCTCTATATAAAGAGGGGTGGGGGCGCACCAACCACACACACCTCTCCTCCAAACCCTAGCCGCCTTGCTAGCTTTCCTCTCTCCCTCCCGACTGTTTGTAGGCGAAGCCCTGCTGCAGAAATTCTCTACCATATACACCACGCCGTCGTGTTGTAGATCCAATCTATCTCTCCACCATACTTGCTGGTCCGAGGAAGGAGGAGACGTCGAGGTGCTGCACGTGTGCATCTCACGGAGGCACCGCCACTTGTGGTGCTAGATCGGATCGGATCGCGAGGAGGAGAAGCGAGTACGACTACATCACCCACGTTCCGACGAACGTTCCGCTATGCGAATCTTCAAGGGTATGAAGATCTAATCCAATCTCTCTCGTTGTTTGCATCTCCTAGATTAGATCTTGGCTTTTCCTCTGTTCGCTCCGTAGAAAATTTTGATTTACTATGCCGCGAAACCCTTCAAAAACAAGGTTAAAAAATAACACAAATACCGAATCCACACACGAGCCGCAACGCCGCATGATCCAGTCGTCTCCAGGGACGGAGACAAGGGGGACGAGGGGGGGGGGGGGGCTTAGCCACCCCCATGGTTTGAATTTTGTGAAAAACTCTACTCATTAAAGCTCCAATTTCTTATTTATTTAGCCAAGTTTGCCCCCTGGTGCCAATTTTGCCCCACTCAAGGTGAGAAGCTGGCTCCGTCCCTGGTCGTCTCTTAGCCATCGCTACCCAAGAGACTGACTGAATACTAGGAATGTAAACGGATCAGATCGAATCGGATATTTCTATTATCATATCCTCTATCATATTTTTTTGGCGGATTTGGATCGGAGCGGATAATAGCCGGATACGAATTCGAATACGGATTATATCAAATTAAGGATATGGAGCGGATTCGGAGCTGACTCGGATCGAAAGTGGATAATCGAACAAAGACACATAGAAAAATAAAAATTTATTTAGTTTATGCAAAAAAATGACAAGAAAACGTGCAACACTAGATAACAGTAGTATAAAAGTGCAAGATTGATAATAGCATAGTATAACATGCATATGTAACATACTTAGCTAGCGTATACACTTACTACATTGTCTAGATATTAGGGTTGTGCTAAATTTATCGGATTATCCTATTTAAGTACCTTGGATAATTCTCAAAAAATGTAGGATTATCCTTATCCGTAGGATATCATCAATACCATATCCGTTACCATATTCGTCGGATATCCTCTCGATAAATATCTGCATCCGCATCCATATCCGCCGGATATCTAAAAATGCATACCATTTCCTCAAAAAATGGATGCGGATGCAGATTCGAAGCGGAAATTATCCGTACCATTTACATCCCTACTGAATACCTCGAACAGTCCGTCTATTTTGGGGCCGCCGCCCCAGATCAAACTTTGCATGCTTCAAAGGCGAACCGGCCGGGTAGGCAAACTTGCTGCGTGGAATGCCACCCAAAAACATGCAAGACACTGTCATACCTCATATGACCGTCACTGCACAGCGGTTCGAGGCTGTCGCCTCGACATGCCATTACATTAGAGGCCGCCATCACGACATTTGCCTCTCCCTACAATAGAGCCACCCAGCCCCGATCGTCATGAATCAGTCTCACCGCAAGGGCAAGAAAACTCCAAGGCGGTTGAAAGGACACATACAACGCCTAGAGGAAGGGTGAATACGCGATTTAAATCAATTACAATTTTGGCTCTAATAATATGGAATAAAATTTGCATAAATTATCAAACATAAAACCTAAATATCTTAAGTTACCTATATGCACCAACAACTTATGCTGTAAGATAAGCACGTATATTATAAGATGTTTTAGCATTTATCTAAAACATATCTATCTAAACGTCTTTTAGTGCGTAGATTTATAGCAAAATGAGTAAATCGATGCACTAAAAGACCTCTAGATACATGTTTTTTTAGATAAAGATAAAACATCTTATATTTTGAAACGGTGGGAGTATGTGTGATAATAAGATATATAATTTCAAGCATAAAAGTTATCACAGAATAAAGTGCATAAGTAAAAAAGCTTCAATATAGAAATAACCGAGATACACGGAGGCGATGATGTATCCCAAAGATCACACCCTTGCGGATGCTACTCTCTACTGGAGCGGTGTGGAGGCACAAGGCTTCCCAGACGCCATAATGGCTTACTGTATTATTCTTGAGCCCTCCCACCAAAAAGGAAGTACTCGAATCCTCGAGGGTGGTCATCACCAGACCCCTACAAGCTTGAAAAAATACGCACATATTAATTGGAGGCTTTCAAGTAATCGCCAACGAGGCCTCGAGCATGGAGAAAGCTCCACGGAAATTTGGGAGGGCACCGCGCTACACTCCACCTCCATACTCCACTCCGCCTACTTTCTCTAGAGTAGTTAAAATGTGTTGGGAGGGAAATTACTCCAGATACAGATTATGGAGAAGGTGTAGTAAAGTTTCTAGAATACCCTCTTGATTATTTCCCTTTTCCCATCAATCTGATAATAACAATAACATGTGTTCCTACTTTTTTTCTACTTCGAGACTCCAGAGGATGTCTATATAGAGTATATATTGGCAAGAAGATACTGGTTCCATGTCTATAGCAGTCATAAAAAGGGGAAAACAATAATACCGAGACAAGAGAAAACAGATAGGGCAACAATCTGCTGCTTGGTCGGCGCGTTACTCAATTTAGGACACGTAACCACACGGCAATCGGCAAGTGAGCATGCATGCATGCACGGCTCTATCCTGGCCAGGTAGATCGAGCTGACCCGAAACTAGACCTGTTCAGAACGGAGCGAACACACACTCTACGAAACGCAAATACGGAAGCGGAGTCCATACGACATCTCCGAGATCAGCTTATTACGTTCTGGGGGCAAAATTGACACGCTCTCTCCCCTCATCCGGACCGATCGAGGAGCTCCCTGCTGTCTGCGCAAACTATGGTAACCCCGTGCAAGGTCGCGACCGATCGGATATACTATACCAGGTAGAGGTAGAGGAATGGACATAGATCGATCCAGGCTTTCTGCCGTGCCCCAACGCCAACGGAACGAGGAGCTCGCGGCAACGATCGAGGCCCTTGCCTGAAATCACAACTCCCCGAGGTTCCACCCGGAAAAGCCCCCCACACTTTCCCACTCTCTCTCTCCACCTGTCGAGTCGCAACTCGTCCACCCACCCAGAAATATCAGTCGCAGAGAGAGAGAGAGGAGGCGCCAGTGGGCACGGTGGTCACGAGCCGAATTTCCACGGGCGACCGATCGAAAAGGTGGCGAGCGGGCGGGCGGGGTGGCGTGTACGTAGTACGAGCCGCGACAGCGACGGAGGAGGGGAGGCCGATCGATTGATTGGAGGCTCGCTCGCTCGCTCGCGAGGGCACGGCGCTCTGCCCGCTCTAGGGCTTCGGGTCTCCCACCTTGCCGAAAATGGCAACGCGCCCTAATCACACCCCACCACCACCATTTCCACCGCCTTTTAACCCACCGCTCCCCTCCCGTCCGATCCACCCTCCTCCTCCGCCCCTTTCCCTTCCCTTCGCTTCCTCCTCCTCTTCCTCACCGCGGGAGCTGGCTGATCTGGCGGCGGTGGTGCGGGGCCGGCCGAGCGAGGGCGCTAGCTCGTACGCGCGAGGGGAAACTCTGGAGCTAGCGGCGGCGGCGGCGCAGCAGGAGGAGGGGGCGGGCGGCGCAGGCGCAGGCGGCATGGGGAGGGGCCGGGTGGAGCTCAAGCGGATCGAGAACAAGATCAACCGCCAGGTCACCTTCGCCAAGCGCAGGAACGGCCTGCTCAAGAAGGCCTACGAGCTATCCGTGCTCTGCGATGCCGAGGTCGCCCTCATCATCTTCTCCAACCGCGGCAAGCTCTACGAGTTCTGCAGCGGACAGAGGTATATATATACATATTATAAGCTAGCTGCTAGGCACGTACATACGTGAGCTGGACTGTGCTGAGCGGGAGTCTAGCTAGTAGATCTGACCGCGAGCTGGGGACTTGATCGATCGCGCGCGGGCGATCTGGGTGGGGGATGAGAGATAGTGGATCCGTGTAGTGAGGAGAAGCTCGATCGATTGGGGCGATGTCCGGGAATCGGGAGTACAACTAGCTAGCTTGTGGAATTCATCCCGCAAGGGTTTTAGCTTGCTGCTAACTCGGGGGCGAGGTGACCTTGCCAGATCTGTGGGATTCGGCTCCATTTCTCTCAGAGATGGCGCGCTCCTTTTCCTTTCTGTTGAATTTTGCAAATCTGCATGCATGGGAGCTACAGAGTAATAACTAGCAGTATTGTGAAGAAAAATATGCTGATCTAGCTAGCTCCTAAGACTTCGACCGATCGATATCCTAATTGGAGCGTTTTTTTTCTCCAAAGGATGTGCTTAAATCTATGCTCAAAAGGCTTTTTAATAAGGACGTGATCCATTCGATTTCTTTCTTATTCGCTCCGGCGGTAGCTTCAGCCATCGCATCACCTAGATGCCGGACGCTTGTGGTGACTGATGGATTTTTAGCATCCCCGGCCAGCCAGCTAGTCTGAGATGCATGGAAGATCTGAGAAAAGTTTATGGCGTGCATGTCGTGTAGCTGACTTGCTGGTTTTGCTCCGGGTTTTCAGCGAGCATGAGTTTTTGAAACTTTTTTCATGTGTGAGCTATGGCCTTGTTGGCTGCCTCAAATTAAGCGAGAATAGCACCTTCTATATTGCCTGAACACCCTATATTCTTTTTTTTTTCTGGCAATCAGAAAGATACATTTGAAGATTTTTTATGTAAATTTTTTTATGATCCTTGACTGAGCATAAAGATTTTTTTGTGACTGTCCTATTAATTAGAATGCTCGCAATAAGAAAGAAATTTAACCATGTGTCTTTACTCACGAAATGAATAAATAAATAAATACAGTCATTTTTTTAGGAAATATAGGCGTTTTTAAGTAATGCTCTGCACCAGTTGGGGTTCAATCCCAAAACAATTTATGTTCTTAAGTTCAAAATTAAATTATCTCACTCCTATATTTTCAAACAGGGGCATATCAAGATTAAAGTTGATGGGTGATTTATAACACAAATTGAATTAAACCAGTTGGCTTAAATATTTAGCTACCGTTGGAACCTGTTTTTCTTACAAACATTCTTGTTTACATACAAGAATTGGAGAAAAAAACAAGAAATGGAGAAATAAAAGTGAATCCAGCGCACTTTGATGGGGGAACAAGAGTAGTAGGTCAGCAAATCCAGCATCAGATATTAAGTACTTGCATTCCTATACTCCAATATGGGTTTCTCTATTATAAAAACATGTAAACAGCCCTAACAAGATTTTGATTATTCTCATATTTCAAAGAAGGCCTTAATGTGGCTAGTCATATATTTTAAGTTATTACATGCAGCCTTTTAGTTATTAATTCACTACTCATTAGGTTTTTAGTAAACTACCAGTTGTTTAGTTGTTGGTTTTTCCAAATAAGTGACGGACATGTGTATCAATATAACGCTCTGTGCAACAACCGATCCAGAGGCCTGGGTCTTATTACCCTTTTCGAAAAAATGTGTATCTATATGAAAAATAATTGATATATCAAATTGTATAAGCTTGGAGTAAACCTTTAGCCGTCATTCCGATGCAATGCTCTTTATTAATTACTACTCCCTCCGATCCTAAATAAGTGTCACGGTTTTGAACTAACTCTAGTTCATAATGACGACACTTATTTAGGATCGGAGGTAGTACTATTTTTGAGACCGGTGCTCTTTAATTATGGATTACTAGCAACTAAAATCATATTCAATATTTTCCTGCAAATGAAAAACTCTTGTATGAAAAAAGAGAGGAACCATAATATGAGGCACCATTTGAGACCCAATTGGGTGCATGCATTCATCTGTTCTGAGATTTTTTTTTGAGATGTTGGTATCCTTTCTTAAGGAAAAAAAGTTCGCAGCGGTGCCTTAGCATACACCATTGATGAGGATTTTTTTTATCATGACAAATGGCATCTCAGTCTGAATCCCTGGTGTCCATATTCTGTTAAAAATCTTCCTGACAACAATCACACCTAGAATGTCACTTTATATTGATTTGTGTGTTTTTAGTATTTTAGTTATTTCTTTGTGTTCTCACACCAATAACTTGATGAGCTGCCATAATAATCTAGTAACTAATATTTTACCCAGACCTATCAACAATTAAATAGAGTTTGGCTCCAAATGCACGAGAAGCCGAAGAATGTTGGCCCCATTTTTGTTCTTTAAGCAGGGCGTGCAATACCACTAGGGTAACTGGTTTGATGGAATATCAGTTCCTTCCAATATACTAGTTAGATTCAATAAACATAATTGAACCACAAAATTGCACAATTTGCACTTGAATTTTTTTGGATGTAAGGTGACTAGATTTTTGGTTGTGTATTGAAACTGCATAATTATTTCAGAGCAAACTAGTATAAAGAAGGTTCCTGGAATACTGATAATTAAAATAAAGTACCTAAAGGTACACAAGATTCCTAGGACTGACCTTAAAGTACATGTAGGGTAATATGAAGGGCTTCAGGTTTCAGCCCAGCTCTCTTGGCCGAGTAGTCTTTTCATTTCAGTTACAAGGGAATATAGTTTTATCAGATGTCCCTTCAGAGAGGCCTATAGCCCTATACAATTGCTACCCAGTGCTCCAGTATTTTATGCTGGCAGATGGGTCTATCGTTAACGCCTATCGTAGCTGGCTAGAAGTCTAGAATCTGTTCAGCAAGCTCAATTCACACTTCACCCCTCTGAAATCTGAAACTTCGCAGTACTCTAACAGTGGTGTTCTCTTGTATTCTTCTCTTGTTATGAACTCATTGTTTTATTTCCAACTGTTTTACTTTTCTGTACATTTACGAAGTTCAGGGAAGTTTTAAACACTCTGGAAACGTTATCTATGAACACAACCTTACCAACGCCAACATAAATATTTAGTACCGTGCCATCAAATTAAAGTTGTTGCCTGTCAAGTGTACGCGCAACCAAAATTTTGTTCCCGCCATACTAATTTACAACTTTTTGGTCCTCATCTCAAGCACCGTTTCGTTAGAAGTGGCACATATACCATCTAGCTCCACTTGATTAGAAATCTGGCATGTGTAGGTTTAAATTCCACATTTTCAAACACTTGATCTTTTTTACTATTATATCCTTTAATGGTGATTAATTATTTTCTCATATTTGAACTTGTAGCATGCCCAAAACACTTGACAGATACCAAAAATGCAGTTATGGTGGTCCAGATACTGCAATGCAGAATAAGGAGAATGAGGTAAGTTCTGTTACTCAGTTCAGATCATTTTATGCGTGATAATTTTAGTGGTGAGTTCTGATGAGTTCATGAAGTGAAATTGTGTGCTAAGACCCTTTTCATCCAAATATACCACTAGTTCACTGATTTCATTAAGCAACCTAGCTTCCAAGTGTAAATATAGCAGAATACAAGTGATGCATACCACTTTACTATTATTAGCTCTTTCTATATATAAGCTAGTTCAGTAGGAACAATGTTTACTTCCTACCTCTACGAAAGTATACCCCAAAATTGATCTTGAAATTCTCTGCTGTGAAATGAAAGCATTGCACGAACTATGTTGTACCACAATAAAAAACCTTCTCTCAATGTTTTTTAATTGTATAAACATATATGCTGCTTTTGATAGGTTGAGCATTGATTTTCTGTAGTTCCAGTGGATTTCTGATTCCTCTACAAATTTATTAGTGCAAATTGTTCTTTCTTTCTATGTAAATACTGTGATTGCATTAACTGATGATGAACTAGAAACACTTACCACAGAACAAAATGTGAAAGATGTGGCTGTTAAGTTGTCATGAAAGATGAAAATCATGGTCAGATAGCTATTTGTTGAACTAATAGCATTGCATGTAGAGTAAGCTTAGTTTGCTTTCATGGATGCAGGATATACAAGTTGCTGGCTATATTCCTCTACTGTATTGCAATTTGTTAAAGTTTAAGATTTCTTTGTACTGAAGTAGCACTTTTTTCAGTTAGTGGTGAGCAGTCGAAACGAGTACCTCAAGCTGAAAGCACGAGTGGAAACTTTACAGAGAACACAAAGGTAAGTTGCTTACTTCTATTCTTGAGTTTTCTTAAAGATGAAGTGCCCCTCTAGTTCCAACTTAACTTGCTCAAATTTTCTATTGTGAAAATAGTATAAATAAACGGTATAAGATGTTAATATATAGATTCAGTCAAATAATTTTCTGATGTCCAAAACTTAATACATGCACCTTTTGGCCTATGCAATTGTCTTTTTACCAGGGCGTGGAAAAAATGTTAAATGCTACCAGAAACTGAAATTTGTGACAAAAACTATTGTTCCGAAGGGGAAACCTAATGCATCCTTAGGAACTAAACTAACTGAGCATTCACTTTGAAAAAGCGAGACATGATCAAACATTTTTACTGCATATCACTTGTGGAAAATGTATATGTGGCAAAAACAAGTTTCATAGATCACAATTACAATTTACAACCCCTTCAAGGAAAGTGAAGCCAGTAGTGAAATACAGACATCATATATCGCATGCTGTATGTTTTATCAGTGTAGTACTTGTTATACTGATCTTGTAACTTGGCGGCAATCACAGGAATTTACTTGGTGAAGACCTCGGGTCACTCGGCATCAAAGACCTCGAGCAGCTTGAAAAGCAACTTGATTCGTCCTTAAGGCACATAAGATCCACAAGGGTAATTGACTGTTTCTCTTCCGACCAAATCCGTTAAGACTGTTTCCCTAAGCATTTTTGGCGATGGGTGTTTCCAGTATTTAACTGTTGCAGCTCTGTATAAGACTAGCATCAATTTTGCTGAACCACATTTTCCTGAATCATTTGATAGGCTACCAGCAGTTTTCAGGGACGGAAAGTTATGCATTAAGAAATTAAATTTCATAATGTCAAGCATCATACATGTGTCCTGCAAAACATGACGCAATTTGCTTCTTTGCATGTGCTATAGCTAGCTATATATACTGTCTGTCAGAGTACTGTGTTTAAATTTGTTTCTTTACGGAAAGCTAACTGAAACTCCAATGTTGCAGACACAGCATATGCTCGACCAGCTCACTGATCTCCAGAGGAAGGTAATGCTGCTGACAGAAATAAACGACCACGAGTTCTTTTAGTAAGTCTTGGTTACCATTTTCAGAAAAGGTAACTGACTGTTCGAGCAATATCCCTGAATAATGTTGCAGGAGCAAATGCTGTGCGAAGCCAATAAGTGCCTCAGAAGAAAAGTAAGTTCCTCTGCCCGTACTAATTGGGTTACTGAATTCTTTTTATGCGGATATATTGTTGATAGCTGAACTTTGGTAGTGGTTTAATTAGCATGCATCTGGTTTCCTTGTTTTGAAGTTGAAGCCATTTTGTACTACTTATATTTGGATGTACTCCCTGTTTGGTACCTATAAACTCAATGCTGTGGAAAGTACAGTCCTGTACATAAGTGTCGCCTGGCAGTTGCCTCTGCTGCACATATATGCTTGCAAACGCAGGCACGCCAATGCAAGGCCACAGTACAAAGATGCCCTATAGCTCTAAAAGTAGTGCACGTTCAGAACACAAACTAATGCTTCGAAGGCCAAACAGAAGTCAGTTAGCATATCAGTACATCAGGACATCTGTTGACTGTCCTACCCCTGGAATTTGCATAAGTATATACTCCTCTTTATGTACAGTCAAAATTAATAATAAGAAAATAAATGTATTAGCTGCCAGACGATTGACCTTTTTTCCCTGTTTTGGCGAGGAAAAGCTGGAGGAGAGCAGCCAGCAGCAGCAGCAGCAGCAGCAGGTGCATCATGGCCACCACATGTGGGAGCAGCACGGCGCCAACCTGCTGCTGGGCTACGACCAGCGGCAGTCGCCGCAGCAGCCGCCGCACCACGGCGGCAACGGGTTCTTCCACCCGCTGGACGCCGGCGCCGAGCCCACCCTCCAAATCGGGTGCGTATTATTATTCGGCCTGACATTTCTCTGTCTCTTCAACCTGTTACGAGTGCTAAACATTTCGCAAGCATTTTGCAGGTATTCCCAGGAGCAGATGAACAGCTCGTGCGTGACGTCCTTCATGCCGACATGGCTACCTTGAAGGCATACCACCGGCGACCTGATCGACCCAACCTACTAGTACTAATAAATTCCGGCCTGGGGAGCGACTATCGCGTCCATAGTTTCTGTCCGTTGTGTGTGATGAAAACTATCTGTGTGATCGATGTAACGTCAGACTACTTTACTTCTTCCTTTGCTTGATGCCCAAACGAACCTACACCTACACCTGGTACCAAGGGCCCGCACGTCTGTGATACCTTCATACAGCCTATGTACTAGTATATCGTAGGCTGCTTGCTGCGTACGTACAAAATGACGTACAGTCCTCTACTGTATCCTTTGCATCATCCGGCGGTGTAACACTTTATTAGCTGTACCTGTACGTATGATGATGTGATGCTATTATATTAATTGAGTGGCTATATGAAATGCCAGTTTGCAATACATGTTTAAGTTTAGAGCCGAGATCGTACGTAGTCATACTGGCAAAAAAAAATATAGGTACTTCATGCTCCCTCCGTTTAGAAATATAAGATGTTTTAGATTTGTGAAAGAAATATATCTAGACATCTTTTAGTGTATATGTTCAAATGAATCTAGACATTAAAAGGTGTCTAGATACATCTCATTGACAAACCTAAAACATCTTATATTTCTAAACGGAGGGAGTATGTACTACTACTTGCATGATGTTGCTATATGAACCAACTTTACCAACATGTTAGTTGTTGGGTCTAGACGTTGCCAAGCAGACGCACTCTGTACATGTCCTAGATTTTCAGCACAGGAAATAAGAAAACGACAATGCATCCCATCCAATCCAACGGCAAGAGGAATTGCAAAAAGAAAAAAATACTTAAAAAGCCAAGGCTAATATGATGGATGTTTATATTACTTTTTCACACAATTCTGCCACAAATTATTATATATCACCTATAAAACTCAAAGAAACCACTATAGTACATTATTTGTTCAAATACATTAAGGAAAAAAAAATATGCCTATACGCTGACGATGGTCATGCCGTTGACCACCATTGGAAAGTACAAGGCTTGACTGGTCCAAGGGTTATATCTAGAAATAAGGTGAATACTTTTTTGATACATACTCACATGTAGCCAAACTGACCAATGTTCTAGTACTACATACCTTGGCTGCCACACACGGTCTTCTCGTTCATCAACCGAACCTTATGAGAACTTTTCTATAGGGAGAGCTAGCTAGATGAGGAAATCTATATGGAGCAGCCAGATAGATTTGTAGTAGATGTTTAAGAAGAAAAGGTGTGTAACTTATTGTAGTCTTTGTATAGCCTTAAAAAAGCTCCTAAGCAGTGGCACGAGAAGTTTGAAAAAACTATAATTGACTAAGGCTTTGTTATAAATTAATCTGATAAATATGTGTACTATCACCATGGTGGGAGAGAGGGAGTGATCCTCTGCCTCTATGTTGATGACATATTGATATTTGGTACTAATTGCTATTGTCGAGGTCAAAGAGTTCATGTCTCGCTGCTTTGAGATGAAGGACTTAAGAATAGCTGGTGTAATCTTAAATATCAAGCTACTAAAAGATGGTGACGGTGATATTACACTACTTCTATGTGGAAAAAAGATACTAATTCATTTCGGTATAGTGACTACAAGTATGCTCCAACGCGCCTTATGATCTAAGTGTGCTACTTTAAAAAAATCGTATAACTGCTAGAGATCAATTGAGATATTCTCAAATCATTGACTTGCTTATTTATTTAGCAAGCGCCACGAGGCCTGGTATCTCTTTTACTGTAAGCAAACTCAGTCAAATTGTGTCAAATCCTGGAGATGATCATCGGCATGCCCTCGAGACAGTTTTGTGCTATTTGACAGACACTGCGAGTTATGGTATTCACTGTACTGGGTATACACATGTACTTGAGATTATATTGACTGAAACTAGATATCTGATGTTGATAAGATTAATACCACAAATGGTTATTTGTTTACACTTGGTGTTGGGGTTATTTCCTGGAAGTCTTGCAAGCAGACTATATTGACGAGGTCAAAAATGGAAGAACACACAACAGTAGATAAGGCTAGTGTTGAAGCAAAGTGGCTTTGTGATCTCTTGATGGACTTACCTATGGTTGAAAAACAATCAAATTGTGATCATCAAAGTGAAGAGTTCTAAGAATAATATGGAGTCATCAAGGCATGTGAAAAGGATATTGGAATATGTTAGAAAAATGAGAAACTTCGGAGTTATTGTGTTGGATTATATCCAACATTTAAAAACTTGGCACCCTTCAAAAAGGTTTTATCACGTAATGTGGTAGATAATGTATCGAGGAGATTGGTTTGAGACCCATGTTACGAGTTGCATGCAGTGGTGACCCACTATATATATGATCGGAGATCTCGTGAATTAGAGTTGAGAGACAAACAGTTAGTCAGCTATGAAGAGAGTATCCCTATATTAAATTTACCTCTAACTAGAGATGCAATACTCTCCTAATTTACATGGTAGGTTAATATTTATCTTAATGTGTTCTAAGTGGATTATCTAAGAAGATATGTTGTCCAACCAAACATCTCTTGAAGAACACACTAGTATGATTTTGACTATCAAAGTCATAGTCCATGAGAGTTGAGTGCTCTCTAACAAAGTCATGAAAGGCCTTGAAGTATGATATATAACCTCCAAACCATGGAGAAGCCTTGTGGTGTCCTAGTGTCGGTCTAGAATTTTTATGAAACTAGTGTGCAGAAAAATTATAGTTTAAAGTGAAAGTCCAACTTAACAGTTTTTACTGTGCACCGGTATATAAATAATGTTCTAAAACAAAAATGATGTGATGTGCCTATAGGCCTCAGTGGGATTGTGGGAATTTTTTGGTTGGGCTTTATGACCATAGCCAATACAAATTCTAAAATTCTCATATGGCAAACTCATTTGTAGAAAGGGGTTGGACTAAAGTTTAGTCCCACGTTACTAGTTGGGAGAGAGCTGGAGTGGAAATTAAGGTGATATCTTTTATCTCTACTAGGTGGGTGAGAAGAGAAGTGAGATCATACCCCTGCATCTTATTTATATTTTTGTTGTTCATAAAATTTATTATGAGTCATTAATGGACGTATTATCTCAGCTATTTCCAGTAATTCTGGATCATGGGTTGCGCTGAGTCAGACGTGAGCTATGCCCCACATCCTACATGATCTGCACTATATAAACCCAGAAGCGAACCCTAGTTGGTGCAAGCCACATGCAACTACCTTCTTCTAGAACCTTGCATCACCGTCGCGACTTTGTCTTCCCCATTCCAACTTCCAACATGCACCGAAGGACAGAACAATAGGTCTTTAAAACCCCGCCTCTCGTAAACATGTACAGCGAGGGACGATCATGTTTTTGGGGAGTGCTCTAGCGCGACTATTGGCAACACGACGTCTTCTGACGACGACTTCCCCAACCACAACTTCTTCCCGGACGCCACCACCTCTTCGTCGCCCTCAACATGGCTGACAATGTCAATGCGAACTCTGTTGCTGTTGAGGCTATACCGTACATGACCTTAATATTTCTCTTTTAATTTTTGCTAGAATTTCTTGTCCACTGTTAAGAGCATATGTGATCGATTTATCTTATTTAGATGTAATTTGTTCATCTATTTTATTAGTATGTGTGATTAGTTTAATTACTCATCGCATGATTATATTTTATCAGTTATTTGTTTGGATTAAATCATATTAGAGTTTGTTTATATTTTCAACCGCACCGGCCTAGCACCAACTAGCTGCTTAGGCCGGTTTTTTTGGCGGCTTCTCTCAAAAGCTATCCTACCCCCATTTTTCTGGGAAAGCCGGTTCAAAAATTTTGCGAGGCTTCTAAATTTGTTTAGATTCAACTATTTTGGAAGGCTCGCAATTTTTTTAGACCGGCTTCTCCAGAAAGATAAGGAGAGGGTGGCTTCTTGAAGAAGCCCCCAAAAGAACTGACCCTTAATTAATTACAGTGGGGCTGGCTGATTGAAGCAAAATGAAGCTAACTGTTTGATTCCACTTTTGGCTGTGGCTTTTCAGGCTTATAAGCAAAAGCCCAACCAAACGCATACTCCACTGAACGTGCTTTTGACTAAAAGCCACCGCGAATCGACCATCTCGGCAAAGCACGTTCTGAGATGCTTTTGCTGCGAGTGCGTTCGACGATTGCCTCAGTTTTCCTCAAATCATGTCCCAATCCATGGTGGATGCACCGCCGCTTCACCGTTGGAGGCCAGAGGGCGAGCTCCCTGGCCGACCGCCCCCTCCCCGTCTCTTTCCCGTCGGCCTCCTCTGTCTATTCCCGCCGGCCGCCACCGTGCCCAACCAATTCCCGACCACAGCAGCTCGAGGCGGACAACCGGACACCGGAGGAACTGCAGCCCCGACGGCCACCCCCATCCTCGCCCCTTTCCCGCCTCCCTACCAGCTTCGTCCTCTCTTTCCCGCTGGCCTCCTCCGTCTGTTCCCGCCGGCCGCCACCGTCCCCACCCCATTCCCGTCCATAGGAGCTCGAGGCGGACAACTGGCTGCCGAAGGAACTGCATCCCGATGGTTGCCCCCATCCTTTCCTCTTCCCCGCCACCCTACCAGCTTCCTCCACTCGTCTCTCCATCCACAACCGGCCGAGGCAGGAGCTCGAGTTGCCGAGTAGCTTTTACGGTTTTCTCCCAGCGCACAGCAACATCTACTTTTGCCACGGCACACAACCACAGCTGCTTTTGGATAAGCCGAAGTGCAACCAAACAGGGCTAACTGCTGGCTGCTGTAGTTTGGTTTGTTTGATGTGTCTCGGTCGTGTTGGAGGTTGGCCTGTGATTGCTCGGGCAATGCGTTTAGATATAGCAATGCCCGTCTGAGGATTTGCATACCCGGTCACGTGTACTGTACGTATGGCTAGTGGGTGATGATTTAATTGAACGGTTCCTGAAAAAAGCCAAGTACATATACATGTACAATCGTTAGTGATTATTTTATTGGCAACTAGCTAACGAGACGATTATCGAAGTACTTTATCAAGCAAGTTTAGTCTCCGAAAAATTAAGGCTCGGGTGCGTGTTGACTAAGGACTATAATCAGGTCGAATAGTTGGATTAGCCGAGGACCCGACCGATGCATGAGTGTAGAAGATCAGAGCCGGTCACGTATGAAGGCAGGTGTAGGCACAAGACAGCGACAGGCGCATCTTCCTTTTTGTTTCCATTCGACAGTGAGAGGCATTATCTAGTTAATTGGTGTGTTCCTTTTTGTGTTCCATTATCTAGAGACGGAGAATATCACGGAGGACGCGATATGAAGACTAGCAATTGTGGCTTGCGTCTTCGTGTCAATGAGAAACTTGCTTGGTGAATCATGACGACTTGTAGTATCGGCATCGGCAAGTGGGAGCCAGAGCACAAGAGAAGTACTAAGCCTTATTTTTCAGGATGAAAATTTAAGATCTGCCCTTAATTGGTTATGTTTAGCATTGGTCTTGTTAAAGATATTATTTTAAGAGTGCAGACTTTTCAAGGGTGAAAACCTATGATCTATGATCGGACAATGACGATGATCACTGTTTTCTTTTTGGAGGCGTCGCTTTTAAAGTATTTGGGCTTCTGGTGTTTTCTTGGTGTTGTTTGTACTGCTGCTATAATGAATAGATCGCTGTAGTGGGACTTTTCTTTTTATAATTCTTCTTATTTTTATTTTTAGTTGTGTGTTATGGCACTGCGTTGTTGCAGAGGCGGGACGTAATTGGTATCTTGATGATATTAATATATACTCCCTCTGTCCTAAAATAGATGTCTTGGATTTGTCAAAATTTGAATGAATCTAGACACTATTTAGTATATAGGTTCATCCAAATTTTGACAAATCTAAGACATCTATTTCTGGACGGAGGGAGTACTATTTATCAAAAAACAATTATATACAGTGTCGGTCTATTATTCCAAAGCTCTATTCCCTCCATTCCATATTTTTTAACCATACAAGAGCCATGTTTGCATTTATTTTCACACAGATCAGCCACACATTATTACATCTCACCTATAAAAGAAACAACTACAGTACATTATTTGTCATTAAGGAAAATAAATAAATGCCCTAAACCACACATATCCATCACCTCGATTACCTTCTCAACTAGGAAAATGAGTATCTTTTGTTTGGGAAATAAGTGATGCGTTGATGTGATCAATGCAGTCCTTTGGAATTTCCACACCCCATGATTGATGAAGGCAGGCGGCGAACCCTGTCGACGCCCTCCTCGAACACAACTCCCATGCCCATGAACACATGTGCCTCGACGTGGCAGTGGAATAGCCACACCCCCGGGTTGTTGGCGTGGAACCTTATCGCTGTCCACCCATCTGGGTGTAGCGGCACCGTGTTCTTCATAATCGGGTCCTTTACGTTCAGAAGCCTCCATGCGTCCGCTGCCGGGTTGAACTTACCATCGCCGTGGCCGAGCACCCAAAAGTCATGTCCATGGAGGTGCCACGGGTGCGTCTCACGCCTGTTGTCGAGCATGTTGGAGTTCTGCAGCACCACATCCACAACGGAGTCAAATGCCAGCCGGTACACCGGGCTACCAATGGTACCGTTTGTCGGCGCCGGCGCGGAGATGTTGTAGCCCATGAGGTCGTACGAGTCCAGCGGTGGGCGCTGGTCGTAGGCGGCGGTGAGGCCATGCTTCATCGACACCAGGTAGGGTGTGGCCGGGAAGTGGAGGGACACGCCGTTGATTGTCCACTTGATGTGGCCGTCGATGTTGTTCTGCGTGTTGAGCAGGACCAGCGTGCGGTCAGCTCTGGCCGGTGCCGGCACGACGTAGCCCGGGTGGGCGACGATGGCCCTGCTCTGCTCCACCCTGATGGCCGTGTTGTTCCATGGCGGGCCGGTCGTTGGTGCAGTGGGCGGTGTCATTTGTGGGTCGTTGCCGGCGTAACTCACGATGGCCTTGCCGTTCGGAGTTGTTGGGTTGCGACCGACGATGTGGGACGTGGCCCAGTAGTTCCGCCTAGGGTCCTGGTCGGCCTTGACCAGCACGGAGTAAGTCTCGCCGGAGTAGATGAAGAGGTTCCTTACCACGAATGGCCGCACATAGTGCCCGTCCGCCTCCACCACCGTCATCGAGTGGCCCTCGATCTCGAAGCTGAGCGACGAGAGCGACGTGAGGCTGCCGATGCGGAGGAGGTATGTCTTCCCAGGCACGACGGTGAACAGACTCCTCAATCCGCAGTCCGGGCTGGAGGTGTTGCATGTTCCGGTGGCGGGAACCGGCTTGGAGCAGTTGAATATCCCTCGGCCGTTGATCAGGAGAGACTGGGGCTCGCCGACGAAGACGAGGGGTTTGGCGGACAGGCCCGTGGCCTGGTCGTAGACGCTCTTGTGCCACCAGTCCTCGAGGAGGACGGTGTGCTGCTTGTCGTAGGCGAAGGGCTCCCTGACGCCCTCCGGCACGCTGACGACGATCATGCCGTTGAGCCCCGCCACGCGCTGCATGCCGTAGTGCGCATGGTACAGGTACGTGCCAGCCTGAAATAACGCAGACACATTCAGTGATAATAATGGCCAAGAACGATCGAGCTTATGCATTTCGTGTCGTGTAACTATTGTAGTACTAGTTAAAGTTGTTACCCTGTCGACGACGAATCTGTATGTGAAGGTTTCGCCGGGCTGGATGGGGCACTGGGTGACGCCGGCGACTCCGTCAGCCCAGGGGGTATCGATCTGGCGGATGCCGTGCCAGTGGATGGCGGTGTTCTCGGTCTCGAGCTTGTTGTGGACGGTGACGACGATGGTGTCGCCCTGCGTGGCGCGGATGGTCGGGCCGGGGGCCTCGCCGTTGACGGTGACGGCGAGCTTCTCGAAGCAGTCGCGGGACTTGTGCTGGTACGTGATGTTCCACGTGTGGTGGTGCACCTTGCCCTCCGCCAACGACGGCAACAGCGCGCTGCCGAAGCAGAAGCAGATCACGGCGGCGGCAACAATCAACGGCCTCGGCGCCGGCAGCATCGTGCCGGTCGACGATGTGGATGTGACGGACATCAACAGTGCGGCCTGCTTTGATTTGCACTACTGGACCTCGCGCGCTGTGGGTTTAAGCAAGAAGATGCTTAATTAATAACCGTACCACTGCTGCGGTACGTAGCTACCTTGGCTGGCTCGTGTCTCGCACGGTGATGGTTCTAGCAATTTTCGGTGTGTGTGCTTTGTTCTGTGGAAGGATGTTACGATGAAGCGCTCTATATATACTCGTGACTCGTGAGAGGCTGTGCATATGGTCAACTAACTAATCCGGTGCAAAATACTACTACTACTACTACTACAATAAGGGTGGTTGGTGATGATTGAGCTGAGTTGAATCCTTCCACGTCAGGTAAGTACGTGCACACGCGAGGATCAGTGATTTCTTTTAGTATTTGGCAACTACTTCCTCCGTAGCTAATACAGTATATGAGAGGACCATTTAATTGAAGCACGCTTAGTCTCGGGCGAAACGTGTTGACGCCCGCCCTCTCTCTCAATCATGTAATCATGTGTGGATTAACGTCTATCGATCGATCAGCCGAGCCATGTGCTCCTGAGACCAGATCCGGTCACCAAAAATGGTATGCAGCAGTCGGCACGCGCGCGGTGTGGCAGGTGCATCCTCCTTAGATAGAGTAGCAGGTATACTTGTTAGATGAGTTAAATCCATGGCAGGTAACTGTATTTGCTTAGCTAAGTTAATACGGTCACTGTACAACGGTAATACGTATTTACGGTCACCGAACTTGCGTGAACGCGTCACGCGTGGTCACTGAGCGATACGTAGCGAAGTATTGGGTGACGTGGAGGTGAGTGAGACCAGAATACAGTGTCGCAACTGCATTGATGGTGTACCGAGGGAGCATTTATTTGCCAATAGCCCCCCCTGGACAGACAGGTCAACTCAGGCAGGCCCTCCCACCAGTGACCATCCTCAACTTGCTCTCCCCCTTGCTCTACTCCGCGGAGCTGCCGAGGTGAAAGGGGATTTAGGGAGAGGAGGCGGGAACGGGAGCTCAACGCGGAGCAGCCGAGGTGGAGTGATCGAGGTTGGCTGTGGTGGAGCTTCGTCGGCGTCTTCACCGACGACGGCGGTGGAGGTGTTGAGACGGTGTCGCTCCGATGTCGCGGCTAGGAGCCGCGGCCGTGTTCCCAATCCGGCGGCAGGATGGCGCTCCTCCTCCCGTCTATGGTACGTGCTCAGGACCGCCATTGTTGAGGCAAAGAACAAATTTGTTGGTAGATTTTTTGTTCTAGACTAGCCAATGTGATGTGCTCTGCATGTTTGAGAACTCTCTTTTGGAGTTCCGTTGATTTGTTTGGTTAGGGTTTTGGCCGTTGATTTTGGTGCGGTTAGGGCTCAGGGTTTTATCAAGATGCTTAGAAGAAAACCCTTTAATTTCAAGAAAATGTTCATGTTCTATAGGAAGATGCCAACATACCTTCATTTTGCTCTGTTTGATATTTTTTGCAAAAAAGGTTGTGTTTTTCATTGGTTTGGCCGTTGACCACTCGTTTATGGTAAATCACAGATAGGGGAAGTTCATGCTTTACATTGGAGATAAACCATGGTGGATATTTTCTGGGAACAGGCAACAATAGAAGCTATGTTGGTGGTCATGTTATCTACTATGATCAGGTTGACTCTGTATCATGGTCAGCATCAATGCTTGAGCACATAGTTGAGCAAATTGGTTATGAAATGGCAGGTAGAATTAAGGCTCACTACTGCATTCCTATGTTGACAATTGCAAAGAATGGCTTAAGGGAGTTGAAAGATGATCATGCCTTCATGTTTATGGTAACTATGGTGGACATAGGCAACCATTTCTTCAGTGTTTATCTTAATCATGATGACAGCTATAGTTTCAAAGGTTGGGATGATGTTGTCAATTTCCCAGCAGTTCCTCTGCCTCCTGTCATTAGCCCTTGCAAGCATGTAGATGCAGTTCCAGATGATCCTCCTGTACCCATTCAGGTTGTGTATCCAGTTGAAGATCCAGTGGACATAGTACATGAAGCTTCTGTTGCTGGTAGGGTAAGGGCAAGGAAGAGGGTCAGAACCAACTTAGCTGAGACTCTGAGTACTCCAGGAGCTGCTGAACTATCAGAAGAAGAAGAACAAGACAGTGGGAGTGATGATGCTGACAGTGTACATGCAGCAGATTCAGAGTTTGAGCTGACTGATTCTGATTATGCTCTAAGTGAAGGTGATGATGATCTACATGTTGACAAACTGACAGTATTGACAAAGAATAGTGCATCTGTGACAGTCAAGAGTGGAGGTGAGAAGAAGAAAAGGAAGAGTAGATGCACTAGTCAAAATGACAGTGGGAAACTGAAGTCTGTAATGAAAGAGGAGGATTCTGAAGGAGAAGATCTATGGGGTCCTGAGTCTGATGATGATGTAGTTCACATGAAATTCAAAACCTTTAGAGATGATGATGTACTTGATCCAAAATTTCAAGTTGGCCAAGTATTTGCCAATGTGGATTTGCTTAGGAAGGCTATCAGGTCATACAGTTGTATTCACAGAAAGGCCATCAAACTACCCATCAATGACAAGATGAGAGTAAGGGCTGTATGTGTACAAAACTGTCCTTGGTATCTTTGGGCTTCAGCTGATTCAAGGACTGGAGCATACCAGATAAAGAGGTACACAGATGAGCACACTTGCACTGGCAAATGGAAGATTAGTGCATTCACTGCTCAATTCATTGCAGACAAGTATCTAGAGAGTTTTAGAGCTGATCAAGGAATGAGTCTGAATAATTTCTCCAGAGTGGTGCAGAAAGAGTGGAACATGACTCCTTCAAGGAGTAAACTGCAGAGGGCTAAAAGGATAGCTATGAGAGTGATTTATGGAGATGAAGAGGAACAGTACAAGATGCTCTGGGACTATGCAAATGAGATCAAGAGAAGCAATCCAGGAAGCACTTTCTGGCTAGCACTAGATCACAATTCAAGATTCAAACATTGCTACATGAGTCTTGAGGCATGCAAAAGGGGCTTCCTAGAAGGCTGCAGGCCAGTTATATTTATTGATGGTTGCTTCTTGAAAACAAGGTACAGAGGACAGTTACTCACTGCTGTTGGGATGGATCCCAATGATTGCATTTTTCCAATAGTTGTGGCTGCAGTTGAAGTGGAGGATATGTAACTACCTCGGTGAACTACGCTCCTAGATACAAGCCTGGATGAGTGGTAGTGGTTGAAATAGTACGGTGGGGCCCCAAAAGCCACTCACTGGTAGTCCTTTCAGACGTCCCAACCACTACCCTCTCAACGGGACCTGTACGGGCGGCGTAGTCGGCAGGCGAAGGGATCAACTACGTACACAAGTGGGTATGTACGCAAGCCACCATACAAGAGTACATCAGAGCCATACCATCTAGAAAGAAAGGAAATATACCAACGCCATACGGCAAGATTCAAATGACCTAGATAGATCTATATTTTAGGATAACTCCTCATACAACACACATCAGAGTATCATGCGGAAGCGGCAAACAGAATCCGAGTACGGATAAGAAGCAAATCGGCATAAGATGCCATAGAAATAAGCACATCCCTACTACAGGTCTCACGGATCCCCGATCCCGGAATCTCTACACCGAACGATCGTTGCCCACATCATCGGCTTCTTCCACCCAGTATCCGTCCTGCGGGGGTACCTGTCCATCTGAACCAAATTTATCGTGTGAGACCCTAAGGGTACTCAGCAAGTCTTAATGCCTCTAAAGGGGACACAACCTGGGGTGACGCAATTGCAGCGAAAAAAAATAAACCCTAGCAATTCTACAGATAAACGCTAACCATCCGCCTAACCAATGATAGACGTATGTCCGTGAATTAAGTACAACAGTTATAATGGTAATCTCATCCGATCCATCCTCCTCCCTGCTTACCAACAAGGAAGCGGACGAACAACCCCCATCCGTTGGCAATTTTATTAACCATTCCATGAGTGTTGCACTATTTACTAGTCAAGTTACTTAGTCAGATTAAGGCGGTACTTTAGTTATGCTTGTCTATGATCGAGAAACTGTGCTCCAAGTCGTCCATATCCGTGGACACGGCTTTCAGAAAGTTTTACCCGGCCGGGGTGCGCCAATAGCAACACACACTCGATCAACCTCGGAAAAACCAAATCAAAACCCAACGAGGCCTTCACGACAAAGCAATCACAAGATTCAGAAATATTTCAGGGGGCCACCCCTTAAGTAGATCCCGCAACGGAGTAAGCAAGCTCCGAGACGGCCTCAAGGTCTGTGGGGACGGCTGTGAACGACTGGGAACCCCAAACGGGGCTTGTCGACACCGCGGAATCGTGCCACTATCTAAAACAGTACAGTGTGCTATCTGTCGCACAATCGTAAATAAAGCAGTAGCATGGCATAAGTACAAGATCGTAATAAAACCTCGAACTAGTTTGTGGCCCCAAGAAATAAGACGGAATCAAGCTCTGGCTCAGGGGGGTCCCATATACCTCCCGGATGTGGATAGCGCGATAAATCAAGGAACAGGAATCAAGTACTCGGGGTCTTACGGGACACAAGTGAGCATGAAAAAAACCAAATAGCAGATATTGCTCACCGGTGCCACTTTCTTTAGTTATCCCAGAACTACTCAGGTTAAGTTGTTTAGGTACCTCATTATCCGAACAGACACTCACATACCCTACACATGCTGTTCTACGACTCGCATGGCTCAAACAACTCCTATAGTAATGGCTCATGGGATGGAGGAACAAGCTTGGTGGAGTTTAAAAGTAAAGGCTATGCATACTTGGGATTCATTTTAATGCAATCGCGACTCAATGATGCAAGAATAAGATAGAAACAATAGGTACTGTATGTATGCAAGCATGTGGTAGTGCTTGCCTGGTATCTCAGTTGAAGCGAGGGACGGTACTGGGTAGTGCTCCTGGTTCTCTTGATACAACCCCTGCTCAGTGTCTATCCGAGAAAAACCAAACAAACAAGGCCAACATGAATATAGAGCACAAACATATGAATAAGATGCGTCAAGCAAACAATCATGCCATGATGTATGATGCACAATTTTACATGGCAAGTAAGGTAGCATGGCATGGTGAGGTGTGGTGGACAAGAAAATAACATTTAAGTGGGTTTTAATCACATTTCATTGCCATAACATTTGTTGTTCACTATATAATTATATGATGCATGCTGCAATTGAAGTCATGGGTAGCATAATCAGAAAGGTCTCGTCGAGCTGATCATTTTAGACTACTTATTTGCTTAATTTGGATTTACCAAACAAAAGTTATGAATTAATGAAAAACCAGTGGCATTTGATGTAATTAACATAAGCTTGGAATTTTACTTGTCCAAAATACAAAATAGATGGCATATTTGGAATCCTCTCATTTTCCTGATATCCATACATATATCATTTGTCAAATTTGGAATTAGTATGTGAAAGTTATTAAAAATCTGAATAGAATTTGAATTTTTGGATTTATTTAAACAGGTTTTGAATTTAAAACCGTTCCTGAACGTTTTCTACTCAGACTGACCCAGCCTGAGTCGTAGACAGGTGGGCCAGGGGGTATCTCTGGCCCACGCGGCAGTGCCTGAGAACAACCTGGACCGCGGGTTCAAAAAACAAAACGACAGGAGCCTTTTTATAAAAGTTTCACAGACACTGACAACGGGCCTGGCTGGACCGCGGGTTGAGCCAAAAAGTTTGGTAGGGGGGTTATTGCGAAACACACACGCGGGCCAGGGGAGGACTGCGGGTGGCTTCCAGGTAACCACGAGTCCCTTCTTACAAAACGGACAACGCCGCTGACTGGTGGGCCTGGAGGGGCGCGGGATGCAGAGGACAAAACGGGGAGGGGGGGTATGCGCAAAACAACCACGCCGTACTGTTCCTCTTCTCGCGCGAGCTACTGACGCGCGCGGCGTGCGGCGCGGCGCAGGTGGGGCTCGAACCTGGGATCTGGGGCTCGCGCGCGGACGCGGTTGCCACCGGGCTAGGCTGGGGTAGGTGCTGGAGAGGGGGGGCGCGCGCTAGTTAGGCTGGCCGCGTCTGGGAGTTAGCAGGGACACGCTCGCCGCCGCCGCATGGAGAGCGCTCGACGAAACGAACGCCGGCGGCAGGAAGCGAGGCAGGTGCAGAGCGTGTCTAGGAGGGTCGATGGCTTACCGCGAGCGTGCTGGCGTGGTCGGGTCGAGCAGAGGAGGGGTAGATCAGCGGCGAGGCAGAAGCTCTGCCGGCTAGGGTTTTGCGTCGGCGTGCGCGGGTCCTGGCGTTCCTGGTGCGTCTCCTCCTCGCTGGCGCGGTCCAGGGGCGTCGCAGAGCTCCACGGGCTTCCTCGACACCGCGCGGCAACGCTCCTCCGGCCAGAACGACTGGGGCAGGTGGGGTAGCTAGCGTGGGCGGCGAGAGGGCGATGGGGTGGTGTGGAAGAAGGGTAGAGGAGGGCAGCGAGGCAGGGACCTTGGCGGATCTGGGGGAGGCCAGAGAGGGGAAGGGGTAGATAAGATCGCCAGGGGGGAGGCTGGTTGCGTGGGGGAGAGGCTGATCGGGTTGATCACCTTTTCGGCCTCCCTCACGTGCTTGGCATGGCCAGGGGTGATGGGGTCGAGCTGGGGAGGTGAGAGGGGGCTGGCAGGTGGCCCTGGGGGCGTCTAGGGAGGCAGGTAGGTGGGGTAGGGGCGTGGCTTAGCTGAGAGAGAGCTAGAAGGGAGAGGGGTAGCCTCGGGTAGATAGGTTGGGAGCTAGGGTAGGAGAGAGGGGCATGGTCGTGTGGGGGTAGCTAGGAGGGGTCCTGGTCGTGTGGGGGCATGTAGAGAGAGGGGAGAGGCGAGCTGGGGTGGGGCATGCATGAAGAGAGAGGGGTGGAGTAAGCATGGCATGGGTGAAAGCTTGCTAAGTGGAAGGGTAGCTAGGGTTTTTGCTAAGGGGAAAAAGTAGATTAGGGGAAGTGGTTTAGTGTTTAGATGTAGCTAGGATGGTTATGGCATGGGTAGTCTTAGGGTTTGTTTAGGGATAAAGGGTAGATGGTTTGGGGGTAGGTTTTGGGTTTTGTTAGAGGGAGGTGTAGATTAGGGATCATTTTAGGATAGATGTAAAAATAGGGTTTTAGTTTTAGGGTAGAAAAGAGAGAGGCAAGGGGTGGTTTTTAGAGGTTGCTAAGAGGGTAGGCAAAGGATGGTGGTACTACTCTTGGACATGCAAGGTCATACTAGCCCTAGCAAGGAAATCAAGAGAAGAGGGAGAAGAGAGAGATGGTTAAGGTGATGAGGCACTTCTTTAGTTCATGCATGATCCAAAATTAATGGCCAAGCAAGAACCAAGGGAGGGTGCTAGGGTTTACACACACAAAACAAGATCAAGCCAGGAAGAAGGGATTCATCTAACAAGCAAAAACCAGATACTGGGAAAAGGTGGCACTTGCATGGCCCATGCAAGATATTAAATGCCACAATTATTCTTGTGAGAACAAGGACATTTATATGGCACTATCCATCTGCGTTCCAAAATGTGGATAAGGCCAAGCAAAGATCAAGGGTGGATCCAACCAACAACATGGGCTAGAGATAACTCAATAAAATGCCAAGCCCAAATTATTGGATGGTGGAATTATAAGGTGGTGAAAGAAAAGGTGGTGGAGGCAAAAGAGAGATGCCCCCAACTCAACTTGGGCATTTAACAATTTAGTAAGAACCAAATACAATATCAAGAGGCAACTACAATTAATCATGCACATGAGATAAGAACCAAACAAGAAAAAGGTTTTATATGATGCTCAAATGCAAGGAGACATGATGACATGAGCATGATGTGATGATGATGCAACAATTATATGTTGGAAGTGGCCCATTTTATTATTATGACATGTAGCATTACAGGGGTTAGACAACTGGGATGCTACAACTCTCCCCCACTAAACAGGAATCTCGCCCCGAGATTCTAGGAAGAAGAAGAAGACACAAAGAGAGAAGGATGGTTGGCACGTAGATCATCTTCACGCTCCCATGTTGCTTCATCAACAGAATGGTGTGACCACTGCACCTTGCAAAACTTGATGGACTTGTTGCGCGTCCTTCGTTCTGCGGTCTCAAGGATTTTGGTGGGGTGTTCCTGATAAGACAGATCTTCTTGGAGGTCGATTAGCTCATGGTCCACGGTCTTGCCGGGATCTTTGAAGCATTTCTTGAGCTGAGAGATGTGGAAAACATCATGGACTTTGAGTTTTTCCGGAAGCTCCAGTGCATAAGCAACTTCTCCTCTTCTACCACGTATCTTGAAAGGACCGATGTATCTAGGAGCCAACTTTCCTTTGATACCGAAGCGGTGTGTTCCTCTCATGGGAGTGACACGAAGGTAGACGAGATCACCAGGGGTATATACCATATCTGTGTGCTTCCTGTCATAGTTGCTCTTCTGACGACTCTGAGCAATCTTCAGGTTCTCCAGAATGATATGCACCTTCTCCTCTGCTTGAGTCACAATGTCAGGGCCAAACCAGATTCTTTCTCCCGCACCTGACCAACCAATCGGTGTTCTGCACTTGCGACCATAGAGAGCCTCGAATGGTGCCATCTTCAGACTCTTCTGGAAGCTGTTGTTGTAGGAGAATTCAGCATATGGAAGGCATTCCTCCCACTTCATGCCAAAAGAGATGACGCAAGCTCTAAGCATATCCTCCAGAATCTGATTGATTCTCTCCACTTGTCCTTGAGACTGAGGGTGGTAAGCAGTGCTGAAGTTCAACTTTGTTCCCAAAGCTTTTTGGAAACTCTCCCAGAACTTTGAGGTGAAGATGCTCCCACGGTCTGAACTGATTTCAAGTGGAACCCCATACAAAGATACAATCCTGTTGATATAGAGCTCAGCCAACTGAATTCCAGAAATTGTTTCTTTGACTGGGAAGAAGTGTGCCACTTTAGAAAGCCTGTCGATGACAACAAAGATTGCATTGTTGCCCTTCTGCGACCTTGGAAAGCCAGTGATGAAGTCCATCTCTACTTTCTCCCATTTCCATTCCGGAGGTTTCAATGGCTGTAGAAGACCAAAAGGTTTCTGATGGACAGCCTTGACTCTGCGGCAGAAATCACATTCTGAGACATACTTGGCACAATACCTTTTCAACCCAGGCCACCAGTATTGTGTTTTCAAGTCCATGTACATCTTTGTGCTGCCAGGATGGATAGAAAGAACCGACTCATGTGCCTCCTTGAGCAATTGGTCTCTCAGACCCGGGTAGTTTGGAACAAACATCCGGTGATCAAAGAAGAGCGTGCCCTGATCATCAACATGGAAGGATTCATACTTCGGAGTGCCAAGCTTAGAGATGAGATTTCTGGTGTGCGGATCACCACGCTGTCGAGAACGAATCTGTTCTTCCAAGAGAGGCGTAGCCAGAAGGTTCAGGAGATGCCCTTGTTCCACAATTTCCAGGTTCAGCTGACGGAATTCCTCGCACAAGAGGGGCTGCTGCTCCTCTACCATGAGGTTGTTGACATAGGCTTTACGGCTAAGCGCATCTGCCATGACGTTTGCTTTGCCCGGGGTGTAGTTGATGGTCACATCGAAGTCATTGATTGCTTCAATCCATCTCCTTTGCCGAAGATTGAGATCCGGTTGAGTGAAGATATACTTCAAACTCTTGTGGTCCGAAAAGATCTCACAACGGTTACCAAGCAAGTAGTGCCTCCATAGCTTCAAAGCAAAGACCACTGCTGCTAGCTCAAGGTCATGCGTGGGATAGTTGACCTCATGCGTCTTCAGCTGACGAGAGGCA